>CM029128.1:17962103-18617103 GCA_016859345.1 Istiophorus platypterus | reverse complement strand
ATTGGGAAATGGGGCTTTGAAAATGCTGATTTTTCTATTTGGTTAGCAGCTGCTTATAATGGAGGGGAACAGATTGAAGTGCTGGACCACCTGGAAACCTCTGATTGAACAAAGTGCAGCCTCATGGGAGCTACTTCAAAACTACCCTTGCGGGGCCTTTGAGCAAGACACTTAGCACCTAACTGCACCACTGGCCAACAGTTACTTGGCCACCATCTTGTTCCGGCCAGCTTCCAGTTTGGACTATGTGTGGCTGCATGAGTATGAAACGAATCATGGCTGATATTTGGAGGGTCAGCACTTCTTATCCTGCTCAAATATTTGGCGGCTTCAACTCTCTGCCTCAAGGACAGAAGAAAATTTCCATTAATTGAATAGATCCAGTCCTGTGGTGTGAGACATATGTCTCTTCCATCAGCTACCACTTCTCATGCTGGCCAAACATTTTAAAAGAAGAATAAATCCCCAAATTTGGTTTAAAATAACATTTTGGTCCATCATAGGACTGCCACATTCACGCAGAATGTTGGAAGTGACCTTGTGTTAAAAAAATTTACTCAACACACAGTGAATAATTGTTAGTAAAGAGCAGTGTTTCTTTACCCATGGATGTTTTATAAAAACCATGACAGAAAGTCTTTCTTTGAATTTTCTACCAGCCGTATCAGTACCTCTACATTTAAGATGACATTTTTGTCACAGAATAATACAGAAAAGAACCTTTTTTTCAGTTCAAGTAATTAGAGAGAAACTACTTAAAGTGGAGGAGTGCAAGTCTCTCAAGCTTTAATCAATGGTGAGGTTAGAAGAGAAATAGTGTTGGTTAGGTACTTTGGCTGCAGAATAAAGAGTTGGCAGAGCGAAAAGAAAATGGAGGGAAAGGAAGCAGGAACATAATGGATGGATGGGAGACTGAATAATGAAGTTTGCCTGTAATGCATAACAGTGGAATGCATTTCACTGCTTGAAACATCAACTAATTCATCATTTACAAGTGACTTTTGCTTAGATCGGTACATATTGTGATGAATATAGATATTGGAAACATATCATTTGTATTACAGTATTGATTTCAACCATATTGCCCAGCAAATATTACATCCCAAGGTTTAGTGTAGCTCAATGGTTCTATACCTCCCTGTAATTATCATGTAAAATATTTATAAATTGCTTTAATTAAGTGGATGCCAGCGCTCAACGGCTTTGTGTTGTGCTGTGCTATACTGATGAATATTGAAATATTTTCTGGTGTTGGAGAGTTGATGGTGAAGAGATGGGAGATGATGGAAACATATAGAAAGGAGCTCTGTCAATGACATTTACAGAATTTTTAAGCCATGGTCGTTCACATCTGTTGATTTTTTACCCAGTTCTATCTTCTCCTTCTTTATTCTTTCAAATATTTTGTCTACACCATCAGTTTTCCATAGAGAAGATGATTGATTTTACATTTTTTGTTTCATTCATTCTTGCAAAGCCCCCACGTGTATACCAGCCCCTTAGTGCAAGTTCCCACATGTGCACAAAAACACACACATGCAGTTTTATCCCCATTTGCTCTTACTGGTATTTGATCCAGAATATCTCTCCTCTTTCACTCCCTGGGGTCAAATATCTCATCATTTTGTCCATCTAAAGGCAGCATTTCTCTGGTTGGCCCACCTGGAGATTCACTGCTAAAGTAGCTATTGTAATGATCTAATTGCCTACAATATAGCAGCACAATGCTTCAGTTCAGAGTGAAGGTGTCCCCAATCCATCACCTGGTCTCTACAGCGCTAAATCACCGGAAGCAGCCATTAATATCCGGTCAATGAGCTGAATCTCTTCGTTTCTGATGACTTTTGTCTGTAGGCCAGAAATGACTTATTCTATTAGTCCCTGAGGTGCTCTGAGTTTAACAGACATCACATTTTATTATTTAAGGCCTGTGGTGGTTTCACAGTCGTGCCTCATGTATTAGTAATCCTATGTAAATCAAATGCAATCTCATACAACGACCCTGTAGTAAAACCTGCCTTCAGCTTTTGTTGTAGAGATGTTTTGATTCAACTTTAGGGTCATTTTGTAGATTGTAGTAGTTGTGCTATTATTGTGATTTAGTGCACTTACTCTGAATTGCAGAGTCCTGCAGTGTGCAGGTAAGTTAATATGTATTTAGTAATAGACATTACTGGAAATTTGATAAACAATGACCAAATCATTTTCCCTTTTCAATATACTCACGGGTGAAAAATTAAAGGGAAAAAAACAACAAAAAATGTCTCAGTAAAGTGTCACCAAATTAGCTTCATTGCACCTTGGCATTGATTCTCCAAGTCTCTGCAACTGTACTGGAGGGATGGACACCGTTCTTCCAGAAGATACTCCCTCATTTGGTGTCATTTGGAGTCCTGTGTAACATGTCCGTCCGCTGTCTCCCATTGGTGCTCAACGGGGTTGAGATCTGGTGACTGTGGCGGCCTATAGAATATTCACATCGTTTTCATACTCATGAAACCATTCAGTGACCAACGGTGCTCTATGGATGGGGGCAATATCATGTTTGTCCAATAAGATTGCCCCATTCAAGTGAATGGCGAAAGTGGTCTCAGACTTATGGACCCCACATTATATATAAAGACTATTGGCTGATGTATCCATATCAGAATTTTTTACTCCCTAAGAATCTGTATCAGCATCGGCCCCAAAAATACAGTATCGGTCAGGCTATAATAACAACAACACATCAGCCTGCCAAAAAAATAGGATGGAATCAACTCCTCTCGGATTCACTGAGCTTCACAAAACATTTTTTTCTGCAGGGCTCTTGCATTGGATTTGCATTACATTGCAGAGGCACTCATTTTAATGCATCTACTCTCTGTATGTTGAGATCTTAATTTAGGTTGGCACCTGAAGTCGTTGTTCAGGCCTCACTTTTAGTATATTTTTTTGATTATTTCTTATGCTGATATACTCTATTTTCAAATTCTGTAAATCAGGATGCTCTGGTCATTTTTTTTACTCCATTCTAAAGCTTTTGATTATCTGCCAGTGCTAGATCTGATATTTATTGTTATTATTTTTTCATTTAATTTCCTATAATCCAGCAGCTCACATACACTTGTACATATTTCCATAAAGAATGAATAAGCAAATTAAATGTA
This sequence comes from Istiophorus platypterus, assembly GCA_016859345.1. Lineage (NCBI taxonomy): Eukaryota > Metazoa > Chordata > Actinopteri > Istiophoriformes > Istiophoridae > Istiophorus > Istiophorus platypterus. Next base: position 18,613,954 of record CM029128.1, on the reverse strand, counting down.
TGCTGGCTGCTTTTGCAGGACCCAACGCAAACAAACAAGGATTGCAAAAATGGATTCAGATTTATATAGCTGTTATTCAAAAAATATCCACTCTGGGTAGTATCTCAATGCCTCAGATCTGCTCAGGACATCCCTATTCATAATATCTGTTATATACTGTGGTTTTTGTTGAGAAAAATTGTATAAGATTCAAGGTAATCACATGACTGTTAAGCGTGAGGAACAGTATTAAGCACAGTAATGACTTCTTTTTTTGTCAGTGGGTGATGATTGATGGAGCTCTCTCTGTGATGCCCTCCAGACTCCAGATTTTTTACAGTATATGCTAATAACTTTGATCAGAGGTATTACCACTAATGTACATCCGTCCTGACCTCAGACAGGATTTATGGTTGATCTTGTGTGGCATTTTTCTCTGAGGCTCAGCTCAACCATCATGAGAGTCATGAGACTGCGAGAGGTCTGCTTTGAATATCAATGAGGATTTGGAAGGTTCATTGTTACCTTTGTTTCATCTGTTGCTCCTTGACAGGTATAATTATGAGCTGGGGACAGGGACAGGTATGTATGTAGCTATCACATACTCACTCACTCACTCACTCACTCACTCACTCACTCACTCACGAAGAGGCTCAGTGTTAGAAGAAGGAAAGGTACAGACACCTTTCTGGGATGACAGATCATATCTTTGGTCAACAATACAGGGCATCTGAAACACAAGTGATCAGACAGTCAAATATAACTCAGTATTCAAAAGGACATTTTGATGTTGAATGAAAAAAACCTTGACATACCTCACTTACCATAGTCTGTAAGCATCATTTGACTCTCAGCACTGCTTACACTTAACTACTTGTGTGCAGAGTTTTTCTTATCACACTTGACAGAGCTGTTTTTTCTCCCTTTTCTCTTACATGTGATTGATCAATCATTGTCACCTCCTCAGCCTATTCACATGGATCCTGAACTGTCTCCTCACATTATCAGTTTAGTCAGTAAATGATGGTCTGAACAGTAACATTACGCATTTGATGAATGACTTATGAAATATAACTAAGGGAAAAGAGAATATCACACGGCAGAAAAGTTTGATAATTCTTCGACAGTGGTGGCAGGATTTTCTTTTCAGGCAATGTGGCATTACTTTGCCATAGGATGCAGCGGGAAATCCTGCATGGCTACATCCTTGAAGACTATTCAGTAAAGTCTCAAGTGGCATTTAAAATTAGCCCAGTTATGACCCCAGTCATGTAATCAATTATAGTCAAGTTAGTGTTGGCAAATTTAATTGAATTATGAAACAAGTAGGTTTATAAGTTGTACTGCCCTATAGTGAGACATACACACGCAGAATTACAGACATTAAGGCAAATTCTTCTTCACTGCCAGAGGCAAGTAGCCTTTCAATGACTGCTCTCCTGGAGGAGGAAGAAGAGGAATTTAACAGTTACGTAAGCACAAGAGAGGATGATTTAACTAATCCTCTGAGAGAACAACTTCCTGGTAGGTTGTGAATTCCTCTGATGTGTGAGTTATCAGAGCAGGAGGGGACCAAAAACACTGGAAGCCCCAAGAGGAGAGTGACAGGGTTGTGTAGATAACACAGGTGGGCTGGCCGACAGTGATCCGTTGATGGGCCCAGATGTCTCTTTAATGCCTCATTTTTATACAATTTTAGGTGACTAACATTTGTAGCACTTTGAGGTTTATATGGACAAGAAGCTCTCTTGCTTCGATCATCAGTATAAGATATGGCCTACTGTGTTAGAAAATATTTGGTTCTTTTCCATAGAGTCACAGCTAGTGGACACAGGAACTTGCAGAGAGAAGTTACAAATGACTGATCCAAATTTGCATTTTGGTGAGAACCACTGAAGCGCCTCGAACTGAAGCTTAGGGTTGCCTCATACAATCTCAACAAACCAATCTTCACATTGAATCCATCACTTTCTTTTTATGGGTCAATTTTGGATCAATTCAGTGATTATTGGTGCAATGGTTTGTTCCTAGCTGCAAGAAGGAAGAGTTTTTGCGATGGTTTTTATAGTGCTCATTCACATTTGCGACTGACTCCTTCACAGCACTAGTAGCAGCTTAGGCTTATGATTATGATTTGCTAGAAATTGAATAGGAATATTTAGAATTCATAAAGATAATATAACCCTATTGTTTAGTTAAAATATAGACTGGCAATATCATTCAAAGAAAACCTCAATTTAAGATAAATGGGAAAACTCTAGTTCCAATGTTTCCTTCCGTTTGCAATTCTCTTACTCTATTTCGCCAGACTTTTGACCTCGGCCCAAATCCTGAAACATTTCTTTTTTAAAAATTACATTGTCAAACTGTAAAACCTCTTGCTTCCCTCAGAGGACAGAAATCTATTAAAACTGGAGCTGTGGAAAAAGATCAAATAAAAGAAAGAAAGGGGGCAAAGACTTAAGTACACAGAATCTACTTTCTTTCACCATTTCTACCTATTCTCTGCAGCCTTTTCAAAAATTGCTGTCGCTCTCCCTCTCTGGCTTCTGCTCTGCTAACTCACAGCACATGGACCCATGGAATATAAACGGGAGATCCATTAGTGTGAGGGTTGATGGCTTGTAAAGATGTTTTTGCTCTCACTCTGGCTGCATTGTGGATATGAGTACAGCTAGGGCTGAGTTGGGTCTATCTGTTCCAGAGGCAGTCAGAACAAAATGTGTCTGTAACTGTTCAAATGCCCTTTGATCAAATCGATGTTTGTGACGTGAACTGTTTTCAAAGTCTGTATGAGTGTTACGTGTATACATCTCTCATGTAAACAGCAACTAATTTTCTCTATGATTGGTCTCAATGTCGTCTCAAAGCTGTAGATCCTGTACATAAAGACAAAACAACAACAACACTAAAAAAGCAGGAGGTAGCACGTGAATTCAATCACATATTAAAAGCAGTTGTAAAAAGATGAGTTTTTTAAATTTATTTCTTGAACTCAGACAGTTTGGAACAGCTATGAATGTGTTTAAAGAGAGAGAGCCAAAGAAAGAGGTTGGGTATGGAGAAATAAAAGGGGATTCATGAACATTATACAGTAAAAAACTTTCTCCCAAAGAAACAAATTTATATACTTTTGGATGGTGAACTAGTTTTCTAACCAGCACTCTGAGTGGTGATAGTAGTAGTATTAAAAGTGATGATGTATTAAACTCAAATGGAGACTTGGTTTGAAGGTATGTTGAGAACTGGATTTGAGCACAAGGTGACTCTGTATTCAGACAATCTTTTACTGTATGTCTCAGACTCCTTGGGCTCTCTCCCACATGTATTTAATATTCTTAAGAGCTACAGAGAAATTTAAGCTATTATATTGAACTATAATAAAAGTGAGATACTTGCCATGAATTCACAAGCTGAAAACACCCTTTTATGGCCACTTCATTTGAATCCAGTTAGAGACTACTTGACTACAATCAGTTTAGAAGGATTTCCACAGATGCAATACACTCTCTATCCTTGATGGATTGGGTTAACTCAATCAGGATGAACACCTTACCCAAGTTTTTGTACCTTTTTCAAGATACAAAAATCTCTTTTAACAATTTTATCGATTCTAATTGTGAAATTTCTTTTCGGTATCAGACAAAGTCATCACAATCTTTATTTGGAACAACAGGCCACCAACAATCTGCAAAACTTTCTTACAAAGACCAGGGCAAAAGGGAGGGATGGTCCTGGCTAATTTTGAACCTTGTTATTTTCCTGACAATATTCACAGCTTGCTGTACTGCCTTTCCCAACCTATGGATGAAAATCCACTGTGGGTTTATATGAAGGGTTCATTCAGTAAAATTTCCTCTCTGTCTGCACGCCTCACATCATCCTTGTCCTTGGATTCGTCCTGTCAGAATGAAAATTCCATCCTATTTAATTCTTTAAGAATTTGAGCATACTTCATGACAAAGACTGGGCTTGCAGCAATGTCTCTTTTTTTCTCCTTTAGAGCATCACTACAAGATTCAGCTCTGAAACTGTAGAAGGCCAAAGGCATTATGTCTTTCAGAGACCTATGTATTGATGGTGTCTTAGCCTCCTTGGCTCAGTTACAAGACAGGCATAATCTTTCCTATTCAATTTTACTGTTACTTACAAATTAGTGATTTTATCAGGTCTAATTTACCATGGTTTCTTCTTTTACTGAGCAATACTATCCTGAATGATAGCTCAAAATAGATCACTGCGATAAGGGTATTATTACCCACTTATATAAACTAATTATGCCTCTATCAGAAGCCGCTTAAGAAGTAATCAAAGATCACTGGGAAGTGGACCTCCAGCTTAGATACAGGCACATATGTATCTGGGCAGTGACACAATTTTCGGAATTTTTCCTCTGTACACAACCACAATAGATCTGAAATTAAGCAATTAAGATGTGATGGAAGTGTAGACTTTTAGCTTTAATTCAAGGGGTTAAACAAAAATATTCCATCAATTGTTTAGCAGTTACAGCCATTTATATACATAGACCCTCATTTTCAGGGGCTCAGAAGTAATTGAACAAACCAACATAATTATTAATTATAATTTTTTTTAATGCTTGGATGAAAATCCCTCGCAGTCAGTGACTGAAGTTTGCAACCCATGGACATCACCAAATGCTGAGTTTCCTCCCTTGAGATGCTTTTCTGCCTTTAATGCAGCCACCTTCAGTTGCTGGTTGTTTCTGGGTCTTTCTGCCCTCAGTTTTGTCTTCAATTAGTGAAAAACATGCTCAGCTAATATTGAAGTAAGGTGACTGACTTGCCCTTTGACGAATATTCAATTTCTTTGCCTTGAGAAGCTCTTTTTTTGCTTTCACGCGATGTTTTGGATCAGTAGCCATCAGTACACTGAACCACTGTTTTACAGAATTTAGCTGAATCTGAATCTGGTTGCAACCAACCGACCAAAGAAAACTAATACGACTAAGAATCTTCTCATTGCCTACCGTTTGGTCGGCAATTAGGGAGCAGCCCTAGTAGCCTATATAGCACTTAAAAATACCAGTTACACATGTCGCCAACTGTGTCAGCTCAACCCTTTCCCTTAAAAAATCTGTTTATATACAACAACTCTGTTGCTTATTACATTTTAGAGGAAACCTAAACCTGATCTTTATACTTCACAGAAGCCATACAGAGGAGGTCGAGATGGATGGTCTGGTGTACAACCATCTTTGACACCTGAGATGTAGGTTCATGTCCTGAGCCCCATTTGTTGTTAGGAGTAAACTACTAAAATCTCAGCACTGACAGTTACTGTAACCTGATCGATACGGGATTGTTTAGGTTTATACCAATACTAATAGTTGTTAAAAGAGATTTTTAAAAATACAATAATAATATATAGGTCAATATAATTATAAACTTTTTTGATCAGTGTTACTTAAATTTTGTCATTTAAGACATGCGACTTAACGTTAAAAGAAAAGTTGTCAATGCATTTGAAAAACACATTTTAAAGGAATATACCAAATTCACAAATAACTAAATGCTAATGCATTTAGTTAGCTGGTGAGGTGGAGGGAGTTAAAAGTGTTGATAGTGAGCAGCATTGTAGCAGCTCAGCGTGATTTAGGGCCAAATCTTTGCATCAACTACCTGCTGTGAGAGAAAGGTGCTGGACATACAAGGACTGGAGGATGTATGGAACAAGTGACCATACTGGTAGAGGAGAGCCATTATAACAGTTTAAAAGAAGAAGAATTTCTTAAACTGATTTTCTGAATAAATATCTTCCCCTTTGTCTTGTTTTATCTCCACCAGTGAAGAATCCAGCAGTGAAGACTCAGCATTGTAATATATATGACCCATCCTTATGTAGCTGGAGTTTTTATAATATATATTTTTTAAATGATGTCAGATAGTTATTCATCCAATATCTACATCTTTTTCTCCCTTTTAAACCATCGTAGTAAATCCTGATCTCTGCCCAAAGAGACTCTACAGAGACAATTATCCTGAGAGAAGAGGATGACTGCAGGGTCTTAGGAGGACTGAAGACTGAAGGACAATATAGTTGACATCAGATAATTCGTCCATATGCTGTAGAAGTATCTTGGGTGAATCCCCAGGTAATATCTCTATCATGTCATCTATCAGACTATTAGACATCAAAGCTGAGTTTTTATTGGTTTATGGTGGCAGCAGGAATATGAAGAGCATTAATTCTACTCTGATATTTCTAGGGTAAAAACTAAGCTGCCATGGTCGTGATAAATGCTGATTCGGCACAGATTATAATTCCTGACACGGTGGCATGTTTAAAGACTTTAAAGCAGCTGCAGATGGATAATTGATTCCATGTGGACGGGAGATGATTATTTCATCTCTGGATTGTTTGTGCTTGAGATGCATTTGTATTAACGGATTGTAGCGATGGATTGAGCAGACAAGTAGAAAAAGTGAAATGAGAGAGATGTGAGGGAGAGAGGGAAGACAGCAGAAGATTGAGCTGAGCTTTTTCATCCATCCACAGCTGCTGTGTTTTGTCAGAATCCAATTCACAATTATCACCAGTGTCCTGTTCAGTCCTCTGTGTGTCCTCTGCTGGTGTTATCCATTTGATCTCTGTGGATGAGACATTAAGTGAAAGAGAGACAGGGCAAGACACAACAGTGGGCTATGTGTTATTACACATGCAACACAGATAGATCAACACACTACTCAAAACTTTCATTAAGCTCTTTTATGCTTGAGTTTTTTCCTCCTTAATTCCCTTTAGCTTTTCTTTTAACTTTGCAACTAACAATTATTTGTTATGATTATCAGATATTCCGTTGATTCCGTTCATCTATACAGTTTTAGAAAATAGTTTAAAATGCCTAAGTTCTCAGAGCCTCAGGTAATGTATTCAAGGGGTTTTGTTGGACAAAACCCAAAAATATTTAATGGTAAATATTATAATACAGAAGAGCTGGAAAAACATCATACTAGAGAGGCTGCAACCAGAAAACTGTAGGCAATTTTGATTAATAATAACAAAAATGATCAATTCTCAAAATTGTTTTCATTATATTTCAGTTGTATAAGCAATTTTAGTCCCAATTAACTTTAGAAAATATAAAGAAATCAGGTATGACAGTATCACGTATAGTATGCTCTGAATCTGCTAGTTCCGACAACCGTACTAGATGATTATAGTGAGTAAAATAACAAAACCAATTTGCCATATTTTAATTTTTGCACCACAGCAAAAATGTTAAACTACTCAAACATTTCCGATTTCATGTTTCCCCTTGCCAATTCAAAAGGTCTTCAGTTTTATTAGTTATAAACTGCAGCAGTGTTTTAAATTTTAATCTCTTAATCTAAATTGATTTATAGGTTGTTTTGAAAAATCCATCAATAGCCTCTCAATCCAAGACTGCAAAAAGATTGAAGCTTGATCCTCTTAAGATTATTTACAGCGTTTATCCTTCCATCTATTTAATTATCATTAATCATTGTTTACATATTCAAACTAAACCCGGCAGAAGGAAACAGCATGTAGGTGTGTGGGGGCATAAACACCAGGTGAAGGGTCCATGTCTTCTTCTTTAACCTTAAACAGTAAGCTCTCTTTTTTCCCGAGCCCATAGATATCACACCGGGTTCCACTTTTTCTTTTCACCGTCCTTGGCTCGTATTACTTGTAGTTTGGACTATGGCAGACAGTGCCTTGTCTCAGCCTTTAGTCCTTTTATAGAGAAGATCAAAGTGTGCATGGTTGCCAGGCTAACGTGGTGAGGAGCCTGGGTTGTAATGCAGGCCCTGCCCTCAGTTTGTCACCCCATTAACTTCAAGTGTGTGTGAATGTGTGTGTATGTGTGTGTGTGCTGTCAAGCTTAGTCAGCAACCTGAAGTATACCCGCAGCCCTGGAGCTGTGTGTTTGAGCAGCTTTTGGACTGTGTGTGTGTATGAGTGTGTGTGTGTGTGTGTGTGTGCGTGTGTGCATGTGAAGGGAGGCATGTCAAGTTCAGGTTCAGGAAGAAATCTGTCAGATGCTGGGGAGATGTAAAAGTCTCTGTTGCCTCTGTCAGAACCTGGTGAGCACTCTTATGCTTTAGTACCTTCTTTCTCCAAGCTCAGAGCTATCAGCTCCCTCAGAATTGTCACACCTTGCCCGGGCAAGCAAAAACACACACATACACCTAAAAACACACTGGACTTACAATACACTGTTCTTTGAAACACTGCACTTCTGCACGAATCTCCATTTCTAGTCATTCTGCATGTGTCTCTGTGGGACATTTTCTCATTTGTGCATCATGCGTCAGTTGGAGCATTACGAAAGCAGCTGGATGTCTCCTTTGCCTGTGGTTTTAATACATCAATGCTTGAAATTCTGCTTTGACCTCCGCCATCTGCCATTAGTGCCTACTTGTCTGGAGAGCCCATCACACCGTGAGAGGCCGGGCCTTCTGTCAGCTCCCCTTCCCTGTATGAGCAGGAGAGTAGGTTTCATGGGAGCAATTGCTCTCACAGAAGCTTTGATAATAGCTTAGCGGACCTCTGATCATCGGCTCCCCCAGTGGGGCAATTACACTATTCACCACCTATTATAACCTCTCTACCACAACCTTGTATAAACATATGTAGGGACACATACAGACGTGGGCACCCACACAGTTATTTTCTTGAAGATACACTGAGAGAAAGCTGATTCAGTATCATTTATATTCATCAAAAACCAGTTTGTGCTCATCTTACCATTGATTCTCCATCCAATAATATGCACGACCAGTTCATGATGAAAAAGGAATATACAATAATCAGCCCTAACATTAAACTCTTAATGGATAATCTTTGACTTTGAGCCACAGAATCTTTAGCATTTTTTGTTTTTTTTTTTCCGTATAACAACTAAGCAATTCATTGTTTCAATTTGTTATTAAGAAAATAAGAATGTTGCTATAATTTTGGAAAATGGTGATGCTTTAAAAAGCTAAAAACGTTATTTTATTCAATAATGACTCCCAATACGCAGTATCTTTGGTTGTGTATGTGTATAATAGTTTTTGGAAAAAATAGTCCTTAGGCTGCAAAGATGCTTTGGGCTGCAGTGATGTGTATACAAGTGAAGCTTGAGTCAGGGCTTGGTTGAAACAACTACAGTTCTTTTACACACATGATCCAGATGACTGAAAATCATGATGTTCCAGCACAGACAGGGTGTTAGCATTAGCTTAAGTTTCATTCATTTTGCTAATGTGAGCCCAAACCTTTGAGTGCTTTAACCTGTGAACCATAATTAGACTCCACAGAACATGAACAGAACAAATGCGTTGTCCTTAGCTGAGGATTCAACATGTAGACGAATAAAGGTTGAAGGCGGCAAATCAGCTGTGTTAGAATTAATTCAACTGAATGAAGTTTAAATGCACATACAGTAGCAAAGTCGACTTTTCAGCAACTCAGTGGTATTTTGATTCTGACCAGTCAGGAGACAGCACAATTTAAGTTATTTTTTCCCATCACTACAGATCATTTCTGCCTTTTTCTTTAAGTTTTTTTTTGTTTGTTTGTTTTTTTACATTTTGCCATTGCTTAAAATTAACAGAAGCGATACAGACAGGAAATGCAGCAAGACCTGATTATTACATCAGCAGTAGTCCCTGGCTGTTTTAAAACTGCATTTTTATAGGCCTGTGTTGTGTAGCGTGGAGGGATGCTGCTAACCTTTCTCAGTGTCGTTGTGGTTGCTGGGATGGTTTCCTTTTCGACTGGATATCTCTGTCAAAGTGGACCTAAGGGAGAGCAGAGACAGCTGGGTAACAGGAGGCAGGAAGACCAGGCGGCTGTTTGTCTGACTGTGTCCATTTGAATTTGTAAGCAGGCAGGCAGGTAGACACACACACTCACACTCAGACACAGACACACACACACACACACACAGACTTGCACCACACGCACACACACACACTCGCACGCATACAAGCACAAACACACAGTCCTGAAATACCTACTGGAAGGCATTTGTAAAGGACACTTTTGGGAGAGAGAGAGATGGAATGTATGAGGAAACATTTATTCGATTTCTCTGTGACTGCTCCGGGTGTCTTTTCTTGATTCATACCTGTAGTTATTTTTTACAGATTACCATCTCTCCCTCTCGGTCTCACTCTCTCACTTACACAGGCAAACACACGAACCTCATGTTATAAGACCAACAGCAGGACAACAACTGCTTGATGGATAAGGGCTTCAAAAGGGGGGGAATGGACAGCGAGCATAAAAGGGAAAAGAAATGATAGTGAGGGCAGCTTTTCACACGCATGCTGATCTGTATCACAAGGTTGCAAGGACATCTCATGTTCTCAGAGATGGCTCAAGGTTTGCAGACTACCTCAAATACAAGATTAGATTCTTGATTCTGTTTGATATTGTAATGACTCTGGTAATGTTTTTTTTCATTCTTATTGTCACTTTCTGGTTGCCTCAACTAATATTTACTGTGGTCATTGTTTCATGCATGCTGGTTGTGTGGTTATACTGCATGCAAATATTACTGTAAAGTTTTCCTGAAAATTAGATCTCGACCTCACTTAGAATAACAAAATCTCTGGCAAGAGGAAAAACAAAGCAAAAGGAAATAAGAAGACAACTTCTACATGTGTTGACAGACAAATAAGATAGAAGTTTAAAAACTCAGTCACTCAACCTACATGTCTGGATGACTTTTGACCTGCAACACATCAAATCAGTGCTTACTGGCAAGTGGCAAAGAGGCCAGGCTAAAGGGACCGTATCCTTGATAGCCAATTTAGATGGTCACCTCTGCATCGCTCACACTATCATGCAAGAAGAGCCAAGTCTCAAGCAAAAATGTCCAAAATTCGTAATAAGTGAAGGCTCTTCTAAAAGATACAACCTGCGCGAGAGGTTCGGATTAATATTATAAGGGTGACATTTTGAATGCAGATATTTCTGCTAAGGTCTGCAGTATTAAAGAGAGGTTGTTGTATGTACCTGAGGCATGTAATAAATGCAAAGTGATAGAGTCATCAGGTTCATTATATCCTAAAAATTCCTTGTTGGCACCGAACGCTGTCACCACCCACTCGCGGCACTGACTCATGGTGTCAGTTTATATCTCTGTTATCATGTACAAGGAATCACCATTTACCTTTCACCGAGCGCCTCTCAGTCATGAGGCTGAAAGTTGTGGGTGTATTTCTGTCATGAAAGAAAAGGGTGGAATTTCAAGGTAAAAGTAGGAGCTACAGCAGGTTCATGTTTGAGTGTGTTTTTGCTTCACAGGTCACCTGAGACAACTGTCTCCTAAAACTTAACCAAGTGCTGTGAGTGCTATTAATTCTAATGAAGGCTGAATTTCATTTAACTGCTTCAGTTGCAGCGTCTTAGTCTTGTGAAGGCTGGTTCACGACACAGGGGTTTCAGCCACATTTCAGTTGTCAATCTCATGCATGTCAGACCCAACAGATATGCTCCGATTTTTAATCAGTCCAGCTGTCTACACAAGCTTTGTAACTGCTCATGTTTTATTCATGCTATATGTGAGTAAACACATCTTGAAATGTAGTTTTATGCTACAAGTTAATTTTCTTTTGCTTTAAGTATGTAACCAAAGTTATTGTTTGTTGGTGCGGGTGACCTACAGTCAATATTGTGTCTCAACGCATCCTTTATAGACACAGAGTACTGAAGCTGCTGCTGCCGTTTTACCAATGTGCTGCTCATGCTACACCTCCTGTGTAGGCACAATGTTACTAACACTTAAACAGTGTTAGTACTAATATTATTAGTAACACCTGTGTTTAAATATCTTGAATATCTGTTGTGAAAAAGGCCAATATGATATTAAGTTTACACTGAGCAGCTACAACATTAAATGTGTTTTAATGTTATGCCTTACTGGGGTAATGTCCACTGTATGTGCTTAATAAAGAACAAGACAGAGTAGGCTGCATACGATTTTTAGTCAGTCATCGATGGACTGGATATCATGAATCTGTATTTAATGTCTCAGATGTCACTGCAGCAGAATACACTGAACCAGTTCCTATGCATCTAACTGACTTTTAGTATGAAGGAGGAAAATTATGAGACTGGAAGGAAGGAAGGGAGGATTTAATGACCACAGTGTTCCACTCAGGCTCTATGCTTTTGGTTTAAGAACAACTCAAAGTTAGATATTCCAGCGTGAAGAACCTTTCATGTACAAACGGCATGCAGTGGGTACTTTTACTGACTAGCTATCTCTAAGAAGCACACATGGACAAAATAGAGATGTACAAGTGTCATGAGCAAAGAGATGTACATATTAAATTTGTGTTGGATGGAGCAGAGGAAGTGAATGCTTTTTGGAAATGACAGCCCACACATCTGTCTGCTTTTTTCCACTATGTCTGCTTTGATGAAATGTTAGAGGATTTTAAATTTATCAAACAGGATTAGGAACAAAACCAGGGAACAGGCTGCTTCTTTACTTTCACTGTTTCTACCTTTCCTGTCATACACCTACCTCACATCTCCATCACATTCCCTCTGTGTTCTTCTATACTTATGCTGGTAAATTCTTAGTTTTAAAAGGCACAGTTATTCCTGTAGATTAGTTTCTTATTTTTCTTTATCTCTCCTCTCTGTGTTTTGTAATATGTAAGTATATTCTAGTTTATTCTGGTTTGTGCTACAGAATTCAGTTGTTATAATAAAGGAACGATGACAGAGAATACTAATAACCTATAAATTCCATTGACAAACAGACAGACACAGAGACAGACAGACAGACAGACAGACAGAAACACACACACACTCACTCACACACACACACACACACACACACACACACACACACACACACACACACACACACACACACACACACACACACAGAGTAGCAGCCGGCAGCTAATCAGCTTAACTCTGGAAAACTGGCTGGAAAGAGCTTTGTCTGGAACAGTTTTTCTGTTTGTTTTTGTATCAGCTTTTCAGAATGTTTGATTTTCTCTGTAATGATTTCTCTCCTTTTCTAAGAATCAAAAGTCTGAAGCTGGAAACTAGATTTTTTTTTTTTTAACAGGTTGATAGTTTTGGTTATGTAAGCAAACAGAGAGAAAGAGATTTAAACCCCTCATCTTACATGCATATGCTCATGAACATATTAAGGATCTCATGAAATACAGGATTCTAGGAAGGCTGTCAATTCTGGGAAAACATTGAATCTTTGATGCCGACTTCATCCTGCACAAGACTCAAAACAAAAAATGCGTCGCACACAGTTGAGAAATGTTCCCTGCTGTCACATTCAACAGCCTTTTTCTCATTGGCTTGTAGTTTATAATAATTCCTCACTGTTCTACTCTGTTTCATCAGGATAAACATTATGTTAAAGAAGAAAAGATACAGTTTCATGTGGCTTTTAACAGCTTACATGTTATGCATATGAAATAGTTTGGGGAAAAAAAACATTACAGTATGGCAGAGCATTCATTGCTTACAGTGCATCTACAGTGTTAAAGCAACTATTATGAATATCTTTATGTTTATATATATATATATATATATATATATATATATATATATATATATATATATATATATATATATACATATATTTCATAACTACATTTCTATATAAACAATGGGTATTGTCACACAACATGAACAGATCATGATGAACCCGCAGAGATTCAGGACCCGACTCTGTAGTAACCCTCAGTTCTATGGATCTTTATAACAATATTCATGACATTATTAAAATAGGGCATTTAGTGATTAAAGAGCCATATATTTTTCTCAGGGGTTAGTGGAGACTTAAATCAGAGCTAAAACAGAATGAATATTGGACTTAGAGTTGCCAGAATGCCAATGCTAATGTGTCCCCCTATGTCGTGAATGTCTAAATAGGCAACTGTTTGGTATTTGATTGCCATAATAACTTAAAAGTTAATATTATTATATTATAGGTATGTTTGCACACAGTGTAGTGTAACTGTAATAGTAGCACGCTGACTATTTGTCTTATATATGTCTTGACAGCCTTCACAGAGAACTGAATTTAACTCAAGTGGCTAGAGTTATGCATATTCTGTCTTCTTTGCACTGCTGCATGTCTCCTATTGATTTTCATCAGGCCCCCTTTATATTCATGTCCACGCACTTACAAACTCACACAGGCTCCCGCATGATGACCTTGGTCACTTTAGGGAACATTACATAGATTTACATTAATTTCCTTGGAAATACTCTAACCATAACCACTACTTACTCAACCTTACCCTAACAGTGACCCTAACCTTTACCACCGACTCAAAATGAGCTTTTCCCCAACTGGAGACACAGCTTTTGTCCCCAGTTGGGAAAGCTGTCCCCAATTAACTGGTTCTTATTCTCAAATTTTTCCCTAAAAGTAGTCTATCACAGACGCGCAGACACACACACACGTACACACACGCGGACAAATAAACACAAACTCATTGTCTGCTTCTGTGAATTAAAAGCACATCATGGATGGAGGGGTGAAATTCAGTGGAAGTATTTACCAGGAAATGGGAGAATTTAGAGCAGCTCAATTTAAAAAAAAAAAAAAAAAGAAGAAGCCTACATCATTAGAATTTAATCAGGGGACTTGTGCTGCAGCCAGAATCCTAAACACACTGGTGTCTGTTGATTGTACTTTTTATTTCTTCCCTCTGCCCTTTTTTGTTTGTTTGTGTTTGTTTATTTTTTAATCTCTGTACCTTGATGTCCAGTGGGATATGTTTGATAGGTGTTCTGAAAAATTGTCATTTTGTCTGAGAGTGTGTCCAGGTTTTTGAATGTGTGTGTGTTTTTGTGTGTGTTTGTGTGTGTTTGAGTGTGTGTGTATGTATATTGTAAGATAATTACCCTTTTCTTGTTGCGGGAAATACAGCTAAGATATAACTAACTTTTGGATGCGTGGAGATACGACAGCAGGTGATAACCACTCTAAATTGATCTTCTCATTTAAAAAAATGTATTTTTCTATGAAAGTTGGCTGAAAACAAAAAAGCAATAAGTAATGAATATACTGTTGAGTTTAACGTTTGATGAATAAAAATAGAGAAAACATGCCTGCACATATTCTTGCACAAAAATTCATGTGCGGACGCACGTGTGAATGGACATCAGTAATGTCATTGGCCTGTTTATTTAGCAGAGTCATTCACATGCTTTGTTGGTGTTTTATTGGCTTGCTGTCGGAGCTGTGCGGCATCTCTCTAAAGCACCCAGGAGAAGTAGGCCAGCCTCTAAGGCCACTGTTTGTCGATGAAGTCAATACCTATGCCAGGGCAGAACATCCCCTCCCACCCGTCTGCCCTGTGTCGGGCCATTAGGATCCACCAGCATGGTGAGAAATGGATTAGACTGTGGCAATGTGGGCCATAAAATCATCATCACCTCACTGCAGCCAGGGCCAGTCAATACGGACAAACACTCACATGCACTCAAAGGCATGCAACATTAACAGGACAGGTTGGTTATGTGCATGTATCCACTCTCACAGTCCATAAATGACTAAGTCTGAACCTTTTTTTTTTTTTTTTTGCACAAGGCAGTAACAAGGTTTTATATTGTGCTGGGTAGAAATGTCAGTCAGTGGAGTGTAGGCAGAGTTTTATTAGCTTTAGATAATCACTATGACCAAAGAGAATGAAAGGGAGGGCAGCAGACAGACACAAAAAGAGATCAATTGCCCACAAGTAATCAGATCTGTGGGACATCAACCTTCATGTTTGTTGAAATAAAAATGCTGGACATTGGGCTGCAACCAGTGAATGTGTTCACTGTGTAAGAAAATCAGAAAATCCTCCAGACAATGTTTGGCATTTTTCTTTATAAAAGGACATGAAGAATTAGTGAATATTCTGTTGATCAATTAAATAGAACAGTCATTTCAGCACTAATAATATTATTTTATTATGGCTAATTTACATTATGTATTAATATTTAACAACATTTTTTGGGGGGGGTACAATTTTTTTTCTATTGATTTAATTTATGACAAAAGAGAAAACTTTTGACATGATTTCTGGATGAATAAATGGAATCTTGATCCTTGAATTTTTCACCCTCATTATTGCTGTTAGTCCATAATTGCACACCAGTTTCATTATTTGACTCAAGATTAGATGGCTCTCTGAAGACTCTCTCTCTTCTGTTTTTCTACCTCTCGTTCAGCATCTCAATTTGTTTTCTTTTGCTGTCTCAGTATTTACAACCTTGATTACCTGACAAAGCTGGTCCCAGAGCTTGAGCTGGTCTCAGGTGTGTAGTAGAAAAACAGTTTGGATTTTTTTTTTTTTCAGGTAATCTTTCACACTTTTTTCAGTCTGCTGGACTAATTCTGTTGTGCTTGATCCCACTACACATTTTCTTACCTGGCAGAAGATGGGCCAGGCTTAGGGGTCAGAAAACATGCCTCCATTTTAACTAAAGGAATCAATGTGTAAACAAAAAATACAGCTTAAAATGAGAGGAATAAAAATGAGACACTAAAATGCGAAACAGTCTCTAAAAAGGTTCACTTAGCAAAGTGATGCAACGCCTACCATACAGTTTTCTTGTTCCCTGTAATTATAGCCAAATTGCTACAGATATATGAGATGACTTTGCCAAAGTGATCTGTCTCCAAAAACTACTTAAAATTGTATGTTTTTCAAATTATTTTCGATCATGAATACCTTTGTTTTGAATAAAGATAAATTTCTACAACAAGTTTAAAAACGTTGCCATGACACACTTCATATGGTTCAGTAACCTGCCATTGCAATGAAGACCAAACTGATTGAGGCAGAACAGAAATTAATTTTGTGAAAATGCATTGATGTGTATTTACGTGAATTTACTGTAGATTTTTTCTAAATGGAACACTCACGTTGTTCCTTTTTTAATTGGTGTAATTGATTGTCAAACACACAGTGATAGATTGGTTTATTGCGAACCCAAGGCTTGCCTCTTGACTGTTGCATTATTCTACACCTGCTCCAAGCTGTCTGGCACCTATCTACAGGTTGCTGCGAGACACCTCAGAATTAGTCTGAGCAACAGAGCAGCATGCTGATCCACGACACACACAGGCTTACTGCAGTGACATTTGTTTTCCTTGAGTACAGAGCTTATGCCTCAAAACACAGGACTCTTCTGATTCCAGACAATGTGTCATTTATTTATATAAAACGCGGCAGTCATAAAAATACAACAAAAGATAAAGTTGGTGTTCCAGAGAAAAAAAAATCGTTAAAGGAATTGAATGCAAGTTTTTACTATCAATACAAAGCCAATGTAGTTATAGCTGGGTTGAGCTAGTGGGCAGGCTGACTTCAGTAGTACGACAAATGATAGAAATTGAAGCAAATCAAAAGTTAACATTGCCATTGCTTTCCACTGCTGGACACAGCTCTCGGGCAGTAAAGGAATGAATTCTGATGCTGAGCTCATTTCCTCTAGACTGCAAGCAAACAGCTGTTAATGCTAATGTTCACTATGTAGCAATTGCAAAAACTTACTTGTAGCACCTTTTATGGGAATGCCACTTAATAACAGAGGAGGATATAAGTAGTTTATCCTGCTTTCTCTTCTGTGATGCTACTATACAAGACTCATCAGACTAGCAGAGAAAAATATAAAAAGAAGTGTCTGGGGGGGTCGTTTATTTTCTCTCTCTGTTGAACTCAAAAGCTGACTCATGGAGGAGAAAAATCGGCACAAGTGCTCCTGAACTCATTAATCATCGAATAAAATATTTTCTAATAATTTTGTATTACAGGAATGATAATAGCTTGTTTTATCGTTGATCTTATTAAACCAATGTACAGACAGACTTAGATATGAGTCATAATCCGGGTACTTTGATATAAAAGAAGGTAAAGACTAGTGCTGTAATAATGATAATGATAATAATAATTACAATGATATTAATTAATATACAAATATCCAGTAATGAAAAGATTTGATAAAACATAATTACAAAGTGCTTCACAGGAAAGACAAGGGATAAAAGTAATAAATCAAAAACATCAATCTAAGAACATGATCAATAACTACAACAATTACAACAAAATTTCTTGGTTCAGGAAAAGCAATAAGATAAAAGTGAGTTTTAAGAAGAGATTCAAAGAGGATACTGAGTTTGCCTGACTTAGATCCTCAGGCAGTGAGTTCCTCATTTAAGGGGGGATGATAGCAAAAGCCCAGTCACCTTTAGTGACAAGTGGAGATTTTTGGAACCATTAATAGGACCCTGTTGGAGGATCTCAGGCAGCAATCAGGCTAATAGGGGGTTAATAGATCACAGATAAAGGCAGGAGCCTGACCATTAAGGGCTTTAAAAACAAGCAGTAAAATCTAGAATCAATTCTAAAACTCACAGGAAAACCATTGAAGTGTGAAAGGATGTAGTGATGTGGTCGCTTCACGCAGAGCCTGTTAAAAGCCAGGCAGCAGCTTTTAGTATGAGCTTTAGTCTTTGGATCTTCTGTCTATTGATCGCAGAAAAAAGGGTGTTGGGGTAGTCCAGTCTGAAGAAGATGAAAACACGGACGACCTTTTCTAGATCTGCAGACGAAAGGATTGACCTGATATTGGTAAATATCTCAGTTGTACTAAGTAGAACTGCACAACTTTTGTCACCTTCCTGTCAGAGGACGGCTGAGTTGAAAACAGCGCCTAGGTAGCCGACTTCTGTTTTAGAATTAGATAAGACATCCTGACTAAGTGACCCCATGAAAGAGAGAACAAAGAGGAGGCATCTCTGAGTAAAACAGTGAGGGACCTGTTAAACACGTAAATTATGAGATGAACCAGTCTGGAGCCTCATCACTGACGCCAGCGTAGTTTTTCTGGCGCCTGATTAAGACATGGCCCCGGTGTCAAAAGCTGAGCTGCGGTCAAGGAGAATGAAATTGTAGTAAAAGCCGGCATCAGGGACAAGCAATGAGTCATTGGTGACCTTGGCCAGATGCGTGTCAGTGCTGAGCAGTTTTTTCTAAAATTCGGTTGCTGTTAATAAAAGCTGTTGTATGGATAAAAATTTTTACTAAAATCTTGTAAAAATGGCAGCTTAGAGATGGCTCTAAAATCACTTAAAATAGAAAAATCCAGAGAGGGCTTCCTTATGATTTGATAAATGTTGGCATGTTTTATAATTGGAGGGAAAAATACCAGTAGACAGAGCAATTAACAAAGACTAAAATACAATATCCAACAGTGATTATCCAGGGTGACAGAAAAATTTCAATAAAGTGAGTTAGTCCTGAAGTCGGGCATGAATCCACATCGAACTCAATTCAGGGGGGCTGTAGATAAAAACACATGAAATAGGCATTGTGTATTTTTAGATTAGTCTAAGACTCAAAGGTGGAAAACACCCAATGAGACTGGAGAACAGCAAAAATAATTTCTGTGTATTACTGCAAGGCCTTGACCTGTCAATCTGGGCTGGTGGAAGAATAAGAACTGAGGGGGCGCATTCATCATGATTAGTCAAAAACTCGGTGATGAGTGAGAGAAAAAAATCAGTTTTGTTGGTCATGATAAAATCCTGGCAGATAAGATTTACTGGCAAGGGATCTAACGTTAAAAAGAGTTTCATCAACAGAAAAGAGTTGTACCGACAGAGGGAATCAGGCCAGGGACATCAATGGGATTCTCCGCAGCTTCCCGAGCCGTCAGGCAAGCCTCAACCAGAGGTCCGTCTGCCGACGGAGTTCCTCATCGAGCGGCTCAATTGATGCGTTTCAGAGAGGGGGCTTCCCTTAGTGGCAATGTTTGGGTTTACAAGTGATCCGAAAGAAAACAGCGATATCCAGCATTGGACGGACAGGCTAGGCTAACATTAAGAGATTTAATCTCACAGCATGACAGACATCAGGGTATCCAACAGTCTCCTGGGGGGGGGGATTATTGACGACATTCTTGCGAGTTGTCTCAACGTCAGGCTGCAGAGGAAACAAAGAGAGCACCTGCTGGTCTCTACCTTTGATCTGTTAAGATTGATAGTGTCAGATGCACAGGAGGGTCCCTGTTGGGAGCAGGTTTCTGGAGTATACCGGTCGGGTTTGTGCAGGTTAACATCATACCCTGGTCAAGGAAAGATGGAGCCTGGTTTTGAGAAAACCAGGCTGAATAAAGCCTTAATATTCAATCTGGAATGTGTAGAATAATGTGAGATGTCTGTACTTTATCTGGGTTATGAGGTCTGTCTGCCAAGTGGCAGGTGCATTCTTGGCTACATAGCATTCAGTCAATAGCACAAAAAATGAAGATAGAGTATGTAAGGCTGATCTTTACACTACACCGCTACACAAAAGTGAAAGGTTAGAGAAAATGCAGAAATGAACATGGGAATGGGAACATGTTTTAGAGATATCTTTTTACTGTAGGTAAACCACAGGAACTACAGAATAAGCAGACCTGCAGGGCCCCTTTGGCAGCATTTTTCCACATGCAGGGTAGTCCAATAAGATATCTGTCTCTTTCACACAACTAAAATGCAACAGCAAATAGCGAATATGCTTCGTATGAGACTTGATCGCCACAGAATTGTGTTTTTTTGTTTTTGTTTTTTTGTTTTTTTTACAGTTGGAGAAAGATGGAGAAAAAAGTTCACAGTGACTTCAGACACGTTTTATCATATTTAAACAAAACCACAATCTCTCTCTAACCTCAACCAAAGTGCCTTTGTTGCCTTACCTAACCACAGACAAACCTATATGTAGAGCTTCATTCATGCTGTACCTTGCACCTTGAAAAATCATGCTATAGAGCTACCCAGTACATTAAAAAGTGATGCCAAAGGGGCACTGACCAAGTGTCTGTATGACAGACGACGGCTTGGGAGTAAGAATGTGTATTCCAAGCCTATGTGTTAACACAATGGTATCTAAAGGTAAAGCAGCTAAAGTGTCCTTCAGGAAAACTGTTATCGTTCTGTTCCTGCAATCTAACCTCCCTGTGGAAGGAGGCGAATGACAGAGAATTTCCCAAATGGCGTCACATCAATCAGGGATCTTAAAACAAAACCAGTTCCATCCTTTATAAAAGAACCTTTTTTTCTGAAGGTATTCAAGTGTAGCTGATGATGAATGGCTGCTGACAGGCACTTTTACTTGACCTGGCTGAAATGTTAACTGACTTTTTCAATCAACTATTTGAATCAGACATATGTCTGGTCAAGCAGTTGGATTCACAGCCTGGAGTCATGTTGTTCCAACTACATTACGGAATGCCATGCATCATAAAACCACTGGACCAATCACTTCCAACGGAAAAATGACATTTTGGTCCTCATATGATGGCCACACCGGAATGTTATTGGCACCACTAAGGCTCTTTTGTGAGGAATAAGTCTAAAAATTTTAATTTTAACCTCATAACTGAGTTCACTAGAAAGTAACACAGTTTGATATAATAGTCAGAGCAGGGCAGTTTTTATTCCATCCTTTTAGGAAGTATCAACTATACATTTGATGACTCGTTTGCTCTGGTGGCCTCTTCTGACCTGGTTCCTGTGTTAGATTTTTTTCCCCAAAAAATTTCCTGTAAATAAACTTACAGATTAAATTGTCAAAAAAGAATTTAGTATTCATGTTGAATTAAAAAAAAAAACAGGTGAAAAGTCATTGCAATAGCTTCTTAGTTATTCTGTCCTGTCCAGTTAAAAAAATAAAAGTTCAGTTTAGCTGAAGCTAATATGTGGCCTCAGCTGTCTTAGCTAACCACATTAAGTCAATATCTTGGCCATCGAATATTGGTTCCTTGCTGCTGCTGTGTCCCAGCAGCAAATCGTCAAGCTACTACCAGGTAAGTATTCCTTTGCAAACGCTCTGCAAAGAAACTCAGTCACAAACACATAGAATTTCATGTAGTAAGAGGAATGTAATTATGTAAGAAGTTGAGCAATATGATGATATAGACCATCAGATGATTGGAATTTGTCTATTTGGAAATAGACACACTTATTTGGAAATGACCCACTTTATATATATATATATATATATATATATATATATATATATATACACATATATATATATATATATATATATATATATACACACACACACAGAGAGAGAGAGAGACAGTCAGTCAGTCAGTCAGTCAGTCAGTCAGTCAGAGGTCCAAAAATGAAAACATTGAGGCTTCTCGAGGCAAATAGCAGGTGCATCTAAGGCTTATTTCATTCTACATTTCAAGTAAAACCGATTTGTTCTGGACTCGCCCAGGATCCTGCATCGCCTGGTTAGTTGCAGAGATAAAAGCAGTGTGGCTTAAATTCCCCTTTAAGAAAAGGGTTGTACATGTCTCTCATTAAAAACACCGTTGGGAGCTCTTTGGACCAATTATTTCAAATGCTTGCAGTACATGGTCTAATATTCTCATGACTGGAAATCAAAGTGACATATTCAAACATAGTTTTCCCACAACATCACAGGCAGGAGGATTCCAGTTTTTCTCCCTCAAGTGATCTAGTGCTGGAATAAGCATTTCATGAGATGTCATGAATTTAATTGAAATGTCTGAGAGACATTCAGAAATCCCATAGGGCATAAAAGCAGTTTTGAACTGACTTTGAATCCCTTTTTTCTGTATTTATATTTCAATTCAAAATGGCTCTTGTTTTTTTTATTGAAGTTTCAAAGACACCATTTTTTTTATTTAAGTTTTACTTTGAAATTCTTTTCTTCATTACTTGTGGCAAGTCTGTTTAGGTGTACTGTGATTTATATTTAGCAGATTGCCATGGAGAGTAATTGGGTTTGAAGAGGTAGCTGTGTTTTATTTGATTGGCCTTGATCATCTTGTGGTGAGTCACACTGGATGACGTGTGTCCTGTTGAGTCGCATCTCAGGACTGAGGATCTAACCTTCCCTTAAAGGTCACCAGGGATCACATGGTTATGATGGTAAAGTCACAGTCTTTCTGCTGCTCTGCTAAGATGCTGCACACATATTTTTCAAATTTTTCTAAAGACGGAAAGCTTTCTCTCTGCACGATCTCTGCAGTGCAGGTTTTATATAGTCTAGTCCAGAAACCTTAAAGGCCAAGGGGTGCA
Source organism: Istiophorus platypterus (assembly GCA_016859345.1). Taxonomy (NCBI): domain Eukaryota; kingdom Metazoa; phylum Chordata; class Actinopteri; order Istiophoriformes; family Istiophoridae; genus Istiophorus; species Istiophorus platypterus. The sequence goes on along the minus strand of CM029128.1, from coordinate 18,590,913 downwards.
CTTTGAGAAGTATTTCTAATTATGGTTACATTTTCTGGTGTGGTTGTCGCTTGTAATCTGAGTTGCGCAGTTACTCTATGACATTAACTTTTGTTTGCAGGTCTGTTCCCATAAAATTCCTTTTTCCATTTGCAGGTCTTTGTGTGATTAACGGCTAAAGACGTTGCCTCCACATTACATCATCAGATTTTTCTGTCATTCCTTTATTTGTACTGTCACCGAGTCTTAGTCATACATACTGTATTGAGTGATATAAAAACCATATGGGAAATCATAATCTCAGCACTATTAAACCTCTATTTAATTTACTGCTTTATTCCTACGCTTTCCTTTTGTTGTTGTTGTTGCTGTTACATTACAGTGAATTGCATAAACTGGATTTGATTAAGCTTGGTTTAAGATTTGAACAATTTCTACAGATTTGTATATCAAAGTATAGTTGTTCACAGTTTTCATGAATGATAAGTTTGATGTTAAGAAACTGTCGCAGAGAGATAATATGAAATAATCTAATTTTTTTAACACTCACAATTTGTTGTTTTTATCTTGTCACTTCGAATATTTATCTTGCCTAAATGTGGTAATTATCATTAATGACTTTTTAATTAGAGTTGTGAAGACATGCAGGGTTCTACCTTTTGTTGTAAATAATAACATTAAAGACGGCTCTGTTCTATTCGAATGTCCAGCCAAGCTGTGACAGTGTGACAGTGAATGTGCATGAACGATACCAGGAACCTTCAAACTAAAGCAGCTAAATGTAATTCAACCATCCTTATGTTATCATTTACATGTGTGATTTTTCTTTGAAAATTAAGGAGCTTGCCCCCTTTTTTACCGCAGTATCATGTTGTTTAGACATGATGTGTTTAAATCGAACACATTTTAAGAGAATATGAATGTAGATTTCAGTTTAACAGTTATAACTCCCATATAAAGTTTAAAAACATATTTAATCCAATAAGATGTTTCACCCTTTATGGTGAAAGTTTTGACTAGACCCTTATACTTTGATAAGTTTTAATCTTTGCCATGAGCAAATCACCTTCTGACATTAGCAGAACAGTTCTTGATCCAACGCATTTTCCTCATGCGTTCTGCTTCATAGCTGATTAACAGATTTAAAAAGGAAATTAACTTTTCCTGCTAAATCTGTGATCACATCATTCACGTTGCCTAGATAAAAAAGATGGGTTTCACTAAACCGCACACTAATGTTCGCTTCCCCTCTGTGTGGGGTCAGTGTTGATAGATTTTACAGAAATCGTAAGTGTTCCAATTATGAAACACAGTCAGACTTCTTATGATCATACCGCTGAGCTCACATCATCCTGTTTAATCACTGCAAACCCTGCTGAGTAGCAATTTCCTTTTTTCTTAATGAAGAGAGTGATCATGTTATTTTAACTATATAATATCTCAAATAAATTTCATATCAGGGTTTAGTTTATTATCATTTGTTAATCAGAATTCCTTTCCCCTTCTACATCTTTACATCTATCTCTCTTTCCCTCTCTTTATCACACACATACACACCTTATGAGCAAAAAAGCTGTTGGCAAAGCAATCGGAACAATAATATGCTTCAACAGTCCTTTTAATCATGCTTTGGTTAATTAAGTCTTCCCATTGGATTGTATCTGTTGTGTTAATGAAGCAATTGCAAGATCACTCTTCATACTTGGTAAGGTATATAAAAATGTAATGTTAATGTTATTTGTGCTGTAATGCTGGTGAACACACCTTTGTGCATTGAAATAATGTAATACCAAGTACTGGTCCAAATAATAGATTAGTGTGCCCTTGGCAGACTCAGAGAGTTTTAGTTGTTTAGTCTAATTTTTTGGGGGAATGGTTGGAAACAGACAGACTGAGAAATGAAAGGCTCATCTGTTTTGCATTCCTCCATTCTTCTACCAATGGAAAATAAAACAGTGGAAAACATTTGGACTGGTTTTTAATCGATCAATTGGACAAAAAATATTATGACAACACCAATCTAATAAACTGGATCAGTACCCCGCGCTGATAAGTATCTCGCTAAACAGACGGGTATCAAACAGTCATGTGTAATCCACATTAAATACTGTTTCTTAGTCACTGTTGTTATTGAATCATAAAAACACAGCTTTTTTTCTCGAATTATCACAGATTCTGTGATTTCGAATTGAAAAATAAATGAGCATGTGAATTGGATCAATACTCAGTGTTGTTTAAGTAGGAGAGGTAGAAATGAGATTGGCTCCTGCCTGATTATGAAGTATAGTCTTCCAAGACAAGAGACCCAGGCTCGTAAAATATCCAGAATAATTACGATAAGTAGCAACTATGTAAGTTTACTTCATTCATTCATTCAGTCATTCTACGAGCTCCATCCTAAGTACCTATGTAATATCTGTTCTTTAAAAAAGCAAAAAAATATTCACCTAAATATAGATTTGAAAGGATTCAGATACAATAATATAATTCAGTGCTGGATTTAGAGTCAATAAAATACTTTAGAAGCCCAGCCTTTTTTTTTTTTACCAATCTCAACCAAAACAATATTCATTTCTCTACAAGTGGATTCTACCACTGCACTGAAAGGAATGATACTAATGGCAGCAGGACGGAAGGGAACACACAAAATGACCAAAAACACATCTTGGACATAAGCTGCAATGTATTGTACTTGGGGTCTGTAACAAATGGACTAAAACATTGGTATGGCCCTTCACCACAGGCCCTAAAACAGTTAAAAGGCCCGAATTTGACAAATCAAAACCAAATAATTTCCATTCTGCATCCAAGCTCCTGCTCCTGTTAAAAGTTAAATCAACATGCAATGTAACATAGTTCCCTCAAGACTTATCAGGTCCTCCACTGTGCCCACATGCAGGGACCCTATGACATCAAATTTAATCCTCTTCTCTGCTGGAAAGCCCCGTTCTGCTGTGTAGCAGAATGTATGAAAGTAGGCGAAGAGCATTAAGGGCAATAGATACAGGATTTTCTACAAAGATTTGAAAAATTGGCTTAGTTTTGATTACATGAGGTCATAATTTATAAGAATACATTCATGAGGATTTGATATGTAACTTATTATAAGAGCAGTATGGCTCCTTGGTTTGCATCAGCAGTATTTATCGAATTAGGTTCTGGACATGAGCGTCTCCATGGTCTAATCCTCCTCTCTAGCCAGATTGGTGGCAAGGGGTGAAAAATGATATGACCAATCAATATAGATTATTCCTGTAGAATCAAGTTAGTTGCGTGAAACCGTTCTCGTCGATCTTCTCATTTTTCTGCCCTCCCAATAAATGATGATTTAAAGAGTCAGTTACCATGTTAACGCAGTGGATATCCAGCTCTTCAGCACCATAGTCTGTTAACTAGTGTCTCTGCTCTGGCCAGGAGTCAAGGCTGAACATCTTGAACGACCTCATTGCCTTGGATGCTGTTGATGGTGTGGAGGAAGAGAGAAGAAAAGAGAGGAAAGAGAGAAAGAGAGAGATCCAAGAAAAACCAAAGATGAATGACTGATAATGATATATTAATATATTTTATATTTACAGTGATAAATCTATGTTATGAAGATTTGTTATAGTTTTGTCTTATATCCTATTGCTCTTCAGGACATAACTAACATATCAATAATGTTTATGCATCCAAGACAACAAATATGAGATTTTATAATTAAATACAGAACTCCCTTGCTCTTCCACCAACATCTGCAATGGCTGATGATACAGTCAAATAATCCAGACTCCTCTAAACTTCCCTGGCTTCTGCAGCTGCTGGTTGTTTCACTCAGGTCTCAGTAAGGTTCACACGGCCTGGGTTACATGTGTTAGCCAGCACGTCCCCCTGACCCCACTCGGAACATGGATACGCACACCCAGCTCCACTCGGAGGGCTCTCAGCTCTCTCTCCGACCCACAGTTCTTGTGGTATTTCTTCCACACCATGTTCAGGAGACTGGCCCATCATGGGGTTTTTCCTCTGCATGGACAGCATTGCCAGCTCTACTCTTTAAATTCAATGCATTAACCTTGAATGAATACAATGTTTACCAACCATAACATCAACATAACTGTCAACATAATCTGCCTATGTTGCGAACAATGGAAGTGCACAGTAAGGCCCCTGCCTCAGCTTGGAGGAGGGCTATTACACTCTCTTATGCCCAAGATTTACTGCTGTATTTTATGCTCCCATGGCCGGTGTCCCCTCTAACCACCATGTCTAGGTCCCCAGATGACAAAGGGCATCTTTGGGGGGGGGGGGTGGCATCATATATTTCTTCAATAACAATTACATGTTACCTGTAATTGTTGTGTACTAATTTTATCCGGAAACATCATGCACTGTTTATTCATGCTCCTAACCCACTGTGTGTTGTTAGTGTTCCTGTTAGTGTTCCTTTTTTTTCATTGTTCCTGAGATGAGGCCAAAGAGGATTTTCCAGCTGTGATAATTATGAGTCATTTTAACAAAGTATATGATCAGCCGCTCTATTTCTCTAAAAAAAAACATACTCTATAGCTTGCTACTGTTAATAACATATCTTGAGTATTCATGTTTTGGACTTCAACATGGCTAATCAAAATATTCGCTGGCCTCCCTTGATGCAGAGCCTGTGCATAGATTATCTTGCATTCTTTGGTTGACAGATCAGTGTTACAATCAGTCATGGAGGACAGGTAATCTTTTCACTGCTCTACTTTTTCAGTGAATCTGCAATAACCTCAGTGAACATTACACATGCTGTTTTGTTTCTGTGAGTCAGATTCACTTGAAATCTGTTCATCTTGCAAAATCCAACATAGGCCTTGAATTACAAAATACGAATATTTCATTTTTAATGTTTGCTGTTCACTTGGCAACCTTGGTTCTCACCACGAATTTTGGGCCACACTTAGAGCACTAGATACAATACATGAATTACATGAATAAATACACGATTTTCCTAGTTATAAAACTGAATTTTACAATCTTCAAAAATGGTTGCCAAATGTGACAAGATGGTCTGAACCCCTTTGTATTATTTATACAATAATAACAATATGGAAAAATTCCAAGCAAGCTTTAGGACAATTTCTCAAATGACCTACTGCTATTTTAGACTGTGTTAAATCTGTCATTTTAATTTTTTTAGGTCTCAGCGCAGCTTTTGACACGGTCTATCATTACATTCTTTTCAACCATCTCAAGGACCAGGTTGGCATCCAGAGCACTGCCCTCAAGTTTTTTTCCTCCTACTTAACAGACTTTCCCAACATTCTCTGTTTATCTGGACCTTCCCCTCCTCTACTGCCCAAATCACTTGTTGAGTAGCTCAAGAATCCATTTTAGGGTCTATTTTATTTGCTTTATATATGCACCTTTTAGTCTCCATCTTCAGCAAACTGAATATCTCCTTTCACTGCTACACTGATGACATGCAAATATACCTTCCATTGAATGAATAGTTGTTATTCAACTGTTTTTAGTCTCCCCCACACCACAGGAAGTATAGCTAGCCACTTATGTTGAAGCCACTGATGTGGAAGCCTCATATCCATGCCAGGAATGTTTGTTTCATCTTTGTCTCTGCACTGAGATTTGACAAAAAGATCAACCCTTAATGTTGTGAAACTGTAGTACATCCGCTCTCTTAAAAATATGAAGACAGTTGCCGTGGCAGTAATGTCCTAAAGGTTGAATTATTGCAACTCCCTGTACCTGGGTATTGGCCAGTCGTCCTTGTCTCACCTGCAGCTGGTGCAAAATGCTGCAGTAAGGCTCCTAACTCTTACCAGAGAAAGAGACAGCATTAGACCAGTACTAACATTCCTGAACTGGCTATGTTTCAAAAACCTTTCAGTGTTTTTTTTGGTTCTAAAGCAATATATGGCTTGGCACCCCTGTATATTTCAGAACTTCTCTCGCCCTAATCCAACTCTAGGCCACAAAGACAGTTGTTTTTACCAGATTCACAATCGAGGCTTGTCGGTAAGCAGGATCATGCATTTATGGTGACAGCTCCAAAGCTCTGGAATAGCCTTCCACTTTTGATCAAATGATATACCTCGTATTGTCAGTAATGGTTATTCGTGCCTTTTTTAGTCTACTGATGGCATTTTACTCTCTATGCAAATTGTTGTGGCTTTACCAAAAATTTGTACAACACTTTGTTCTACTCTGGTTGCTTTAATGCTAAATAAATGATTTGATTTGATTTGATGTGTGAGCCTGCATCAGAGGTATAAACATTCACATAACAACCTCCAGAATCTTAAACACGTGTCAAATCAGCCACGACTTCTCGCTATATCAGATCAGATCTGTAAATTGGATCAGTTTTGACAGCCCAACTTTGTGTATGTGACAGGACGTTTTATTGTCTGTTTCTAAATCCATGTTTTGCTGCCGGTCGGTTGAGTGGTATCAGGCCCAGATGGGGCCAACCCTCTCCGTCTCTCTCTGGACCCATTAGTGTCAGACTCTACATTTCAGCTGGTGCCAGCACCCATCTGTTTCCACATCCCCCGTCCTCCAATGTCGTTTTAGACCTGCCACTGCCACGAGTGTGTAGGGAAGAAGGAGCTCATAGTGACAGAGAAGCAACCCTGTGTGTATGTGAGTGTGTATGTGTGTGTGTGTGTGTGTGTGTGTGTGTGTGAGTGTGTGTGTGTGTGCGCACATGCGCGTGCGCGTGCGCTGTTGAAGACCTGCCTGGCATCACTCTCACCTCTGAGAGGAATATTTGAGAGATGTTGTTTGTGGATGTGGGATGGTTACAGAGGCTGTACACTGACTGGAATTTGAAACTGCGAAAATAGTCTAGTACAATGAATACTCTCCTGGAACAGATGTCTCTGGTAGGATTTGAACCAGCGACTTTAGAATTGCACTACGTGGTCAACTGCTTAAAGGTTAATTGTGGTTTATTTATACTAGGTGTATCTCTCATAAATGTGGCTCTATGGTTTTTGCTAACTTTGCATTGCTACCTCCATTGTTGAAATTCCCGGGATCAAGGACTCATTCAAAACGATGTATATTTGGGCAACCAGGACAGGTGTCCTACAGCTTGCCAAAAAAACATTTAGAACATTTGTTTCTGAGTCTCACCCCCAGTATGTAGAAAATAGTCACCAGAAACAACTGTTCTGGCTAACGGCAGAGGTCTATATCTGGGACTATTTGTCGGCTGAAGTAATCAGCCTTCATAACAAAAATCTGAGATAATCTTGTTTTTATTTTTGAAAATCTTATACAGTGGGTCCAGAAATATAACCAGACAGTAGTCTATGCTGGTGGGGACACAGAGTGTCATCTCTCACACAGTATGGATAACTGAACATTTGTCCATTTGGCATTTGTCTTCAATTTTGAGGTGGTGAATTAAAAGTCTACAGGATGACAGGGTTGCATGACAGGCTGCAAAATCATTCCGAACAGTCAAACTGCTGGAAATACTATAATCCATGGAGACATCATTTTCCCTGCAACAAAATTCTGCTTGCTCAGTTGGCCTGTAATACATTATTTATAGCTCTTTATTGGTTTTAAAAATAATAGATTTTAATCTCCACAAGTCAAGCTGACCCAAACTTAATTCCTAAAATCTACGTGAAAAGAGGATATTACAAACAATGTAGCCTGTTTTGCTATGTTCTGTTGTTTTGTGGACAGTGATGCAACAAATTACCCAAAAACAGCAAAAATATACAAAAATATACTTCAACTGACCTCCTTGACTGGTGATGCAGATCAATGACTTCTACAGAGAAGAACTGATAAATATTGATCAGATTAAAACTGGGGCACAATCTGAGACTTGATATCCAATGAAGTGCAGAGGAGCCAATGCGTGCCTGCAGATTAAATAGTGTACAGTACAGGTGACTGACTGCTGCTGCTGTGGAGGTGTACTTGGATGTTTGATGGGAACAGGAGATGTCCCTGTGATTGTCAGAGAGAAAAAAAGGGGGATAGATGGATAGAGAGGGAATGGATAGAGGTGGAGACTTAGATTGCCCTATGTGGATGTGCTGTAGCTGCTGGAGTTAATTTTCTGCATAGATGAGCACTGAAAGCATGAAAAACAGCAGTGTATTGCGGGAACATAGTTGCTCATAAGACAGAGCAGCACTGCAGGGTGCTGGAAGGTTTGTTTGACAGGATCTGGATGCACTTAGGAGGTTACTGCAGTGCTGTCTTCTCAGAGGTCTTTGAATTCCCAGGACAGCATCATGGAGTGTGCAGAGGTACATGTCAAACAGGGTCAGTTCTGACAGATACGTTTTTTGTTTTTTTTTATACAGTCATGACATATTTGTGACAGTGGGGTTCAGAACACTGGAATGCATTTATAGATGTAATTATATTTATATATGCATTCTAAAAACACATATAATATCAAATATATAAAACACAATGGTATTGCCATACTACAGCACTATCTTTGTAATCAAGTATTAATACCATGTCAAGAGCATTTCAGTCAACTGATGGGAACAATACTCAGCGCAGCAGAGACTGAAAATAACATCCTACCCAAGGTAAGTTCGTAAGGTGGATGAAGGTGGTGCTAATGAAATGCTAAATGAACGTTGGTAGCAGCAGCGGTGAATTTTCTGATGAACAGTGCGTTGCAGAGGAGAGTGGTGAGCAGGGAACTGAAGGCTTAAATATAATAAACTGCCCTACAGAGTGGATGAATAATACACTGAGAAGAAATGGTCATGTGTGGGCACTTAAGTACGCTGCATAAGTGGCTCCAAGGCTTCACTTCATTAATAGATTAAGATGGTCCTCTAAAAAATTAGCCTTGATAATAAAGGCCTTTATACCTAAATTTGTGATCTACACTGATTCTGAACTTCTGCTCTGTCTTTATGTGTTGCACTTTTCACCATGTTTGTGATAACCCCACATGATCCAATTATTAACTATAACGATCTTGTATTATTAGTGTTTAAAACATCCTAGAGCTGGTTCTTTTTCTCTATGCAGTGTTCTGTGCAGAAAGATGTAGGTGGATTCGTCTTTGTTTTGATTATTTTTGTCACAAATGTTTGATCTAGTTGTGGTGCAACAGTGCATCAAACTGGCTTTTAATATTGCTGTTAAAGAAAAAAACTGAAAATGATTGATATTTGCTTGATTTTTGGCTCAAATCTATTCGGACAGAAGTATTGTAACATTACTGGGGAATTGGAGAATAAAATATTCACTGAGCTCTTCAGTAGTATAGCTCATAGTTCATCAACAATGGACACCTGATTTATTGACAAAAGTGAAATAACAGGATGTGGTCGGTACCGGATATGGACATTCTGCAGGACTAACCAAAAGAAATTACCAATACCTACTTCATGGCACTTTTATTGGCTGAAGTGAAACTCAGCAGAAATAAAATCAGAATAGTCAGACATGGGAAAAGATCCTCCTTATTGTGGGCATTTTTTACAACTAACCATCTTACGAGGTTATAGGTTCTTGGTTCCTGATGGCTCTAATTTATATAAATAAATTATATATATATATATATATATATATATATATATATATATATATATATATATATATATATATATATATATGTATGGAATTAAATAACAGGAGGACTCGCCAAAAAAAAAATATTAAAAAATGGCTGTAATTATTAGTTAGTTGTGGATTGTAAATGGTATATAAGATAAATGTAAATATGAAATAAACATCCTCCGGAAAGGATTAAAATCAATGAGCAGTACAGATAATAGTAAAAACAGCCCACAATCCCTAGAGAAATAAATCCAGTCTGAATGGGGCTTTAGACAAGCATCTTCAGTCTTATAAATATGTTTTAAAGTAACAGAAATTCTGCTCAAATAAAATATTTTGGGCTCTTCTTAACAGAAGACATTTTGACACGTCACAGTAGGAGAACCTCGAGTGTAAATATTAAAAGCAATGAAAGCTCTTTTGCAGCCTTAGTTACAAGGTCCTGGTATCGTGCATGGTAGCTGACTGTCATGATTGATAGAATAGAATAAAGCCAGCGTCATGATATTAGCAGCACCTCTGCTGAAATGACAAGTCATATGATATATTTTTCATATGAAAGAAAATGAACAAAAACATCTTCAATAAAGAAGATCTCGTCCCACATCAGACAAGTCAGATGTTTATTTCTGCTGAGTTTGACTTCATCTGATAAAAATCAGCCCAGGAATGAAACAGGATATGAGACAGGCATGGTAATGAAATGGGCCTTTGTAGGCGGTGGTGGGACATTGATCTTTCTGTAATGCTTAATTGGCTGTAAGATAGAAGGCTTACAGTTTAGACAAACAGTTGAGTTGAGTTTTTGATATCACTGAGGCTTAAACAGTGACAAATGAGTTTGAGGAACACAAAGGCAAGATCTCAAGAACTCTATATAGGTAATATAGGTAATTACCACAATGATAGATTGAAGGTTGTTATCCATCTAATTATACCACTAGCTCGTTCTTCAGAAACTGAACCTCAATGTTTTTACAACCTTAACTAATTTTAACCCAAATCATAAACTTTACCTAACCAAGTGCTTTTTGTACCTAAACCTAACCAACCCTTAACCATACCGTTGTTACATCAAAAAAAAGATTTATTTAAGAAGTCATTTCTAGAGAGTTTTGGGAGGAAAAGTTGATGATGTCCCGATGATGGAGACTTTAGATCAGAATCTGCTTCCAGACTTCTGATTCACCTGCCAAATCTCTGATTTACTCATTGATTCAAATATTGTTAGTCTGATGTTAAGCCTGATTATGACTGTTTTCACTGTTAAGCCCGATTATGACTGTTTTCACTGGTTGTAGAAACAAATCAGTCAACAAATCAGAGCCTTCTGGGTAGGATTAAGACTGAATTCATCCTCCTACAAAGCTAATGGCTTCCTAACTACATCCAGTAAGAGTTGTGCCCAAAACTAGCCACAGGCGTGGATGAGATAGGTTTTAGCTCATTCAATAGAATTATTCAGATGCAAACATTTTTTATTTCAACTTTACCTCAGCTGTTTTAACTGTCTCTAGAAACATCTTTGACACGTTCCAAATTTACCAAACATCAAATACTGTTGTTCATTTGTCAATGCTTTCATTCTCACTACTCACTAAGCTTACTTATAGCCCCATGAAAAGCTTCAGTATGTTTATATGCTCAATTTGCCTGACACATGGGGAACAGGGGGCCCTTAAAGGAGTTTTTCAAGGATTTCTTAGAAGGGTTACCTGTTGTCAGCATTTTGTTGTGACGATGCAGATTTCCTCTGTCACACCTCTTCACGTTTCAGAAAGATCCCTGTCAAAATGTTAACCAGAGAGGAGATCAAGTAGACTTTGATGGCGTTCTCGGCAGAGGATGATCAGGCATGTTTATTACATGAATGTTCTTGTAATGTTTAACTGTCCCTGTCTCCCTTTGTCCTGAGTTTGAAAGTCTCACCGTTATTCTTCTATGAACTACTTCAGGGCTTTCTCTGTATACCTTTACTGCGGCTGACAGGAAGGAAAAACCAAGAGGAAAAACAATCAGCAAAAAGATGAATATGAAACGACTGGTGCTGAATCTCTGGGTTTGGCAGAGGCCCTCTGTCTCCTGTCAGTCAGTAGTATTGATTAATTTACAGCACTGTGGACTAGGATTCCAATATGTTACAGTAAATATCACATGTACTAGAGAAATGCCCGCCACACAAGGACGATTTTATTTAAGAGATTAAATCAATATCATATAGAGAAACGAATTTGTAATCTGTTTACTATTGACTGATGTTGTTGGTGTGGTGCTACAGCTTGTACGTGCAGGACAGCTTTGTTACTGCACATTTATTCTCCCTCTAACAACACATGTTTGGTGAATGATTAAATCTTAATGCAGGATAATGCAGAGGCTTACAGTTTACTACTGAGTCCTCCACACACCCTGGCCTTTTCTCTGTAACAAAAGACATGCGACACTTAAGGGGAAAAAAACGAATCTGTTTACTCTACTCCTCCCTCATACTGATTTCCATCCCCTTCCATCTTTCCTGTCTCAACAGTCCTTTCTGTTGTATGAACCTAAATCAAACACAGTAAAGCAGGAGAGTAAATCAAATGCTATTGAAGCTAAGCAGGTTCATGTGCCCTTATGTTATAGTTTATTTTTTATTATGTACTGCAGGAAATGTTAATTGTTCAGTGTGATAGGAAGCTAGTGAAAAGTTTTCAAAGGTTAATCGTTCTCAATTTTCACTTAAAAATACCCAGATTATTAAAAAATGTCTGCAAACATTACTTTTCATCTGTCTCTTAGTCAGTTGATTCATTACTTTGCTCTAGAATGAAATGTCTTAAAAACTATTGGAGGAGTTGTCATGACATTTTGTACAGATATTCATGGTCCTGAAGGAATGAATTCTACCGACTTTGATCTTGTGACTTTTAATTCACCATCCACAGGTCAAAATTGTAGTTTTTCTAGAATTTTGGTTATGATCAAGGATTCAAAATGTATTAACTGCAAAGAGGCAATCGTTAGCATGCTAACTATATCCAAGTTGGTGAACATTTGAACATTATACCTGTTAACTATCACCATGTTATAGTTGTCATTGTGAGCACGTTAGCATTTTGATGTTAGCATTTAGCTCGTAAGACAGCTTTATCAAAGTACCGAGGTGCTAGCATGACTATAGACTTTCAGTTATGTTGCAATTAGATTTTAATAGTTTGGTATTTTTTTATGCAGTTTTCTTTTCCAAATAAGCACCGATAAATTCATGTTATATTATTGAATGAGTTCTTTATATACTAGGTACTTGTTTCATGCAATCTGTACAAGTGTTTATCGTTATCAAATGACTTTTGTCATTTTATTATGACAGTGACAGTGCTCTTTTAAAGGAATGACAATTTGTACTCATTTCATTTTTTTAAAAACACATTAACTCTTAACCAAACTTCTCTAAAATGATGCACATACTAACACTGTAAACCTTTCCCTTTCATTATTTCATATTTCACTGGCTTGTATTATTGTGTTTTAGTAATTATTTGTTGCTCTATTTGTTTCCATTGCACATGACAACAGTGCTGTGTAAGCTATGACATAGGCTGCATACAGTATGTATGGGTATGAGTTATGTGTGTGTGTGTGTGTGTGTGTGTGTGTGTGTGTGTGTGTGTGTGTGTGTGTGCTTACACAAAAGAGGATTGTGAAGCGGATCTTTTAGTTTTGTGTGAGCCTTTATACCATAAGTGTGTGTGTGTGCGTCTGTGTGTGTGTATGTCTGTGTCTGTGTCTGTTTTTGTTGGTGTTTGTGTTTGTGCGGGACATACCATTCTCCCCAGTGATGTTAGACCTTAGGTACCTCCTGTGGGCCCAGCTTGCTATTTGATTATTTGACAAGAATTCTGATGAGAATCCTGCAGCTGCTTATTCCCTTTCTGCTCTGTGGGACAAGGAAGACTATAGGTAACAGACCTAATTGAAATTTTAAAAGTGAAACTTTTTATTTCAGATTTGTTCAAATGAAACTGCAGAAATGATCCCTTTGTGTCGTTAAGAATCATGTATATTGGTTTATAAATGTGTGTTTAATATTTACAGTATAGGAAGGAAGACAAAAAAAATTATAGAAAATATCCTTAAGGCTCCAAGCCTTTTAGGAATATCAACACCCACCAACACTCCTGGTCACACTGTCTTCTGTGAGTTTTGGTCAGAAGATGAGACTGTGTTTGATTGTGGCATGTTTGGGGCTTGTGAGCAGCCAGAGGACTCAACTTGACTCCTGAATCTATGCCCTGAATGCTTGAAGTCAGCTGCCACTCAAAAATATGCTTTGCTGTTTTCTAATTTATCTTCTGAAGGGGAAAGTTTCTACGTGCTCACCTTAAATCTGAGTTGAATTCCTGGAAGTACATGATAACGTGATTTGTGACATCGAAACTGGTCTAGAAGTTTCACAAGTGGGTACATCCACTGAGAATGGACTTTGGAGTGGGTTAGGGTTAGTAAACCCTAAACATCATGCATCTAGTTGTTAAACATTTTAAATGAGAAATATTTGCATATTCATGATTCTGGATTTTTGAGTGACAAGGAGCTAATGTAATTTTAAGAATTTCTAATAAGATAATTAACCTTTTTGTGGAAAAGCCATATAAAATACAGATTATTATTACTAGAGGAATATTTTTATATGCTTTAAATATGTCTACAGAAGATCCTTAATAGCTGATTCATTTTTTTGCTTCACATAAGTAGAGAACTGTGTGTGAACTGTGACATCTTTGGTAAAATCATGTGCATGAACTGTGACAACCTTGATAAAATCAAGCCACACCTTTGACCTGTTGGTCAGCCTTCTTGATCCATTTTGCTGATATAAAGCTTTGTCTCTACTTTGAACCTATGAAACCCTCTCTGGAGAAGGCTTATTCTAAGTTAGCATGCTTATTAACTTTTGCTACTTGGCACTGATGAGATATGTATATGTTACCTAATGATATTCCACTTACTATACATCATAGTGGTCAGTAGTATGACAGTATCTGACCTGTCTATACTGTTTAATTTGGAGTTTAATTTTGGGAAGATATCAGTTTTCCGTGCAACCGAGATCCAGAAAAAGGTTTTCACATTCTACGGTGTACATGCAAGTATAGTCATGCATAATCTGTACTCATTAGTCATGCAGCAGCTCTTCAGGCATGAAAAAGTTCTCACCCAGGTAACACAGAAGAAATCTTACTTCCTCCACAGTCTCTTGATCTTCCCACACAAAAACAAACTTGCCTGAAAACAATGATAAACACACACTCACATGCAGACACAGAAAAACACACAAAGACATACAGTAAATATTCACACGCTTGCAGACGATTACAGTTTAGTGGTGCGTAATGAGACCATCTTATACACTATTCAGACATGCACTAGCTCCTGACTAGGTGCTGCAGTTCCTGTGGTTTATAATTTATGTCTCTTGCCTGGTGAAGAGTCTTGTAAGGAAATGAGGGCAGAGGAATAAAGCCTTCAGATGGAGAATCTGTTGGCGTATTTGTGGACACTGAGATGAGTCTGCTGGTAAGAAGGGCCTCCCACTAACAGAGATGTCACATGTGTGACCCCTAACTTGTGGTCGTTTTCAGCTGGGAATGCATATGTTCTGTTCGTGGGCAATGTTCTTCAGCAACACGCTGTACACTCCATGTCTTAAATTGCCTTGTGTTGTACTGGTTACAGCTGTTAATGGCTATAATGCAACATACTCATGTATATCCAGATTCTAGTAAATTGCCTTAATAATTTATATCATTATTAAGATGCTTACATTTGGTTTTTCTCCTGTCTTTAAGATTCCACAAATATGATGCACAAATATAGGCTACAAAGCACAGATTTCCACAAGGAATGCTGGCAGCCATGTCGTTTGCAGAATACTTTAATCCTGTCTGGGAATATTTGGGTTTAACCAGGATGAATTGTTAAACATTAGAAGCAACTCAGAATCATGACCATGGAGTTGCAGCCATTAAAATTCGTCATGTTGCTGTAGTAACTTGTATAAGTGAAATGCCATGGAATTTTGACGCATTGGCACAGAGTTGATAGTGCAGATGTCATCAGTCTCTGGATTCAGTTACACGATGTATTTAATCATTATGGCAGTGTATATTAAAGGCATCTTTTCTGGCTCCACCATGCTTCATGAAAAGACACTTTTGGCCTAATTTACATTTTCATTCTCAGTTGATCACCCTCACTTCACTAAATTGTTGTATCTGCTGTCATTAAATTTGTCGGAGCATATCCTTTTGCAAGGTTCCTAGCCAAAGCTAAGATAATTACTTAAAACCATCCCTTTTGATATCTCAGACAGTTTTCCGATGGCTCCAGGCGGAGCTCTCATAACAACGAGGAAGTGCATCTATGAAGTACGCGCCTGTGAGAAGTGATTTAATTGATTCCATGTGAGCTGCAGAAACTGACAACCCTGGCAGCCTCAGTCACCTGCAGGTACAGAATCCATTGTTGCACAGTTCAGAACAAGAGAAAGTCCATTAATGTAATGGAGAAGTTGATGCAAAGATTGATGACTACTCAGATATCAAAGTAAAAACATGCACATGCAAAATAACAGGGCTCCACTGGATTTCAGTTTGATTATGCTCATTGTTCTTGCTGTTCCCAGTCACACATTATGGAACAGGCAAAACGCGACTAACATAAATGGAGACTGAGCCATGAATCGGCATTTGCTGCTCCCATTATCAGTCCTCTCTCTTTCCCTTGCTCTCTCTCTGTTTGAGTAAATATCAGTGAAAGATGTTGGGCATCTGTGTCCCGGAGGAGGCATCGTAAATAACAGCCACTGAGAGATATGGTGTTCAATACAGGAGATATGAGAGGGGGGAGAGGAGCTATAGAAGGTGAGTTTGATTAATGACCTGGTGTAAAGGAATGAGTGGGGGGTAGATTGATCCAAGGCTAGGCCAGCCATCCTGCCACACTGTTTCTTTTTTAGAAGATTTCAAGCACTTCAGTGTCCATTTTGCTCACTGTGAATTTAGGACTTATCAGCCATCTGTGTATCCCCTTTCGAAAGTTTGGTGTAGTAGATAGCAGTGTCTTTTCTGAAACATCGGCAACAGATGCTGTATCAGCTCTGATATATGTTAGACCCACAGATTTTTTTCATTAGCATTAATAAATCATAAGTCTTTTAGACCTCTCCAGAAATCCAGAGTACTTCAAGTTGAGTCAAGTTAATTTATGTAGCCAATTCTCAATTACAGGACATATCTCAAATTCCCACTACAGCACAAGTTCCCAACAAGTCTGAACTCAAAAATTAGGAAAAATAAAAAGATAAAATGAAAACAAGTCCCTAGCCTGCAATTTAAAAGAAAAATGGAAGAGAGAAAGAGAAAGCACCCTCTCCTTGGATGGCTTGCTATGGATTAGGAGCCACTTGTGGGAAAAGGCAATTACAAAAGATTGATAGAAAATTTGTAACACTAAGTACAATTCAAAATACATAAACAACACAAGGAGATTTAAATACATTTTAATATGTCCAGTCCTAATGTATCCATCTAATAAAACTCAAGGTCCTGTCAAGAAAAGACTAAAACAAGCAAAAATGTCTTTCTGGTCTCTTGCCTTTTGTTTTTTCTTTCCAGTCCTCTAAATGCAGGTGTTATCTTTCATTTGATTTCGCTTTGTTTCCCACTCTCTAGCACGGTCACAGTGATAACAGCTATACACTCATTTTTTTATGCACCCTGTCATTTGCCAGCATCGGTCGTTCTCTCTGTTCCTCGTAAAATGATAAGTAGCAATAGTATAGCAGCAGTGTAGGCATTATGATGCATACACTATGGAGTGATTTCCTAAATTGTGGGGGAGGATGGGATCAACAGCCGAAAATATTGAAATGAAAGACAGATTGGAAAACTGTGAGGTAGTTACAGTGGGCATTATACTCATCGGTAATCAATACATTTTGACTGTTTTCCTGCACATTTACTGTTGGTCACAGTGTCTTGTTTTTTATTTTGTTTGCATCATAAAATAATGTGCGTGTGTGTGTGTGTGTGTGTGTGTGTGTGTGTGTGTTTTCTGCAGGTGTTCCAGGCCATTTATTCAAATTAACAAGAGAAACGGAGAGTGAGAGATGGATTGGTTAATAGAACGATTAGTGGAGAAGCTCGGGCAGAGCATCGTGGATGTTTTCCTCTGGCTAATCCCTGTGATTGATGACTTGGCTCCATTAAGTCTCTGTGTTGGCGGCCTTGTCAATTACATATTAATCCTTCTAAGTATTTACTTCATTTAAGGCCTAATTGCTTCTCTGTGTTCAACAAATGTGCATGTGCAGGCTCGCACACGTTGTAAAACAGTACACATAAGACACAGGAATTTGAAAGTCAGTATACAGCAAGTAGCTGATGTGTTTTTTTTGTAGCAGCCCACTGAATTCAAAGTGAATCTTCTTGTATTCGTCAACCTAAAAATCATATTTTTGTCTATAAGGACTACCGATTGTTCACTCACTATAACCCCCGCAGAATTCTGGGAAGCAGAGACTGTAGGAAGAATGGCATTGTTTGACAAAAGGAGCAAAAACCTCCAATGGCTTTCAAAATAACTTGAATTCAACAGAAATAATCATTTTGAGTCTAACCGAAAAGAAAACGTAAGAATTCTTGCATTTTCTGTGCACCTGTTATAGCAAACTGGCTAGCTTGGATGCTTAAGAAGAAAAAATGATAATATTTTCTTGATTTCTGTAAATTTTCACGTTAAAGAGACACAGAACAGAGCCATTCTTCATTGACTGCCACTTCACAGTATGATAAAGGAAGTCTGGAATTGTCCTGTGAGGAAATATGAATCCAAATCAGACGATCAGTGTAGGAAAGTAGGCGTTTCTCTACATTAGCCTGCAATTTTCCAGGGCAAAAGGGGGACTGGATGGGTGGTATTAATCTGAATAAAGATATCATATTTAATGTGTTTTTTATTCATTTGCAGTTTATTTTTTCTTAACCAAAAGCCCCTGTAGACATCTGGTATTTCTCTGCTGATGTTTTACCAGGCCTGTCCTGTAACCACTGCTTGCTTGTTAAACTTTTTTAACTAAAAACCTCATAATGACTGTTATATTTCATAGCACGTTAGCCAAAACAATAAAAGCACATTGTTGTCCTAATATATTCTGACTGCATTGTGTGCTGTGAAACAAACACAATGTGGGTCTACTTGTCAGAGTAACACATGCAAACTGAACCGATGTGGAAACAAGCACATGAGATTCCAGCATTTATTCTCTGCTCTCCCTCAGCGCGAGGGAAACACTCCATCAACAGGCTCGCAGGCACGCTCGCTGCTGGTTACATGGTTGATTTTCCCCCAAAGGCACAAATGCACACAGCTGATAGATGAATCAGACTTTGAAAATTGTGCCAACGCTGCACAGCATCGATGGCTATGATCCATTCACACCGCTGACAGATCCGCTTGCCTCCTGGCCGCACTCACATTTCCATCGAGCCATCAAACAAACACATTCCACTTTTGTTAGAGCTCGCTTGTTCTCTAGCGCTCACAAGGCCTGCCGTTACTGCTGGCTGTTGTAATTGAACAAACACACTATGCCCGGCCCACAATGTAAATGTGAGTGCTAGAGAAATCAGTCATTTTAGTCTTTAATTATTTAGAAAACAATTTATTTTTGTGTGTCTTTTTGTTTTGCAGTTTGTATTACCAGGAAGATTATGTTACTAGGTCTTTCTCCGTTGTATTTGTGTGGTTCACAAACCAAAAGTGAGCCAAAGTGATGATCCCGATATTTGTAGGTTCCTTAGATACTTAAAGCTAAATTTTGCTGCTCGACATCATTGTTATTAGGGCCAGAACTGAACCCCTATAAGCTGAGGGTGATAACCTAGAACACAAATCAAATCAAATCTAGAACATCTAGAAGCCTTGACATCTTCTTAAATGAGCAGCCAGTTTCAGACAATAAATGCATTAAAGGCAAAATCTCCTGTAGAGATGTTAACTTTTAACGGAAAAAATCAATCAATCCAGTCATTTTACATGATGTGAGAGAACCTGTATTTTCACACTTCACTACAGTTTTCCAAGATTTTTGCACCAAGTTTTCATGCTTGCTTTTTACTTATCGTTGACATATATAGCTCTATCTCATCAAGTCTGCACCATGATGAAATCACAACGATCTAAATTGGTTGTTGCCTTGTTATTGCGGCTGGGAGCCCTTTAAGTCCTGAATGGAGCCGGGTGGCGCCAGCATGTCTTCAAGAAGAATAAACAGGGTGGTAGGATATTTGCCTGTCTGCTTTTTTTGATCTCTTGTTCTTTCCACGTGTGTCTTAAGAGATTGTTGTGTTTGTGTTTGACTGTATACCAACATTTCATGCTTTGATGCACTTTGTCTTTGCCTGTGCTTGATATGTCTTCATGACAGCTTATCAAACGAGCAATTAGCAAGACCAATTAGCGTTGAGTGGTTTCAACTCTGCAGCCAAATCATCTGCCAGTGGCAAAGAAAAGCTTTTAACGTACGACTGGTGGGTTTTTTTCTTTAACTCTCATAAATCCGCCTGTCCAAACCAAAACCTCGGCTGAACCCTCGTGAAAGCAGAGCCTTTTGTTCTTGAAAAGGACTTCAGGTTGAGAAGTGGGGATTTAATTCCATTTAGGTCCCAGTTTTGTCAGCCTAGCAATAAAAAAAAAAATAAAAAAATTTAGAAAATTCTAAAATTGATTACTAGACTATGACCCAATGTAGAGCATACACCAATCAGCCATAACATTAAAAGCAGTCAGCGGGTGGTCCTGACAGGGCCAGTCTCACTACAACAGACAGGCTGGTATCAGTGTGGTATCAATGAGAGAGAGAGAGAGAGAGAGAGAGAGAGAGAGAGAGAGAGAGAGAGAGAGAGAGAGAGAGAGAGAGAGAGAGAGAGAGAGAGAGAGAGAGAGAGAGAGAGAGAGAGAGAGAGAGAGAGAGAGAGAGAGAGAGAGAGAGAGAGAGAGAGAGAGAGAGAGAGAGAGAGAGAGAGAGGAGAGAGAGGAGAGAGAGAGAGGGAGAGAGAGGAGGAGGGGGGGAGGGGGGGGGAGGGGGGGGGGAGGAGAGGGGAGCAGAGGGAGGAGGGACAAAAATTAAATTATATATTATTTTATTAAATTATTAAAAACGTATTTATAATTATATATTATTTATTTTTTTAGAAACGTGAAACTGTGGTGGCACAGATCTGACTAGTGGGCCACCAAAGTCTAGGTAATCGATGAAAACACTAGGCCATAGCATATAAGTTATAGCCTAGTGTGGCTAACATTGGCAGTTCCAGCTCTAGCTGCCTTCTTTCCTTGCAGGTTAAATCCACATGCAGGTTCTGAATGCATTAACACATTGCTCCAATCAAGTGGTTATATGCCAGTTTATTCTGAAACAGCCTATATACAACCTTTTTTTTAAATTTTGTAGATTGAAATATGCCAACCTGCACTGGTATTACGAGATGTCATCCCACTCTCCACTTAGCTTGTTTACAACATCCAGGCATTGGCCAGGGAGAGGGGGCTGCAAAACATCCTAAACTCAACAGTTAACCAGCATTGTATCAGTGATTATTTTAACCAACTAGTAGCTATTGCAGACTAGCAAGGATAGAAAAAGTTTAATTGTTTAATCGACTAATCAAGCACATCACAAATATATATACACAGTAAGGTACAGGAGTATTTGGACAGTGACACGGTTTTTGCAGTTTTGCCTCCGTACATCACCACAGTGGATCTCAAACAAAGCCATCAAGATGTGACTGCAGTGTAGACAGAAAACCTCAAAGTCAACATATAACATAAAATAGATCTTTAAAAAAGACAAAGGATATGGATGTTAGTGTATATCCGTATGTTTCTAAAATATGAACTGGCTGTGAAAACAAATCTCCCTTTCTCTACTGGAAATAAAGACTCAAACTGTCTTTATTTGACTTTATCATTGGTAATACACTGGTGAAAAAGCTTAAATGTAACCTTTTAGTCTTCTCAAGCATTCCACCACAAATAAGTGTGACTGCCCTTAGCTAGCTCATGCACTACTTGGCCCAGTTTAATCGATTAACATTACATAATGTAATCTACATATCTATTATGTATCTGTGGTAAAACTGGACATGTGTCAAAGATAGGCCAAGGCAAGGGCAACACTCAGCTGAAAATCTTATCAGACTAGTATATGTGTAAATTATCAACTTCTTTTCGTACAGATTTTGCATTTTCCAGATCAACATTACTTTTCAACACATTTTGATCACATGAATGCATGTTAAACATCATATGATCTGAAGAAATCTGATGGAAGAATTTGCCATATCATTGGGGCCATGTAATACAGACTCTTCACAAAACCAGGCTTTATGGTTTAATCCCTCATGCCTCGTGTTACGTCCTTTCCTTTGCTATAATTTTCCTGACACACCAGCTACCTTTAAACCTCCAAAATCACATGACTATGCATTTCTAAATGATGGAATTGGTTGGCCTCCGCAGCCTGGCTTTGTGAAGTCAGCTTTTGTGTATGAAATGGATTGCCTGGACTCTCACGAAAGTGTATTGTTTTTTCCACAGCCTCATCTGAAAGCAGTTTACCTGCCTTTTCCCATTACGCTCTCCTATGTATTCCATTATTTTCCCAGTACTCTTTGTTCTGATTGCGAGCAGGGTTGGGCGTCATCAGCCCAGTGTCACAATCAGCACTTTCCTTCAGGGACGACACATTAGTACCACTGTACCTCGGCTGCCTCGTCACTTATCACTGTTTCTTATTCAAAGGACAGAGCGGCCTGTTAAACCTGCTTGCCCTCCCTCTGCCGCCTCCATTACCCTCCATCTTTCCTTTCCTCCTTGTGTGTCGTATTTCCATAACTCGCTGCGCTCCTGCTTCTCATTGCATCGAAACACTACTCATTTGGCCTTCTTCCTCCATTTCCTCTAAATGCAGTTAATTTTCTCAGACCAGGACACAACATGATAACACCTGTCTGGAACTATAAATTATTATGATGCTCTTTAGCTGGTAGGTAAAATGTCTCAGAGAGACAGTGTGGCTGTGTATTGTTGTGTCCTAGTTCCATAATAATAGTGTACAGTATGTCCTAAATACTTCATAATATGCAGTTTTTGCAGTTAGTATACAAAATCAAAATATTTTGTCATTTTGTTCTAACAGGAAATCAAGTCAAGTGTTGAGTCAGTCTACCAGCTGAACTATTAAAATATTTAATACTTTAACTTTTGTATTCTGCAGTCTTCTTAATCCCTCCTCTGTCTCTCCATCTCATTTTTCTTTAAATTTCCTTTTTCTGGGAGATTTTGCCTCCCACATGTCATTCTGGAAACAGTGCTAGCTTGACTGCATTTCCCAAGACCCCATGATGATATCTGATGATTCAGGGGGATCTGACACTATTTGCTGGAGATTGCCTTGGTCATTAACACTGTCACAACTTTATCAGAATAATAAAATCAAAAAGACTGGCAATTATCCTCTCTGATTTTGCGCTGTTTGTGGTTTTGTGTGCCTTTTTGTATACAAGTATTTCACTATCATTTAGTTCTATCCTCTCTTGCTGAGTAAAGGCTATGGGTGGTGTGCCTGCTCCACTAAAACTTCGTCTAAGGTTCTATATTTATGCTGCCTATAAAGAGGGGAGGACGTGAGAGAGGGAGGGATGATGACAGGTATTCTGGTCGAGTCAGTGGTCTTCAGTGCTGACAGGATTTTGTTGCCTATCAGTGTAAGTTATAATCTCTCATCACAAATCAGGATAATGAAATTTTTTAGCTGGGTCGTTCTTCTCATGGAGGTGGGCCTTCTCTGAGATCCACAGCACTCTGACAAGTAATAATTTCAGTTGCTGGTTGGACATATGATAAAAGCATTACAACAGAAACAATTTGTAGCTCCTTTCAAGTATTGCAAGAAGAAGACAAGTGAAGAAAGACAGATGGATTCTCTTTATTTGTGGCTCACTGAAGGGGGAACTCTCTGCTCTGGTAACTATGTTGAATTTGATTTTACACACAGGTGGCCTATATGATATGGAACTCACAATTTCCTTTTTTTTGGAACAACTATTTTTATTGAATAAATAAAAAACTAAAAGAAAAAAACTAAAATAACAACAGAATACAGCCTGACATGCAATGCTCTTTAAAAAGATGAGTAATTGGGCATTTGTTATAAATTTAGAAGTATGAAACAAAATCATATTGGGGACATTACACAGCAGACATACAAACGGCTGAACAATGCATCTGCATCAATACATAAAAAGTTAAAGTTACCCTCAATGGCGACACTGATTCAAGTAGCACAAATGTTTAAATATATAAAACATCAGGAGAAGGATGGATCTCGATCCTGATGGAGAAAGGAGGACATTTCTACCAAGGAGAAATCTCTTTCTTTTTCTAGCTATATAATGTGTTCAGGGTTTCTCAGGTTGTCAAGCAATGACAGATGAAAGAATTTCCAATCAAAACAGAATGCATTTTAGATTTGATCGGACCCAGCGGTAGTCCGCTAAGGGCGTACATGGTCACCACAGTTTACCAAGCACAGCTTGATTCCGAAGATGATTGGTGATTGAGGATGATGATGATTGCAGATGATGTTGCCCTTTAGTTTAATCAGACCGTGATGTCTGATATGTCATTATTGCCATTGTGTGGAAGACTCTCATGATAACTATGTTTGGTGGACAATGTATGGTCCCAGGAATAGTTGTGGTAAACAATATTATTGTCATATTGGGACCAATTTACGTCACTGATATAATGATAATACAACAGCATGTTAATGCACCGACCCTTTCAAAGAGCATGAACTTTTAATTCTTGACAATATTCAGACATTGGAATTGGAATGTGAAACAAACAAAAAAATACATTAAGTAAAAAAAAAAAAAAAAAAACACAAGTGAAATAAAAACCAAATAACCAGAACAATAAATAAAATGGACTCTCAGGCTCTGTTAAAAAAATTGCATTTCAGTAAATGTTAAAAATTTGGCACAGTGGCATAGAGAAGGATTCATTCCTTAACAGACAAATATACTGCTCCAGACAATATACCGTTGCATTGCCACTGTTGACAAAGTGGGCCTCCTGGCTCGCTCACATTAATGAGCTCGCCTTTCTCATCCAGCTTAAACCCAGAATATTCCCACACCAGAGCAGTGGAATGCAGCTTTGAAAACCAAGTTCATTTGGACTTTTTCTGCCAAACTTTCTGGATGGAATTATGCAGTAGTCTGGAAAAACCCTTAGTAACTTGTTACCATGACTTTACCTGGTTCATTGTGGCTTTTAATGTGTGTGTATGAGTGTGTGCAAGTATGTGTCTTTGCAGGAGCTGTCTGAGCCCCACACATGGAGTGAAACTTCGACAAAGAGAGCAGACGAGAGGACAGAAGCAGCACAACCAGAAATGATAGCAAAATGTGTCTCCGCATTTTTTTTTTCTCTCTTTATTCGGCGCTGTGAAAAACACATGGCCTAGTTGTATCACTAATATGATGATAAAATCATGAAGTGAACCTTGGGGTGCAGTAATGAAGAGGTTGTACTCAACCATGGTACATTGAGCTCTAAAGCCCAATACATTTCCCTGTCTCAGGGAATGACATTTATGATACAAGCAGTTGACATGAGATTTTCTCCACAAGCTCGCTAGATCCTACATGATGTTGTGACAATCTCGGTGATTTGGTCTCCACAGTGTATTGAATAACTATGTGGTTCATGAAGCTGTTTAACACGTCGGTACAGTTGAGGATCCCCTTGTAGAGACAGGAGGAAGTTACTGAGTAAAAAGACATTGGCCCTCTTACTCAGTTGCAACTATGACCCTTGACAATTATGAATGATTTAATTTGCCTATAGCCTTTAACAAACAATGGTTTCAGAAAAATACTGCAAATGAAAACTTTCCATAGACCTTAGACCCGTTATTTCGAATCGCATAATGGAAAAGAAAAGCATTATATCCACGCAGTGAGTGCACGGTGTTAGAGTTAGGTCAGTTTAAAATTAGCAGTGTTTGTGATCCATTTTTGGTCTGAAATGGAAGCAGCGGTCCTGTCCGTGTAGGTTGTGCAAAAGGATTTTTTGATCAGTAAGAGTTTCAACCCCGTTCAGTCTGAATTCTCACGGACCACCAGGCACATGGGAATACATTGATCTGCAGAGGGATTGCACATAGAGAAAGCGATCAGAGGGCAATGAGGCACAGCCAACAGCAATTTTCAGTAGAAATGTGTTAGAAATGTATTTGTTGTTGTTGTGCGTATGTGTGTTTGGGGGGTCATTTTTGGGGTTTTTTTGGGTGGTAGAGAAGCACTGCAAAAATGTGTTGCTTCTCTGTAATCTGTAATTTTCAGCAAAGTATCCCTTTTCTATTTAGAGAAGTGTCTGTCTTTAATATTCACTACTATAACCTCTGTGTTTGTGTGTTTCTGCTAATGCAGATATAAATGTGGGAATATGTTATGGCCTTATAAATTCAATTTAAATTGACTGAAGTGTTTTGTGTTTACTCTTTCCTTTTCAGACCTGAACTTGTATATGTTCTGGGAAATAAAATTATTTGAGTTATGTTTATTAATGTGGTCTTAATCTCCTCTCCTCTCCTCTCCTCTCCTCTCTTCTCCTCTCCTCTCCTCACCTCAGGTGTTGAAGGGCAGTAAAAAGCTTTGTCTCTCTGTACGTTCAGTTGGGCGAATTCCTGGCGGCTATGTCACCAACCATGTGTATACCTGGGTTGACCCCCAGGGTCGGAGTGTTTCCCCTCCTCCTGACCTGCCGGAGCATCGCAGTGCCACCCTGAGAAGAACTGACAGCACGCGACGCAGCAACATGCAGCTACTGCAGGAGGGAGACGAGAAAAAGGTGAGGCTTAAGATGGGAAGGAAAAAACACTGGAGTGCTGGAATAATGTTTACTTTTTTTAAAAACAGATCCCAGTTGTACCTTCAAAAGAATAATATTATCAGGGAGAAGTAAAATATTTAAATTTCTTAATAACATGTCTCCAGAATTGTGTTTGCAGACTCATACTCTGAAATATTTTCTAGGCGGCCATGGCATTGATTCATTCAAACATATCCACTGCCTTACATCAATAAGGCACCTTTAACATTTTCTGTTTCTACCTACAAATTGCTAGCAAGCTATATTAAGCTGAGCTAAAATAAGCAACAGAGAATAAAAGTGTGTCATCCATTAATAATGAATAAAGTGAAAAATATCCAAAAAGAGTTCCAACTTCCTCTAAAGGCACCAACTAAAATTTTGCCTCCTTAACAGGTGTCTTGCTATGTACTGGCTTTTAGACTGAGACAAGAAATTTAAGTCTTGTGGTCACATTTAGCCCAGATAAAGAGAGTAATTCACTCTGCTGACAAAGATCAACAAGTCCAGTCTGCTGCACTTTGTCTCTGGACTCTTATCGCCACTCTGCTTAACTGCATCATGGAGCTATTCACATTCTAACTATATAACTGTAGGATCATGTTTTTGTGTATGACTTGATGATGTTTTATTATATAAACTTCTATGGAAGGCAAAGGCAATTCCCCAACTATTGCTTCAGTCATTTTTTTCTGCCATTTTTATCATAGTTGTGATAGAAAAATGAAATTTCCCATAAACTATTCACCACAATTTATGTATTTTTAAGTTGACAACCAGGTCTTGCATTTGCAAAATCTCATTTTAATTATATCCGAAACCCCCAGTTAAATTAAAAGAGCTTTGGAGCTTTAGTACTTTGGAAGGTCAGTGAGTCATGCGATGACTGGTTCCAACATATCAGACCAGGCTGATAGTGATGGAAGTGTAAAAGTAAATTAAAATTGTTTGTTTCAGTTTTCCATAAATCTTCTGATTTTCATACTTGGACATCTCATCAGTGCTGTATCCTGAAGCCACTGGGTATTTCATGTCCTACAATGGACTGAGGTTGATCAAGCCTCGGCCTGTGACCAAGTGGCACTCCACTGACACCACTGGTCGACCCTTTTCATCCAGAGCCATCTAGATACTTTCTCTACTGCCTTCCTCATTGTTAACGATAGCTCCTCTCCTGCATGCTCCCGTGATTCCTAAGGTTCCATAGAGCTTGCTGAGGGAAGGACTTGAAAACCCCTGACAGCCCACCTTGCTGGCATGCACCGAGTCCTCCACCTGTTTCCTCCAGCCTCTCCTCCCAGTGCAGTTAGTAAAATTAGCTATCTTATGGCCTCAGAAACAAAGATGGTGTCTGGCCTAAATGAGGTCTCGATATGTGACGGAATTTTCAGGTGCCTCTCCAGGTTGACCATTATCACCCACTCTCAGGCTTTGGAAAGCAAACCAGCAGAGCAGTTCTTGGGTCTTTCCCTTCTCAACACACATAATCAACCTGGCTGTAGCATGGGTGTATCTGTTGGCCCTGTTCCCTTGGTAATTGTCTCAGCAATGGTCTTAAGAAGCTGGTTGAGACTCCAGCCTCAGTCTACCCTTCATGCAGTGCCTTGAAGCAGCCGCTTCAGGTGTATTCAAAGGTCCCTCTCTTGAAAAACAGGGGGCATGTGTTTCTACTTTGACCCTTGTCAACAGATTGGATGGCCTGGGAAGGACTTTTTAGAGCTAGTAATACACAAAATGTGATGGACACAGGAGAAAAAATCAAAAACTTAAGAATTAACAGTAATTGGACCTCGTTCTCAAGAAAACTTGATCCTCTCACAACCCCACGACCTGCAGGGAAGGAGCTGTCAGAGCTGTTTTAAAGATTTATTACACTAGAACTTTCAATTTTTCAGAATCTGAGAACACATTAATCTTAACTGCTTCAGCTGCATTAATGCAGGCAGTAGTTAGTTCAATGCAGATAATGTTTAGAAAATAATCCTACAGATAGTTTGGCTATTGTAGTTTATTTACCCTAGCTCAAAAAGAAATGAATACTTATTACTTTCAGTAAATGTGTCATTTAGAATAAAAACAGGCAAAGCAAGTCTTATATGTATATCTGCATGTGATGGGTTGACATCAGGCAGTGCCTTTTATTTTCACATGGTGACACAAGGAGAAAATCTGTGTCATCTGAATATTTTCAATCCACTTGCTATTGGAATTGCTGCCAGCTCTGTAGTTAATTGGCAATTAAAAGCTTTGCAACGCTTTAAAAAACCAGAGTGTCTTTGAGACATAGCACCTGAAGGTCAGACTGGTCGTACAATGACAGAACAGCTTGTGGAGAATCTGAAGCGTGCTCAACGCAAATAGTAGTTTGTGATTTTATAGAACCCAGTTCAATGAGGTGCTTCACATCAGTAACAAAAGTATTCGAAGTCCTGTTATGTCAGTTAGCAAAAGACTGACATTAGATTTATGCATCTGGTGTTTTAATTCTTAGAAACACAGTCAGAAGCTACTACAGTTGTCTGCAGTTTGTGTTTACTAAATGTCATTATAGTTACAAGTGTTGTTCTTGTCTGTCATGTTATTAGCAAGGTGAAGTGACTCAATTTAACCTGTTCATGCACAGAGCGCTAATTTTACTCATTATAACACGTACAACATAATTAAAGAATCACATCTGTGATTAAATGTGCTTGTCTCTATCAAACACAGGCTCTCTGTATTCCTCCTCAGATTCCATTGCTTATTAAACAGAGAGAATGAACCTCTGGGACTCCCTTTAGAGAGAAACATCATATCGAACTGATTCAGCAGCTGAGTCCAAGGAACACTATGCGCCTTAAGAGGTGCTGCTTTGGGCTTCCAATGAGGGAAGGATGAGTCTGGTAATTAAAACTATTCTCCGTGTCCTCCATAAATGTCTAAGAGAACATTAATGCCTCCAAATTCCTACTTAGCAAAGGTGGGTAGCTCATCTCCATTAAGCAGACAATTATTTAAAAGAAATAAAACAGACTGCAGCAGCACATGTACTGAATGAAAGTAAGATTTCTGTGCTAGATGCCAATCCTACAGCAGCAGGAAAACTAGACAGTTGAAATAGACAATGTTTAATGGAAGTATGTACATATATGGCATCAGTTTTGGTTGAGCCTATGACCCAACTGTGAAAGTAGTGCAATATTTTATCAAACTACAGCTAATACAAACTGAAAAATTCACACACAAACTGCAGCTTAACATTAAAAGCATTCAACCGGTGATGCACAAGTTTTCTTTTATTTTGAAGTAGTCACAGAAAAAGAAGGACATCGGATCAGTTTGGAATATTGCAGGAAGTAATGGAACAGTCAGGAGCAGCCACATTGAGCTGTAGGATGAAGAGCTGGAGGCGACAGGCTGCTCACAGAATGATGGAAAAAAGGTCAGTTACTGCCTGACGTCTTCATTAAAATGACAGTAGTTTGTTTTGCTGCCCCCAGAATTCTGTGACCTGTAGTATTTATCAACATCTGCTCTTACCTCCAGTAACTACATCATAACAAAGAGGGCTGAAATCTTTCAGGTTTCAACTGAAGATGGGTAGGCATGATTTTTTATTAATTGTAAAGTAAGTCATAGTGTGTAAAGGTTAAGGAATCATCAGCATGTAATCTCGGCTGTGTAGAAAAAAGATGTCTCTGACATTAATAGATTACAGAATTAAGGGAGCCAAAGACTCCAGGGCCCAAAGCAAGCAGCTGCAGAGTTAAGGGATTGTGTTGATAATATGTCCCAGAGTCAACAAACAAACACAAGCAGTTCTGCCAGAGTCACTGCCGGTGGGTTAAAATAAGCAATTTTATCAGACACGTGAACCCTTTAACAGAGTCAATAGCCTCCAGATCATGCCACAAACAGGCACAAGTCTTTTGAAGGTTTTCACAGATCAAGGAGGTTATTTATAATTTTTAAGGAACTTGGAAAATATCTACAAATGAACAAATGAGGTAAACTAAAAGGGGAACAGGCTGCAGCCCTACCAGAATATATCGTCACTCCTTAATCTAGTAGATGGAATATCATATAATAACTTCTTCCTATTCTCCTCTCCTCTATTTTTCAATAGTGAAAAAAGTGTTAGGGATCCCTGCCTGGTCCTAAAAGCAAAGCCTCATTAACATTAAACCAAAGCTAAATATCTTATAGAGAAGTCTGTTAAGATTCTCAGTCATCCAGGCCATGGTTATCCAAGAAAAATGAAGTCAGGGGCAACTGGACCTGGTTGTAGACCTTGAAGAAGTTTCATCTCTCATCCAAGAGGTATCTGCAGTTCTGACTGACTGTTGGGGAGTCCCAGGTGTTTATCCTCTCTAGGGTCATCTGGTTTTAGGAGATTAAAAAAACTGTCTGACTCTAACAACTGTTGTTACAACAGCCAGGAGCATTAACAAACCAAGTGGTATCGATGCTTTGATTATGACCCTACAGAGGATAAATACCTGGGATTTAGGCCAAGTGTGAATGCTTGTTTATTCTCCTAAGAAGAGATGAAAGCACAGCATTATAGGTGGGGGCTAGGTGGTGCTGTAGACCTCCTTCTCTGTTGAGGGATGGTAGGTTTGAATTTTCACCCATGTGTTGTCCACATATATGAACCAGTGACTTGGTGTTGTTCCTTTGAATGAGTTAAGGGCCCTGCTTTTCACTTCCTCCATGTATCGATTGACTATAATGGGGGATACTGGAGAGCCCCTGGCACAGCCATGCTTTTGTTTGTAAAAAAACCCCATTGTACTGGAAGTAGTCGATATTCAGACAGAGGTCCAGCATTTCACATGACTGGCTGGCTTGAGGTTGGTTCTGTTGCAAAAGGTAGTTCTCATGTTATAGCCATAGCCCTACTGTTCCCTGTGCCTCCATAGTTGGAATACATGTTAACAGTGTGGTCACATCATGAGACACCATGGTTTCATCTGGGTCCAGTCTCAAACCTTGAATCTCGTCTACGAAGTCCATGGAATTTTGACTATGGTGAGGAGTGTTGGCGACTAAGGGAGCTAAGATGGAGGCTGTATATTTGGCAATGTTGTATTTGACCAAGTTAATGCTTCTGATGTTGGGCCTGATGAGGGGGGCTCCCTGTTTGTGAATCTTGGGGAGTCCATACATGCACGGGATAGCGTCCCCCGGGGGACAGGATATTGCGGGCGCTGAATGGTGTCCTCCTTCTGTAGTTTTTGTAGGTGTTCTATTTTCTTTTTCTTGTACCCACTGGTGGGATCATGCCGCAGTGTTTTATATGTTTGTGTGGTAGTGTGGTAACATTACTAATGTGACCTCCTTTACAGAAGGGAAACATTTTGGCTATAGATGTTAGAGATGCACCACAGGATAGATTCCCTTACAACTTCTTTCACCTCAGATAAAACTGCTGTGTTTACTCTGAACCTCTAGCTTTCTTTTGAATGTATGTTGCTTTATTTTTGTAGCAATTTGAGAAAATTAATCCCTTTAGGCCCCTGTTAATCACGTTGCATCGATGGTTTCAGCGGTAACATGTAAATAATAACATAAATAAAATTATTCAATGTTTCAGATGGAAGCGAGTTTTGTATTCACACTAAACAGAATAGGTTCAGCCTCCTCATTAATGGCTCTGAGTCACCACATCGAAGTAGCTCCTGAAACTCTTTATTTTCTGCTTACAAATCCTGGCTCAGAGCAGGGCTGTCATTTTCCCTATGCAATGTGTTTCACATCTCCATTTCACTGTGAGCAGCTCAACATCATGGGCATATGTGGCAGCTTGTCAAACAGAAAAACTGAGACTGCAAATTAATGTTTTAAAATGTTGAGGTGTAAGGAGTGTGTGGATTTTACTATATTAGATAGTTAAAGCTCGTTTCTCTGTCTGTCTTTAATAGGTCAACTTGGTCTTGGATGACGGCCGGTCTCTTGGTCTGATGATCCGGGGAGGAGCAGAATATGCTTTGGGTATTTACATCACTGGAGTGGACCAGGGATCAGCAGCAGAGTGTGGAGGACTCAAGGTATCACTGCAGTCTATCTTCGAATCACTATCTCATGTTGTTCTAACATATAAAATCTGCGACAAATTAGATTAGAATTGTTCTTCGTTGGTGAGCTTGCTGGGGAATGCACATGATAATCTCTCTCTCTCTCTCATACTCAATCTGTTATTTTTACTTTTCAGTACACTTCTCATCCAGAGTTGGTGCCTTATACTCATACAGTAGATAAAAATATGAGTCTATTATATCACTTTATTAGCAACTCATCATTAGCAAGTTACTCGCAATAAGATAAGAACTTTTGTTAATTCATTATGCACACAGAATTATTATAATCATTATTTACAGAAAACAGAACACTTTGTAATTACTACAACTTTTATTTGACAAAAGCAATGATTCCTGATGGGGAAATTATTCTGCTCACCCACTGTCCTTATAAAGAGGTCAGATCACAGATTCAGGTACAGAACAGCTGGTGGAGATTTAATGCAATACATTAAAAATGCCAAGCAGCCATCTGGGATCAGGGTGTATCAGCACCGGGCCTGTCAATGATTAGATAGAATCGGATTAGAATCAGTGGGACAACTCGTATTCTTTGATCAGAGTTGCTCCTCACATCTACTGTTCACTCTGTCTAGAATACAGGCATCTCTCACCAGTGGGGGAAATTTCCCTTTTTCAGTGAGTCAAACTGACATGAAAACAGTGGGACAGTTTTTGGGACATGGCAATTTCTTTTCTTTACACACTCACATTTCCTACTACTTTAGGCTATTTTTTTGTCAAATTGCTGTTCCTCTCCCCCCTCACTACAGGGGATGTCAAACATTATTGCTGTAAGGTGTTTGAAGAAACTAGAAAGAACATATGCTTTTTGTTGTATATGTGCTGCATAATGCCCTTTAAAATGGGCATCATGCCCTGAAAAGTAAGCATTGTTCTAATGAAACTACCAAGACTTATACACTTAAAACTCTGAAGAAATTTACCTTTTGAATATCTGTATAATGGTAGTATTAATGAATGATTGAATGAATGATTGATTTTCAGAACATCAATAATGAACTGGGAGGATATTCTTAAATCAACAATCAAAATGTAATATTAGTGTCTTCCTATTCTCTCTCTCTCTACTCAAAAACAATCATTTTCTACTGGTGATTTCATAAAAAGGACAGTCAGTTCATGACAGTAGGAATTCATGCTTGTGCATAGGACAAGGATAGAAGAAGAGGGCAGATGGGGAAAAGGGGCAGTGGAAGCAGGAGACTATAAATCTGGTATATGCTAAGGTGTTGAACTCCACAGCATAATTTCAATTGTCAAGAAGGAGAGATGGCCAAGGAAAAGACAAAGAGCGGGTCCGAAATACAAAAACTGTAAAAGAATTGCTATGATCAAATAACAGCAAAGAGCTGTATTAATATCACTGAGGCTCTCCATTGTTGGAGACTACATGGTTGGAGTGGGAAGGAAATTCAGCCCCAGACTTATCCACAGGGACTGTTCCTAACACCCCAAATGACAGGCAC
Source organism: Istiophorus platypterus (assembly GCA_016859345.1). Classification (NCBI taxonomy): domain Eukaryota; kingdom Metazoa; phylum Chordata; class Actinopteri; order Istiophoriformes; family Istiophoridae; genus Istiophorus; species Istiophorus platypterus. The sequence goes on along the minus strand of CM029128.1, from coordinate 18,556,859 downwards.
AGAGAGGGCTGGTAAAGGAACCTACTGACAACCAGGATTTTTCCCCATAGCACCTATGGCCATTGTCACTACAGCAGAGAGTTGAAAGGCATGAGAAAGATGTAGAGGTTGCTGTGTTTCTGCTTCAAAGGTGTGTAAAACCTTAGTTTTGCTATGTGTCACCTAGCCAATAGATCAGTACTTTTTTTGTCCCATTTGCAAATGTTTGTGATTGCTAATCACAACTGGTCAGTTAGAAAGCAGGTATGTTTGTGTGACCAGTAATGTTAAATTATACAGACATTCATCTTACTTTCTAGTTTGCCAAGATATGGTGTTGGTTTAATGTAAGCAATTGCAGCAGGAGAGTGGTGAGTTGTTGTTCTGTCTCTGGGAAACAACCTCGTCCTCTCTGCCTGTTAGATTCCCAGCAGCAAGTGTTGGGTCAGTTTGCTAACCCACAACCAAGCTAACATTAGTTACCTTACATAATGTCTGGCTGTTTGCTTTATATCGTGGTATTTGTCTGTACAACATGCAAAGTGTTTTATAGTCACTAACACCTAAAAACAGAAGTCTCCTTCCTTCAAATAAAAACTATGTTCATTTGATTATCTTATATATTGTTCCGCTTCAGCTATGAGAAGGAATATTGCCTTACATGGCTTATAACACAAGGCACGTCCATGAATTTGGAGATTGGAGCTTCCAGCGGCGTACTCAAACCCTTTTTAATGTTTTATTGTCTGATAGCTGAGTATTTGGAGTGGAATTTAATCATTCAGACCCACTAGAATAAGTGCAAGGCAGTGGCCCTTGCAGTGCAAATGAGCACATTCACACACGGGTCGTGGGTTTGAGCGAAGAAAAAAAGATCTAAATAGAGCACGTCGTCCTGTCTGCTGCAGTGTGTTTCATCCAGGCTTTGGTTGGATTTCGATGTTCCTCTGGACACCTGGCTTTACCTGCAGGGCCAAATGTCAGGGGCTGTCTCGACTGAATGAGGGGGAGGTCCAAGAAAGAATGAGCAAAAGAAAAATGTGTGTAGACAACCTCCCACATTCAGACACAGACACAGTTTGCTTTGTGTGTGCACACACTCACTTAGGTAGGCAGGAATACATGAGAAACACTAATGCTGAAAAATAATACCTAGAAAGTAAGTATTTAAAATTCTGAGCTGAGATACTCATTAAAATGTGTCAGAAATTGTGTGATTCTTTTGAAGACATCACATGAACAGTGGCAGTGTGAATTAATCTGATTTATTATTTTAATACATTTATTGATCAGTGATATTTTTAGCAAACATAATGTAAAACCTAAGTGGAAAAATGTCACTGTTGCAAGATGAATCTGCACCCTGGACTTAGGAATTTGTTCATTTTAAAAGCTGATATGTCATTATGAGCTTATGTCATTGTGAGTTCTGAGCTGGTGTGAAAAGGAAAAACGAATCCTTTATTACAACTTAAAATACAAAAATGTTTGAATGTTTAAAGAACATTCCTGGTATTCAAGTGGATCTCGGGCCTCAAAACCTGAATTAATAAAGTGCACTTGTGCACTTGTATTTGCAATTTGGTTCTAAGGTTGATGTTGTAAGCTTAGTTAAATACTGATTCACACTTTGGCTTCATCATTTTATGTTTGTTAGGGGCAAGTGTGGGGATTTTTTGTATTATGTTAAATTATATCTCAACTATAAATAAGAAGTAATTTGCTGCAAGCAGAAATATAATTCACTTAATGTAACTTCTGATTTGATATAAAGTAAAAAGATAATAATATGAAATTTCAGTCTTGAAATGAAGCTTTTGCTTTGTTAGTAAAATAGTTGGGTAACTGGAGAGGAGAAATAACCTTGTTTACCCTGCTGTATAATAAAAAATAGAAAATGTGTAAATATTGTAGTGATGTTAATGTTGATTTATTCATGCCTTGTTTCTATATATGCACTGGCAAATAGCAACACTGTAGATGATGAACCTCCCCCTGTCTTCAGGGACCACGGGTCGACTCTCAGCAGGGAGGAGCTGCACTGCTTTCAGATTAGACACATCCTCTCCCTGAAACAGCATCAGATTGTGTGTAATATGGCTCCTGTGTGGTCATATCTACGGCATGAAAGTATTCTTTAACACTCACCAGTGTCAGTCTAATGCTGCAGCACCAGAGCCTTGTTGAGCCTACATTCTTGGGGGGTGAATAAGGTTATGTCTACTTTACTTTCCCAAAGGAAATTTGTGGTAGAGGCTGCTTACTGCCACCCATGACAAACACAAGTGGAAAAACATTTCAAAAGTAGTTTTCATACTTTGTGAATACGAACATGCTCATTGTAAAATTTGCCAAGTTAGGCCTTTATTGAGATGTTTTTTTCCACATTGAGAAAGGACTTTCAGAATAATGTACAATATTACTCATCAGGCCCACAGATGTCTGGATGTAATTTTAAGGAAAAAAAAACTGGAACTATTTGAAAATCCTGTAAAAGAATTCTGATATTCTGTTGAAGTGAAAATTAGAGTTTAAGTGATGAATCAGTTAGTTGATTGGCAGAAAATTAATTGCAGATAATTGATTAATCATTCAGGACATTTATAAATAAAATACATTAACAGATTTTAGCCTCTGAAATTAGGGTATATTTTCTTTTCTCTTTTTTTTTTTTTTTTTACAATATTTTGATTTCAACAAATGTGTTTTTGAGTGTTGAGTGATTTTATGGACTTTTTTTCTGACAATCAAAAAACAATTGTTTAATGAATGATTTACTAAAAACACCCATCTATGGAAACAATACTGTCTGATCTTCTGCTTGACATGAATACACTCTCCTTTGTGTAGTTTTGTTGAATGTGTCTTCCTGAACTTTTCAATATGAGCTTGATGAGTGGGAGGATTAGCTTTGTCGGTTTTTGCAGACTCTGTTATCATGGACCTTTATGTCCATGAATATGTAAGCTGCTATAAACCTTGCCTTTGACCCTAGTGACACACTTTGATGGTAAAGCGTTGGCTTTCACATTTTTACACTTAGACTGACACTTAGTTGCAACAGCTATGCTCTACCATAGACCTGTTTGTGAAACAGCAAATGATGTAGGAGGCAATACACAGGTGTTTTGGCTTCTGCACTACTCTTGTTTCGCTCTGCCTCATTGTTGCGATTGATTCCGTGGTAATAACTGAGCATAATGACATCATGCAGGAATTTGTTTACCTCTGCAAACCTCTGGGTAGTATTTTAACCTTGCAATTCACTAATTTGAATGTATTTCTCTCATCTTAAAGTTTATCACTCAAAACACCCTGTGACCAACCTCTTATCACATATGAGACACACAGAGGTCTTAAATCATTTGGATTGAAGAGGGTCGCTCTTTCTCATGTGACCACATTATAACAAGTTCTTGATTATTAAACATGTTACTGGGAATTAACCTTCATTTTTATATAAACAAATTGATAACTAATGACTGTTGAGAACAGGATCAAGGTAAACCGAAGCTTTGACTTGATAATTACCTGTAAATCAATCAACATGTTCTAAATACTCATCTTTAGTCTAAACCACTTCGTTCCTGTTCCTGTCCTCTTTCTGATATAATTCAGAGGGCTCCGCTGTGCATCTTAAATAGTGTTGCAAACATGCTCAGTGCACAGACTCATACAAGCCAAGGACGTCTCTGATTGGAAGTGTTGAGCAGGAAAAGATGCTTCCTCATGACTGACCATGACACTGGTGCTTACGCTTCAGCTCCTTATGCTACGGCTGACTGCCCTCACTGTCTGTGCCTAGTAAATGCTGGTTTTCATCTGGCAAGTATGACTATGATGGATGGCTTATATCAGTCCCAAGCTTCTATAATCATGACACAAACCAAGATGTCACTGCCTTGCCCTTCAGGCCTCAAGCTCAGCTGTGTAAATGTTGCCCCATTGCCTATCTCTCCTGGTGCAGCCTCTTTCAATTTGGGAAGCTTTATGAAAACCTTTCCTGTTAAATTGTGGCAATGGTTTGTAATTCTGCGGTGAGAAGGAACAGTGATGAAAAACAAGTGCAGAAATTGATGAAATCAAGGTCCAAATACAAAAGTTTGCATTTGAATATATATATATATATATATATATATATATATATATATATATATATATATATATATAATTAGTTTGGATAACTCCAGGGCAGACTTTGTCTAGTCATTAAAAGCCCCTGTTACTGCACCTCAGCCCACTCTCTGCAATCCAAAGACAGAGAAAGGTCAGTCTTGCACAGTGCCCTTTTGGTGACATCTGCCTGGTTCGTTTTAGTTTAATTAAAGCTGAGGGAGAAAGGTCAAGCCTACTTCGATATCAACACATTAAGATAATCAGAGAGGAAAGCAGATGCTATTTAAATATTGTATTCCTTCCTTTTCATGTTGTTCTTGGTTCACCAAGCCTTTGGTAAACTCATAATTTAGGAGATTTGATTAAAGTCCAAAAGGTAGAATGAATATATTCTTTCCATTTTTCTTTATAACTCAAATAAAAACACACACATATAAATTGTATAAACACATGTGCCACTTCTCACTGAATAGAGTACCCAATATATACATGGATTAAGGCCAAGTATTTTCAATCTGCACAGAGGTGCAGGTCCCCTGTGATGATAAAACAATCCTGCTGAATGAGCACAAAACAAATTGGGACAAAGAAAACAGTTGGCGAGCTACGGGACCTGAGGTTTTGTGTATGTGTGTGTGTGTGTGTGTGTGTGTGTGTGTGTGTGTGTGTGTTACTAGAAGAAGTAACTTTTAAAAGTTTTGTTTTAGCCGTCTAGAAATTAAAGAAGCATTATTTCATATAAAGACTTTTAACAATACTTGAAGATGTAAAAATTAGGTCCTGAAGATCAGTACATATGCAATGATTGTATTTTTGACCCAATAATCAGGATACTTAAATGAAACTAAAAAACACTAGTCAAGTTAAAAAATCACATTCAAAAGACATCGCACTTTCCTCTGGAACTGATTTTGGGTCCCTATTTTAATTAAATTTTGTCTTTTCTCCACATTATACTCAATTTCAATGTATCAAGTACTTTATTGACAATGATACAGTATACCTACTCCACGTCGGTTGGGAAAGCCTCTCTGATACCAGTTTTTAAACCCCAAATAAGGGAAAACATGGATTAATACTACTCAGTGATTCAAAACAAACTTTGGACTGGAAAAAATAAAAAAAAAAGATGCACTTTTCTTTTTCTGAAGTCATAAAGCATTTCCAGACACAGCAAACATGTTATGTTCGATTAATTTTACCTCCGGCTCACAGAAAAAGATAAAAGTGTATTGAATAAAATCCTGTCCTGGTGGTTCTGCCATAATGGATTAAAAATTGACTGGAATCCTCTTGTTGCTTTGTTACATTTCCTCTCGCCCATTTTTCTCCTTCCTCTTTTCCCTGTGAGCAGTCTAATAAAGCAGAAAAGCCATAAAATCTTTAAAAGAGCGTTTCTCCTTAAATGGTATCGAGTGTCTGGGACATGAGGCTTTCCCAGATAATTTCTGGTTAATCTATGACTGAGGTATCTACATACCCTTTTCAGTGGGGAAATATGCTAGATGTCAAGGGGTTTGCTGATAACAGTGAAGGAATGGGACTCAAATGCGGACACACCGGCAGGCTAAAGAAAACAGGCTTACATGCAGATGGGGGGGAAAGTTCAAGTAAAAGTGAAATCCAGCAGCAAACTCAGGAAAAAGCACAGGAGGCTAAACAGAAAAATTGAAGAGTTAGGGGAACACAGACACTAAATACAAAAGCAAAGCAAGGGTATATTGAAACAGGTGAAAGTTATTGAGGCAGGGTGGTCAGTCAAACAGGTGGGAAAGAGACAAGGCCAGGAAGTTAAACAATCAAAGACACAAAAGATGGGTGATTTTAAAATACAACAGAAAGCGCAAAAAAATATTGACAACATGGAGAGATATAACTTATATAGAGCTGCATTTCTGAGCTGCTGTCTAAGGGAGTCATTTATCCAATCTACAGTAATACATTGAGATTTACCTGGATATAAAACTGTTAAGAAAAATTAAACATAATTCTAATACTTAACATCTATTCACACCGCTACTCCGATGCCTGGCCATATCAAAATTAAGCCAGTTTTAACCTACAGTCAGACTTTGTGCGTCTTTTATCTTGCCTCTTACAAATGTCTCTCTTACTTACAGACTTTAAAAAATTCTGTGATACATGCAGAAATTAAATGGCTCAGCATGATTCGCTTATCACCTGTTATATACATTAACAGTACATGTGTGAGAATCACTAAATCAGTCAGCTTTGAATCAATATTTACTTCATAATAAGTTCAAGCAAAATAACTTCTTTGGCCATTTTATTGATTAATACTTATTTTAATAATGGCAATTTTCTGTAATGGGTTACCTTATAAAGGAATTACTCACCTTTTTAAAAAACATCAACAACTTTTTTATAGGTTCCTCTTTAAACCTTAAAAAAAACTTTAAAAAACCTAAAGGATTTCTCAAACAGCTGCTGATGAGAACACGTTAGACTAATGTCATGTAGCCAAAGTGGAAGAGAAAAAGCAATATATTTTCCTTTGAGGGGAACTTTTCTTAACTCGGTGCTGCTTCTGTTTGAAGGAACATCAAAACAGGTTTCAACAAATGCAGACAGAATTATTATCATTACTTTAAGTAATACCTGCAGCATTTGAGGTCTTAATGAATGTTTTTTTTTTTGTTGTTGTTTTTTTGTCATTTTGATTGAGGGTTAAAATAAGCACAGCTGATATAACAAACTAACTTCATAAATTATTTTTAAAACAGAACCAGGACTTGCACCGATCATCCACTAACTATTTGCTGTGTGTTTGAGTTGTCCCAAAGAATAAAAAATAGGACATAATGAAACTTAAGGGGAAATTTTGAGAAACCTTGGTATATATCCATTGTAAAGTGTGTTCACCTTTATATTGTCCATAAATTTGGAAAGACTGTATTACATATAGCACCGTTTCAAAATGTCAGCAATTTCAATCACAATGTTCAATCACTATATTCATAGTAAAGTTGTTTGATGAGTTTAAACTCAGCACACTCCCGCTTCCAAGTTTCACGGACAGCACTGTGTGTTCATTGCAGTAATCCCGACCAGATCCATGCTAGATATGCTGGTGCAAACATCTGATCCCAACAGATTTATTTTGGTTTCATCTGACCAGAGACTGTGCTGCTAATAGTATTGTCTTATATAGTAATAGTAAGTGTCTTTTCGCATTCTTTGGCAAAGATTATTGTGGTCTTTTGCAGGTTTTTGAGCAGCGGTTTTCTTCTTGAACACCGTCTGTAGAGGTTGACTTCATGTAGGGTCACGCTGCCACTTCATACTGATCAGTTACTGAAACACCTTTTTCCACAAGTACTCATTCTGCCCATGTGTGTCTGCATGCAAAGTTGCATAAATAGCGAGCTGTGCGTGGTGTCAGTTTTTGAGGATGGTCACTGTGCCTCCAGTTATTGGTATGATGGCTCCTCCTATACCTCCCAACCACACCTGCAACTATGTTCCAGGTTATGTTCAGTAGCATAATGACACTCTTGTACTCTCCCATCTTTGTGAGGTCTCACAATCTGGTTTCTTGCTTGTTCAGGTTATTCCTTACATTTGAGTAATATTGCATAAACACAACTCAGGCCAGAACTGAGGAAACTGTGGTGTTCACGGTTTATTTTCTAAACTTGTTCATGCAACTAACCTTAATTAGATATCACAATAATCATATTTGTTGAAATGATCACAGGTAAACAAATTTTTGTTGCACTAAGGCTGTATTGGGAGCTCCGTATTTTAATGAAGTCTATCTCTCCTGTTTGTTTTGAACTACATATAAGATCAAACACCCTACATTTCAACTTAAAATTATTAGTTGAATTAGTTTTGTTGTCCACTTTAGGTGTTTCAAATGATAGAAAAACAATGTTATTAATATAAAATGCACAAAACAAAGCAGACACCATGCAGATGCAAAGTACTTGGTGCACTTCTACAGTGTATTTTTTTTTCATTTATATGATCATGTGTCTAGATACAGTGCACACACTGTACATTGTATTATACATATGCATAAAAGAGAACATTTACACATACAATCATGGGTATTATGCACCTAACGTTAATGTTACATGATAATCATGCAGGAAGATAAAGCAATAAAACAAAGCACATATCAACATCCATGCTCCATAAGATAACTACCATTATATGTATGTATGTGTGTGTGTGTGTGTGTGTGTGTGTGTGTGTGTGTGTGTGTGTGTGTGTGTGTGTGTGTGTGTGTGTGCATATATATATATATATATATATATATATAGTTAGATAGATAGATAGATATAGATATATATAGAAATAGATATATATATATATATAATGCATTTTTAATCTGAAAGGTTAATAAAGAATAATCAGTGCCATTTTAGTGTGTAGCCATGTGCTTTAAGGACAGGTTTTAGCAACTAGCTGGCATTAGCTAAAAAAAATCATCTAAAACATTTGCTTCCACTGCCCTCGTGTTTATATCTTGTGTAAAACAAACAATTCATGAACTCATTTTCACCATAAAACCTGCTGGTCCCCAAAGAGCCCTGTGCTTCTGGGGTTTAATCAAGCTGCAGTTCCTTGTACATTGAGTAGAAACTTTGTTTCCATGTTTCTGCTGTGTGAAGGGGAAATGGGCTCCATGTTACTATTTCTGGATGCACAGCTGGAAAGAACTTTAATAGCAAAGCAACCCATTATTTCTACTTATTATAGATATATGACTTTGTGCCCACACCAACAGGAAACCCTGCTGTGCCGGAAGAAAAGAGGAGGCAGTTCCTTGTTTCCCACTTCAATAAACATGAGATTCAAATACAAAATGCTCTAACTGCAGCCCACACAGACCACAGAAATGTGTGATTGCTACCATGGGGCTCATTGATCAAAGTCTGGCCTGTTGACAGGCACCTGGACTTCCTCATTTTCCCAAATCATCAGAAACCATTGAGGAGTAAATAACAACTGCTGCTCTTCACATTAAACCACTCCAGCTTGCCCACACTGCTGTTTCTTCTTTCTCTCTTCTTCTCATCATTGCTGTTTATTTGTTGTTAACAAATTGGTAAATAGCCCATTTAGCCCAGCAATGTAGCTTCTTCAATTTAACAAATAAAGTCAAATAATGTCTGTAGCCCTATATAACAAATCACAAATTTGTCTCAAGGGGCTTAGCAATTATTAAAAATTGCCCCCTTAAAAATGTTGGTATATAATGGTTAGGGGTCAAAGGCATCATCTTTACTTTAGGCTTTTACAGTATAAACCAATGCAAATAAGATGTAGCCCATTAAAACATTTTATAAGTCCCTTTCTACACTTCTGTTTTTTGTTTCTCTATATTCTCTCTACCACATACTCTGTTTCGAGTGGTATAGATAAAAGCTCGGATGTTCGCTCACACTAGGATTCATGATAAGGGAGCGAGCAAGAATACAGCCCATATGTTTCTCTGTGATGTGGCTCCTGCAGAGCACTCTCCACATTATCAATGGCCCCACTCAGCCAAATTCTAGTAATTGTATCGTATCTGTTGGCAGAGACTACAAAGGCACAACAACTGCTCTGTCATATAAATGGTACATGAATGGAGAAGGCTCTGAGGATTGCTTGTGGGTGCCGTTTATAAATGCAAGCTACACATTTTCTCTGGAAGTGACTATTGGCAACTGTGCTCTGATGGTCAGGTTTGCTAACTGAACAGCAATATACACATATCTCACACCGAATTATCCAGTTACATAGATGAAACATTCTTACTTGCTTCCCTTTCTCCTCTCCCCTTTGTTACCGTTTTTGGTATTTTTGGACAGTGCATGTTAAAAATATTTGTTTAAGATATGCATGAGAATCTCTCATTCAAATCTAAATACAGACCTGCCAGTTTAAGCGCTGTGCTTTCACTTTCACGTCAACCATTCATTCATTGGTTAATACATGTTTTCTTCTTCAGGTAACTAGATTTATTTTATGCTTTTCTTTAATTTCATTTTCTAATTTCATATTTTAGAGTAAGTGAATTCTTTTGGTGAGATCATCACAGTCATGATGTGATGCTAAGGAGTGAGAGGTCCAAATTCAGACATGAACAAAAGATGGCTCTACAAACTTTAGTCCAGTGCAAGTATTTAAAGTCACCAAACAGACCTTGACACTGAATATAGGGCTCCTACGTTTGCCATTCAAGTACACATGGGATATGCATTTTACTTGTGGCTCCCAATATCCATGTAAAAAGAAAGATAAGAAAAGTTTAATGAAAAGAAAAATAAAAACCTGTATCCAGTACAGAGATACCAGCTTGATTTAGTTACCTAAGTATTGTTGTGCTTTGCCTATACTTAACTTATTTTATCTACTTGTTTTCAGCTGCTTAGTGAATTAAAGTACTAGATCTGTGTTTCTCTGTAGCACAAAATATTTTTGACTAAATAAAGTACATTCAAAGTCAAAGTTTAAAAAAAACATTCATAGTTCTAAATTGATTTTTTTACATTTTGACAGTGGTGCCCTCAAAAAGAAATCAATTACATATAATAATTAATAAGACTGAATTTCAAAGCATGAAATTACTTCAACAGATTCTTCCTGAAAGCTCATATTTCGTACTGAATGAGATTGAACTTATTGTGTATAGTTGACCCACATCTTTGGTATAAATTACTTTCACTCCCTGTGTTATGACTAATGGAGATGGAAATGATAGAAACCTTTAACTGTACTCAGTACAGTAGTTTGTCAGACTGAGCAGCATGTGTCTCTGAACTGAGCTCTCAGTGCACTGAGCTCATTGCTCAAATGTTCATAAAGGATCTTTGTTGCAGAGACTGGCCTGTTGTTAAACCCACAATATAAAACCGACCAGAGCAGAATAGTGAACAGATAATGGAAATTGAGTTTACTGGAAAAGACAGACAATGTGGCAGGCGAACAGGTACACTGTGGTTCAGGAAATTATCCAGAGGTCCTGACAGAATGCAGTTAATAGATCTTGTGTGTAATTTGTTCTATTTATAATAGTCTCTCAAAAGCAGCGGATCTAACATGAACATTTGTTTTTTATGCCTAAATGAAATGCTTCACATATGCTATGTCCTTTTTTTGTCTGTTTGTGTATTTTTCCACCAAATGCAGAAACGATCTTTTGTGAAAATTTTCTGTTGGCTGTTTTTTATTCTTTATGATACTGGAAAGCCCCCCCTCAAAAAAAACTGCAGGCTTATGATTGGAAAAAAAAACTAACAGAAACTTAAATTATGCCATGACTTTCTTTGCCACAGCTTCCAGTGAGCCAAGAAATGAATCCCTTGAGTTGTTTAACAGGATCATGAGTCAAAGCAGGCGATCAGAATACTTGTCTGTGATCTTATTAGGTGAGGTCTAAACCCCTGAGACTCTCATTAAGAATTTCATTCAGGGTCTAAGGTTCAACACATACTTAAATAATGAAAATTTAGCTAAAAATCAGACTTCATTCAGAGTCATGAACTTATTTAAACAAGATGGTCGAACCCGAATTGTCAAAGCTCAAAGCCAAAACCTCCTCACTCACTGCTGCTGTTCTATTTTAATGTCAAACCACGGTTTCTAGACCTGTCTCCTCTCTGTAATACTTACTGCTGAGGAAATGTATTTACTCTAAGGCTTTTTGCTCATTTCAGGAAACATGGGGGAAGCAAGTTGTCAAGTCTCCATGTAATATGCAAGGGAAAAAAAGATATATGATCTGCAGGCTGTATAATTGGGTGTCTGTAAGTCATGTAGTATAATTTCAAAGCCTTATATAGTGCTGTGTACTGTTTATATAATATTTTGTTTTAAATGCAAATGAAAAGTCTGAACAATTTAAGTTGTTTATGCACTGACCTTCCAGTGAGACATTCAGAGTCATGCACACAATATTCAAATATGCCAATGGACAGTTGATTTCATTCTCTAATATTAGGAAAAAATGATATTAGTCCATTCTAATTCCAAAACTATTATAAAATCCATTGTAAGCTGATGAAAGCTCCAGACATTTGGTTTGAATGCAACTAAAAGTTTAGAGGGATTTTGAAAACTAAAATGAGTTTTCCATTGCTGAAATGATTGTTTGGTTAAACAATTATATAATTCTCTTGAAATTATTTGTATTAAATCTTAAATTTGAGGTTATTTTACTTTTTTCATGGATAGAGTCTTGCATAAAAAAATTTATATCCACTTAGGTGGATGGTTAAGAACAAAAAGCCTTTGAAAAGTGTGGGTTGATACGTTATAACGCAGCAAAGAGTCAGAGCAGATTGTGTCCAAGCACTTTTGCGTTGCTCTTTTCCAAAGCCTTCAAGAAGCTCCCTAGACTTGGGCTCATTTAATGGATTTGTTTTCGCGAGTCACTGTCCTCCCACCAGCATGAATTCTCTGTTAAAACCCGAGGACAAGCAACGAGCAAAAGTTCCCGCTGCCCTGATCCACATGGTGCAACTCTGCGAACCAGTCTTAGCTTCGGGCTACTCCATATGACGCAGTTTAACACATCAGTGTGTGGTGGAGGGATTATTTGATGCATCCTGGATGTGTGAGTCATTAGTATGCTCAGGCAGTATCAGTCAGTCAGGCGTATACACTCAGATTTCACTCAATGTTTCCCTGCTTCACTGCACATCACTGCTGTCATAGTAGCATTGTTAAGATGTTTCCCCTGCTCCGGAGATCAACGTGTTTTGAGAGAGCAGCAGTGGGGAAAGTTTCCAAATGACATTCATCAATACATAAATATACATTGTGGGTATTTTATTTACCTGTGTAAACATGGATATGGAGTATATACACAAATTTGAAACAGACTACAATACAAACAATGAACAATTGTTATTGATATTTAGGGAAGACCAAATTTAAGGCTGAAATGTTGCTTCTGCCTCTGTCTGCTCTTTCACTAGTGATTAAAATTTTGCATTTTAATAATCTGCAAAAATGCATTTTAGCCAAATCTACTCTAATTTGCAGATTCTGGAAATTTGGTGTTATTAGATTTAAAGACTTTAGTCAGATATGTTTACATTAAGAGGTATACTTGTACAGCACACTGGTGTCTGGTAGTACTGTTTCTTTGCCACCTAAAATTTTCCACCTTATAATTTTTATTGAAGGCTAGTCAAGCCCTCCCAGTGTGTTCAAAGTTTGCATTCTGCATTTCTGCAAGAATATAAGTACATTATTTAGGCATATATAATTTTGAAAGTAATACAGTTTCATTATATGACACTTGATATAACAGCTCTGTATCTACTCGGTGCAAAGACATTATTAACTTCTTCAAAGCTTCAAAGCTTAACCCATATTCACTTATTTCTGCATATTTCAAAGTGATGGGCCATTCATAAAAGTTGTAAGAATATGACTTGACTTCAGTGGCCTATACTTTGTTAAGGGTATCTGCTTTCTGGAATGTTTCTGTTGGTTAGAAAAATGTGGTGACCTTTTTAGTAAAGCATCATACCCAAAAGAACATGACTGTAAATTAGTTCACCAGAAAACAATCAATATCAGCTTTTTTTCTCATCACTATTCTCTGCTGTATGAGGATGAACTGAATCAATGACAACAGAAACCATGTCAATTTCTGACCCATTTTGGCTTTATTCAAGTGTGATGTAACGCAAAAATGCAGCATGATTGTCAGTCATGAGTTTTAAGGAAAGTTTCTGGGCTGACTGATGGGAATACCTGATGGTGAATAGCTGCAGTGGAGCCTGGACGCTGGGCAGGCGTAGGAGAAAGGTGAAGAATTATGATTAGAGGGGAGAAACAAAATGTGGATGAAAAAAATGTGTGAGAGAGATGTTGAAGGTGAGAAGAAAGGAAGGACAAAGAGGAAAGAGGATTGAGAAGAGAAAAAGAAAGGATTAATGAAAGTACAGTATACTGCTTGAATAGTCAGAAATCCAGAAATGACTTTTTAAATGCTGCACAGATAGCAATGAGTGATATATAGAAAAGTAAAGGAGCCAAGGGGTCCAATTAAAGTTTAATCATTTACAGTGAAGGTCTTGAACTGACGATAAATGACTTGTCTGGTTGCTGGCACACACCATGATTTCACCCCCTTTAATTTTGGAAGAAGCTACAGTTCATCTACAGTATCGAATCTATTACAAGTTCTGTCCATTTAAGAAGACAAAGGTGTAAGGATTTGGACGCAAATATATACAAGTCAATATCCATTGTTCTCCCCCTTCTGCCAAGGGACAGAAGCAAAGAGTAAGAAATGTCATGAGGGCTGAAAAAAGGAGTCTTGGAGAATGATTTAGCAGCACAAGATACAATATGATCACTTGAGACAGTTCAAGAGCCGTTAGAGACACGCGACCACAGTTTTAGTATTGTGTGAAAGTCCCTGACTGTGTTGAAGTAGCATCTAGTCATCTTTGTGAGTCCAAGAAAAAAATTCCAAAACACAGACTGAACCTGAGGACATCCAGCAAGCACCTTTTGCCTGATTTTGGTCAAAAGATGTCTGTGTTGAATCTGCACTTTTTAATCATGTTGGTTACACTGAAGCATTGTTAATGTCCTCAGGTACACTCGGGACCTGATTCATGTTAAAATATAATCATTTAAATGCTGTTTCATGTAGTTTCATGTAAAACAGTTTCATGTAACCCAGTTGTCACAAAACCTCAACCAGCTTTAGCCCATTCAAAACTTAGATGTTTGAGCTTTGTTTATGTTGCTTATCCTTAAAATAATTGATCACTGCACTGCTATTCTCCAGATTTGTTGTATGATTAAGCACAATTTTTTTTCTCCTCAACTGTTTTCACCCCTTGGACTGGTTCCACGAAGACAGACCCCGGCTTCAATCTAATAAGGTGTCAGACTTCAGTGGTCTGCTCCGGGAAGCAGGTTTTAATGAGTTATCTGGATAACTCCACTGAGTAAAAGCTAGAAACAAAGTCTCTTTACATCAGTTAGTGTTGCACATTGGAGGAGGTTCTGGGTTTTACTCCGAAAAGTTCTCTGGATGATTCCAGATAGATGGAACATGTTCAATTACATATCTTTTCGTGCTAAAAACAAGACTAGCAATGCTACAGCTTTGAACAGAATTTGCAGCAGAAATTTGCAAGGTTTTAAGGTTTCTTTCCTACTTGCAAACTGTTTAAATAGCGACGTGGTTGCTCTGGTTTGCCACATGCTGTACAGTCGCATTGTGAGCAGTCATTGGACTGTTGTTGCAGGGAAAACAGAGCTCCTTGGACTAAGATCCTCTGTAGGCAGGGTGGAAAACATTTTAAGCTTAAAATGATTCTCTACCTTATTTCAACTCTCTACCTATTATTAGATTACATTTCTAATAAAAACTGACAACGCACAGCTGCCAACTAGATTTAGACAGAATCTGGACATATCTGTATACTGCTTGATACGTCTGAACCACAGGGCAGAGAGACAGAGAGTGCTGGGGATAGAAAAAGAAGCATTTAAGTGAAGAAGCACTAAAAGGCCAGCTAAAACTGCTTCACTGTTCTAATGTAGCTTTAGGGATCAGTGGTTGGAGCTGTCACTTTATCCGTCTGTCTCCCCTACAAGTGCTTGCCACCATTCAGCCCTTAGCTCTCTAACCCAGACCATTCATCATGTAGCACTAATAATGTCAAAGGAATCCTTGACAACAGTACCGATCAAATGGCTGGAGTAAGACAATTCACAGCGGGTGCAATGGTCTGTCTGCTCATCTACGCGGTCTGCTCTCACTGCTCTGCAGCACCATTTCAAACACATGCAGATGCATTTTTCATATATAAATGTAAATACATGGCTATACTGTAGGGCTTCTGCTAAACTTTTGGAAAACAAATCAAACATGAAAGTCCTTAATATCCTTCCGAGCATTGGAGGTTGCTAAAACACCAGAATCTGTTCTATTATCAGTGGAAGTCGCTCTCCACCATTTACAAAGCTTGGTCAACTTTTCTTGTCACTTGTTTCTTTTTCTGTTGAAAACCAAACCAACATGCTGGATTTTGTTTGTTTTAACTTTATGTTTTCATTTCAGTAGTCTTATTGCACTACATGGATCATATTCCAAATCCTGATATGGCTGACTCTCAATGAACAGCAACCTTATGTACCAGTTCTGTGCATCACGCTGGAAGTTATGCATATCCACTTTAAAAAAATAATTAAACATGAGGTTTTTTTGTCCCTTCCTCAGTGGTGACTTTGTTCAGTAGTACAGTACCTTGTACCTCTAGTCTGTTAATCCAAGCTTAGATTAGAATCCCCAGTGAGAGCTAACTGGTAATATTACGTGAATCATCAGAATTGCTGATGTATGTTTGCTATGTACAGTTTCAGGTAATGTACTCTGTGCATTTATGTAGGACGGTATATAAGTTGTTGACTATAGTATGTTTAAGGTGTCGGGATGTATGGTTTTAACTGACACTTACTATAAATTAGAAACAAATCTTTAATCCTGCATGCAGATAAACATTGTTAAGGACAACAGGCATCAGGGCCACCATGTTCCTGCGATCACAGAGTCATCTCATAAAGAACGAAAAGGGAGCTGAGGAAGGAGCCAGAATACATTTTTAGGAGCAATTAGTCTGAGCAGAGGAAGACAGGGGATATGATGCACCACTTACCACTTGCCAAGTCATGCACTTTAATTTGCATTTAAATCTGTCTACAAATGGAGTGAATCCTTTCCTTTTAAGGATTATTTGTAAAGCAGCACAGCGGAGCCACTCACTAATTAAGTGGTTCTGTATTTTTTGACTTAATCTTTTACTGCCTGGTTGTGAGTCACTGTGGAACTTGTATCCCAGAGTTTACAGGTTTATAATAATTGCAGATTATATTGCAGCATTTCTTTAGACTAATATTTCAGCTGATTAACATGTTGCACTTTCCAGTGATGCTGCCAATACTGCAGTGGTAGTAGTTCAGCAAAATGCAGGTTCACTGACATTATGAAGTGGAGGGCTGAATTGATCTCAGTCACTAACTGCCCCCTGTGATGAATGAGAGTAACTTATAGTATGTGGCTGTGGATGATAGCTCATGTTGAAATTAATTCTGATCTAACATCTAGCCACCGGACCCCATTAAAGATGTAAATCTTTAAAAGCAGTTCACAAATTTAAAGTTTCACTTTCTTAAAAAAGGCTTGGTAATTTCCCAAAAAATCTTGGCACTGTAGTTTTGAACAAACATTATTCAAATAGAGGTAGATAATACGTGTGTTGGGACTATTTTAAGCTGTGGAGTAATATACATATGGTGCTCTAGTGAGTACATATGACAGCAAAAGTTTATCAGAGACTGAGTCAAAATTAAATACAGCGTGTATGTATGTTTTCATTGTGTTAAAGGAACATGTCGCCTTGCGCAGCAGTGTGGCTCATTGATTTTTGGACGTACAGTAACTATTTGACTCAGAGGAATAGGATATAAACATCATTACATTATTTTTGTTCTTTTTTGTACAAATGTAGTAAGAAAAACACAAGATATCACCAGCGTTATCCTTTAAGCAGCATTTTGGTGAGTATATGTCATCATTTCTTCTGGCAAAAGCTGTTAAAATTCTTTACATTTGACAAGTGACGTGCCACCAAGGTGATGGCAAGTTTTATTACTTCTACTTACTGAGATGGATAAGTCCATGAGGCTGCAATGATACCACAGAAACTTTCCCCTACGTGTTTCTACCTTCTCCTGCCTGCTCATGAATTCTCAGTCATATGAAGGTGTGTGTTCATAGCTGCAGGGAGACTCATTTTGGACATACACAGTGTATTACTGGGAGAGTTTCAATACAGCTATGTGAGCCATGTCACCGTTGTCCATCCAGCTTTACTCTGCCGCCTGAGGTGTGCTCCCCTCTGTGTGAAGAATATGTTTTTATTACACAGCAGCATTTACATTAATTGTAAACATCATTGCCACTGGTTGTTATTTACTTGCTCAGAATGCAGCGCTGCGTTGGCACCTCTGGTATGACACAGAGATTGATCATGAAAAATGAAGTGTTTGTGACTCAGGCCAGGGGCCGTCTACTCTCCAATAGAATAATGAGAGGAGAGAAAAGAGAGAGAGTGAGTCAGAGGAAGGGAAAGACATCAGTGGCAAAGTGATGACAGCATAGGATGCAGCAGCATGTTTAGGTGAACCCCTTCTTTTCGTGGGTCCCTAAAATTGTTGAAGAGAACACTACAAATAACTTGTGTAGGAGTTCATGTTCCAAAATATATTTAACGATCTCTGCAGAGCCATTAGAATAATAAAGTAATTTAGAGGAAGATTAATACTGTATATTGGCATTCTCTGTTTCGTTCCGCTATAATTAACAGTGTGGTTCTGAATGAGGCTTACAGGGTCATAAAACTTCATCAGTGAGTAATTGAAGTCAGAGTCAACGTTGTGAGCATCCCCAGTTTGACTCCAGATCACAGGACTTGTGGCATACCACCCATACTCTTCATCACCGTAGCAACTAATAGACCTTTTTACAGCAGGAATTTTGGCTCATCATAGCTGCAAAAGCACAGGTGTCACTAAAAACATTGAGGATGGTTGTGTTCCATTAAAGTGTCCCAGTAAGACATAACAGTGTCAAGGTGAGCCAGCATGCACAATATGAGGAACCTGAGACCAAATTTTCATTTTATTCTTTACACCTGTGCTATAGCTACTGTGACGTTAACATGGCACCTGTAAGAAAAAAAAAAAAGCTATAGCTACACTACATGGTACATTTGGATCAAAAAGGGCAAATGATTCTTTAATGAATTTATGTATCATTCATCAAAAACCCAAACTCTCATTAACCTAAGTATTCAGAGACTTTTTTTATTTAGTACTTCATAGAAGCATCTTTAGCAGCAGTTCAGCTTTGTTTCTTCATGGATATGTCTCCACAAACTTCATGCACCTTTTTAGACAAAAATATGTGATATATTATGGTTTTCATGACCACCCTGAGGTCAGAATTCCTTTCTTTTCAATTGATAGTGACACTAATAGAAACAAAAGGAAAAAAAAACACAGCTTTGTTTGTGTGTCTCCTTCTTTTGTGTACATTTCACAGCCATGTGTGTTTTCATTCTGTCAAGTGAAACTGAGATAAACTGAGCTAAGCTCACACTAAACTTTGCTTCAAGGTTGTCAAATGCTGTAAAAAGTCCATAAGAAACTACTTATTGAGTATTTTAGTGCCTCTTTGTAATGCAAACAGCTGTAAGAAACAGCTTGTAAATCTGTCTTAAAATCTGTCTCTCATCCCTCAGGATTCAGCTCAGCCTGATGCATGAATAACAAGTGTTCTGCTGTAGCAGAAGTGTATTTTCTCATTGCAGTGGAGCTTGTTAGTGTTGACTGGTCTATTAAATGGATTTGTAAATACAGGTTTGATTATTTGCAATCGAATGGCCCTTTTACAAAATTATCCAACATTATGCTATTGTAGGAGCTGTTAAAGGTGGAGGTTTATGTGGAGATGTCCTCAGCTGCGTCACATGCTGTGTTAACAGTATTCTGTTGTTGGGTCATTTCAGGCTGTTGGAAAACACCCAACAAACTGACAACTATGAGATTTTGAATGTCTTTAATGTCTAGTTTGCATTTGCGGGTGCTTAGAGAGAACATTGAAATGACTGTGAGCTTCAGTTGATTAACCAGAGTAAAATGAGAATAAAACAAAATGACATTTAGGGACTTCTGTAAAATGCTAAACACTACATCAAGTCTAAATGCCAGACAAATTAATTTACAAGAACAGCAACTCTGCTATTTTGTAAAGGCATGGTGGCAAGCCCGTCCTCTGTGATTAATTTATTACACATTTCTGATGACAGATAAAGTTAATAGCATCAGTGTAAAGCAATAGGATGAATTCTTTACCCAGAATATTTCTTGACATTCGAGGTGCAAAAGACTAGTTGCAGCATCAGCAATGTGACTTTCTAATTGTTGGACAGTTGTAATCTAAGGGGCTAAGATAATGTTAGTAATCACACTTGGATGATTGATCAGCTCTCTGTTGAGGCACATTTCATAGCCCAAACATGGAGAATGTGCACAGAAAGGTTTTCCATGTTAAGCAGAAATATTTGCAGGGCTGCACTTCTCTTATCACAAAGATGACATTATGGGCAATGTACATCCGAGTCATAACTGATACCAGTGAAATTAAGCCAAGCGCAGCAGATGTACAGATCCAGAGCACAGGAAAAGTGCAGTTTGAGGCTGAGATGGTGCCTCAGCTCCATGAGCACAGATGAGGGTCTCTGATACACCTCAGAGAGTTGACCTCGTCCAAGGTGGGTTTACTGCGGATGTCATTATACTCCCTCAACCACTGCCTCCAGGCTCAGCTGCATGACAGAATGTGAAAGTGTTTTCAATTACATATTAAACAGTTCTGGTCTTGAGCCTGTCATTGAGCAGAGAATACTTTTATCTTAGTTTAATTATTTCTGTTCACTGCGTAAGCTGACAGAGCCGCAACTTTTAACAAGAAACCTACAGCCTTATTATCTCGCTCTGATCCATTAAACATTTTATACACCT
This sequence comes from Istiophorus platypterus, assembly GCA_016859345.1. Taxonomy (NCBI): domain Eukaryota; kingdom Metazoa; phylum Chordata; class Actinopteri; order Istiophoriformes; family Istiophoridae; genus Istiophorus; species Istiophorus platypterus. The sequence goes on along the minus strand of CM029128.1, from coordinate 18,536,186 downwards.
CCACCACCTCCATCTGTTACATTACCTCTCTCTGACCCCCAATCTATGAACCTGCGCAGTTTCTGCCTGATCCATCCTCTCCGCCTTGCTCAGCCCCTCCCGGCATGCCTCTTTGTTCCCTCCCCTCCCTGCAGGTCGGTGATCAGATCTTGGAGGTGAATGGCCGCAGCTTCTTGAGCATCCCACATGATGAAGCCGTCAGGGTCCTGAAGTCATCGCAGCACCTGATGATGACAGTGAAAGACGTGGGCCGCCTGCCACATGCCAGGACGGTGGTGGGTGAGACCAAGTGGATTGCCAGCTCACAGATTGCGGAGAGCTCCGCCAACAGCAGCATGGCAGGGTGAGTTCTCATTGGGCCCAAAAAATTTTGGACCAAGTCCACCTAGAATAAAACCCTAATTCGTACTGTTCTCTACTACAGTTTTCACAACTAATATATTTTATGTTTTTACATTGTATTAATTTCTCAGGCATCAACAACAAAACTTAAATTTTCAGAAAAAATCAAGTGGAAAATGTTGCTTCTTTTAAACAAGTTGTTAAATATTATCAACACATAAATAAGGTGCTAAATGAAGGAACAGTAAAGACAAAGCCTGCTGAAAAACCAAATAGTGACCAAGATACAAAACGACCTTTAGATTAAAAATATTGATACAAAAAGGTCATGAAAGCAGATCAAATAAAATCAAGAGAACAAAATGAAAAATGACACAGTGTGGCAATAAAAATAAAATGGAATTTGTTTTTCCAAAATGCTCTCGTGTGTAACAATTAATTAATTTTCAAAGTCAAACCTAACTGAATTCAAGCTAGAGGAAATTAATGGAATAGTTTACTATTTTAGGATAAAATGCTAATTTTCTTTCTTGCCATGATACCACTCTCATATTTTTTCAATAGAATATGAAGCTGCAGCTAGGAGATGTTTAGCTCAGCGTAGCATAAAGATATGTCCACCTACCAGCACCTTTAAAGCTTACTACTTAACACATTAAATATCATTTGTTTAATCTGTACAAAAACCATGACGTGAAATTTTCACTTTCACAGTGATGACAAGAATCCCCGTGTTCCCAGACTCTGTTAAGTTACAGACATTAGAGCGCTATTGATCTCCTCATTTGACTGTCAGCAAAAAAAAGCAAAAAAACAATAAGCTGATTTCCCATCTTGAACTATTCAGGCGCATTTCAGTTTGGGCTGTGAATCAGACGTAAAGGAGGAAAGTAGCCCTGAGCAAAGGAAGTGAAGAGTGAAACCTTTATGATAGTTAATAATTTGAGAGTTCTCACTAAATAAAACAGTGTGAAGAGTTTCCTATTGTATTGTGATATTGGATATTTACCAGGCATAGGGCGAAACCAATTGTATGTATGCAATCTTTTAACCTGTGAATGTAAATTCATTTTCCTAAATTTTTCTTTGAACTATAAGTTGGGTTTTTCAATGAGCTTTTTAACAGCTCAGTAAGTCTGATATATACTAAGCCTGTCTTATTGCATGTAACACAGAAATTTAAATGTTATCAGGTTGCCCTCAAATTATGAAATCACAGAAGACTTTATTCTTTACTGTTTTTTAAACAAAATGAACAAAAGTTACACCACACTTAGTTCAATGATGAAAACTGGCACAAGAGAGAAGCTTGAGCCTTGAGCGCAGTGCAGCAGGAAAAAGATTTCACAGAGATAAGAGAATACCCAGGAAACATCCCCCGAGGAACATGGATGCCACAGTCTAACCATCTAACATTAGATTTACCATCTAACATGATCGAACATCTGTCTCTGTGACAGCAGGACACTCACTAGCAACCAGGGAAAAATTCAGGAAAAAATAATGTATGCAGTTCATTTGGAAAAATGCCAGCGCTTCTTCTCGAAATGCCACACCTGAGCAAGTCATCTGCAACTCATGACCCAGAATAAATATGATCCCCAACAACCAAATTAAAGTCTGATGTAAATGCCAGACTAATTTTCTCATTAACTCAAGAACACCCAACGGGACAGCCTGACAGCTCAGAACTTGTAATTCCTCTCTGATTCTCCCAAACAAACAGTGCTATAAATGGTATTTAACATTTACATCAACAATTAAGCTCTTTTGAACCCCCGCCCAGAGATGTCTTTTTATGGTTATTAAAGTGTTTCCTGCAGAGCCAGCACAGCTGAGACAGATGGTTTTTCTATGTCTGTTTTCATTTTTTTCATCCTAGTGTCTCTGTGTAAAAACAACAAGACATAGCTGAAACAACAGAAATTCTGGATGTTTGATTGGGGGGTTAAAATGCCACTCCTGATTTCAAGAAATTTACATTAATGTCATAAATAAATTAACATAATTCCTACAGTGTTGAATTTTAATTTCAAATTTTTAATAATCTAAAAGGGAAATATTTTAATTAATAAAATGGAATACTCACCAGAGGGCAGCTAAAAGTTATTCACACCACCCTAAAGTAATGTCTTACCAATCGTTTTCTGTGTCTACCCTGCTGTATACATAAACTTATATAAATTCCATGATTTGAATTTAATTTTCCATGGATTTATTTCACATTCTCCCCCGCTTTTGAAGCAAAAATTAAACAAGACCAGGGCATTAGGTTAAGAGTTGAAACTTTGAGGGGTGTTGGACCAAGAAATTGTGTTTTACTGAAGAATTTGCAGTTTTCTGCTTGTTTCAATTCTCATGTTACATATTTTAAATCAGTAAGATTATAGTGTTGCGTACAATCACAGTATTTGATTTAGAATTTTGTACTTAAAGAGTGCCAATTATCTGACAGTACAAAGAGAGAGCAGCCAGGGAGGAGACATTTTGAAAATCAGTAAGAGAATAACTGGGTTGAATTGGTCTCAAAAGTCAGCTGGGCTAATTGAATTTGAATCCCAAACCACATCTCCATGCTGAGTTTAATGTGCCATTGCAGGTAGGACTGCAGTATTTTACAGACTGTGGTTTATTTATATATTTTTCATTATCTCTGGCCCTGAAGGCAGCAGTCTGAGTTGTCGCATTTACTCTTGAATTTAGAGCCTATTACTATGTGGGCACTTGAGGATGTAAAGACATCTACTGGAGTCATTTCACTCACGCAGGAATATAGAGCTGAAAACAATGGCCCACGTTGCAAGATACCTCCTTTTACGTACTCAGACAGAGTGTGTGTATTGGTTGGAGTTTGCGACATGCATATCAATGTCTGAGCTTTAATTTAATTGAAAAGTCTGACCAGAAGACATGCACGTTTCATTGTAAAAATGCCACTCTGTCCAGTGATCTCTAGGGAACATGAAAGCCATGACGAAGATTTTAAAATCTGTGCTACTGTGCATTTATCAGCCTGTGATAAATGAAACATAAATTCAAAAAGATGAAAAGATGTCAGTCAAAATATTTTAAATCCTCTTTTCCATTCCAAGCTCTATAATTAAAAAAAAAATTAAATATGAATGACTTGTCACATTGTACAAGTGTATGAGTGTACAGTGCATAAGTGCTTTGTAAAGTTATCTTCAATCCAATAAAATGATCCCTTACTCAGCACTAAAAAAAATGTGATGTCAGGTCATACAGTAAATAATAGAAAAGTTTACCATACAGGTGCTGTAAACACACATCAGGTCATGTATATTGTAAAAATTTAGAGTGATGGCACAGCACTAGTGGGATAATGAATCCTCCATTTTCATGGTCCAGTAGTCTTATTACCTTTCTGTTTTTTTCATCTAGCTATGTCAATTCTTTGTTCGTTGTTTATTAGTAATTATTACATTGCAATCAACACACTTGTCACATTATTATTTATATGTGTGTGTGTGTGTGTGTGTGTGTGTGTGTATGTGTGTGTGTGTATTGGTGAGGACTCACCTGTCCCTCAGTGATTAATTTGTCCTCTTCATCTATCTCTCTGCAGCCTCTCAGTAGACCAGGGAGCATCTGCAGCAGGAAAGGTGAGATCCACAAGGAGTCGTTTCTTCTTTGTGTGTACATGTGTGCAAGGTAAATACAGAACTATCTGTGTTTTTCTGTGTTGAGTGTTTCTCTTGGGATATATTTACCTGCCTGTTGGATTTTCTGTTAACATAGACTGGCACTGGCCTGGAAAATGGTCAGTGATGTCACTGGCAGTCAGTCAATCAAACAAAAAACTGTCTTTACAGGACTATTCGTGTTTTTCCATGTTGAGTGTTCTCAACGGTCTTTACTGTTGACTTTGACTGTGACTTTGTAAAGAAAGAGAGAGAGCTGGAGGAACGTAGATGACACAGCAGTTGATGGCATTGAAGAAGGAGGGGTGAGTGAAGGGACGAAAGTGAAGAGAGAGCTCACTTTTCATTATGGAAGATCTGTCGGACAGTCTTCGCCTGACAGACACCATGAAGAATAACTGTAAAACAGAACAGAGTCAGGGGAGAAGGAGGTATTTTGAGAGGTAGAGAAACAGGTTTCCTCTAGAGTGGGTGAGAAGAAGGTTTAAAAGTAATTTATAGGCGTAGTTTTACACCTGTTAGCCATATAACACAACCACTGGTGTGCACAGCAGTGGCAGTGATTACCTGCTCTTTTTGTCAAAGTCACCCTTTTCAGACTGAAAAACTCAGATGGATTATGTTGGGGGTCATTCTATCTGATCACAAGGTGGGAGATAAAGGAGTAATTCCTTAGGAATATACCCAACTTTATTAAATGTTGCAGTATTTCTACTACATGAAAGCTGAAAAATCCATCTACTCACCAAATCAACAAACTTAAATGTACCAAAGTGACAAAAGAGGTTGTTTATCTGTGCCTCCTAGCTTTGTGGACAAGGTCCGGGTACTTGAACTGCTCGGTCAAGGGTGTCTTCATGGTTAAGAGAATCCAGCATTGACTGATGCAAGGATAAAGGACACTAACTGCACCCTCTTATCTGCCAGTCACAAGTAAAACTGACTAAGCACTCTAAGTTCTAGCCAATATTTCCTTTGGTTTCTGCTTTTTTTCCTCTTTTCTCTAGAGAAGGTACAACCACAGGATAAGCAAGAATCTTTTGCTCAAGTTAGTGATTGTCATGAGCATTTTCAAATAGCGTGGATATGTTTTCACTTAATCTAATGTCGCATCCATATCAGTTCACGTCCATGTGTCTTTCCATTGACTATGTGTTCTCATGCCACTGCTGAATGTGAAACTGAAAATTTTCTGTTGGCACGAAAACATCACAATTTTTCCAAAAATCAAGTGTAGATCATTTAAAAGCATTTAAACAAAAGAATAACCCACAGTCATTTTACTGGAGAGGACAGTTTTCAACAATCAATCTATTAAAACACATACTGTGACACTATATTAGTGGTGACAATCCAAGCGTTGCAGCTACAATAGCATAGGTAAGAATAACGTGGATTTTCTGGCTGCAATACCTGCAGCATTACAGACTCTTTCACTGTGTGGTAGTCATGTGTGAAAAAAGCATTTCTGTTCTCCAGCAGCCTCCATTAGTCTGCCTGGAGAATTTATGACCACTTGGTTGCCTTCATCCTCTCCAGGAATTTACAAGACAGTTGCCATCCAATCCAGTCTCTTATTCAGTTTGTGCAGATAAATAAGTCAAGCTCCTTGTGATTTAAAACCATCCGAACTGTGAGACGTGCCACACCGCAAGTGTTGAGCTGGGACTGTGGGACTGTTGTGGAACTGGACTAGATTTTACACTGTAAAGAAACTAAAGACTGTATTGTAAAGAAGGTCAGAAATACTGGTTTTCTATATTTTATCCCTTGAAAAACTGTCCTTTGCCATGCAACATTCAGCAGTGTTTTTTAAAACCTCCCTTGTGGACCTGTACCATTTTTGTGGAAATGCTTTTTAGATATTTTTGTCTGGCCTTTCTGCTTATTTCCACAGCTCACAGTGAAATTGCGGTGATATGACAAAGGGCCCAAGTTCAATCCGGGTCTTTGATGTCACAGTTATATGACTGGTTATGACAAAACACCTCAAAACTGTGCCTCAGAGGAGAGAACTGCCCTCTCAGTCTGTGCATCACTGCCAGACATATATACATTGAGCACTAGGAATCTGATACAAAATCAGTTAAAAAGTATTTCCTAAACATCCATAGATGCAAACAGACCATGACATTTCTGATTTGTGGTACTGCAGAATACCCCATCCATCCATCCATCCATCTATCCATACATACATACATACATACATACATACATTTATTTAATCTAAAAAAAGTCATGCATGCTGATATAGTTTGAGTCTATCCTTATTTTCCTGTTGAGGTGATGTAGAGGATCAATAACCTTTATGAGAGACTGTGTAATCCACTTAGATTTAAAAGCAAATTACACACCGCATCTCTGAGTGAGGGGAGAGCAGAGAACAAGCTAAACCTGAGACTCTTGGGAAAACCTTATGCGTTTCAGTGCCCATATTTTTGAGAATTTCTTCTCTCTTTTCCATTTCGGCTGTTAAAGAAATGTCATGACGATACAAACAGTTACCTAATTACATTCAATCCATTCTCTAGATATTATCTTTCTTATTCACAGCAGAGCAGGGCAGTAGTTACACATAATAAAACAGAAAGGTGTTCCTCCTGTATTACGAAGACAGTCACTGTGAACAGCACGTGCTCATAGCAGCATTTGCTGGCTCCCATTTTAAAGAGAGATTTATACACTAACCAGAACAGTTGTAACAGTCTGCAGTGGGACTCTAAAATATTGGTTTTACGGCCGCTTTCTCTGCGGTGTGTAATTCACAAAGAATTCAGTATTAGAAACAGTGTTCATCAGATCTGATACAGCCAAAAGCACACAGTCTTAAAGAAGCCTGTGGACACTGCTTTAGTGCAGTTCTGGTTTGTGGTTACATTTCATGGTTTCAGTTGGGCCCAGCTGAAATGAGGAGCATTTTCCATAGCTACAGCATACAATGACATTTTAGTTCAAATTCTTTTCCCAACTTTGTGGTAAACATTTGGAGAAGACCAGTTTGTTTTCAAACATGACCTTGTGCACAAAGCCAGGTACATAAATAAATGGTTTTCCCAGTGTGCTGTTGAGGGGTTTGGCTGCCCTGCAAAGAGTCCTGACCTCGACCCCACCCAACACCGTTGGCATTGAATGGAATAATATTTAGGCCTTCAGGTGCTTGTATATAAAAGGACATATTGCCCTGCATTGCCATAACCCTTGGTGCTACATGCTACAGCAGCTGTATCAGTTGAAACCCCCAAGATAATTGTAAGAACACAAAAGTGTTCATGAGGTGGAAGAAATAAAAAAATATGCTGAAAATAAAACCACACTCTTTACTAAGATAATCAAAGTGCTCACGCATAGAATAAGCCAAAAAAACTAAAGGACATGCAGGTGGATCTACCGCTGCCCTGTGCTTGTGTTTGATTTTTTATGTACAAAGTGAGAGTGTATGTATCTGTACAAAGTGATAGTGTGTGTCTCTGTCTGCGAGAGGGAGACACACACACAGCAAAAGAAAGTGAGAGAGAAGGCATTTAGTTGGAAAGATACAGAGACTGTAGGTTTATATCTGCTGTGAATTATTTTATGGTCTTCCACCGGTGCTTGTGCACAGCTGTGTTTTGAGCCAATTGTCCACATCATGGTAACAGTCCCAGTGATAATGCTAATATGTGCATGCTAGGTAGATTAAAAATGTTTGACAGTTTAGTGTGTTAGAAACTATCATATCCTAATTAGCAATAATCACAAAATACAGCTGTTGCTAATTTGTTCAAAAACGGTTTGGTTTTAAACAAATTATAGGAAAAATTAGTTGAACTGATAATAGCAGTAGCTGCAAAATATTTGTAATTTATACTGAGTGGAATGATATCTGTCCAATAGATAAACAGATGTCAACCCTATTGTGATGCTACAAGAAAAGTCAGTGGATCACTGATAATGTTTTTAAAAATTGAGTAATCTATTTTGTAGACAGTGGTTGAGATATTTCATAGGATAAGTAAAAATTTTTGACCTGCTGGTTGCATTAGAGAGAAAGTCTGAGGTCACCAAAGTCATTTGGATTCTTTCTCCAGGCACCATGGGATATTTGTACAAAATTTCTCATGACAATCCATCCAATGAATATTAAGATATTTTAGCACTGGACCAAAGTTGTGGACCAACCAACAGACCAACCGACGCTACCATTCACATTGCCATGTTACTAGCATTACTAAAAATTCACTGGGAACCACCTCAAGGGGTCCTTGGTACTTTATAATGGTAACTCTGATCAATGTATGGTTAACATTAGACAACTTTGAACTGATAAACTTTAAGACAGCTATAATCTATATTTTCATATTAACGGTGGATCAGTGACTGTATTACATGAAAGGGCTCACTCATAAAAACCTATTGCACGTTATCTGCCCAGTACCAAGTGGCAGAAAGACAGACTTAGCATCTAGCTAGTGACCCTATTGAAGGCTAAAGTCCTACACGTGTAGGGACACAGATTATGAAAAACTACTTCCTGCACTTATACTGAAGTAAATAACTAATGCAGCAATGCCGCATTTGAACATGAGTCATAGGAAGTTTTCAATTAACTTTTCCTGATCATTTCCTTGACCTGGATTGATTCTTATCATTACTCAGTTTGTAAAAAAAACAAAAACAAAAAACTGTTAAATTATTTAGTTTGTAAGTGGGAAAGTTAAGTATTTAGTAAATAATAAAATTAGACATGTTTGTCCTGCCGACGAGTGTTGATAAGTTCTTGAAACAAAGCAGGTTATTCAGTCAGTTGGTTAATTGGTTAATTAGTAAGTAAGGAAGTTGACTAGTCAAAGCGAGCAAATTAAACTGTTCACTGTTCACAGTGTGGTACTTTCTTTAGATTCAATTTCACCACTCCGAGCATTAATAAAAACAATACAGTTATAAAAAAAAATCCTCAAGGAAGATGAAGCTACTTATAGAAACTACTAATTTTAAAATATCGAAGGGCTACACGCAGTTTGGTTGGAGAAATCACTCTGCTCTTATTGACCCATCCTGCTAAACACTACAGCAGAAAAAGTAGCAGGATAACCTGATTCATGCAGTAGATGGTTTGTCACTAACTGTCAGCAGAGTCGGCACAGTGGTGCCCTGTCGTCCCCTCACCATGTGAGGCAGTGTCAATATCTGTACACCACCAGTTTGTACTTGCTCCATTATCCACTATAATCCCTTTACGTCTACACCTCGTGGTCGTGTTGTGTTTTTGCTAACTGTTATATAAGTGTCAAGTGGAACCACGCTGTGCGTCTATATCAAACCCTTGTCCTATCGACTGACCTTGATGAAGTACATACTGTTTTATTAAAGTGGTGCTTTTTGACCTTCTAGATGTAGACTGTATATTCACATGCATTTACATGTGATGTGTGTTAGAATGTAACCCTTTTTCTTTATCAGCTTGTTCTGGGCAATGGGATCCAACGTTGAACACACTGAAACACGATCAAATATCAAACGGATCGGAATCTGGTGTTTGTTCTTCAAATATTTGCTGAAGAACCAGGGAGATGCCACTGTCCATCAAATCTGATAAAGCCAAAAGCACACAGTCTTAAAGAAGCCTGTGGACACTGCTTTAGTGCAGTTCTGGTTTGTGGTTACATTTCATGGTTTCAGTTGGGCCCAGCTGAAATGAGGAGCATTTTCCATAGCTACAGCATACAATGACATTTTAGTTCAAATTCTTTTCCCAACTTTGTGGTAAACATTTGGAGAAGAGTTTGTTTTCAAACATGACCTTGTGCACAAAGCCAGGTACATAAATAAATGGTTTTCCCAGTGTGCTGTTGAGGGGTTTGGCTGCCCTGCAAAGAGTCCTGACCCACCCAAACACCTTTGGCATTGAATGGAATAATATTTAGGCCTTCAGGTGCTTGTATATAAAAGGACATATTGCCCTGCATTGCCATAACCCTTGGTGCTACATGCTACAGCAGCTGTATCAGTTGAAACCCCCAAGATAATTGTAAGAACACAAAAGTGTTCATGAGGTGGAGGAAATAAAAATATGCTGAAAATAAAACCACACTCTCTACTAAGATAATCAAAGTGTTCATGCATAGAATAAGCCAAAAAAACTAAAGGACATGCAGGTGGATCTACCGCTGCCCTGTGCTTGTGTTTGATTTTGTATGTACAATGTGAGAGTGTGTGTCTCTGTCTGCGAGAGGGAGACACACACACAGCAAAAGAAAGTGAGAGAGAAGGCATTTAGTTGGAAAGATATGTAGCAGCAGGGCTTTAGAGCACAGCAGCGAGGGAATGTGATAATTTATAGCGCTGCAGCTCCTCTGTTTGAGTTGACCCAGACTGCTAACCTCACACTGTGTCAACCTGTCCGCAGCATACTGTAAATATTAATCTCTCAAAGAATGATCTGCCAATGATTGCGTCGCTTAAACAAGCAAAGAACATAATGTTTATCTTACAATTTTCTGCATCCTCCTGTCATCTCTTTCCCTTTTCCTGTGCCTGCAGATACAGCCATTTGTGTGTCCCTCCACACACACATGCTCCTCCTCAGTCCCTCCCTCCTGTAATTGCAGCGCAAAGGCCAAGCCAGACCAATAAGCTAATTAATGAAGTATAGGTCACACAGCATTCCTCAATCATTCATTCTGCTCTGACCCCATTTGGATGCTGATCTACAACAAATGAATCAAAGATATCACCTTAAATTCAAAAACTGCTGGTGGTCAGAACTCAAAGCTTTAAGCTGAACCTTAACTTGTTCTACATTAATCATCAAGATAAATCCCTCAACTTTGAAAACTGTCGGTTCCCAAAGCTCTCTCAAACAACAAATGTAATTCTCTTGTTTTGAAGCAGCAAGGTACATTTGACCACTACAAATTAAATCTGCCTGCAAGCATACAGAACTCAGGATGGAGTGAGTTTTTAAGAGTTTCACAAAACATCATGGGCAATAAACAACATAATTGGCGAGATTACCCTGGATTTCCAGCACTTGAAAAGAAAAGCAGGGTTGAAACTGCATTAAATGAAATACATATTTTGAGTAGTGGCTGAATGAAATCCACTGGCTTGGATTGGATGATTAACACACTCACAAATTAATCCAAAATCCAGCTCACAAAAATTAGTTTTACTGTACCACTATGCTGCAGAAAATTTCATTCAGGTTTAAAAATTTAAATACAGAATGTAACATGCTGCAGTAGTGGAAATTATGGTAAATGGGATAAAATAAGGTTGCTTATTCAGAGGTGGTGCAAGGTAATGATTATACTTAACACCACTTCCTTCGCAGTGTTTTTTTAGGGGTCCAAGCATAAGGGTCTGGGGGGCTATGTATGCACAGCAGTGTGGCTCCCAGTACCAGCAGTGGTGGAAACCCTATTGTAATTGCTGAGGTTTTTATTTGTTTTTTCTTTATATTTTATCCTTTCCTTGGTAAAGGTTGTACTGCAACATACATGGTAAAAGTTATGTAAGAGAATTTCTCATGGGAGGTATAAATTGCTACACACATCAGACACTAAAATGACACGTCCACCATCAGGTTGGGCTATAACCAAGGTAAACGCATTTTGGCCTCTTAGGTCGTGAGTCCAATCTACACAAAGCCTTGCACATAAAATCTGTGGACTCTTGTAATAAAAAGTTAATAATTAAAAAGCTTAATAATCCCAAAAAATAGCTCAAGGTATAAAGGAAAATTTTCTGTTAGGTTGCAGTCAAAACAGAGTTGTCAGCAATCACTCCTATTATCACCACTTCGGTTCTGTGCAAAATTGTGTGCCAATCACCCACTTGGTGGCATTTTTCTTGCAAAATCATGAAATATACTAAAATTGTTTTTCTAAACTACTCTTAGGCTCTAAGTGTGATCTGTAAAAAATTTGCACGCATCATCCATGTACTCTCACGATCAAGAGTTAGGATCAAATGGAAGGATCTCATATTGTTACATTGGTCTAACCAATTAACAAAAAATTTTGGCCAGTAGTTTGCCCTGCCACTTGCGTTTCTATGCGAAAATTAGTGCATATTGGCCACTAGGTGACACTTTTAAACACAGTTGGAAAATATGTGAAACCAACTCTTTTTAAACTCATCTTAGGTAGGAGCCCAATCTGCATAAATCCTTGTCTGTACTGCTCGCAACCTGAGACTTGCATCATGCCGTGGACCTTAAGATCTAACTTACATCGCCTAAACAGACTGCTGGCTGCAGATAGTGTGGGGGCCTTGCACCCCATTAATACCTGCCTGCAGGCCTAGTTTTTTTTAAATAAGAAGCTGCCTATGAAGTGTGTAAATATGTTCTCTTTACACAAGAACTAGGCGGGTCAGAAAATGGTCAACTTGCCCGTTTCACCTAAAGCAGCTTTAGTGAGGGTGTATCTGTCTAACATGGCACCGTTCTGCTGTCTAACATGGCACCTGTCATCCAACTATTTCTCATGCAGTTTAAGATCATTAAACCAAACAGCAGCCCCATCTGGCCTTAACCTGCAGAACAACCTTCTCTATTTCACACACAGTTAAGTTAAATTCTTTAATGATTTTCCATCTTCTCTTGCAAATAATTGAATTATAAACAACCTTGTGTTCTTGTCAATATTTGTACTTGTAATTTGATTAACCAGTCATGGGTAATAATGGGAGTTAATAGGTTAGATAATGGCTTGTGCACTTAAAGAATATTCCAATTATATGAGATTTATAAGGCGTAAATTTTGTGAGTGGTCAGAGTCTGTTTTATATAGTTTTATAAATCAGTTCATCTTTTATCCTAAAGTCATCCACTTTATATGTACACATATTGCTGGCATGGTGCTTGTCAGTATGAACAGCAGTTTGTACAAAAACCACCTTTCCTCAGTGTATGCAGATTTATTCTCTACATTGTATTGGCAGGACCCTAAATCAGCTAATTGCAGTTTTCTAATGTAAAACACCTAATAACATTTAAGATTTAATTTGAATATATAAACATGAAAGTATGTGGAATAGTCAAAATTAACACAGGCAACATTTTACAACACTTACCTCAGATTATGACATGGAAAGTGGACCATTAGTCTATGTAAAAGGCAAGTCAGGAAAGACACACTATAATTTCTCAAAGAGGAAAAACATATATTTTGCCATGTTTTTGAATCACAGCAACCATAACATGCAAGTGTTGTTGCCTAAGAGTGCATAGATATCTGGCAGCCTATTTGATGTATTAATACAAATAATATTAGTAAATGTAATCTTTATTTCAGCTCTGCAGTGAGACTTGTGTGATTTCAAAACCATCAGATCCTGCTAGCCAGTGGCGCTTCCTCTGCACTGATGTTCCAACATGACTGCAGCGACAATCCAAAGCCAGCACCTGAAATACTAAAAACAGCTCATTACACTAAAACAAAGAGCAGAGAGCCCAACAACTGTTGGAGAAAGCTCAGGAGCAATATGAATACCTGATTAAAATTTTGATTGTGAGCCTGATGATGATTTACTAGAGTCTGTAAAAGTGGAGTCTCTCTTTAGAGATGTTGGTTCACTTGAGTGCCATCTTGGTGACGTCCGCAAACAGCAGGATAGTGACTATAACAATTCAAGTTTCTTGTCTTTTTCAGAGGTTAAGTTCTGCTCTACATGTTGTCATTTCATTCCATACTTTGGTAAATCGTTTCAGCATCTCGAATTTAGCCAAAGTACAGTAAGATTATTTTTCTCCACTGGCTCAGTGAGAGTACATGTCATTGAAATGTTTATAAACCATAACAAGTCATGTTATGCATGCAGACAAGTCATATTAGTGGCATGGCTTTAGGGATTGTAATGTTAGTCTGCTCGTTGGTTGGCCCACCCTTGTGGTCCAGCCTGAAATGAATCAACAACTATTGGATGGATCGCGATGAAATTTCATACAGAGATTCATGATTCATAGAGGTGAAGGCCACAGACTTGGATGATCTCCTGACTTTTGCTTTATGTTGCAAACATATGACTGACATTTGTGTTCTTTAGTGAAATATATCAACAGCTATTTGATGGATTGCTGCTGTATTTGACTCTTAGTAAGAATTGCAATAAATGCTGATCTCTTTACTTTTCATCTAGTTCCATTATCAGGTCAAAATTACCATTTGTCCAATATTTTTGATTTATGACCAAATGCATCCAAACTAAAGACAATCTCATCAGCCTCAGGTGTAATGATGATTGGTAAATCTTGGCATGCTAGCAGCTAAACAAAGATGTGGTAAACATTATACCTGCTTAACATCAGAATGTCAGCTATGTCATCATGAGGAGATTAGCATTTAGCATTTAGCCAATTGTCATTGTAGAAATTTATTTGCCACTTGTATTATTGAGTTGTGTTTGTGTCTGTGTTGTGTGTTTACTTGTGAATCCTGTTGGAGCTGTAGGGAGCTGGGTGCATTTTAGTTAAAAAGTATTTTATTTGTTAGCAGCTGACATATATTGTCAGAAACATAATATTGCCCTCAGTCATCGAGGCAACACACAAACACACACAGGAAAAACATCATGACTGAATCAGAATTCACTGCAGTGGATGTTATTCCTTGTGGTGTGTGTCTGTTTGGTCAGCACTTCTATACGATGTTTCAGAGACTGTTTAGTTGGTTATAGTGTTAAAATAACAAATGAACACTCATGTATCAAGGTAATCCGTAGTGCACACCTCTTTCTTAATGAAAACCAATTCAGTTGTAATACATACACACATCTTACACACTGTAAACTGGTTTGCTGTGAGTTATTTTAAACGTACTGCCTGTAGCTGTACAAAATCACGACAGGTTTTAAATATATATAATAAAATAATTTGACTTGTTAGATATGAATCGCATGAAACTACTTGAATGACATATTTCAATACTCATTCTACTTGTGGACTATTTATCTCCATTGCTGTTAATTTGTCAAATGTACAATAAATGTCATCAGTCACTGGCAGCCGAAGTGTATCGTGATTTGAGGTAACCAAAAGGTCATGCATTTTCTGAAACCTTGTAAATTGGCCAGTCTTCTAAGAACCTCAGGTCAGTTCCTGAAATACTAAATTCTGATTTAGACACAGATATTGATTTAGTTGCTAATGATTTATTTTCGGATGTATTAAAGAATTTAGGAGTTCCCACTTTGAGAAAAATAATATACTCACACAGATTTAAAACACAGGGCTGAGAGACACTTGCAGTGATAGGCCAGCACTATCCGACGCCTTGTTGAAGCAGATTAACTGTCCTAAATTGTAATAAGGGCAGGGTCAATTTCACTTCTTGGCGATGTGTGAAGAATGACGTCGAGGTTGGTTTGAACCTTGTCATCGAGCAACGGATGAGATCTGACTCAATGGCTGGAGCATATTTCTTTTATGATTATTGTTATCAGAGAGGACTCTTATTTCTCCATCTGATGGAGCAGCAATATGTCTCCTAATGTGATTAAAACCGAACACAGTGACCCCAGGAATATATCTGCCAGCTTCATTGTGAACAGTGCCAGTGATGTAGTAAATATGTCTGCTGTTATAACTTTTGGGCTTCGCAGAAACCCTCATAAAGTTTACATACAGACCTTAGAGTTCTGTCAGTAACCAGGGGTGGAATTGAGAAGCTAATTTATTGGGTGTTTCTAAGGTCGTAAAATTACAGCATGGCAGAGGTACACTTGTTCTCTCTGTAGACCTCAGGTTTTAATACCAAGATCTGCCCTCTGAGGTTAGAACCAATCTGTGCCAGCCATCATGTGCAATTGATTTTTACAGCGTTGGTATGGCAGGCTTCCCTCTTTTTCTTTCCAGCGATTTTCCACATCCTGTTTCTTATTTCAAAGAAACTAATGTAATCTTTTTGATAAACATAAAACGAGTGCAGGGATGTGAGAAATCAAGGGAAACTAATGTTCAGACTATTGTATGTATATTTATACAGTGTGTGTGTGTGTGTGTGTGTGCAAATAAAATTTTAAAATACAATAATAAAAGTCCCAAATGTCCGTTCTCCATTCCTTGTCATTTTCTGCCCGTGTGGTGGGCTCACATGTGACTCTGTTTAGCCTAGTGAACCAGTCCCAGGCCATGCTGGAGGAGAGCTACTTTACAACTTTCATACTGGACGGGTATTTTTTTGTTTAATTTCTTTGAATTGCACAAAAGTAAAACAGGATTAATCTAAAATAAGAGTAGGGTTGAATCGTGATCGTAGGACTATTACATGTATATTTATATACAGAGTATGTGGGTATGTGTTTGTGTGTGTGTGTTTGGTGCGTGTGTCTGGAAGATTTATCAGCCTCTCCCTTTTTTGGATTTTGCTTTATAGACTGCTGTATTTTTACTGCTTGTTGTTTTCAGGAAGCCTTTTGTATAAAAGTCATTAGATGACATATTCTGAGCTATGTTTACAGATAAGTAAGGTGCAGTGGTAGCTCAGTATGCTTTACATTTGGAAACCTGGGGGAGCAGAAGACAGGGAAAGAGAGGTTTTTGTGGTCCAGGAATTCATGTTGAGACTAATGAAGTTGTTATTCAAGAAAACACAGTAGAGAATAGTCTCATTTCTATTGGAAAAACTTTTCTGCTTTATCCCAGCTTATGGGTTCTTTTGTTTTTTTTTATTCATTCAAGCCGTGGCAGAGATTAAACCTTGTGACATTTCCAGGTTTTAACACGGCCAGTTTTTGATCTCGCTTTATCTGATTTCCTCTTTATCGATTGGATGTCGATGCTGGCCATTGTTGTTGGTCGCTGCAATAAAAGGGCCAATCGGCTTATCTGGCATTTGACAAGCCCAGCCAGAGAATAGTCTCAGAGATGGACCAGGTCCAACAAATGGACCAGCATCACAGGATGTCCATTTACTGTAAAATCTCAGTCTTACAGTAAAAGTGTCCTCCATCCGTCCTCATGTATCACCTTCACGAGCAGACGTCATTAGCAGGAGACTGCAGGTGTTCCACTCCAGTTGAGTGACGACCGATTTCATTAGCTCCCTCAAGTGCCAATCTGCCCCCAAATATGACAGCGAGAGACAGACTGACTGCTCACATGCCCCGCTCGGTCCCGTCGGTTCATTCCATGGCACCCTTGAGTTAAGTAACCAGGACACGGATGCTTTGGAGAAATGGTCGTGGTAAGCACGGAGATGATTAAAATTCAAGCCAGGTAGCACCAGAGTTCACCTTGGGCATTAAACAGTTGTTGGCTCTGCTCAGTCCGGGACACTAGAACAACAGCGGGTGATAATACAGACAGACGAGTGCAGGCAAGAGTTTGAGGATGAGGTGGAGGCAAAGGGGGGGGGGGGCGCTAGGCCTGCATCTTCCTCCTGTTTCCGTCTCATACAAACGCAGGCAGACACAGACCCTGAAGCTGTGACTTTGAAGTGGTGGCATTGATTAAGGAGTTAATTAAAGAAAAGCTGCATGCTAGCGGGTAGATAACTGGAAAAAGAGAGGGGCCAGGCAGTGAGAAAAAAGAAGCAGATATGGAGCGGAGAAGTGATATTGACAGCTTTTCACTTTCTGAAGCGTCAGAGCTTCGTCTTTCTGATGGGCAGAGAAGCGAGCTGGCACACAGGAGAAGGATATGAAACGTGTAAAAGAAAAAAGAAACGAAAACCTGCCAGCCACATGTGAGAAAGGCACAGTTTCTGCCCTGCTGCAAGCTGTGATGTTAGCACCACAAGCATTTGTGATAATGGGAGATGGTAGGACAGCAGGAAGAAGGATGATAATTTATACATTTGGGAGAAAAGACTGATGATTCGTTCAGTCTGTGTGGGTGTAATTTATGTTCTTGTTCTTCTTCTGTGCGCCCTGTTCAGTTTCGTTTGTCTCCTAACCCTTCCTCCTGCTCCTCCTTTACCTGTGGGTCTCCACTGTCTCCCCTTTTTCCTCCTTATCCATCACTTCCTCCCTTGTCTTTTCTCGTGCTCTCCTCATCTTTGATCAAATGCTATTCCTCCTTGTTGTCCATATCTGGCTGTCTTTCACCTCCTCCTCTCTCCAACTCTTCCATCGTACTCCCTTCCATCTTCCCTTTCCTCTCCCCATTTCATTTCTCTGCCATACTGATTCCCGGTGTTTCCTCAAATTTTTCCCCTTTGTCTACCATTCTTCCTCAAACTTATCTCACATCTTCCACCCTTGTACTCCACAATTAATATTTTTCTCCTCTTCTCTTTCTTTCGCCTCCATCATGTTGTTCTCCTCATAATTTTCTCTTTTTCATATCAGCTTTCCAACCTCATCCCTATCTTCTTTCGTCCCTACCATATCCATGTCTAAAACAAACATATCATCTAATCCCAGTTTACTTCCTCCACCTCCCCTCTCCCTACCATGTTCTCGACCTGTTCATTTGGACTTTTTTCCTCTCTCCATCATCTCCCAAAAAAAAGTAAAAAATATAAAATAGAAATAGAATTTTAAAATGCAATGATAAAATTCCTAAATGTCCGTTCTCCATGTCTTGTCATTTTCTGTCCTTTCCTATTCCTACATCAGCCCGGGTTTTATAAAGGTGTGGCGGGCTCACAGGTGACTCTTTCTAGCCTGGTGAACCAGTCCCGGGCCATGCTGGAGGAGCAGGCACGCCACCTGCTGACGGAGGTGGAGCGTCAGACTATGGTATACTACGTGGAGGAGTACCGGGACGGACACATCGGTGTAGAGCAGCTGGTCATGGCGTTGTTCGAGCTGCTCAACACACATGCGAAGGTGAGGGCTGGGGAGACCTGTGTCAGTCTGTGAAAGGAAACAAGATTAGAAGAGTATCAGTTTTCTTTGTTAGGGAATCTGTACTCATTTAGAGTTTGTGCTCTGTGCTGTGGGGTGAGTTGTGAGAATTGAAGTTTTCTGAGCCTTCCTTAGATTTATGCCCAGGCTTTTTCCGATGCCTCCAGTTCTGTTTTATTTTTCCTTCCTCCCCGGTTCTTTAAAAGGCTCTTGGTTTTCTCATAGCCTGTAGTAGTTCACCTTATTAAAAGACACAATAAATCAAAGGCATTTTATTTCCAGTTTCCTAAGTACACTGCCTTATTCTACTTCCAAAGAGAGCTTTTGCAGCTGACTTGTAGTTCATTAAGAGCTACTGTACAACTTTCTTACTGTAGGTCTTTTTTTGTTTAATTTCTTTGAATTGCAGAAAAGTAAAGCAGGATTATTCTAAAATAAGAGTAAGGTTTCATCAGGATCCTAAATGAGCATTTACTTTGATTATTTGAATTTTGTTGGGGGATTTAAACTCAACCAAACACACATGAATGACTAGAAGTCATCTTAAAGAGTAGTTTTAAATCACCAAAAAACACTTTAGGCTGGAACGAGAGGTCCTCCAGAGCTATGACAAGAGGCCGGAAATAGACTCATCCCTGCTTCTTCCTCTAAGAATCACATTTTTTTTTGAAAATAACAAAAAATATGATTTAATAATGAGGATTGAGTGGTCATAAAGTATAAACATCCACATTTTTTTTCTTTGAATAAATGGTTGAGAAAAAAATAAAATTCAGTATCATCAGCAAACTGAGTAGGGGTAAGTTTTCCCAAAATTGCCATTTTTGCTCCAATCCTCTCACAAATCCAGACATTATTGAAGTTCAAACTTCTCAGCAACTGTCAATCCAGTGTTGATCAGTTTATTTTTACCAGGGTTCATAGACAAGTAACCTCAAATTTAAAAAAAAAGCTTAAAAATAAGATAAGAATAAGGCTTCAAGTTTTAATGCAACAGAATTGCAAAATAACCTCTAACTCCGTCCTGGTTTAAGGTTCATTGTAATTGGTGGAACTCACCCAAAACTGTTACATCACGGCTACGTCTCCCCTCTTGTTTCTCCCCCTCTGTCCCTTCCTGTCCTCAGTTCTCTCTGCTGTCAGAGGTGCGAGGCCTGGTCACCCCGCAGGACCTGGAGTGTTTTGACGGGATGGTACTGCGACGGGAAATTCAGGCTCTGAAGGCGCGGCAGGGAACGGCTGGAGCCACAGCCCTGCAACCAGACGGCCTGTCGATGGTGTCGTACCCAGATACCCTGACCTCGTCCTCAGCCAGCTTCATGACCAGCACCACACTCAGCTCAGCACGGGTAGGCCTGATTTACTGGAATAATTATACGGCTTTTTAGTTGATATTTTTTGGTGAAACATAATCTTTCTTTACCTCTCTCTGCTTAAAATTAATAGTCTCACTGCTGCCATTATTTTGAGGGTTTTCTTATATGTTTGAACGTGCAGAAAAAGTTTAACCTGGTACAAAAATGTTGATGGATGTCGATGCAGTTTTCTGGTCTGCCTCGCTGTCTGCGTGATTGGATTTTGATTGACTACTCCTCTGCTGTCTGCTCTTGCATCCTTTCCTTTCCTGGGCTGTTTGCGCGCGTGTGTCTGTTTTCGGGGGGATGCATCTCCATGGGATTTTACAGATTTGTAAAAAAGATCTGTTTTGGTTTTAGTTTTTGAACAATGACACAAGTCACTGCCTTCCTGTTGAGACTGAAATGTATTTGGATATTTGATAGGTTGTTTTTGTCTTCTACCTCACACCCAAAAACCCTCCTTCCTCTGCCCCTTTGTAGGAAAGACTGCTCTGGCTAATAGATATGATGGAGGTAGGAATCACTGCTGACAGAGATGAATGCTTTGAATGCAGATAGACACACATACATTCACTCTTACCCAATCTCTGGTTTGTGATTTTGCAGTGAGTTCTTTTGGAGTTTGTTTCTTCTTTTCTTCTTTCTCTACCTTCTCTTGGACAGAAGCTGTAGAAATATATGGCTGATTTTCAGTGAAAGTTAATAAAATCCTGTAAACATTATATATTTCTTTTATCTTTAAGTGGGTATTTAATCAAGCAGCAGCATTTCATTGCTGCATGTTTGTGGGGTTTTTTTGTCACTGTAGTAATAAGAGAATCAATGTTGTTTTTTTCAAACTTCTGCCATTACACACACACACAAACACAAACCCATCATTGACATGATAAACTTCCTTGCCCCCTTACCATAACCTTGACAATCACAAGTGAATGCCTAGCACTAATCCTAAAACCAAGTCTTAACCCTCAAAGAGACATTTAAACTTGTGGGGTCCTGCATTTGGTCTCCATCAAGCAGTCAGACCCCACAAATATACTATGCCAGGTAAATAGTGGTCTCCTGGTTTTTAGACCTCATGAATATAGTATTAAAAGCCCACACAAACATCAAAAACACACACAGACAGTGTCTAAGCTGACAGTAGAGATAAGCTGTTGACCGTCTGCAGATTTTTCCACCAAACAGTCAGTTCTCATTCAGAGGCCTCAGATGGGTTTTGCCTGCCTTTCTGCTTTCCCCTTCGAGAAGCGACATTTACGTGTGAGAGAGAGTGTGTGTGTGTGTGTGTGTGTGTGTGTGTGTGTGTGTGTGTGTGTGTGTGTGTGTGTGTGTTTGTTGGTCTGTATTCTTCTCATGTGTTTTTGTGTGCCTATTTGTGTCTATTTGGGCTGTTATGAACCCATGGGTGACTGCTACCACTGCTGTGTAAAGCAGATTAGAGAGTGGGGGGTTTGGGAGGATGAAAATACTGGATTTCTGAACCACATTCAAAGTCAGGTATATCATCAACTGCATACCAGTGTATGCACACACACACAGACACAAAGACACGCACACATTATGAAGATAACCACATAAACACATTTTCTGTTTGAAGAGTACAAACCCACTGGCCAAACACAGTGTTGCTATTGGCTGATTCTGCAAAACCTCAGATATTGTTTAATGGCAAGTCTTTTTTTATTCAGTGCAATTAACATCTATATATATGTGTGTGTGTGTGTGTGTGTGTGTGTGTGTGTGTATGTATATATATATATGGATGGTAACTGCAGTATTGTTTACACGTTTAATTTTAGAGCCAACATCCAGCCAACATCCAGCATCCATTAGTTATTGGTCTGATTGCGAACACAGCTCAGGCTGAAATCTAGATTAAATACTTCCAAGCAGAAATTACAGGAAGAATACCTTGTGACATGAATGTAGTAATTCTACTGTTTACCTCAGTGTGATAAAGAATTTATCACACTGAGGTTGCAGTTGCTGCTATAATAACTTTTCAGACTTCTAACACTGTCTCATTATGTAATAAACCAGTTTGCAATACTTTGGCACAATGCAGCCTTTAATACTCTTTAAAGCTCATGGATTTACAATATTACTCAAATTTTAACTCCTGCAATATATATCATCTTTTTATTGATTACTGTAGTAACATGCTAACACCAGTGCAGCACCGTGTGTGTTTCTTTTTACTACACAATTCTATTTTAGGTCTGTTTGCGGCCTTTACCCGACTAAACACTGCAAGGCTGCCGGGGCCACAAACACAATGAGGCATCTGTGGAAAGATCAATAGTTTCTGTAATCACATTTTCCTTCACTGTTGTTGCAGTTTAGGGTTGGTTTTATTTTAGCAATAAGCCTCTGCACAAATGATCCCCAAATGTGCCTCTTGAGTCATTCACAGAGAAAATGAATCAGACTTGCAAGTTCAGCCCAGTAATTCACTAGGCTATGCCACCATGCGGGTTTAGATAATCATGGCACCTTAAGTTCCTGCTGTGACTTCACCGAAGAGACATGTCAGACTGCATGCACAACCAATTTAGCAGTCTGTCGGCAGGGCCAACAGGGACAGACCTCCGGTATCAGGGATGGTAACAAGCGTGGTCTTACTAAGTATAATGGTTAAATTAGGCAGGAAATGGGGCAACCTTCTGATATCTTTGTGTTTCCATCCATGCTACGTGTCATAAATGCAGAATCAGTTGTCTTCCATTGTAACAAACCACCACGTCACATATGATGACACTACTTCCTCCATTTGCGCTTTACAACGCTATTGGGCGTGCACCATGTTTTGCAGATTTGCAGAATATTATTCCCGGGTAGAGTGAGACACACTGTGGATGGTAACTGGATGAACACAATCATAAACATACACACACACGCCCACACACACACACACATACACACACATACACACACACACACACACACACACACACACACACACACACACACACACACAGAAACAGAGCACGGTCTGATTTGCTGATAGTGCAGAGCAGCATCTCTGCATGTAAAAAGTCAATGGACTCTTGTGGTAAATAAATTGCCTGTAAGTGCTCCCAGTGCAGCAGTGAGGGGTAATTAAACTGGGTTGATGGGGCTTTTGTTTTGGTTTAGTGGCAGAGTTAAATGAAGGGCAATGTTTCTCTGAACTCGGCTTCCCTTCTCTGAAATCCCTCACAGATCTGCCACAAATTACCTCCTCTCCACACCGGTGGGATTGAGCTGCCAAATCCTGCTTTGAACTGAGT
This sequence comes from Istiophorus platypterus, assembly GCA_016859345.1. Taxonomy (NCBI): domain Eukaryota; kingdom Metazoa; phylum Chordata; class Actinopteri; order Istiophoriformes; family Istiophoridae; genus Istiophorus; species Istiophorus platypterus. The sequence goes on along the minus strand of CM029128.1, from coordinate 18,512,780 downwards.
TGATGGTGCTTTATCGATTTCAGAGCTTGTGTGTTTTGCTTATAGAAAAAGACTTGTTAGTTGTGTGTGTGTCTGTGTGTCTGTTCATGTCTTATCTACTTGCCTTCCTCATAGACTTTGCGAATGGCAAGTAAATTTGTACAGATATTGATGTCTTTCCTCTTTTCTGGGAGACGTGGAACATCCACCAGATCTAATTTGGCATTTGATTTGGGATAATCGCACATCTGTGTTTAACATCTGTTCTCTAGCCTCTCACTGTAACCCCCCCCCACACACACACACACACATACACACACACACTCACACATACATCATCACTACCAGCACCACCACCTCTGCACTTCACCTCCCTCTTCCTCTATTTCTTTCCTGCATCTGTCAGAACAACAGCACGGTGGAGAATAATGAGGAGGATCCTCCGGAGAATCTGAACACGCTGCTGACCGACATCTCTCTGGTGAGCCTAGAAGGCCGGCAGGCCCCGGCTTTGACCTGATAAAGATGTTTACGACACGGGAGAAGTGAGGAGGGGTGGGAAGAAAATGGTGGGAAAAAAAACACAGCAGGGGAGAAGAGGTAGGGAAGGTTAGAGGTACTTGAGACATGGCTGAGCTGCAGGCTTTGTAGTTTAAACTGAGGTGGAGTGAAACTAATCTTTGCACCAAATAAGAATGAGAGAAAAAAGAAAAGTAGAGCTTTGTGAGATTCAGTGAATTCTCTTTTCTTTGTTGTGTGGAAAGAGGAGAGGAGAGGTTGATTCCTATATACCACATGGCCTGTCCTTTTCTCCCCCTACTTCCTCATCTCTGCAAGCAGGAAGAGCTTATAGTTGCTCCATAGGTTACCAAAAAAAAAAAAAAAGGGAAAAACATTGCATGGCAATCTCAGTTTTCCAAGTAACATTTGTTTATTTTAATTGTTGTAGACAAGAGGAAGGTAAAAAAAATTTTATTAGTCTGCTGCCATCCAGAACTGTCTGCCACCCAATTCATACCGTACTTTTCTTTTTTAATCTTTTTTTATGCTCATTTTACGTCTCACTCCATACACTGGCAAGACACCCGTGTCTCCATGTTGTTCATTCCACTGTTCAGTTTGAGTTTGAGCACTCTTACCTGGAAAAGCAGGATACTGGCGGACACAAACCAAGAAGCAGAGACGTGTTGGACATGGTATGAATGCGTTAAATGTCTTCAAGTCCACAGTCACTGTCACCAAACTTGGTGGAGTGGGTTAAACAGGCGTCTAATACAGTTGTGTGAGTGAAAACTGGTGAGAATGATGAGGAAACAATATGAACATTGGGTTTAAAACTTTGCTTAAATTTGTGCTTCCTCTGCATTTTACATAATAGGGATAATTAAGTCTTATGTCTCTATGAAAACTCAGAATGTAAAATTCCTTAATTATTTGTCTTTAGATGGAAATTCTGCTTTATTTCTCTTAGGATTTAGTTAAAAATGCAAATAATAGATAGTGTTGTGGAGTACTTCATCCAAATGACCAAAAACATTGTGTTCAAAGCACTGAAACATGATATTTTAAAAAGAATTCTATATCAGCCAGGTTTTTAAAAAAATTATGACAATCACAACCCAAACTCAATTCACCTTCACTATACAAATAAAAACAAACCAAGACATGACTGTAGGTAAATGAGAAAATAATAAACAATAGTTTAACTGACCCAGCAGATCTTCATTTACATATAAAACTAAGTAACAACAATGCTTCAGTGTTCTCATACACAAAAAGGGTAAATGTCTGAACTTGGTCTAGGTAACATTCTCAAAGCTTTTCATTTTACTACTGATCTTAATTTAAACATGTTCACAGAAACTGATTCTACATTTGTGGAACAGGATATAAAGCTTGTGAACATTTTGAGGCATTTAATATATGCAGAGAGAAATTAATACGTTTTCAGAGTCAGAACCAATCAAATTCATTGCATTCAAGATTTCAGGACCGTGATGAATATGGTAACATTTTTTATTGCAGTATAATGTGCTACAAGATGTGTTACGCCCGTAATCAGTGATGGTGAATATATCCTCTCACTTCAGGATGACGTACAGTCCACCACTGCCGAATCTCCCCCCTCCTTCAAGCCTCCACCCCCACCGGGGGTGCAGAGGCGCCAAAGTAGACGAGATCAGCTCAAGAAATGCCCCTCATCCGAATCCTCCCATTCAGGCTTGTACTTCACAACCCTGCCTGCCCACAACAAAAGCAAAGGGCCAGGACACGCCCCTGCTTCACCCTCCCCACACCGCAAGCGGGAACATCCCAGGGATCCATCTCTGGACTACGCGGCCATCAGAAAGAAAGATCCCTCCGGACCTTCAAAGAAAGGACAAATAACAGCTGCTCAATTGTCTATGGTCACCCAGCACAACATCGGCCCTTTTCCCAGGGTCCAGTCCCCCAGCAGAGGCACCAAACCTGCTGCCCCATCCCCTTCACCTCCACCTCCACCGCCACTCCCTGCTCCTCATCCTCCACCGTCTCTGCCCCTTAAGCCAATGTCTATGTCCAAAGCCTCCCCCGCCTCCTCTCCGAGCTCTAAACACCAGTTTGTTACAGTGGAGGTTCACAGGCCCAACGCAGAGCCTGATGTCAACGAAGTGCGGCCGCTGCCGCAAGCTCGAGGTGAGGAACATAGATCACAGGGGATGAAATGTAAGAACTTGACATGTTTCAAGATTAAAGTTTCTGTTATTTTTGTCCTGGTGTTATTAACATGTAGTGCTTAACTAATAATATTTCATAAAATGCCACGAAAGACTGAAAAAAATCAGTTTCCCTGGGCCCAAGGTAACATCTTCATATTGCCTCAGACTCAAACTATACCTACATACATTGGGGTAGGAAGAAAACTAAACTGCATTTTATGACTGATATCAGAATTGATAGTGCAATAAGAAAGACATACCAACTTTTCATCAGTACACTGGAGCTGCACATACTGTGCAATACTACAATAAACATACATACATATATGATTTGAAGTACAAAATTTACTGTAATATAGTATCACTAAGATTAAACACTGCAGCTGACATTCATTTACTAATACTAGTCATATGCTTATTGCTACTCCCTGCTCAAAATAAGGAAATTATTTAATTTAAAACCCTGCCAGTGCCATTTGAGAAAGGGTCAAACCAATAAAATTAAAAGGGTTAGATGGCTTACATATGATAAGACTTAAAGGTGAAACAATATATGGTGTTAGAGATTCCCTGACATCATGTCTGCCTGCTCCCCCCTCAGGTGGCGCCCTGTCTCAGCTGTCAGACAGCGGCCAGACCCTCAGTGAAGACAGTGGGGTGGACATAGCTGAGTCAGGACACGTCAGCAAAGACAGCAGTCCCCATTCCTCACGCACAGGTCTCCCCCGAGACACCCAGGGAGGCGGGGGGGACAACCCCTCCAAACCGGTGAGGGGGTGTATCAGAAAAGCCGTGATGGGCGAGTAGATCAGTTGGTAAACTGTAGGGAATGAGAAGTATTCAGTCAACACAGGTGTCTGTGTGTTGTTGTATTTACCACCTTAAGAGTGAGATTTTTGGAAAGTGAGTTCCAAAAAATTACATTTTTAGAAAGTGGTCATTTTCTGAGATCTAAGACCTTTTTGAAATTTTTGGCATTTTGAAAAAAAAGAGAGAGCATTTTGGGTAATTGAAGACCTTTTTGGAAATGAAATTTTGTGTATAATCATGTATAATCCTTACTTCTTTGAAGGGTAGAAGCTGGTTTTGATTTTAAGAGTGGAATTAGATCAAAGTCAAGTTAGAGTCAGGGGGTAGGGAAATTAATTATATCACTTTGGGTCCTTTAAAGTGTAGAAGTACAGATGTGTGTGTTTGTGTGTGTGTGTGTGTGTGTGTGTGTGTGTGTGTGTGTGTGTGTGTGTGTGTGTGTGTGTGTGTGTGTGTGTGTGTGTGTGTGTGTGTGTGTGTGTGCTGAAAATAAACCGCGAGTTACAGGTTGATAAATCAATGCTTTATTGCTAATCCTCCTTGAGAATCTGTCCAAAGGCTTAACTCCGATCTCTTCTCTCCTCCCTTTTTTGCTCACACAGTCTGTGTCCTTTGTTTCACTCATTTGTTTATTTATTTCTCACTCGTATCATTCATTCAGTTACATGCTCCATCATTTATTTAATCACTCACTGCAGTGCAGCATAATGAAACTCTTAAATCGCTTTCTGGTTTCTTATTGATTGATTGAAAAAATAGCAAGTAAGGATGGGAGTTGCCAGATTGTTTATGATGAAAGGACCAAGAGGTTCAATTTCTGTTTTTTTAATCAGTTACTAGGCAAGAAAAGTGATGGCTGAATTGACTTTATATCGTAAAAAGCTACATTTTACTGAGGAGCAAGGCATTTACCCTCTGTTTGCTCTAGAGTGCCAAGCAAGATGGTGCTAAAAAGAGCCAAATTATGGGGTAATAAAATTGCCATAAATAAACTTTAAGAAGGCCTTTGTCTATGTTTTGTTATAGCCAACTCATCTCGGGCAAGATAACAGTTTTGTCGGTAGGCACACTATGTATATGTGGCCTGCTCGTGAGAGGAAATATTGCATTACTTGTTAACATACTCAAAACGTAACGAAAAGCTTGCAGAAAAAAAATGTTTTTAGTTAACTTTCATAAAAAGACACTGTTGTTGCAGAACTTAGTTCATTCAGAATTCAGAAGTCCAGGACCGTAGTGTAATGAGACCTTTGCTTTATGATCTAAGGAATTTATGCTGTGTACTTGGTGAGCATGTACACAACCTAACGATGAGCTAAGTCATTCGTATATTTAAAAACAATAGGACGTATTTTCATTTCTTTGTCTTACCAGGAGCCAGTGAAACAAAGTTTTAACAGGAGTAATGTGTGCAAAGCTTTTGGTTTTAGTTAATACTCTTGCTGCAGAATTCTGAATGAGCTGGAATTTATTTACCACCTACTTTTCCTAGTGCAGCCAAGGCCACCAGTGGCATGTCTCTTAAAATATGGACAAACATATTTAAAATTAACATACAGATGAGAAAAACCCCCACTAACTTACAGAAGCCAGTGGAACAGAACCTTTACGAGTAAATGACTGAATAATGGAAGTCATTTACATAAAGACCTTGTTAGAAATGAGTAAAATGTTTTTTCTTTAAAAAAAAATGGTTATTCCTTTTGTCCTATGACTTGTGAAGCTTTTAAACGGTGTTGCTCATTCTTCATGAATATACCATTAGGAATGAATATATATTATATAGAGTCATGGCCTTACAAATGTGTAAATCCACTGAGAAGACTCATGAGCATACGTGCTCAGAGGGAATAAAGCTCTTACTTGGATAAACAAAGGCATAAAAAACTATTTACACGTAGGGGCACAAAGGGGAGGCTGACAAAAGGAGGTTGTGTAATGTTATGAATACATTTGCTTAATAAATATGCATAAGTAATGTTCTTCTTATATTATAACTTGTCCCATCTCTTACAATAGCCGGGACTGTTGGAGCCCACCTCTACACTAGTGAGGGTGGCGAAGAGTGCCAGCACCTTGGGAATTGCCATTGAGGGTGGAGCCAACACTCGCCAGCCACTGCCACGAATTGTCACGATACAGGTGAGTCAGGTATTAAACAAAATAATACTGAAAATAAACCTACCACTAGGCGTATCGCTATTTAACCCAGGATCTCTATTACCGGTAAGGCTTTCTCCATTTTGGTGAATATTCTGCACTTTTTCTGGGCTTTGTGTTTATGTTTTTTTTAAATTCTTTGCAATGGTACGACACACCGACCTTCCAGGTGGGATTTGTTGTCATTTAAGGCTTTATATTGATTCACACTGCATCTAAATTCACACTGAGATTCCCACCAACTTTGCCCTCAGTGGGGCTCTCACAAAGATGATTACAACATTAATGGCCACCATGAAATGGCTCCACTGCCTGGAGATTCACTGCAGTTATTTTTTCAGTATGAGGCAGTTGGTGTAATGTGTGTGTTGACATTCAGGGTTAAAGGCAGAAGGCATTATGGGAGATTATATAGCACCTGTTACATAAAAGCTAAAGATTAGGCTCAGTTCGGATATGTTAATGTTTAATATAATGATGAGGCTGAATTGAGTAGCACATGTTAAATTTCAAACTGAGATTTTACATTTGCAGGATGCAGTTATTCAATATAAATTAGTAATTCAAATCTGGCTATGCAAAGGGAAATCCAAATATTGAATGCTCAGCTAGAACCAACAGGATGGTCACCCCTTAAGAAAGAAATACTATATATCTGCGCCACTGTAATTTGCAAGTCAACAAAGCCTTGCATTACTTCATGACCATCTGTGGCATTAATCATTTCCTAACCAGAGAGAGCCAGGAAGTTGCATTTTAGAGATCAGAGCAGAGGGCAGCCACAGACAACAGTCCCCACCATGTTCAAAGCTGTCTCTTAGTGTCCGACTCCACAGAGGTGGTGATTGAAATAAAAAAGGGTTCCTGATTGCAGGAAGAGGGATAAAAGGATTGGGAATCAGCACATTCAAAATCAAAGAGTGCACTGGTAGAAATGGAAGGCAAGTGCTAGTGAAGGATGCATAAGAAGTAAGCGCATTGTTACTGAGGAGGGGAAGGCTGAGGCCTATGCTATGTTCAGTACTTGAGTGTTTGGTGGCTGTGTAGGTGGTGTGGAGGTCATTGTGGGAAGAGTTGCATTAGGACCATGTACAAAAAAATATGTCTTATTAATCCTAAATTGCTGCTTTTCCTACCGTTGCTAGTGATACAAATCCCCAGTGTCTCTCCCTTTTAAACTTCTTTATCCATGTGTGTGTTTTTGTTTTGGTCTCTTTAAATGAGGACACAGCTTTGCTAATTTAATGTGAGAGCTGCTTCATCGCTACATAATTGTATGGGACTCAATGGACAATGTTTCTTGCCTCCTTTCACTCAGAGGTAACAAAGCAGCAGCTCTTTAACGAAGAGGAATATACAAAAAAGTGGTCTTCTCAGATCTTGTGGTTCTATCAGGTCGTGTCTCTTTCACTTGAGTGAAATTTTCTGACAAGAGAACTGAGTAAGTTAGTTGTGTCGCTCCTTGAAGCTCAGCTTTTCAGGAGGGTATAAGGTTTCAAAAGATAACCAGAAAGCATCTTGCACATTTGTGAATAGACATATCCTGTTTAGCGAAAAAAAAAAAAAAAGGAGGGGGGTTATGTCTGGCTTACCAACCAGACAGCACTTGATGGCATCACATCAAAGCCAATGCCTTGAACAATACTGTCTCTTCTGTTGTAATAGAAATGGCACAATGTTACAACAAAACTCTGGCTTCTGTGTTTCCCATCTCTATTGGCACAAGGGCTCTCACCTCAGGTCACTTCAATCACGGCTGCAGAGGAAGACATACAGTTAAGTAGGAAACCGCTAGCCAGCCAGCTGTTATCAGTCCCCATCACCCCTCCTAAGGTGAGAGCCTGTTAACACTGCCATCTTCCCAGCATAACGACTGACTGCTCCATTAGCTCAGGGTAATTGTTGCAGGCGCAGCAAATACAAGAGGTGACTATGCAGTCCTGGCGTGGACGACACTGCTGGTAATTTTAGCCATCCCGGTTGCACATAATGAAATCAGCTGTCAGAGTCATGAGGAGGAGAATCTGAAACTATCAAAGGAAACACAATATAGTATCTTATTAGGCATTTGTTTTTGATTTTTTTCTTATACAGTTAGGTTCATAAATATTTGGAAAGTGAAACCTTTTGCCATTTTGCCTCTGCACACAACAACAACAGATTTGAAACGAACAAATCAAGATGTTATTTAAGTGTAGACTTTCAGCTTTATTTGAAGGGGTTTTCACATTTACTTTTTAGGAAGTACATGGCCATCGCCTAATGCTGAATTTCCTCCCTTGAGATGCTTTTCTGCCTTTACTGCAGCCACCTTCAGTTGCTGCTTGTTTGTGGGTCTCTGCCCTTAGTTTTGTTTACAGTTCTTGAAAAGTGTCATCAGTCCAGTTGAGGTCAGATGACGCACTTGCTCATTGAAGAATGTTCCATTTCTTTGCCTAGAGGAACTTGTGTTTTGCTATGTTTTGAGTCATAATCCCTCTGTACTGGGAAGCACCTTCCTATCGGTTTTGCAGCATTTGGCTGAATCTGAGCAGATAGTAAAGCTCTATACACGTCAGAGTTCATCCTGCTGCTTCTATCAGCAGTCACATCATCAATAAACACCAGGGACCCAGTTCCATTGGCAGCCATAACACTTTCTCCTCCATGTCTGAGAGATGTGGTGGCTTTGGATCATGAGCTGTTTCTTTCCTTCTCCAGACTCTTCTCTTCACCTCATTCTGGTAAAAGATCATCTTGGTCTCATATGCCTGAAGAATCTTGTTCCAGAACTGTTAAGACTTTTTTAGATGTTTTCTAGCAAAGTCTAATCCAGCCTTTCTCTTCTTGAGTGTGACCAGTGGTTGCACCTTGTGTTAAACTCTCTGTATTTAGATTCATGAAGGCGTCTCTTGTTTGCAGACTCTGACAATGTTACACCTGGAGAGTGATCTTGACCTGACTATATATTGTGGAGGGTTTTTCTTCACCAAGGACAGAAATCTAAGATCATCTTCTTCAGTCGTCTTCCATGGTCTTCCAAGTTTTTTGATGTTGCTAAGCTCAGCATTGCATTTTTTCTTTTTAAGAACTTACCAAATTGTTCATCTGACGACTCCTAAAGTTCCCTCCATCTGTCTGATCAGTTAGTTTTGTTTTTACAGCCTAATGATGACTCCTTCATTTGCATCAACACCTTTGGGACACAAAAGTTCCCATGAACAGCTGCCAAATGCAGGGTCAACACTTGGAATTGACTCCAGACCGTTCATTTGATATTTTCTTATATAATGAGGGAACATGAAACTGATAAAGTGTCAACTGTCCAATTACCTCTGAGCATCTGAAAATGAGGGACTATGTATAAAATGGCTGTAATTCCTAAACACTTAATGTGATATTTTTGTGAAACCCCTTTAATTAAAGCTGAAAGTAAAAACTTCAATCACATTTTGATTCATTCATTTCAAATCTGTTGTGGTTGTGTGCAGAGGCAAAATTGCAAAAGTTGTGTTACTGTCCAAATATTTATGAACCTAACTGTATGTTGTTACATTTGATCTGAAAGAATTTTAAAGCAGTGGTAGTTTATTTTTATGGCTACTTGGTGGCAAAAAAACTTCACAACAAAATGACAAAATGTGATGATTTATGGACTTAAAGAGATGTAATTGCCCAGAAGTTAGCAAAGCAACATTATTACTCTTTTGAAGTTGATTTTTGTCCACCTGGCAAATGTAAATCCAATATTAATTCTCTTTTAGCTCTGATTTGGTCTCCAGAAAAATATCAGGCTCTGTAGTGGTTAAAGATATTTACTATCTTTACAAGGTAGTTGCTTACTCTGTCTATCTGCAGTTTGGTGCTGGGCAGGAAGTGAACGGTGGGTTTATTGACTGTTTATTTTAGGTTGAGACACAACAGAATTTCTACTGGGAAGTCGAAGAAACAGTCCTAACTTTTTTTCTTCTTGAAAATATGATGTCTTCCTCTGTTTGGAAAGCAGAAAGTGGTCTGCTCAGGGGTTTCACAGCCATTCACAACCGGTCATCCAAGGAGGGGCTCAACGACAAACTGACACATCTCAAACTTTTGAGGTTTACAGCCGTTTTGTGTAAGACTGCATTAAGTGTCATTAAAGGTACACAGAGGTCTCTACAATTTTCCTCTGAACATTAAAAGCACACTACTACAATACGCAATTCATACACCGCAGAGGCATCCAGAATAAATGTATAATGAAAGTAATTTTGATTTAGACTGGACTGCAATGAAAAATGTAGAGGCTGCTGGTGACTCCCACTTCAGACTGGAGAGGAGGATAGACAGCAGTCATGATCTGTTCAATGACAGCTGTCCCTCCGGTGATGGGAGCAGATGTGGCAAACAAATATGGCTTTTTATTCAGGTTCATCTCACAGAAACAATAGTGGTACCAAGTATTCTGATGACCAACTCTGCGAAGTGAGTCGTCCAGAGCAGAGCGGTCCTAGATGGTTACTTAACACAGAAACTTAATACAGACAATGACATCTGCTGGTTCTTTCAGGGGAGACTTTTAATGTCACTGCAAAGGAGCTGAGACTTCATAAACGAGACCTGAGTCCTTTAGTTTTTCTGAATAGACTCAGGGTGTCAACAAACGACCTTTTTCTAATCCCAGGTGAAATGCGTGAGGATGTAAGTGTGACAGGAGAGTGTTGCAGGTCAGGAGACAGCATTGCCTTTTGCTGATCACACGCTTTTTCCCTGAAGGTATGAGGCTGCTTACATTAAATGCTGCTCCTTCAGCGTGTCCTCTGAGGGCCAAACTGCAGGTGTGTCGGTGTGTGTAACCAGTGCGGTTGTGAAAAAAAAGTACCTGCTACACTTACGGCAAAATGTATAGATATTAGCTTGGTAATGAGAGGACAAATCACTTCATTTACTTGGGTGTAACAGAACATAAGAGGGGGTTTTCGGACTCTTTTAAAAACTCTTGGCCTCTCTGATTTACAGAGGGAATGAGTGGACTTCATTTTTTTGGCAGGCAGAATTAGACCTGAGTCTCAGTTAGTCCCAGTTCTCTGATGTAGTGATTGTTTTTACCGCTGAGACTTTTGCAGTGACTGCTTTTGATCACGGAAAGAAGTATAAACCAAACTTTATATAACCCTGCAGGTTGTTTGACAACACTTGCGACTTTTTTGATTACTTTTCCAGAGTAGATTTCATAAACTGCAACCATGTTTTCTTTGTTTTTTTTCATAAAATCTTTCATAGACTGTAACCATGTTTCTTAAACTAAATAAAGGTTGATTCAAAAATTGACATATACTTGCCCAATTGTTGGACAATATCGTTATGTCATAAATGTCATTAAAGTCAAAACTTTTATCAAGTGAATTTACTTATATATTTCATATTTCTAGATGTATAATAATATTGTGTTTAGGTGTTTAAGTTTTTTTTTTTAATTCTGGCAGTGATGGAGCTTTTTTTAAATTTGACTTTTAATAATGATCACTATAGTAGATTTATGCATTCAGGAATTTTTTCATATTCTCATTCCAAACTTGCTTTGATGAGTGCTCAAAGTCAAATTCATTTCAACTTGATTAGTGCCACCGGTTGTTCATGAGTGGGTGCACATTTCTGAGATGTAAGTATATAAACGATGCAAAATAATTTCGATATACAAAAACATTCACATTCACAAAAACTCGCCTAAGAACAGAGTGAAGAATTTCACACTGCAGGGCTTCATGTGGTGGTGTCCAAAATCAGCAGGAGAAACTTAATGATTTTACTCAATTAGTTTTTTTCTGCTTCTGAGAAGATAAGTCCAGCCGCACATGACTTGTATAGTCCTGAATGACTCGTCAGTGTCATATGTGTCAAAGAACATTTCTAAATCATAGAAAAGTTTTCTTAAATCACTTGAATATGCCACTTAATGAAATGTTTTTTTCAGAGAGGTTCCCGCATTATTGTGTTTTTTAACACCTTGTGTTTTAAAAATTAAAATAACTAAATTTTCTTTAAAAAACACCTTATCCCTCTCCGTCTGTTGCTCTCCCTCAGAGAGGCGGTTCAGCTCATAACTGTGGCCAGCTGAAGGTGGGTCAGGTGATCCTGGAGGTGAACGGGATTTCTCTGAGGGGCCGCGAGCACAGGGACGCTGCACGCCTCATCGCAGAGGCCTTCAAGACCAAAGAGAGGGACTACGTGGACTTCCTGGTGACCGAGTTCAATGTGGCGCTATAGCTGAGTGGAGGAGGAGAGAGGACGATCACAAGAGCAGAACCAGGTGTAGAGCAGTTCAAGGAGAAGAGGAGGGGGAGACATTCAAGCGTCTCAGTTGATTTAAATGGCACAACTCTTTTAGATAGATGTAAACAAACCACCACCTGATCTCTGAGCCCCTCTGCTTTCCCATTAAAAGCCCTGAATCTGGATATATGATACTCAAATTTATAAGGTATTATTTCAACTCCGAACTTTGTTCAGGATTCTCTTCAACATTTTACCTCCCCACTGTGAGACCTTATGCACTACAATGGGAAAGAGAGAGACCTATACCCTTTTTTCTCTCACTGTTAAAATTGGATTTCCATTTGAAAACCACTGGAACTTCTTGTAGCACTCCCACGTCCTATGGTCAGTTCATTTTATTTATTTTTTGCTTCTATCTAAGAGACAGCTGCACATCTAAGACTGATTCATGCTCCTAGCAAGCTTGGATTTGTATATGTAAAAATGAGCAAATGTAGATACAGATGCATATTTACTATACACATAAAGATACTCCTATATGAATTATAAAATCCTTAACCTCTGTTGCATTATCAGCGTATAGTAATATATTTCAAAGATGATGCTGATTTAGGCATTCCTGGCGATACGGGAATCTACAAATTTTATAGCAATGCTACTGGTCCATCAGCATATTATTACCTTTACACAAAAAGAAAATGTGTATGGATCATGTCAGGCTAAAAAAATTAAAACTACACATTACACTTTCATAAAAAAATTGAAAGAAAAACAACTGTACATGCAAATGACAGAAATCTTCATATGGGTATCATACCAATGTGCTTCATTTACTGTTTCCTTTTCCATTCTCCAGGTGGATCTGTATCATTTAGGACTAAGTCCACACTAAACCAGCTAAATTTGAAAAATGTCACTTCTTTTTTCTATTTCCACTCATGAAAAACAAAATGCTGCCCCACAGTTTTCCAGACAGGGCACAGCTAATAGAGTTGTTTACCTGGCTGAGAAGATGGAGGTGAACAGCCTGTCGCCTGTAACTCTTCATCTAACAGCTCAATGTGGCTGCTCCTGACTGTTCCATTACTCCCTGCAATATTTCAAACTGATTCGCTGTCAACAATTGACTGTTGTCTTGTTTTGTAGACATTTTTTGATTAACAACCGTGGTTGGCGCTAACTGCAGTGACAGATACATTGAGTTCTTTCTGAGGGTTTTATAATAAAAGCCACACTGTGTTTTGCTAGTTGAATGCTTTTAATGTGAAGCAGCAACGGAAAATATTTAGTTTGTAGTTTTGCAGTAACTTCATAAAGCCCTGATACAACGTCAGGGGAATTGACAGGAAACAATGAGGCTGATATCAGTGAGAAAAGAAGAAAACCAAATAATGCTGGATGATGTGCATGCATCGTTTCCTCGTTGGTGCTGATCCTGCCACTACAGTGAAAACTACATATGTATAAAGGTAATTTTAGAAAGTAAATAGACTGAAATACTATTTCTGATCAAATGAGAAGCAAAAATTTGAATTAATTTTATGAAAATCAAATGAAGGATTATAACTTTAATGAAAACATCTCTACTGCAGTTAAATGTCCTCATACAAAATAAAACCAAGGCTGTCATTTTCAGATTCATTCACTCTGGAGGGCAATATTGAAACAGTTTTTGTGTATCAAAAACACTGGATCAAAGATATGTTTTCAGATTGGCCACTTTTTGTGGAGGTTTTCTCGGAGGGGATAAAATGCCGCAGTTTTTTCCCTCAGACCACTGAGCTTTTCTCCTGCTGCTCTCCCTGCTGAATAACAATTGATGATTTTATTTTGTAATTTAATAGTTTAATTATATTCACCCCCGGGGGGTTTGCTGAAGCCACGCTCGCTGCCACAATTATGCCCAAGAGGGGAGTAATGAGACATTTAGAGGACGACACCACCAAAGATTTTAGAAATACTTGCACGTGCTCACACACAGAACGTGTGAACACACGCACACATTTTCCTTGATAGAAAAGCAATTAGAAGATAAGCAATCAGGTAGAATGAGAGATGGAGCGAGAGAGAGAGAGGAAGACAGAGAATGAGAATGAGAGAGTGTAAGTAACAAATGAGGAGGGATTGTTGTTGTACAGATGATTTTCTTCCTCTCAGGAAGAGTGCAAACTTGGAAAAGATGCACAGCAAACATCCTCCATGTGTTACTCCAGAGATTCCCATTAGGATGCAGGTAGAAAGATGACGTTATTTGAATAATTAATCTAAGAGTTCTGTGCACAGATGGATGTTTAATGCAACTGGTTTGTGTCTGTCTGTAAGTTAATGGATGAAAAGATTAAAAATATGCTCAAAACAAAAAGACAGCAAGTAAGAACAAATGTAATTGCATCAAGGGAACTGCTGTAAGAGAAAAACACAAGGAAAGGATGAGGTGGTCTGGCTTGAATATCACTGGAGCAGCTCTTTGAGAAACTTCTATCAAACACTCCTGAATCTTTTATATTGACAACAGAGAAGAGAGCACTTCATTCATGCTTTGTTTTTACATCATATTCTCTGCTGAGTACCTTCACAATGTTACACTTTAGTGGATACAAAACAGTGTTAGGGATGCACTGGCAGGAGTTTTTAACCCAATATGTTTGTACCCTTGATGCCCTATTACAATTTCAAGTGTTTTTTTTAATGAAAGAATCTATAATTTCTTAGCAGGCGAAAACATGATTAAAAATGGATCTGTTAAAAGGCCAAGTTTGGTTAAATTTTAAAAGTGATAACAAAAGAAAAGACGAAACGACCAATATTTTTTAAGCTGCATGAATTGATTTTGGCCACTAGAAGGGGCACGTACATTAAATGGTTCATTCATTCTTTGATTCATGTTGATTCGTCCTTTTGTGTGACTGATGAATGTCAGTCCAATATTCACGCACCCTTGAACCAAGGGTTGGTTTCCACCAACATGTGAGAAAAATATCCTCTACACTTTCTATTTTTTTACAAGCTAGTTGCAGAATTTGACTGTCTGTTGTTTGGTGTCAGGTGGGTAGTGCACAGTTGGGTTGGAGATCTTATTTCCTAAAGACAGCTGCCTGCCGCTGCTGGCAATTCGGGTGATGAGAGCACTAAAAAAAAAAGGGAAAAAGACTGGAAAAGGCAGTGACATGATACAAGTGAAAAGTAAATGAGATAATAGAAAACCTGGATCTGTAAATCATAACAGAATTGTAATAGGTAAGGCTTTAACAGTAACTTGGTAAATCCTGTTTAATGGTTTATTTAACATTTCTATTGGTGACGTCCATAAACAAGTCAACTGGCTGATGAAAACACAGCCAGCTACTCCAGCATCAGTGTATATCGAAGGAAAACATGGATAAGCTCTCATTTACATACGCAAATACTTTCTGTCTTAAAAGATTTCTGAGGCTTTTGAGTGCATCCGATAATATGATTAGTTAAATGCGAACTGAATGCATATTCAGGACATGGTACAAAATGATCTTGAAAAGAATGCACTCTCTGCAACCACTAACAAACTTAAAATTCATGATGCATCCGTGTGTGTTTGTATGTGCGTGAGAATCAGATGGGAAGACAGAAAGAGATAAACATTCAGGCGGATGAGAGCTGGAACACAGCCATTCAGCGAAGTTACTCCCCATTAAACAATCAAATCTTGAAAGAATCAAAGCTACACAGATGAAGGCTTTTGTTTCCAGAGTTGAGAATTTGAACATCACACATGATGCCTTCCCTCAGAGAGAGGAGAGGAGACAAGGAAAGAGGACAGGAAATCGTCCATCGTCACACACTTCAACGCTGTGATGGTAGGGAAAACAGTGTATCCCCAAATTTGATCTGATTTACTTTGCTATTAAAGATCTTCCATATAAACTGAAGAATAAAGCCTTTTTATATACCTTGTTGGATATAACTAAAAAGCATTTCTACATACAGCAGTTTATTATGTGAAAAGGTTCAGTACTCTTGCCAATTCCATAGCACCTAAAAAATGAGTATGTACTACCAAACTTTAAGATATACGTTTTTTTTTCTACAAAAGCCTTTTTTCATTTCAAGGTTAGGGCTATCGTTATTCTTTGTTTTTCTTGTTGTCAACAAATCCCATAAAAAGACCAAAGCCAACAATAACTTAGTTCATCTCTCAGCACTTTTTGACTCGCTTGCACTGTGTATCGCACCGAGTCCCAAGCCCAATGGCTCCTATTGAAGACCTAAATCTGTAAAAAACAATCACAAATATATAGTGATTGGCTGTGTGAAGGCTCATTAATCTCCTTAAACAGCTTGGTGTTGCAGTTTTAAGCAAACTTTGCTCAAACAGGACTAAATAGTGCATTTGTTGAGGACTATTTTCAGCCGTGGATTAACACACATTTGGTGCTCTAGTGAATATTTACAGCAGACTATCCTCCCATAAACCAAAACAAAAACAAAACAATAGGTCATTTTGCAAGCAGCTTATTATTTAACTAAAGAAGAAAAACATCACAAATGTTAAATATTTTCTAAACATAAGCAGCCACACAAGAACTTTGCCTAAAGTAAGCAATGAAAAACTGTGAGAATTTTGATTTATTTTCTAAAGAGTAACAAGTTTTTAAAAGTCAGTGCCGGAGATAAATATTAGAAGAAAGAAGATTCCCAGTACACTGTATGAAAAGTTGATGTTTGAGATGGATTTCCTGGAACTGCTACAAAACAACAGTAATGGCAAACAAGTTACTGTTGCAATTTTCTCACTGATTTTACCATTTTATTGACGTCACATCTAGTGAGTTAAATATTTTCCAGTGACCCGTGAATCACTGATTCAGTCACGTGTGTCATCAATGCCAAAGTTCCCTTAAGCAGGACACTGAACCCCTCCCTGCTGCTGGCTCCCTGCTCAGGTGAAATGTAAATAACAGCAAACAGGCCTCAGAGAAAGTCAAATGTGAAAACTGATGAATGAAGCTCTTCAGGAAACGACACAGCTGTTATTATATAAACCCCTTCATGTATCGATTTAGACATTTATAAAACATATTTTACCCGCAGAATCATTTGTCCTCATCACAGAAACTTTTCGTGACTTAACTCCATAATGACTCTGTCTTGTAGACATGTGTCAATAGCGGCTTGGCCCTCTCTATGACCCTGATATTAAGGGGCTATCCAGGGGGAAGAGATGATGGAGGGAAGTGATGGAGGCTGCTGACAGTCTCATTAATCAGACACCAAGACACAGAGGTGCTGACCTTGGCTCCAACATGAGACACAACAGCTCAGACACTGACTTGTTGCTCCTTCAGCAGCAATGTCAATGGTTACCTGCAAAGATAATTCTCAAACCAGCCAAAACCATCTGTTGATGCTATCAATAATGTTTATTTTTTTCCTCCTGCTTTATTAGATGCACAAGTTCATTTTGGTTTATGTTTATTTTCCTGCCCTGCATCGCTTTTCAGCTGCCTCCGTTTGCCTTTGTTTTTTCTGTCAGTCAATCAGTCCACCCATCCTTTTGCCTGCCTCCAGCAAATTTTAATGAGGAGTGTTGCACAATGACATGCTGTTTATACAGAAAGTGTGTTTAATTTTTCAATAAAGATAACTGCACAAAAGCTGTCTGCATTTATTATGAAGTTTTTGCTCTGAAGTGGGATACAAGACAGGGTAGAGGAACTCTCGCTGTTGTTTGTCCTAACTCCCTTAGTTTCAATGAAGGAACATCTTAACCACATGTAATGGTATTTTAGACATCAGTGGTCTTCCAACTTTGCGTTAGCAGTTTTTTGAAGGCTCTTTCCTGTGTTAACATGACAATGCCCCCGTGCACAAACCAAGGTCCATAAAGAAATGGTTATAGTTTGGTGCATAAGACCTTGTCTGGCCTGCAAAGAGCTTAAGAAACTTCCCAGAAGAGAGGAGGCTCTCATAGCAGCCGATTAATGTTCATTAATTTTGCAACATTTTAGTGACATCAGCATAAGGTTTCATATACTTTCTGGACACATCTAGGAACTACAAAATCAAAGATGCACTTTGCACAAACTAACCTCCTGTATATCCTGGTGCATTATTCTCTTTTTATTCATTTATAAACTTGTCTCTTTTTCTTTCAAGCTTTTTATCAGTTAATTTCAGTGTTTTTTTTCTATCCAATGCAAATGCAAAGATACCAAAGTGGCAGTAAAATGCAGTTACCCACAATACAACAGATACTATCAAGTTCAACAATACTTTGATTTGATTATTCAGTTGAAAAGCAGAGCTTTCATTATGTAAGTGGAATACATTGTATTGTCCATTTTCGGGACCACTTATCTTGTTCACGGTCACATGGGAAGGAGCCTATTCAACCATTCACTGTTTGTTTCAGACTGTTTGATGGACAAAACAAGCAACTTGGCAAATTCCCCTGGATTTATTCTCTGGACGTACAAATCCTACAGATTAATAGGTAATGGACGTATTAATTGATTAATTTGGAATTCACCAAACCTGCACATGGTTGGACTGGGCCACAGTTCTACCTGGCTCTGAGAAATATTATGATTAAAAATCATGTCATCAGCTTGTCTTTCTGATGACTGCACTTAAGAGATGATTATAGGGTTCCAATTTTATATTGAATATGTCTGTCATATTTCTGTCATAAACAACTTTAACATGTATTTTACTTGGTACATCAGAGCCTGCAGCTCTGCCTTTTTATTTTTCTGAGAGCATTGAACATAAAGGCCACCTCCTCTGGCAACTTGTTACAATGACTTGATTCACTGCCAGTGACCATATGATGTTCCACCATCATACTGCCTACAAATGCCAAAAAAGACAACCAACTGTAGTTTTTTGCCTTTTGCAGAGGTAAAGTGTGAATGAAACAGATTGTTATACGAATAAGATCTGAAAAGGCCGATTGATGCCAGCCTCATGGTCATCTGTCTCTCTCTGTAAATTGTAAATTATTATTTTATTTGTAATTGGTCTACTCCACTGGACCATTATACAGTTTTGACATGAGACATTATACTACAGAGATCAAGTATTATAAGGTCTGCAGATTGTTGAACTGTAGATAGTGTAAATTACTTTGTTCTCTGTTATACTATAATAGAGCAATATTCGAATTAATCTACCAGGATAAACAAGCCTTACATTTCAGGATGGCTTTTTTTAAGAATTAACAGTAAAAGAAATTCATTTCACTTCTGGTCTTTTCTCCCTTTGCAACACCCTTATATTTAAGTTTTTCAGAGCTTTTAGTTTTGCTGTTAATAACTGAGAATATTGTTCTATTTTCAGCATCACACTAGTGTAATAACAGCATATCTACTTTCATCAACTGATAGTGTACTTGTGTGTTATCATACTACCACGTATACTACATAGCCAAAAATATGCAAATACCCAAACATTACACCCCTATGTGATGTTGAACATATCGCTTTAAAACCACAGCCAACGATCTGCTGCAGCAGCCCCTTTTCTGCAGAGGCTTCCCCAAAGATTTCTCCCATTCAGCCTCAAGAGCATTAGTGATGTTGGCCAGTGCCATTGTGTGATAAGGCCTGGCTCAATGTTAATCCCGGGGGTTGTTGAATGCGGTTGGGGTCAGGGCTCTGTGCAGGCCGGTCAAGCTCTTCCAAATCAAACTGGGAAAACAATGTCTTCATGTATTCGGCTTTGTACGTGGGACCACCGCCATGTTCAAACAAGAAGGGGGCAAATGATGGTTTTTGCTGTCGCACGATATAAATGTATTTTTCAAGAATGATTTTAAAATGTATTTTAGTACTAATGATGAAAACCAGACTGAAAAGCTTTTAAAAAAATGTGACTTTTTGTAGAACCCTCTTCTACAATGTCTCTAAATTGTTAGTTTTTCCACAGGAGGGAAAAGGTGAGTTATTGTCCTCACAGGTGGATGCAATAGAAAAGGTTTGAAATGGCGCCATCATCTGGCCACTTATTTCAACCGCACCTTTAAGCGTCGTCCTCCGATGGAAACGTGGGGCTAAGCCCCGCCCCCCGCGCGTCATCGCGTCCAATCACGACCCAGCGTTCGGCTCCCAGCTTTTTTTAAAGCCTCGCTCGAACCTTCGCCCTGATTTTTGTCTGTCAGGTAACAACACGCCCGACACGAACCTCGCATATTAAACGATCCGGTTCGGGACAAGTTAAAGAAAGTTCGCGTTAAGGTCGAGGACGCTGTTGGGGGAAGAGACGCACACGCTTGTTCGAGGTTTGTTTGTTTTGGGGGGATAATTCCCGAAAGGCCCGATGCGGGACTGGGAGATTTCCCCACTAACGTTGCCTCGGGTGACTACTCCACCGGCTAAATCAGCGCCTGTCCGCTAGACCGGTAATTAGCCTCATGGATATCGGACACCCCGGTTGTTCGAGGATAAACAAACCCCTGACATGGCCCCGGAATTAAGGTAGAAATACCACACGGCTGAAAGTCGCCTCGACGTGGTTTCCTCCGCGTTTGTTTTGACGTTTAAATCCGGAGAAAGCGACGGTAAAGTTGAACGAAGGACCGCGGTAACGTTAGCTAGCTCTCCGTTACCGGCCGCTTCCTCCGTTACTCCGCAGGTGATGAATAAAACGCTAACGTGTCGCCGAAGTTTCCCGTTTCGACGAGAGTTTTGCAGGAAACCTCGGTAACCTCGGTAACTCGGTTTGTTTTGGTGTGTGTGCGCCATGGTGACACGGGGGTTGGGTCTTTTCTCTCTCTCTCTCTCCGCAGTTTTGCGGTCTTCAAGGCAACCGACCCCCTGTCGCTGTGAAAGTCCGCCGGTGAGATCCTCCCGCGGTCGCCGAAGATAAACGTGTCTCTGTGTGACATGAGGTAAGTTTTTAAATGAAATGCTGCCGATTCAAGGGCGATCGAGTTACTTTATCTCCGCAGCTGTGTTGTTTAGGAATTTTAGGAGATTTTTTTCTGTGTGTATTCCTCAGAAAAACACTTGCTTGTGATCCTCAGCCCACCAGCTTGACTGGTTGGACTGGGTTGAAGCTGGTACTGGGATGTTGCCGAGCAAGTCTTTCTTGAGCCTTTCTTCCGTCACTTTACATATCTCGAAGTTTCAAAGCATAAGACTTGTTTGGATGTACAATCTATAATTTTAAAGAGGGGTAGTGTAGCTGTAGTTTCTCCTCTAGTCCCGACGTTGCCTGAAACTGTGGATCAGGGGGAGACTGGCTCACACGACTCCTCACATGGCTCCCAAGGCAAGAGAGAAGGTCTTCACATGGTCTGAGACAGAAACAGATTTTTGTCTAAACTAGACAAAGCAGCTAAGAAAATCCTCCCACACTGGCTGCACAGATTTTTAGGATACAATTGAAAGCAAGAGAAACTGGAGAAAACGTTTTGTTTGCTGCCAAAATTTAACAGGATTTTTTTTTTTAAAACAGACTTCTCAAATTCAGCTTTTAATTTTGTCATAACAAAAAGCAGCTTCGCACAAAGTGTATGTAACTTAAACACAGTCTAAAATCATCAGAGTATTTAAGTCAGGGGATATCTGATCAGAGAAAAAGTTTAAAAATAAATAAAAATAAAAAAAAAGAACAGAAGAGAGACTCATTGCCAACATTTAATACCTGACAGTTTTCTGCACTAAGGACAGGTCAGTCTATAAAAAAAAGTATTGAAGTTTGTTTACTAGCAAGATGTATTAGTCTTTTTTCCCTGCTATTTCTGCAATAATTAGCAGCCTCTTGACAAACTTTTAAACTAAACTTTGAAAGTAAATTGTTTTCAACGAACTGCAAGATGTTTACAAAAAAGACGCTGAATTAGCAAGATTGGAAATATTGAAAGAATTATTTGCAGCATTTAAAAAAAAGGGATCAAACATGTTAAGAAATAGTCTCTTGTAATAAATAGTATCAATAAAATTTATTTGACATCACTTTTCAAACACAAAATGCAGCTTGAAGTACTTAACAAAACAAAGGAAAGAGCAGACCATTAAGATTTTGGTCTTCTATAGTTAGCTTTTCAGTGTTTTAAATTCAAGGCTACAACTATCAATTTCATCAGTATTGATTAACGTATTTTTCAATTTATCAGTTAATTGCTGAATCTATAAAATGTGATATAACAGTTGTAGAAAATAGAGAAAAAAATCCCATCACAATTTCCAAGACTCAAAGTGATGTCTTCAAATTCAAATTGTTAACCAGACATCTCTATGTAGTTTATCCCATTCCCTCAGCTCTCCCTGTGCCTTCTAAGGAGATTAGCTGTCATATCATAGTCACTGGTCCATCCTGAAAAGCCTGCCATAGCTCTGGCAGCCTCTGGGGCAGCTCCAGCTACACTTCTCTTCACTGTGCTCAAAATTCAGCTGGAAACACCCTGTGAAAATGCACATGTTGTCCCTGATGGCCAGGCTGACTGTTTCTGTGACAGTTTTGCTGGACCTGAGAATGATAGTAGAGCCTGGCAGAACCCCCCCCCGCTAAGATTATCCAGCTTTCTCTCTTTTCTTTCTGTCTGTTGTTCCTACATCTTCACCTATCTGTCCTCGATGTGGCCATAGCTTGCCAGACAGTCAGGTGATTAGAGACTTGCTTTCTGTATGTCTGTCTGTGAGGAGCAGGGCTAGCATCATACCTTGGATGTACTGTATACTGATGATCGTTGTCTGTTTACAATCAATGAAACCCCCTGGAAGGGCTTTAGAGCAGCTTAATTCCCCCCATATGGCAGCTGAGATAAACCCTTATTTCCTATGGGAATGAACAGGGAGCATGAGCAGAGCAACAGGTGAGTTGATTGTTTGCTTTATTCTTTCCACAGATGAGCTCAGAATTTCAACAATTATGCAGAACCTAACATGTTTTTTGAATTTTAGCTTTGATTTCACTGTAAGTTTTTTGCTGTCTACTGCTCCTCTATATCTATTGTAAATCTAGTTACTGGCCATATGTCCTGTAAAAGTCAAACATGTATGTAAGAAAGAAACACAGTAACACCCAAAACCAAAAGATTTTATAGACAGCAGGTCTGGTACCACTGGTTACAAGCAGCAAGCAATACAGGAAATATTTACATCCTTTACTTAAGTAGAAGTAAAAATAGCACACTGCAAAATACTGAAATAAACGTTCTCTGTTTAAAGTTTTATTGAACAAATTGTACTTAAGTATTTGAGTAAATGTATTAAGTTGCTTTTCATCAGTTTACACATTTTGATCGAACACCAGCTCATATTTTCTTGCTTGTCTCTAGGCAGTGGTTTACCCCTCGTCCTAGCCTCTTGTGTGTTAAAGAAGAAAAAGAGGAAAATTTAGAAATAATATCATAATTCTACTGTGATCTTTCACTATTCCTAATCTGAAGTTATTGTTTTTCTAAACTGACCTCTCAAGTTATTTATGCACAGGGCTGCGTGCTCTCATTCCTTGTGGTCTACTTTAAATGCATGGTGAGTTTGTCATGCTGGCCAGCATGGAGACACTCTGCCAATTTGTGTATGAAAAGGTTGTAGAGGGAGCACAACTTGCATCTGATAGTCATAGACACTGAGCCTTTTATATGTTTCTAACAGAAATAAAAACAAAACAAAAAAAAAGCCGTGTGTGTGTGTGTGTTTGGGTGGGTGAGGGTGAGGTTTTTGTGCTGGATAAGAGACACTCTAAAGAGCACCAGGCTAATAAGCTTCTTGTGGTAATCTGGGATATTGATGAAAGAAGACAAGACACATGGTGACTACTTTTCAAAATGAGAGTCTGAGTGCTGTAGTACTATACAATATGTCTTGTACTTTGTTAATTTTATTTGCTAAATTTGTTGCAATAAGTTGACCACATGTTTTGTTGATGATTCTTGTGTAGGTCTTTGACTTGGTGGTGTTTTTTTTGTTTTTTGTTTTTCTTTTTAAACTACTGGCTGCCAATGCTTTGTCGAAAAAGCTATCTAATCTATACTGCAGAGTTTAAATGCATGAAACGGCTGGTTTGTCATCCACTGTCAGAGTAATGGTGCAGAAAGTATACATTCAAAGTCAAGTATCAGGGAAATATATTAAGATTGAAACTATAAGATGATCCTGGTGCTGCAGTGAGAGAATTGGATATTTATTAATGCATTAATGATGTTCCTCCTTGTAGCATTGGGAGTACAGCTGTACCACAGTATGTTGAGACTTGTCAGATGTTATATTGTAGATGCTGAAAGCACAGCCAGTCCTTGTGTTGTGGAGTTTCCATAGTGATCATTGCAGCTCCAGTCAACTTCAAGAACTTGATTTGACATTGTGACCTAATAGTGTAATCTGAACTCTGTTACCTGTATGATGTGCTTGTCTATAATATATACCTGTGGTCAGGATATGTGAGTTATAAGTATAAGGTGAATTATATAATGTTGGTAAATGCTGAACAGTGCAACCTTATTGCACAGGATTTGAGTGGTGGGCAATAAAGTGAATATTTAACTGTGCTGCAGACTAACAAAGTTCAGACTAACAAAGTCCTTATTGTGACGTTTGGCATACACATATATGAAGTTAAACCGGAAACACTAATATACATCTTTTGGCGTTAGAATTAAACTATTTCCAGATAGGAATGATATTTGTTAGTTGTCACTACACACTGATCAAGCAAAAAAAAAAAATGACTGGACACTATTAAAAAAAACACTGCTGAAAACAACTGCACATTACTACATTGAGAGAAGTAAATCTATATATCTATAGATATATATCTATATCTATATCAATATATATCTCATAACCTACACCTTTTAATGAATAAGTGAGCTGTTAGCTTGTTTGTGCTTTTGTGTCATCTGTAATAAATTACCCAACCTCACAAGTTAAGGATAAGTGTTGGGGTTAAGTGTTAAGTGTTGTTAAGGACATAGTTTTGGGTTTAATCTTTGTGAAATTGTTTTTTGTGCTAGATTTGCAGTTCAGGATATGCACCTGATCCACTTATACAGCTCTGTCTTGTCATACTAGTTTATGAAAATCACTAATTCTTATGTATTTTTCATGACAGCTCTGTCTTGGAGATGAAATGCATTCATCGTGCAGCGCTAGAAAATAATATAGTACAGAATACTTATACTATAATACTCTATAAAAATGATGGAAGCCAGATGAATGATGAAAAGGTACACTTGACTTAATGCTTTAAATGGAAATCAAATGTGTTTTTAATAGCCTTTGCTGTCAATTATTTTTTCTTACAACTACAAGATGATAAAGTTAATTTTTTGTGGTTTGATTGCCATTTTCATTCATTTTTGTTTGAAATGATTGGTTTCACTTATTATAGCATTTAATCCAATTTATTGCCCCTTCACCTGTCAATAATTCCTCCAGCAACAGATGCAGTCCTTGTAGTGAGACACAAAATTAAAATCTGATGAATGGAATGTAGATGTTTGTTCACAGAGAAGAGTAGCTGTGTGTGAGTAAAAAGACAGACCGATGACTTTCTGGGCTCCTAATTACTCCATTAAAGTTTGGCTTTAGATGTGAGTTTACAATCTTAACTACTTCACTGTTTTTATTTTGCCAGAGACTGTGGTTTTGGCTCATAGGAATTAGGAATGAAAATCACAAGTATGCATTTACTGCAGCAAATTTCAATTATCTGTCGTAAGGTTGCAACCATTGATAATTTTCATTATGTGTTAATCAGATGATTGTTTTCCTGATTAATTGATAAGTCATTTGTTCTATAAAAGGGTAAAAAAAAAAAAAAAAAACAACAGAAAAGCTTACCACAATTTTCCAGAGTCCAAGGGGGTGTCCTCAAATTTCTTGTTTTGTCAGACTAATGGTCCAAAACCCAAATATATTGATTAATTAAACACTGATTGTTTAATCAGTTGACTGACAAATTGACTAATCATATCAGTTGTTAGTGGGTAGTATCGCAGCAAGATAGTTCCTCTCATGGTTTGGTGCTCTACAGAATAAATAAAATTGACTTAATCAGCTTTTACTTAGTTACTTTAGAGTTACAGTCATAATGTTGTGATAGTCAGTTGGATTATGGTATATTTCATTATAAACTATGAGCGTTTTGTTCTTTCTTAATTGTCTTTGAATGTGTTTATTTGCCTTGTTCATTTGATTTCCTGTGGAGACCTTTGTGTGTTTCTGTGACAGTTTAATGCTTTAAATGGTTATTGGTAGTAAATAATTGATACTATTGATTGTTTCAGGAACTGCATCAAAGAGAATCAAAGTATTCCTCCTCCTCAAGACTGAAGACTGATAGATGAGTCCTCCTTATCCTTTCTTCTGGACTGTTACCAGCTTATTGACATGACCTGCAATTTGTAAACCTATAGCCATGGCTTTGAATGTGGAGCTCACTGCAGAGCCAGACCAACAAGAAAAGATGCAGAGTGGTCCTGTGCCTGGCTGAGATATTAACTGAGGTCAAGGCTGAGAACAGAGACAAGGCAACAATTAGCTGCAAGCTGAATGGAGAGAAGAAAAAACAAAACAGCTGGGGTGCTGTTCTGGACCCCTGCCCCCGCCCGCACTTCATCCACTAGCTCTGTAATATCTGAGGATTTATGGGAGGATGAGGATGGAGAACAGGCAGGGAAAGAGGATGACTTTGTCAGCCAGATGGATGATAATGGCATCATTGGACTGTCAGAGGCACTGGAGAATGTGGAGTTCGGGGAAACTTGTGGTGATGTGGGTGCAGAATTTAATCCAGCTGGCTATGCTAGACCTCTCACCCCAGAGAGAGAGTTGGACCTTAGAGGGAGCAGGATGGACATGCCACCTGAGGGGTGGAATTGCAACCTAAGTCTCAACCAGTCCCTCACTGAAGCACCAGGAAAGCATGTACAAATACTATCACCCTGTGAGTCTTTGATTATGTATCTTTTACTTTCTTTATCCTTGCCTGTCTTTTTTAGCAATGGTTGATGTTGTTCAGTGGCATAAAAAAGTTCCGGTCAAAATTCTGTTACTGTAAATAGCTAAGTAAGTAAAAGATGACCTGATTTCCAAAAGGAATTAAGTTAAAATGAAACATTTCTTTAATTAAGCAGAATTACTTTTGTTTCCATCTTTAAAAGTTTCAGAATTAAAAAAAAAAGGGGAAGGGGCCTGAAACAAAAGCTTGGGCCCCCTGCATGGTCGCTGCTTAGTAACACCCCATTTAGTAAGTATCAAAACATGTTAAGGCTTTTTGTAGGAGCTAAAAGTCTTTCACTTCTTGTTGGGGGAATTTGGCCCATTCTTTCTTGCAAAGTGCTTCTAGTTCTGTGAGATTCTTGGGGCATCTTGCTTGCACTGTCTCCCCGAGGTTTTCAATGTGTGGGTCAGTGAACTTCAGGGGCCGTGGCAAAACCTCCAGTTTGTGCCTCTTGAGGTCGTCCATTGGTCCATTGTGAGTATTGAGGTGTGTTTAGGATCATTATCCTGTTGTAGAAGTTATCCTCTTTGCAGCCTTTTTACAGACGGTGTTAAGTTTGCTCCAAGAATGTTCAGGTATCTAATGGAATCCATTCTTCCCTCTACCGGTGAAATGTTCCCTTTGCCACTGGCTGCAACACGAGGCCAAAGAATAATCCCTCAACCTCTGTGTTTAACAGATGGAGACGTGTTCTTTTCATGAAGATCTGCATCTTTTTCCCTCAAATATTGTGGCGAAAAAGTTCTGTTTTAACTCTGTTAAAGTTCTGTTCATCAGTCCACAGGACTCCTTTCCAAAATGCATCAGGCTTGTTTAATGTGCCTTTTAACTCCTTATGCTGAATTTTGTGATGAAGACGCAGGAAAGGTTTTCTTCTGATGACTCTTCCATGAAGGTCGTATTAGTGCAGCTGTTGCTGCAGAGTAGAACAGTGCATCATCACTCCAGAGTCTGATGAATCTTCTTGACGGTCTTCTGCAGTCAAACCTTTGATCTGCCTCTCTAGCATTCCTGCAAGCACATCTCTGAAGGTTTTCTTGGTCTTCCAGACCTCCACTGTTCCCGTTAACTGCCATTTCATTATTACATTATAAACTGAGGAAACAGCTTTCTGAAAACACTTTGCTATCTTCTTATCCTATAACTTATTCTCCTGCTTTGTAGAGATCAGTTATTTTAATTTTTCAGAGAGCTAAGCAGCTGCTCAGAGGAGCCCATAGCTGGTTTGAGGAGTCTGAGTATTTATATAGCTTTGAAATCTTTCCTAACAATGACTGTGAACAAGCTGTAGCCCTAACAAGCAAATTAAGGTCGGAAGCCTTTTCTAAAAGTTACCAGAAATAAAGTCTCTTGGGTTGCCCAAACTTTTGTATGGTGCTTGGTTCCTTTTTTTAATCCTAACTTGTACACTAGTCTTGCTTAATATGATGAAGAGATTGTTTTCATCTTTACCTTTATGCATTTTGGCGGTCAGTTCAGCCACAGAAAATTTGATCGAGGCGGCCCGAACTTTTTTATGCCAATGTAGTTCCTGCACTACTGTACATAAAGGGCCATTTCACATATTTTAGCCTATTGTATACAACTTAAAGCTGACCATTCTGAAAACTAGCACACTTTGTAATTCCCATTTTTAATATATATTTTCAATGAATTGTTTTTAAGAAAAACTGAAACAATCCAGAACAGAGAAAAACGTCCTTCACAATTACTAAAGCTAAAGGTGACATCTTTATATTGCTTGTTGTTTTCAGCTACTACTCTAAAATTTAAAGACAGAGAAAAACAACAGTGAATGTTTGTTATTTTTGGCTAATTACATAAATGATTACTGATTATTAAAATACTTTGTTTATGTGATTTATTTATAATTTTTCTGTCAATTGATCAATCAATACACTCAATTCTAATTGATCAGAGACAG
The DNA here is from genome assembly GCA_016859345.1 of Istiophorus platypterus. Taxonomy (NCBI): domain Eukaryota; kingdom Metazoa; phylum Chordata; class Actinopteri; order Istiophoriformes; family Istiophoridae; genus Istiophorus; species Istiophorus platypterus. The sequence goes on along the minus strand of CM029128.1, from coordinate 18,484,049 downwards.
AGAAGAAAGCATCAACCCATCAATGCAACATAAATATTGAAATACAGCACATATGGGAAAAAGATACTGGGTGAAAAATAAATAAGATATCCTCCACATTTCTTGCGTTATGGCTATATAAGGGAAATAAGGAAAATGCTCCTACTTTTTACCTACTTTACAAATTAATCTGCATTACCATACAACAATAATGCAGCATTGATAAAAAATGAATGTAGATTTGTTGTTCACTGTGATGGATTATGAGAATAATACCGTTTCATGCAATATGGAAATAAGCAGATATCTATTTCTGCAACTGTACAGTTGTTTTGGAAACTGTTTCATTGAAATGCCAAGCACATGAATTGTAGTCAAGGAAGTAAAACATGCAAGCTTGTATGGTCATGTCAGACAATTCATGGCTGTATATCGTGAAACCGTTCTTCCCATTTCTTAATACTTTTTTTGTCTTTGGCAGGTGATAGCATGATGAGTAGCCTCAAAGTACAGACAGATGTTGAAGAAGTGAGGCAGAGAAAGGAAGAGCAGACAACAGAGTGCCTCTCTGAGAGGGACAAATACCTGGACATAACAAAGGAGGAGAAAGGTGGAGATAAATGGGAGAAGAGGAGTGATAGCAAGAGAAAGAAACATGAAAAAAATATACCATTAAAGGAGCTTAGCGCTATGAAAGGCTTGGCTGGAAGCCTTATTAACAAAGAAGTGATCGAGACGATCAAATCAGCACAATCTTGTGGTGCTCACCAGCCAGTCGTAGAACCTGCTATAGTCTCCAACCATCACTGCCAAGTGTCTCAGTCTGCCTCAGCTGTCACAGCCTCCACTTTCCCTCACCTTCGCCACTTCACGGCTGAGGAACTAGCTGCTGAACCTGGGATTGAAGCTGAAAACTTTCCAGAAATAAGTTTCACAGAAAGTCCTCCACAATCACACAGCAGCAACATAGGCCTTAAACCCAGTCCTCGTCCTCGAAAATCTGAAAAGCAGGAGCTGAAGGGGCTTCAGGCAGCAGATGTCTTTCCCGAACAAGCAATGGCAAATTGTTATGGAGGAGTCTGTAATGGGTCTTTAAAGGGATCAGTAAAGTCAGATAAGCATCATGAGCAGCCCACTCACTCACAGAGGGAGATTAGCCAGCCCTCTCCTGAAGTTACACATTCTCGTCCCCATAGCACCATCAGGGCAGACTCACTAAAATCCAGACAGAGTCCGGACGGAGAGCCGAGAAAACCCATAGCCAGGACGAAGGCTGCTGAAGCAAATGATTCCAGGTGAGGGTCATTACCTTTACCTTTTGTATTGACCTGTCCTTAAGTTTTGATTTTCTCAGCCATTCTTGTTTTTGTTTTTTTTTTCAGTTTTCATACATCATTAATTATTTTTTCCATAAAAAGCACCAACCATGAAATTTATTGTATTTCCAGAAAGGGCTCTCTGAGTTATCGCACACCAGACTTCTCTAAGGTGGAGCCCAGGGTGCATTTCCCCAAAGGTGGTTACAAGCCCCCAAAAAGCAGACACTCCAAGAGGGAAGGCTTGACCCCTGAGCCCCCGATAGTGTTCAAGTCTCCTGCTGACATTGTGAAAGAAGTCCTGCTGAACACAACTGATGGATCTCCTGCCCCATCAGACTCTAACAGACCACCAAACAGTTCCCCCAACTCCACTGTGCCTCAGGAGTTCAGATGTCGCCAGCAGGCTACCACACTTCTTGAACAGCTGCAGGTACTGGTAGAGACTGAGAGGGGGAGCGGTTTCACTCAGGAGAAGATCTTTACAAGAACAACCTGAAAATACTAGCATCCAGAATGTTTTTATGCATGAGGACTGTTTTTAAAATTAGCAAGCTTTGAATGGATGCAGTCTGAAGTGAACTGGTTTAGCTATAATGGGATTTAGAACATTTGGAACATCTGAACATTTGATAGCAGAGGCCCAGAGTTACAATTTTAATAAACCATGTTCAAATGGAAATTTTCTAAAAGTAATTTCATCTTTAATTTTACTTTAGAAGTTTCAAATTTAGCCCACATGTGAAAATCAAAGCACTTGCAGCTTGCAACCACCTTACCGCCATCTTTGGTCGATCTCATAAGTAGCAGTACAGTAGCTGTCACACTTCACATCCTCCGTGTTTATATAGCAACGCTTAAGTCAAAGAAATGGACATCGTGCTGAGCAGGAAAGGCACATGAAAGTGACATTAAACTTCAGAGTTTGTTTTATATTGTATACTGAAGAGATTCAAATATTGTTTTGTACCAAAAAGAAGACTAAACCCTCTTCAATCCTGTGCCTGTTTTAAGAGAGTTAACAATCAACCAGAAACAAAAACTGATACACATTCCAGTGAATTTCCTCTGTATTGAAGTCTTGTATGGTGTATAGTTTTTGGGTTTTTTTGCCAGGTTCCAATATAACCCTGGTCTTGTGTATTTTGCCCCATATTCCAATATTCCATTATAATGCTTTATTGTTCATCTGTCTACTGGACCAAGGCACTTTAAAAGCTTGGACATTGGACTAATGTTATACTTCCAAGATTAGATTGAAAGTGGGAAGTAGAATAAGGTCTGCAGATCAATGACCTTAAGACAACACAAATTACTTTTGTCTAAGTCAGTACTGCAATATAGCAATAATGTATAAATTACCTTTTCATTACTTTTTTGTAAATGTAATTCACATTTCAGAATAATATTCTCTAACATATAATTTTATATTGTAGCACTAAGATTTCTCCAGACCAAACTACATAGAAATGTAAGAACAGGGTGCCCGCCTATTTTTGATTCTACTCTACTTAGATTGAATCTTATAAATTAGACCTAAACCATGCTCCATCCTCTGAGCATTTGCCCTTGCCTCCCTTCTTTAACCCAACTTTGTTTGTCTTCCCTTCTTCTCATTTTCTTATTTCCTCTCTCTTTCTCCTTTTGATGCAGGAGGACTACAACAGACTGCTGACTAAATATGCTGAGGCAGAAAACACTATTGATCGTCTGCGTCTGGAAGCTAAGGTAGTTGATCTAAAGATCAGGCTGTAATTTATCACTATTTAATGAAGTGAACTGAACAAGGATTTAAAAAAAACAGTACATATCAGAGCCATAACATTAATTTTGGTCTTAATTTCAAGTCACTTTAACACCTACCATGTTATGACAGAGCCTTAAAATCATGTTCTCCAGTTACTTACATTTTTAATTAAATTATCTGATTAATTTTAGAAACTGAGACAACAAGCTCATTACAGACTCTTCCACTTTCATTGCTGAAACTTTTATTCAACAAAGGAACAGTATTGAACAGCAACAGTGAAAAACTTATTTTCAAAAAAGAGCTTAATATTACGAGTAGTGTAAGCTCAAAGTATTAAAAATGAAAATTTAAATGTTTTCCTTTGTTTTGTTTTTTTTTACAAATTATGGTTCAGTTCTATATATAATTAGATTCAACTGTTAATTTTATTGTATGTTTCACACATACACAAAAACACATACAGTGTCTAATCAGGACCAGAATAAAATCCAGGAGGGTACAGAGAGTTCTGGACACTAGGAACCAACAGCGAGGTTCCTTCAAAGTTAAGGACAAAGCCAAAAAAACAGTGATCTGTGAGGAGGCCCTCTTGTGACCAAACTCAGCCAGTGACAGCTGTCCCTTTTGTGTGGGTTATTGCCTGTGGTCAGTCCTATCTAAGCTCTGCAAGTGTTCAATTTTTAATTGGAGCTTTAAAATTCATTAATCATTCATCTGCTAAGTTCATAGCTAAATCATTATCCTTCGATTGAACAGACAGACTATTAATATGTGTTTCCTTCATTATGGGACTTTTAATAGCCCTTAGATCACTTCATTCAGTTTTTATCATTGTTTTTTTATATTGTTGTGGTGCTGTTACATGTGATGTTAAGATGTCTTCACCAGGTACAGGAGAACAAAATATATGATTTTTTTTGTTTGTTTGTTTTTTAATTAAAGGGATTCTAAAGGGATTCCCATTCATTTGAATGGGAAAGTGGTCCCCATAGTAAATAATAATAATGATCATTTTTATTTGTGTAGGGCTTTTCTAAGAGCAAAGTAATGCCAAAATAAGCCAAAATGAGCCAAATAAAAAGGTTGAAAGATGAGTGCAAAAAAGAATCAAATGAAAGCATGTTGAAAAAGGAAGTTTTATAAAATATAACTACAAATTATTTCAGATTTATAATGAAATATCAATGTATATCGAAATACTATTATTCTAAATTTTGTTTTTACAAGCCAGATGGATAGAGAACCAACAGCCTGGGCCCGGACAGTATAAGCACATCACAGACCGAGCAGTATGTCAGAATGAGTTATGAGAATTCTCAGAATCATAGGATGAGAGAGAAATGAGGGAAGAGGAGTGCTGAAGTGTTATTAAGTAGTTCCTTTAAAGAATTTCTGTTTCCATTTCTGTTTTAGCCGCAGTTCTCCCCAGTCAGCACCAATCAAAATCAGACTGCTTACCTCCCCACCTCCATCTCCTTCACCAAAACTCTGAACCTGTATCAATCTCTCTCTGCACGTAGAGCATCAAACAGACTGTATGGGGGAGTGACTTTACACTGAAATTAACAGTCAGATTATTTTGAAAAGAAGAGGTTTCCCCCTTTTGTAATTTTCTTGTGAGTCCTGAATAATCTGTTTGAACAACATGAAATGCAGTAACATCAATAATTTGCACTGCTTTCAATTTCAGTGCATCATCTTTTTAGAATTCAATCAAGTTATGCCATCATTTTCTTATTATAATCTGAAACAAGTAGCACAAAGCAAAATTTTCTTGATCCTTTTGAATTAAAAACTTTTAAAACGACTAAACAAAATATTTTAGTTTATGCAATTATAAATAAATTTCAGTAGGTTTTATCTCCGGTCCTTCAGAGTCTTTTTTTGATTCAGCGTGTATAATTTTTTTATAAAGGACATTATGGGTTCTAGTCTGATTTATGATGGTGATTTAGTTTGTTCCATCTTTTTGACCCTTTTTTTCAGTTTCTTGTCTCTCAACTATGTAGTAAATTGGAAACAATCTGAAAATGAAAGGGGGAAAAAAAGCAGCCGAAGTGGCTTACCAGATGTGTGTGTGTGTGTGTGTGTGTGTGTGTGTGTTTGTTAAGAGAACTGTCGAGGTCAGGTTAAGGTCATCATGATTTACTGCTTAGAAGGCTGATTGGGGAGGGGTGTCCCTTCATTCTCATTTTCATTATTTCTGTTGGGCAACCGCTCAGTGTATGTTTAACCCTTTTTTCGTAAAGTCCAGTTCAAATTCAGTTAGTCTTTTCTGCACTGAAATCACTAGATGGAGATGTTTGCCTCCTCAGCTACATTTGTATTTGCTATTAATCAGTTGTCTTTGGTAAATGGTATATGGACTGTCCTGATATGTTTTTCTAGTCTTATCAGCTAATGAAAGCACTTTCACATTAGTCACATTCACCCATTCAAACAAACATTCATACAGTGCTTTTTCTATGCATGCATACACATTCACACACTGATGATAGATTTGGGGAAAATTTGGGTTTCAGTATCTTTTCCAAGGATAGTTTGACATGCACTGAAGGAGCGTGAGATTGAACTGCTAACCTTACGGTTTGTTGACGACCCATTTAACCTTCTGAGCCACAGTCGCCCACAATTAGGGAATTTTATGTTCGCTCTTTTTATGATCATTTAGTTAATCCAACTGAATGTGGTCATCTTTATTTTACCAGTTTTCTCAGGTGTATGATCATTTTTTTCTGAAAACATATTCGAGGAGAAAGATGTTCTACAATATAACCTAATTTCTCAGAGTATTTAAGTCATCAGTATCAAATTTGCTGCTGCTGCTGCACTTTAACCTGACCCGAAGTCCCATTTCTAGAATAACAAATGAGGCTAATCCATGATCCAAAATGATAATATCTTGAAATGTAACAGTACTTAAAGTCACTGACATTACCATTCTGGTAGATGGGAACAATTTGCAACCAATATCACCCAATTCAGAAGTTCAACTTTGGGCAGTTTGGTTAATGATTATAGTTGACATAGGTCAAGATACATTTAGGCCCATTCTTACTTTTCACTTTCCATCAGGTGAACCTGTACTCTGAGCCTCCAAAGCCCAGCCACTTGGTGCAATCAGGACCAAACCAGAACACCTCAAAGATGATGACCCTGGACTTTCTTCAGGCTCAGAGAGCAGCGATCAACTCAGCTTCTCTTCCTGCCAATGAAAACAGTGCTAATCAGAGTATGTTTTTCCCCTTTAATACAGCATAGCAGCCTCTTTGCTGACACACTCATCTATATATATATATATATATATATATATATATATATATATATATATGACATTATGTTATATATCTAAGTGATTTGGCTTTCCCTCGGGCATTTGTATCACACTGCTCCTCTGATTTATTGCTGTACCATTAAATATCGCCAATGTTATAAATGTTATAATGTTAAATCATTCTGTACAACTAGCCTCATATAACACCTCTACATCTGTCTGTCAAATGAAACAGGCCCTCAGGAGGGACAACAGCTGGATAAGGTTCTCTACAATCAGGCTGACAAGTTCCTCCAGCAGGTAACTGAGCTAATAAAAATATCAATGGGTGAAAGTCCTCACAAATTTGCTGGATGATGTGATTAGGAAGAATAAACAGAGATAAAGGTTTTGCTGATTTTCACTCAGCTGCAGACTTTTGAGGATCTCCTGAAAAGAGAAAAACTCAAACCTTTTGAACAGATGAAGGTAAGAGCCACAAACAATAAGTAATCCTTTATAAGAACGAATTTTAATGGCCACCTCATATCCAAAGTAATAAACTCTTGCTGTCCTTCAGGGTCTCTTACAGCTTGGTGAAGGGCTCAGCTCTTTAGAAAGGGGCTACCTGTTAGCGAGGGATGAGCACAAACTCCTGCAGCAGCAAGGGGGAGAACTCAACCACTTTGACCCTGACCGGTGAGAGTTATGTCCAAGATAAATACACCATATATTTATATTTGGACTCAATTTAGTTAAGTTGATTTTTTTATTTTTATAATGTTTGTCTCCATGCTTGTGCATGCATTGGTATGTATCAGGGAGCTGGAAGGGCTGATCTACCAGTGTGGTATGCATATGGATGAGTTGAAGGAGCAGGTGGAAAAGATACAACAGGAGCAGCCCATGTGTGAGGCTCCTCCCTCTCCACTTCCTCAACCCACTTCTTCGTCTGTTGTGTCGGAGGAGAGAGGGACTCTGACTCTCCCACAGGTACCACCACAATTACTCTGTGCTCTGTCCCTGAACTATACAGTAAGGCTACCTCACTTTTGTACCTGTGAGTGTACAGATATGTAAAACCCTGTAGGTTATCAGCATATCATGCCACAGGGACCAGGGTAATTCTGAACAGAAATATAAGAGAACATCCAATGCATTGTTTTATGTACACCCATAATGAAAAACCTTTAGAAAAATACATTACTAAATACTGTTGGTTTTCCTAATAGGAATCATGTAAGATGAAGTGGTGTTTGCATTTTAGCTTTGCTCTTGTCTAGTCTTGTGGACCTCTTTACTAAAAAGATTGGCCTTTAGAAATGAGGGATGATGGAAAGTCATGAAATGATTTATCATTGACTCAAATGTAATTTGGAACAGAAGCTTGGAAATCACGATGGAATTTTTTTCAGTATTTTCTGATATTTAATAGACCAAATGATTAATAAAAAATAATTGACAGATTAATCAATAATGAAAATAGTTGTTAGTTATAACCCTATGGCTAGAACTGCTGCTGATGAAAAATAATATTATTAATATATAATATTTGATCCATCTTCATATGAGGGTGTAGCCCATAGTCATTTCACATACTTCAATTTGAACTTTGTTGGTTTGGCTATGAAATGACAGGACATAATCTAACTTCACTTCCTTCCAGATCCCACCTGTGGCTTTGCTGGTTGGTCCAGGAAGGGCACCAGAGGTGGAGCTGAGCTTAGCCAGTGAAGAGAGCGATATAAAGGAGGCAGAGACAGATGATGAAGAAACGCTGAATTCTCTATACCTCAAACCTCTGAATGGCAGCAGCTCTGTTGGACAAGACTTTTCCACACTAATGGATTCGTGAGTGGTGACATCTGTGTTTTTGAGTTGTTCATTTAAAAAAAAAAAGGTCCCTTTCATTATTTCACCCTTAATTTTTTTTCGTTCGTCTGTTTAGCTACCAAAGCTTCAAGGGACTTCACAAAACTTTTGACCACAGCCTCAGAGAAGTAGCTCGTCTCTCTGCTACTGTAGGAACTGACACGCCGCCTGGGGATGAGGAGACCAAGAGACAGGGTCAAGGAACGGGAAATATGGAAGTCAGGAAAAGTCTTCCACAGAGGTTAGTCAACGGAGAAGCAGAAAGACAGTTTCATTGGTTGTACAGTAATGATTTTTCTCTTACTGGGCAACTCTGAGATGTTGGTGTGTTCAAGAATGTGCACTGTCCTATTAAAACACAATTTTTTTTTTTATCTTTTTTGGTAAAAGAATAATGCTATTGTAGTCACTTTATTGGCAAAACAATATATTATATATGCATCAGTACATAAATAAAACTAAACACATAAATATGAACATATTCTTGAGTGGAAGCCAATTTTAGTAGCTCAACTGGACTTAATTATCTGTATTTCTGTATTGACAGGAAAGCTGAATCAGACCATCGGGAATTTCCTGTTGACATCAGCCAACAGCGGACCAGCAGGTCCAGTCCACCTTCCCACCGTGCCTCCAGTCAGTCCGACTTGCTGCCTCTTCGTCCTCCCAGGGGCCTCAGGAGGTTAGAGATGAGAAAGTCCCACAGTAGCAGTCTGAGTAGCCTGGGAGAGATCACTGCATCGGAGAGGAAGAACACCAAACTCCAAACTGGGAGTAGGAGGGACCTTTCTCAGGTCAGTTTATACTGTAACTTTCTATACTGAAATAACAGTCAGTCACTGATTCTACTCTTGATTCCATTTACAATTGTAGCATGGTTAGGAAAGCCACTTCCTCAGTCTATTCCTCAGAGGGTTTTACTTCATGTGTTAGTAAGGCTCAAATCTAAAGTTTCAACCTACTGTGCTTACAAAATTTTCAAACAAACTAACTGATCATATGATTCTGAACTTTTAGAAATGTTGAAACATTTTATTTTACTATCCTCTGCGCTCAAAATATTTGTATATCTCATTGAAGCTTAAAGACAGCTTTCTCAAATATTGTAGCCATTATCATTCATCCCTACTGGGATTTCTATTTATACATTCAATGTTGATCCTATTTAACTTGTATGAAAGGACAACAATAAGATCAAATAACACTGTTACCCATGCCACCCAGTGATAATTTGTATATCTGATATATTTAATTAAGACAAAGCTGGAAGATGTGGTAGCATTAGCTTAATTAATCACACTAAATATTTTTTTTCTGTTTTATAGTGGCTACAATTTAAGAGTTGTTTTTGAACGACAAAATACTGAACTCCCAAGTACATTAAAGCCACTACTCTATGTACACTTTCATAATCTGATTTGATTGTCCAAAAAGCCTATTAGTCAGCGATTCTGTCTTGAAATCAGTATAAAAGCCACTCTTTTTTTATTGCTATTATAAAACAGCAACAATGCACCAATGACTTGTAAGAACGATTACCGATGATTATTAAAACTCTATTTTTGCATTAGAAGCGATGGTTTGATTCCACTAAGAAAGCTGTATAGTATAACAAATTATGTTTAATCTCTATATACCCTGTGTGCAGATAATTACTGCATCCTCTTTGTTCTATGTTTTGTTCACCAGGATGGGATCATCTCTCCAGAAACGGACAGTGGGTTTGTTGGTTCAGAGAGCAGCCATCTGACTCCTGCAGCAGTTCCCAGTCCTCTCCACCAGAGGGCCTCAAAGAGGTGAGGAGGTCCAACACTACTTCTTCACATCCACACATTTACTGCACCATAAATTTTACCTCATATGCCACCCCCCACCCATGTAACATATACATACAGAGCACATCGATATCTGATCCTACAACTCCTTATCCTGAATCCTGATTCTTTTTATTATTCTTCATTTTATCAATGCAGACAATGTCTGTCTTTCAGCCCTTTCTGATTGGGTCTTTTGTGTTTTTCTGTCTTTGTATGTTTGAATATTCTTCCTCGGTGCAACAGTGATTCAGTCCATCAGGAGGGAAACACAAGGAAACCTCAGACAGACCCCGTCTCAGTACCATGTCCTGCTTCCTCACCATCACAAAGTTGCATAGCTACAGAGTCTGGAGGGGCCTCCCAGCTCAGCCCTGACCAGACAAAAAGAAACAGATGGAGGCAGTGGAGACGCAACTTCTCCTACTCTCCACAGCGCAGGATCAGTCATAAGGACCGAACCATGGCTGACAGTGGAACCAGTGAGTTTGGGCTGGAGAGTGACAGCAGTAAGTCTCCAAGTTCTGTCCATCAACTGAGACTATGTGTTGTTTTTTTAGAAAGTCTTCTGCATGTATAACACTCAGTGCCTGCTGAAAAATAAAGAATGTTCTCTTTAAAATCTATGAAATCAACACTATGGCCTGTTAATCACTTACTTTGGGGTTACTCTTATTTATTAGTGTTTTCTTTCACTTTGTATTTAACCTGCTGTCCTCCTCTTGTCTCCGCAGTTCGCACAGTGTCTGAAGATGGACAGAGTGACCAGTATGCAGAATCCATTCATTCCCTCTACAGCTCCCACTCAAGCTCCACCCCCACAGCACTGTATCACCATGGTGATTATCTCAGAGCCCTGAGCTCCAGACAGGTGGCAAATCACAAGTGAGTGTGTGTAGAAGCAGCAGCTGCTATGACAATAGCTGGTTTATGTCTCCCTGCAGAGACTCCTGGATGGGACTAGATGGGATATACTGTAAATCAAGCATACAATAATTTTGATGTATGAATTTCAGACAATAATTCCTGAAACTGTGTTGACTTGTTAACTCTTTGTAATATTAAGCCTCATTGGCAGTGCAATGTTGAAATATCCTTAAGATTTCTGTTCTCATATTCTTGTTTTATATTATGTATCTTATTACAGAATCTGCTGTTAATGAATCTGGTTGCATAATAGGGGGTAATTGTATTTTTCCTGAATGGTGTGGAGCTGCATGACTTTTCAAAGAGTTTGTGCATGTGTGTTTGGTTTGAAGCCTGCATAGAAAGCAAATCTCACCTGGCTCGTCACTTGAATATTTTCGCAATGCTGCACTTAAGCACTCACATTTTCTGGACTTTAAAGTGTTTGACCCCGAATTTGTGTGGTAGTGAAAACCAAATCATACTGTATCTACTAAGATAAAAGTTACCACCAACTGGATAGTGTCATTTGATTTTAAATATGTTGTGTATGCTTTTCTGTGTGTGTTTCTAGTGAGGCAATCCAGACACTCCAGGATGAGGTCGCCAGACTAAAGGAGAAACTAGAAAGCTGTCTGAGAAATAAAAAGCTTCTCAACTCCACAAGAGCAGCTCCTTCAGCTCAACAGAACTACACTCACTACTACACCTCTACACCTCGCATTAGGTTGGTTTTCATCTTCCTGATGTATCCACACTGTCCAGGCCTCTTTTTCCAGTGTTGTGCCCACACAAGCACAAATTAACAATTTGTCTGTAGAAAGGAACAACAGATAAAAGCTTATAACTCTAACAAGGAAGCCTGCAGTGAAAAGTTTTACTTCCCCTATTGCCTCCTTTTTACATGCAACCTAAACATAGCTCAATACTTATTGTATATACTGTTGTTTACTAGTTATCTTTTCATGTTGACTTGTACTTTATTTAATCCCCTCCTGTTGCTCAGGCCTGGGGAGAAATGTCTGACTGATATCAGCAGGGGAAGAAAAGAAAGAGGAACGGTTGATGAGGTAGAGGAGGATTCTACACTGAGACGAACAGCCAGAGAGAGGTCACTCTCTGTAGACAGACAAAAACCAGGACGTGACATCAGTAAGTTTGTCTACTTTCATTTACTTTCTTTCTTTGAAAGATCATGTATCATCCAGATGTTACTACTAATACACGTATTGTAGGTCCTTCAGTGAAGGAGAAGGTGATTGAACAACTAAGGATTTATAAACCTCCATCCATAAATGTAGGTCAATGTGTAACCATAAATGGTAATGCATTACAACTTGTCATAAGAGTCTCACACAAAGACAATAACACATAAGAACCCAACTAGATGTTGTCAGAACAATGGTAAATATGCATAGAAAACATTTCCCCTTTTATTTGTACATAGACACATTACATGTAATATATGTAATGGTTTTGTTTTCAGGGACAGGTTCAGAGCTGGAGCCCCCCACACCCCAGTCTCAGGTGTCCAGATGTACTCAGACATCCACTGCAGAACCAGACATCTGCAGTTCAAGCACAAACCCTGTCCACAGCAAAAGAAAACTTCCCAGTAAGAGCATCTGTCCCTCCGATGCAGGCACATGATTTATGTGTCATTAAAATAATTGATATATATATTGTTAAATTAAGAGTTAAGATTATATACATATATATTGTGTTTTCCACATCAGAGTTCGCCTGAACAGATTGTGTCCACCCTGCTGGGGAGAGTATTTCACTGCCACACTTTTCTTAAGCCTTGAAGTTTGTGTGTGTGTTGCAGGGCAGAGTCCTGCTGTGTCTATACAAGTTTCAAAAACAGCAGATGAACCTGACTGCAGAAGTCATCAAACTCCACTTTGTCTTGAATGTTCATCATGTCACCAAGAACGATCTGAACGTAAGAAGGCTCCTTTCATTCTCAACAGGAAATCTGGGTTGTCTTTTATGTTTGTTCATACTTGACTTTCCTAATATTCTGGCGAAGAGGATAAAATCTAAGTTTGTAAAATCCATTTTTTAAAAAAAATTTATTTGAATTCATTTGATCTGCCTCCTTAAATCCTCATCCTGTTGGTCTTGTGTTTCCAGAGCCAGTTGGTGGCAACAGAGAGCAGACCCACTCCTCCTCTTGCTGTCTTCACTGTCCTCTTTGTAGATGCCCTGAGCGGCACAGAGGCGCTAAGTCAGGTTTGTCTGATGTGATGCTGCTAAGACAGATTCTTACAGAGGAATGAGTTTTTGTATGTTTGTAGAGGTTTGTACAATTTTCTGTCACTCTGTATGCTTGCTCTGCGTGTGGTTAAGAGTGAGATTAATCTATGACTTGAATTTGCAAAATTTAAATTTGCTACTCATTATCAGGACATTACAGTCAGATTTCAATAAACTCACTTCACCCAGCACATAAATTATTTCAGTCTGGAGTAAATTAAATAAGATTAATTATCTAAAGGTGCTCCAAACCTGTGATTCACAGACTGTCGCAGAGACTCGGACTCTCCAACACACACAAGCTGCCAAACTGCCAACTCCCCTGACAAGGCAGTGAGGAGCAGATACACTGCAGCTCCTCCTCCGCTGCTGCAGTGCATGCCACTGTTCCCACCACCACTCCTGTAAGTGGTAACCTGCCCTTACACACACACATATAAACTCTCTCTCTCTCTCTCTCTCTCTCTCTCTCTCTCTCTCTCTCTCTCTCTCTCTCTCTCTCTCTCTCTCTCTCTCTCTGCCTCTCTCTCTCTCTCTCTCTCTGCCTCTGCCTCTGCCTCTGCCCTGCCTCTGCCTCTGCTCATTAGGCTGATTTCACCCACTGTTCTCTCTCCAGTCTTAATGACTTTTCTTGCATTGGCTTAATCACTCCACTAAGTGATAATTTGCAACCAAAAGTGCCGTGTCCCAATTCCATATTACATACTATTTTTGGAAATTCTGTACTCCACTCTACAGCCAATGTGTAAAACCAAAAACAAATGCTTATTGTTACAAGAGAATGAGGAACTAAAAAGATTTGAATGCAAGTTAATGCTTTTGGAAAAAAAAAACAACAGCTAACAAACTTAATGTAACTGAGGCAATGTCCCTGTTTATATACTGAAAACATACTGAAAAAGTGTCTATATCAGGTAAACTCAACAATGGAAATGATTGTCGACCGATGCAATGCTCAAAGGAAATGGAGGAGCTCCTCACAACTGCAAAAATAAACAAATGATTTAGCGAAATAACATCTTTTCAGATAAATACGTCTCTTTGGAAATACATTATTCCTCTTTGTAAGTTTAACTGGCAGTGGCAAATTTGCAGTTTGACATCCATAAGCATACATATGTTATCATTTCCTGTTCGTACAGAGAGTAAAATGAATGTATACATTATGTTGTACATATAAAGACACTGCCAACACTATTATTAAAACATGACATATAACACATTGTTTCTCACTGTGAGTTTCACCAAAACTGTATCACTAACTTTGTTTTTTGTCATAAACCTTACCCCCTTTTCAGGATGTATTCACCACCCCTCTACATGTCTCCTAGCAACAAAACTGGGTCATCCTCAGGGGTCAGAGGTAACGGGGAGATGAGGGGGAGGAAGAGGCGCTCCCTGTCCACTGATAAGCAACGCTCCATGGACAGCTCTTTGAACCGAGCCATCAGAGCAGCTCGGCACATGCAACACACCTCTAGACACATGGCTCACTCCTTGGCTACTGGACTGCAGTACCAGGAGCTGCTGACTCAGTCCTGAAGCTACTAGTCTGATCTCACTTCACAGGCAGCTTAGACTGAGCAACATTAACTCAAAGTTTAAACCAAAGTGGATAATAATAAATTTTAAAACTTTTTCTTGGGTAACTTTTCTTTGGTACGTTTGGAGAAACAATGTTACTGAAGCTTCATTGAAGTCTCAGGTGGCCAATCATGAACTGGTTTCTGTAGCAGAAATATATATATATTTCAAAAGATGCACTGGCATATATTGAAATGACTTTGTAAAGTGATGTAGTACTGTAGATCAGTCTGACTGATAATGTAGTTGATCATATTGATTTTTATACCAAAAGACATTGGTGTCTTCACCTGAAATGAGAAAGTACAGCTGTTGTACTGTATGACAAAGCAGTTGTCCCGAGTTCATATGTATTGATCCCTTGATTATTTTAATGATCATTTGATTTTTTCTCGTTTGTAGAGAAAAATTGATCCAGGAATTCAGTGTTATTGTAATTGCTTTATAATCCTCTTATTTGTTGATACAGTAACATGTTGTGCTGTAAATGAGATGAACTTGCTCATTGCATCTGTTCTGTTTTGAATGGTCGTACTACAAACTACCATTGACCTATTTTGTTAATGGTAACTTGCTTATCTCTCTTGATCTCCAATGTAAAATCAATAGAGCCGTGTGGCCACCAAGACATGAGATGATGGATATCTTCAAAGTGTGTTTTTCTTTTGTGTTGTTGTTAAAGTGATTTTGTCTGCATAGACTGCACATTTTAAATTGTGGACACTAGAATGAAGGTTTGTCAGCATGTTTAATCATAAGCTTGCAAGTGTACATGAGCCAGAGGTAGAAGTCTACTGTAACTGACCAGCTTCATGTGGATTAGACATTCACACACCAGAAATGCAGTAATGAAATGAAGGCTTTTAAACATCCAGGCTCCGGTGTGGAGCCATCTTTACACAGTGCTGAGATAGAAAAAACAGAGAAACAAGATTGTTTACTGATGAAATAATGCATTTGGTTGGAACACACCCAGAGAACTGGTAAATACATAATTATTAATAATTATTAATGTTTTTGTTACTAATACCTTTTTTTACCTTTGTACCTTTATTTCTCAAATGGTTTGTGTTTTTTAATATTTTGCAGGGGATCTTGTCAGTTGTCTCTAAGGAGCCAAATAAATGTTGAAATTGACATTTATTGTCACTGTACTCTTGATTTTGATTTTTAAAAACTAAAAGTAGAGCTTACTTTTTAAAAGAAAGGAGTTGAGTCTTAGATGTAATGGAAGCCAATTTATTAGACAGCCTTAGTACATATTAATTTCACATGGAAGTATTGTTTGTGCTTCAGCACTGGCAAACAAACAATCCCAATAAGTTAAACAGTTTCAGGACAGACTAATGTTTCATTATTTTTCTCTGATAAATAATTTTGATATAAATCAATCGATTTAACAGAATAAACCCTATACAACAGCAAATTATAATAGAAAAAATAAAACACAAAGTCAAGCGTTTGCATCACAGAAAACGCAGAATAGTGCAATATACAACTTGTTTGGCCAGGAAAGAGGGAAGGAAGGAAATAAAAGAGAAAAGGTTGGGTTGGAGATTTGTTGTCTTTTTTTCTTTGCAAAGCCATTCACTATTGGAGGGTTTAACATTGCACCAGAGGAGGAAACAAACAAAGAAAATATAGATAATAGTTCTTTTTCCCAGCTGACCACTAACAGCTACGGCTAAAACATCACAAACACGGCGGCTTCACATTGGCATTTTTCAAAGTAAAAGTATCACTACTTCACAGTCAGAAATATCACCAGTCAACAGTGAGACGCTAAAACAGCAACATATGGCATATACACAACACTACTCAGTGCATGGCCCAATTAAACATCGTTACTAACCAATGATAAGACTTAATCCGACAGGATACAATACTGAAATACAACTGGCCCTTTTTAAGATTATTCTTTAAATATCAGCAAGCAACGGCCTTTTTGACATTAAAACGTGAAGTTTCTCCAGAGAAAGGAAAAAAGGTCGTGGCGGGGAAACACTTCACAGTCTCGGCAGCCGGAGGAGGAGGAGGGATGACTCTGGCTTTTCCACGGAGCGCTTTCTATCTCCATCTCTATCTCCATCTTCATCTTCATCTTCATCTCTGCGCTTCTCTCTCGTTTCTGCACCGATACTCCACCGAAGGTTTGACTCTGTTTGGGGCATCGGACACGCTCCGGAGGACGCGGCTGAATCTACCGCAGTTTCACGGCGGAAAAGTGTCAGAATATCCGCGGGAAACTTCTGTAACTATTCCGGCAGCGTCTCTGGCTGTTAAAACATTTGCTAAATATGTTACAAGTTGTATTCGTGTCAAAAAATACGCCTGGAAAAGACAACTCCCGTTCGTTGCTAGCGCGCTAACCGGGTGTTTTGTCGCTTGTTGCTACAAAACAAGCAGCTAACGCGTGTGCGGGCAAGAACGGAAGCCTCACTTGTCCAAAATTAAT
Organism: Istiophorus platypterus; assembly: GCA_016859345.1. Lineage (NCBI taxonomy): Eukaryota > Metazoa > Chordata > Actinopteri > Istiophoriformes > Istiophoridae > Istiophorus > Istiophorus platypterus. The sequence goes on along the minus strand of CM029128.1, from coordinate 18,466,861 downwards.
ATCAGTATAAATTCCGCGCACATAAACAAACATTTCTCAATTCTCCCCAATGTTTAGAAATGAATTATCACATTAAAAGAAGAACATAGTAACAAGTATGGGGATTTGTGTAGGCTGTAGATTGTGGTGTTAATGAGTGGAGTGTTTAATATTCTATCCACCACATCTATATCAGCCATAGTAAACTAACAATTAAAAACACATCTGAGTATCATGCGTTAGATTTACATCACCATATTTTGTCCAGTACCGAATAAACTGGCAGCTATTTACAGTTGAACCCACCAGCGGATAATGCCGCAGGATTAGTTCTAAAAGTTTCAGTGAACATTTTTTTTTTTTTTTTAAATAATTTTTGATACTCAAAACAAAGGTTTTCGGTGGAGTATTCAAGCTCAGAATCTTTGGAAAAAGCTAAACACAAACTCTGCAGCTCCTGGAACATCCACACTGGAAACAAACACACGGATAGTCCACACAAGTCCAAGCATGCTACTGAATATGCACATCTCAAATGGGTAAGGGCCATTCCTCTCTGATATTATATATATATATATATATATATATATATATATATATATATATATATATAAAATACGTATTGCATGTTGACTGATATATAGTTTACAACAAACCGCATGTCCCTCCTCCACCTGCTTCCAATAAAAACTCACACCAAGGAGGTAATCCAAAGGAACAAACAAGAGAAAATGTCTACCTTTTACACATTCTAGCAGGTTTCATAGCATACAATATTACATTTTGGTACTTTCAGTTTAAATGGCCTTCTGTTCTGATATTTAAACCTTTTTAAATAAGTTTCTTTAGTTGCATCCATTGTAAAACATGAGAATACTTGCAACAGTTTTATTCTTTGATACAACATATATTTTTTTATCATCTAAGATTTTTTCTTTTTCTCTTTTCAAGCAAGATGCATACACAATTAATGGATAGAGTTGGGGGTGGGTAACGGGGCGGGGGGCTGGTAAGGTTGATGGGGAGAGAGATGTGATTGGAGGATTTTAGCTTGTCACTTCCTCGTCTGGTTTGTTCATGGCCTTGAGCTGCTCCAGCAGGCTGGTGGGGGTAAAGATGTTGGTCGATCCTGGTGGAGACACGCACATGCATAAGACACACACAAACACACACACACAGAGCGTTAGATCTGCACGTTTGGAAAGAAACAGATGAAAAATGTGTTTTCAGCTCTTGCTATTAATGCCTATTGTAGATGAGGGTCAGTCATAATGTTATGACCTACATCTGCAGTCCCCAGTTACTCATCATAAAAATGCTTGTCACTGTTTTCAGGTAAAAATCTACACAATACCCATATAAGTCTCCCAAATACTGCCTCTATTCAATGAGTTTTAGATGTCATTTTAGACATTATTTTACAGAACTGTGTCTACCCGTAGAGGAACATTTACCACATTAACTGATCTGAAAGCATGAAATCTCCCCAAACTAGAGATATGACTTATGCAAGATTAACTGGGCAAGGTGGATGAGCTCATGTGGCCCAATTTGTGTGTTTTCATTCTATTACATTTATCAGTTATCTATCCATCCATCTCTTGCCTTAGACTAGAAGTGTATTACTCGATTTTCCTGTATAAAGAGCCATTTTAACACCTTCGACTACTGACTGATACTTTCCACTCTACAAACAAAGAGCTGATACAAAATTGTGAATCTGTGTTAAAGCACATGCAGCTGAACATTATGGAAGCGCACAGATCAGTGAAGGCACCACACAACTGACATGACTCTGAGCTGAAAGCGGCATGTGGGCTAGTGGAAGAACCTGCGACACCAAACCTGTCTAAAAAGCACGGCCAATCAGATGTTAGAAAAAAATGTGCACATGACCATGTAGGCCCTTACTTATTGAACATGCAGAAAGCTGTAAAATACTGCTAGAAAAGGCAAAAAAAAAGACAAAAGCAAATATTCTCTACATGTCATGAAATCCAAAACCAGGGAGTTAGGTCTGTCATCTGCCATAGATATGAATGAAAACTTTAATCAGAAAGGGATGAACACTTGTGACAGCTGAAGACACATTTCAAACATTGTGAAACTTGAAAGGTGCTGAACGGAGTAAAGCAAACATTTTGCCAAATTTGTTTGTTGCTTCATTGCCAGATTTACAGATGGAAAGCTGCCATCTTAATTCTACACAGATGTGAACAGATAATTTGATTTACTCCTCACACCTGTTCAACATCAACAGTATTCGACCTGCTTTGGTTTGTTTCTGTTGCAAAGCTGCATGTTTCCTTCAGTTTGTTTTTGATTAGCTGCTGTACCTCAAAGACATTCACCTACGATTAAAACTAAACTTGACCCTAAAAGGAAGAGGAGGTAGCTGAAGGTAAAAACAGAAGAGAAAGAGGCAAGCCCATCTCGAGTTGGGTTATTATGGTGATGCAGGGGGTCGTGGGTGTCAGGGGGTTGTGGTCGGGTGGGTGTTTAGTGCGAGTCACAGAGGTCAGTGTCGGACTGGCCTCGCCTGCTTCTCTGCTGTTCCCCAAACACACAGCTTCGTGGGCCTTTCAGCCCCAGAAACACAACACCGTGACGTTGATCTCCAACGGCACCAAATAACAAAACATGGCTCGCTTTAGACCAAAATAACATAACAAAAACAAAGAGTTGTTTTAGTAAGTGATGGCCTTTTTTCTCAGGAAGTGCTGCATGTGGCAGTATGTGGGGGGACAGCCATACTGCTTATGGTGAGAGCTGCTTACTGAGGAAACCATAAAACCAAAGGTTGGTTTGTAAATGATATTGCTTTAGCAGAGTAGTCAGGAATGAGAAGGATGCCCAGGACTAGAATATTCTGTCTTTATGGGTGAAAGTCCAGCTTTAACTGTGTATAAGTGTAGCCTTAGTAATAAAGTAAAAAGACAGGAAATGATGCGGTGATGGATATGGAAATAGATATCTAATACCTCCATGAGGAGATTATGTTTCAAATGTTCTTAGACCTGTGTTTGTTAGCAGGATTTTTCGTAACTATGTGTTAGAATACATGAAATCTAGTGAAGAGAGGAAGAACTGGTCAGTTTTTGATGAAGATAGCTCCACCATGTGGCTGTTCATAGAACACTTTCATAAAGAACTTTCTTGTTGGCAGGTGCTGAACCAGGGAATAAAAGACAAACATTTATTGTCCCTTCACTCCTTGGTTCAAAAGAAGTCTTTTTTCAACAATACACACTTCATCCACTCTAAACCAAATTTAGTGGATAATGTTTTTTGACAACGCCAAAGAAAAGCTGTTTTTTTGTATAGGTTCAATGGTAGGTTGATTGGCAGATTTTTGCAAATGTGATGTATTTTAAATGAACTCTTAAATGTATTTTGTTGATTCCAGCACATTTTGGACAACACAGCCCTGAGCGTCTTCAAAGGCAAGGTGTTCATTAAAAATTGTTAAACATTTTGTATTATTAAAATGTTTGTTGCTTTTTGAGCTGCTTTCGAGTTCTACACGAGTTCCTATGGATGTAGTGTCTGTTTTTGTGTTCCTGTAAAAACATACTGACTACTAGTAGTCTGCCAGTGACTGCCATACAGGATGCATTCTGGGAAAAATTAAGAGCATTTCCTGTAGGGTGGGGGGGCAGGTGTAGCGGTTTAACACATGGGGCATCTTCATTTTTAATAGGTTGCTAAAGCATATCAGGTGGAACAATGCTACATTCTCAGACTGTGTCAGCAGAGAGACATTATAGAGGCAGCACTTTGGGCAACTGAACTGTATTCCACTAAAATAGTTACTGTTGCTTGAATTTCTTATTTTGTTGCCACCAAATCTGCCCTGTGTCTCAGCACCCTTTATATATTATAATGAGGAATCGCTATTAATATCCAGCTCCCTCTGCATGACGAGCCATGAGCCATGTGAGCATGTGATGGTGGGCTGAGAGAGAGTGACGTGGAGAGAGTCAGAGGATTGGGAGTCATGGGGGGGGGGCAACAAAGAAAAAAAGGAGAGAATCCTTCTTTGAAATCCAGCATCAAGGCAAGGACCTGTCCTAAAAGAAATCAGTGGCAAATCAAGGGGATTGTCTTTGCAATGGGTTAATTAGAAAATAATCAGAACGTTAAAAACTGAGAGAGATGGATTTCAGGGGTAGATTAAATCTAGAGCGAGTGTTCAACAGGCTCAAAGGGCCTTTGGGTGGCTGTTGCAGGGGCGATTTAATCCACCCAGTTGAGATGATGGGGGGAGGCAGCAGGGATGGGGTCACAACCCCCTCAGGCATGGCCACTGCCCATTGCAGAATTTATTAGGGTTGGAACCAAAGGTCCAAGCTCCAGACTTTCAGCCAGGGCCCTAAGGATACACCTGACTGAAGAGCCGGACTATGATCGGGCACCTGTAAGTATACAGGGAGCCTGATGGAGCAGTCCATGCACCGAGGAAAGGTTGGGGTGCTCATCCCTGAAGGACACGAGGGGGCAGGATGGTGGAGTTACATAAAACAGTACTAAGTGTTCAAAGAAGCAAAAGGAAGGAGGATGAAGCCCTTATGCTGTGAATGTTCAGAAAGGGCTTCTTTGTGCGGCTGCCTTTACTTTTTTCAGTGTGATTTCTCTCTCCCTCCCTCCCACTCTGTCTCTGCCTCACTCGGCTGAGGCGTCTGCGTCCTCAAAGGACACCCTAGTGGATTCTCGGAAGTCGGGGTGCTGCAGGTCCGATAAGAATTTGGTGGGGGTGAGCATGTGGGTGGAACCTGTGGAGGAACAGAGGCGGCTTCACCACTCGTCTCTCAGCACACGCCACGCCCCCCCATTCTCTCTCCAAAAGACAAAAGGGTCAAACAGGCAACCTGTCATACGTACGCACAGATACACAATCACCCACTGACATTATACACACACACGCACACACGCACACACACACACACACACACACACACACACACACACACACACACACACACACACACACACACACAGACTCGCACACACACTCACCATGTTGCACAAACATAAAAAAACTGGGACTCACAGACACAGAAAAAGACATGGGCGTGGCTGCAATTTAAAGACAACAGTTGTTTTTAAAGACAATAGCTGAAGCAGAGCACAACAAAAACTAACAGGACACTTTTCCCATTTATAAACACAGACGGGCTGGCAAAGCTTGAAGACATCAAATGAACAGTACAGAGGGGCATAACATAAAGGGCGCGTTTAAACAAAACACACTGCACACAGGTTGTAATGACTACCTGCAGCTTAGCCTTCGAAATGCATTTCATAAGATTACACGTTAACTGCTTTGTTGTGTTTGTTGTGAAACTGCTGTGGCCAACATCTGTAATGTGGGATTCATTGTGTGGGTGCATGAAAGTCAAAAAGGAAATTCTGCCTACCTACATGAACCGAAATTACCTCTGTTTGTAAAACGTTGACCTAAATTCCACTTGATATTTTGTACTTTAAAAAGTGAAAGTGTATATACTTGATCCAGCATTGGTTCGTAGAATATTTTTTTCTACTTCCAGTGGGCCAGTGGTATGAGATATTACTATATTTGTTTTTATATAATTTTCAAAAACTAAAAGTGAACTTTCTTATAATCATCTTTCTTTTTGTTTCAACAAATGCAAATGAATTCAAGAAAGTATTCATTAAAAACTCATAGTGCCAGAAAATCAACTGATTTCACCCCAAGCTTTGTGAAAAAAAAAAAAAAAAAAATCTAATTCAAATTATGCAATTTTATGCAATGAATTTGCACCTTCTACCTCTAGGTTTAACTTTTCATTGTCTCCACCCATGTCTTCCTTCCCTCCATCTTATTTATATCACATTTTCTCAGCCGTGTTCCTTTTCAGAGGCCATGACCTTCTCTGTCCTTCAGAGGACCCGAAGGACAGAATTGCCTTGTACCTGCTGGTCCAGCCTCAGATAGTCCTCTGAAAATGCTTCGGAAAACGCCGACAAATAAGCACACAGCTTTAATCAGCATTCACTCTAAAACATGTCCACTCAGAGACACGTCCACTCTGTGTTCAAGGTTGTGGTGAGTGTATCTTTGAGTATTCATGTTCGCCGCCTGCACGTTAACACTTCTTCTTGTTCTCGGCTTGCGCTCAGTGATTCCCCTCGTTGCATTACTCACCAATGATGGCTTCCCATTTCCCATTGGCCTGTGTGACCTCATAGGCGCAGCGCATCTCACTGAAGGACACGCCGCCGATGATGAAGACCATGACACGTGGACCGGTGCGATACTCTCCAGGGGTCTTATTCTTGTGCCAGTGGCCGTACCGAGCACTGCCAGGGCAGAAAGAAAACAGGGTCGCATTGTTACAGACTGGCATGCTAACTCATTCCTCCCTTCCTCTCATGATATTATCTTTTGAATTAAGAACGATTTACGCGAACATTTTGGTTGTTCAAAAAGAGTGAAACAGGAGTGTAACGAATTTTTCAGATTTTTGAGTTGTGAATGAGAATGAGAAAAAAGGGCCTAAGTGATCAACACTGCACTCACTGCAAAAAGAATCTGTGCAAAGATTTTTCAAAGATTTTCACCCTGAATTTTGCCTCTTAGGCATCGTTTCCTTTCATGCTACATTTAGGCTGATCCTGAGCATCTGATTGGTGGAAGTTGAAGTTTTGCAGGCTGCACATTGTACTGAAAAAAAAAAGTACTGTAAAAAAAATATCAAACGTTTTTTGTATCCTTGTTCATTTGTGCGTATGGTTTTTGCAGTGTAGTCTAAAAAGATGGTACAGTGGCACATTGATAAAAACTTAGGCAGTTAAGAGTGAAGAATGATGATGCAAAGTATGAAGAGCAGTTAAATCATAATATGTTACTGCCATGATTGCACATAGATAGAAGTAACAGAAGTTACCTTGGTAACTGAAACGAATTTCAGTTTTACCTGCACATCTCGGACCAGATTCCACCATCAGAAGTTTTATCTGCATCTGTGTATATTTCCTCTGACTAACCTACATGTATCCTAACATGGTCCTCGGTGCTACATGTGTCTGTAGATGTGGGGGAGGGACAGCCAATCAGATCAGTTTCTGCCAGGGGAGGATCTGATGCTGAATCATTACACACCAGCAGCCCCCCTCTCACGCTGGAGTGTTAAGATTAGTGGGGCTCAATGTGGCTTCACCGCTCCCCCTCATAGATAAAGACACACACACTCAAAGCTGTAAATTCTGATGACTTGTACTCAGGTCAGTTTGCTTACATTTCGGTCGGGAGTTGCGAGTTGTGAGATTTAAACCAAGATTCATTATTTTATGAGAGATGAAAGATTATGTTGGACTATGTAATTTTCCTTTTCTAACTGAAATTAAATAGACTATCATACTCTCTGCAGGCAGACATTTTCATGAATCCGATAAAGTAATTTCGAAAAATTGTAATCTGTATATGGCTCACAAACCTCCTTTTTCTCGATTTTTCATAAGTATTGATCCATTGGACTCATCTCCCTTCCAAAATTACGATTGACCCAATACCATCATTTTTTTCATAATCTAAAAAGGGCTACTACCATCTAATAATGTGCCTTTTTTGTATATAGATGTAGAGGTATTTGTGTGTCTGTGTGTGTGTATACCTGACTGCAGTGGTGCTGAAGGAGGCAGAGGATCGGGTGGAAATGTAGGGGTAGTGCTTGGTGTCCAGCTTATCATCAATAGCATCCTGCAGGGGGACAAAAAGACAAAGCAGATCTTTGTCAGCAATATTGTCTGCCTTATAGTATATACACACACATCTCCTAGCAACCATGTGTGTTTCCATCATGAAGACCCATTGAAGAATTGGCTTTGCACAAATACAGTGCTAAATATAGTCGATAATAACCAGGCTGGAAAAAAAAACATGTTGACCAAGGTCGTTGTGGATGTATGTCAAGTAAAAATACACAAATCTGCTCAGAATAACTAATTTGTCAGTTTTTTGATCGACAATATAGATTTGCTCGAGATAAAAAAAAATACCCACAACTACAGTGAGGACGGCAGGTTAAATTAAGCCCTGATAAGTCAACTAGGGATTCCAGCCCTGCAAACACACCTCCATGATGTCCTTGACCAGTGGCGTCCAACGGGACAGCTGATAGGTCTGCTCGCTCACACGCTCCTTCCTGTCCACCTTCTTTCCTCGGCGGAGGGTGGACTGATGAACGAGAGAAGAAACAAGGAGGAGAAAGATCATTGGAATCACCTATAAGTCTCTCATACTGATCAATCAAGATTTAGGTCACACTGTTTGCTCAATAAATTTGGTAACAAAACACAAACTCCTCTGTGAAACAAACTTTAGTCCCTGACATGACATCTAGTCGATAAAGGCTAAAGAGACCTGAAATGTCCTGATTGGATGTTATGGATTGATTTTCTTCAGTCTAGGCAACAACTGAGTCCCAGTCATTAAAGTACAGCATAATAATGACTTGAGTGGGTCATGCTGTCTCTATGTTATTAAGGACAGAGACAAGACCAGATCAGATCATGGAACAGAGAATAATATTTAACTCAACAAAAAATCCTCAGTAAATAAACATTTAGTTGATTGGCAGTTTCTCTCTCTCTCTCTCTCTCATTCTCTGTGTCTCCGTGTCACACACATACACTCCCTCACACACTCCCTTTCTTTATATGATATATTATTATAAATAATGCATTCCTGTATGGACATACCACTGAGATTCTCTCCTTGGTTTGGTACTTGTCTGAATTAGCATGAATCAGCTGTTCAGCTATTCTGTAACTTAGTTTATATTACTCAGCAGGTTTCATGAAATTTAGTTCAACTCTCATTTCTGCATGATGTTAAAATGGCCAAGTTATGAAATGTAAAATTAAAGCATTGTTTCCCATGTGACAACACTGTTACATAGTGACCAAGGATAGGTCTGCCTCTGTAGCCTTTTGTAATGTGGAGCAGATCTCTATGATTTTGGTGATTTGGAATATATATAGTTATTCAGCTAGACTATAGGACTTTTTTATTATATTGTTAATCAAATTTGTTGTTGTTTTACTCTTGCTCATCTATCAAGAGTATTGGACATCATCTTGATATCTAAATAGTCCTGTACCATTGTGAATAGCTACTTCGTGTGCTGCACTGCGATAACTGTCATATTATACACTGTTCTCCTACATCTTCTTCTAAGCAGATATGCTCTTATATTGGTTTTATTTTTAGAATCATTGTTCATTTAACACATCAAATAAGCTGACATGTGTGATTTTTAACTTAATCTCCCTATAGTAAGTACATCACCAAATCACCAAATCAGCTCCTCCTTCTGTCTCTTGAAACAAAGGAGTAATGCTCATTGGAGGAAAATGACAGTTTGGGCTTGAACAGCTGACTTGCCACACATAATACACAGATCATAAAAAGAAGCGTGCCCTTCTCTCTGGGAAATCTAACCCTTTTTGCACTTTGACAATTTTGGTGCTTTCTTTCTTTTCACAGTTCTACCTTCATTACTTTTGGCCCTTCTTCGGATTTTCCTTTTTGGTTTTTGTTAAGATTTTTTCCTAATTGTGTGCATTTTTATCTTTAGCTGAAACTAGCTTCTGCTTGTAACTCAATACCAAACTAAACGAGTTTTTACATTTTGTACTTCAGCACCTGCATTGACAGTGAAAGAGTTTATTTGAGAAAGTGAGTGTAGCAGAGCTGATCCATTTCAACCCCAATAGACCAAGGAATACAGAGAAAGCATCATCCAACAGACCCTTGTCTCTCTTAAGAAACCAGCTCCATCAACTGGAGTGAAGCCGTCAGCCGAGCGGCCCCCATAGGGCCAACTCTGAGACGATGCCACAAAAGTAGGCTAGAGACAGGATTGACTATAAGACTGATTAATTTGTTTTATGTATTTTCCCTCATCAGAAGGTGGTGCTCCAGTTTTCAATGAGAGCACATTTAATATTTAATATAATATTCATTGAGACACACTAACCCATTTTAAGGTTACTGATTTCTATTCATTGACTTGAAGCCAGTGGTGACTGGAAAGTTAAGAAAACATGTTCATTTTTAACAAAAGCTATGCTACAATTTGGGAAATCATAGGAAGTCATGTAAAGTATCCACAACACCATTTGTATTAGGGCTGTTACAACAGCAACCACCCAGCATAACCACGTGACTCTGTAAGTCTTATGATGGAGTCTCACTATCTTTGAGTTTATTGGAGAGAGTGAACAGGGAGATGATACATATACAGATATTACAGATAAAAAGAAGGAGTAAAGACTGAGAGGGCACATCAGACTGAGGAAGATGAGGGGAAGAAGAGAATGATCAGACTCCAACTGAATGAAGAAGCACAGGAGAGAGAAGGAGAAAAGAAAAAAGAGTCAACAGTTCAAAAGAGAGGATCTTACATCTGTGATGATGGGGACGCCCAGGTGGGCCATGTTGGTGATGATCTCACTGTCCTCAGGTGGGATTTGAGCGTGCTGGATCAGCTTGTTCAGATTCTCCTCCGTAATGCCTAAACACACACACACACACACAGGTAATATTGAACATCTTTAGGACTCTTTCTTGTTTACATTTAATATGTTTAGCCATATTTTTTTCCAAGGGGAATTCATATTTTGCTGCTTGAGTGCAAAAATAAAATAATTCCATTATAAACCAAATCTCATTTTTATATCATCACATTTCCTGTATATTACTTAACTTCAACAGCTTATTATAGCAGTGCATGGCAGACTTTTTCTGTCTTTTTTGTTTCTGTATCCTGTGAAACATCGTTTGCACAAGCTTGTGTTGGTGACAGCTGACTCGCTAAAGCTTATGTCAGGCTGTACTGGTTCATTTCTTTCTTCACTTCATGGATAATGATAGGGGATGAGTTCCAGTGCCACCAGCAGTGAAACAGTCCCTTTTGTTGTTATTTATTTATAATTTATAAAAGGAAAAGTGAAAGACAAATCTAGAAATTATTCAAATGTTCAGCAGACAGACATTCCAAAACAGGTTGTTGGTTAATTACTAGTTTAATGTCCCTGTATACTGAGCATTTCTGAACATTCAGCAGTTTAAGCACTACTGACTAACACTCAAAAGTCTGCTTTATTATTACAAAAGTCAACTGGACAAAGCTGAAGCTGCAACAAAGAGTAAAATTATTTTGAAAAACACACTAATATTAAAAGAAAAATGAGGTTTTACAGGGACAGATAGCAGCAGACTTCTGATTCCTTTATTTCTTTATGCTGTCTGTAGTCCCCCACTCACCGTTCTTCAGGAAAATGTAGAGCAGAATGATGCGGATCTTGTCATATGTGCTGACATTGGCGTCCAGCAGGATGGGCACAATAGCCCTCATGGGGTCTTTTATCTTCTCTCCCTCTGCGTCTGTTCCCATAGCCAAATCCTGTAACAGATACCTCAGGTCTCATATGTTTGTTATCTAAAAGGTCTGACAACCACATTTCTTACATAAAATCCTCAAACATGTTTCCAGAGATTGCAAAAGCATTTTACTTTTGATTTCTGACGACTCAACAAAGGATGCACTAAGTAAAAATTACTTAAATTATCTGTGTGTAAGAATATCTGCCCAAGCACTGCATGTACTGTACAATTATACATTTTGATATTCATATATGCTACATTAGAAATGCTAGGTTTTGAGAATTTCCCCCTTTAGCTCTACTCTCATCGTTTCCTCCTCTCACCTGTTCCACACGGCACAGCTTGTCCACTGTTCCCTGGTAATGCTTCATACAGTCCTCAGCCAGCTGCAAGTGAGTGGAGTACTGAAAAAGACAAAACACAGAATCAGCATACACACTCACACACACACACGCACACACACAGGAAAACACACACAAGCCTGCATGTGAATACACACACCTTGCTGAGCTCCTTCTGATACTGAGGCATCTTCTTCAGCATCTGGGACAGATCCCTCATTGTGGTCTGTTGAGACAAGAGCAACACAAATGTCAAAAATTTGGAAACAGAAACAGCTGAATGCATAAAGCAGTTCTGGATTGACTGGATTAGTACTAACTTAAAAACAGAGAATGATTCATTTAAAGAGGAACTGCCGAGCTGTAAACTAAATGACAATACTGTACTGTGATCAAACTCATGCTGGTGTTGACGCTGACATTTACTTCCAAAGTCATAAAAATTGGCTTTGCATGGGTTGAAAATGGCTCAACAAGCCATCTACTGCTTCAAATCCTCCTGAACATACTGTATATTCAACCGTTTTGAATTTATGAAAATCATTTATAAAAAAAGAGTGTTAAGACCCTCTAACCAGAGGAGGGGTCCGCCTCCCCCAGCACCCGTACTTGAGTGAGAATCTGTGAAACAAACAGCCTACTTGGTATTTTTTGGTTTTGGTGCAGTGGTTCTGACTTTTACTTTTAAAGTAGAAGAACCGCCGTACAGCATTCTCTCTCTTCAGACCCTCGCACAGCTCAGCAGGGGCCGCAGATGGCAGCCGGTCCCTCGAAAGCGACACACTATGTACATTTACAATAAGCATTTTTCACCAGAGTGTTTCTAACTACATGCTTGGCTCTGAGAGCTCCGGCCTCGGGCTTTACTGAGGCTGGAGCCAACAGCTCGAACCGATTCGGCTTGGGACCACCACGGTCCTCCACCACACTAATGTCCTCTTTAGAGGATTCTGGAGAGGAAAAGACTTCCACCTCAAAAGAGCCCTCTAGTGTAGGTGGGGATGTCGCTGAGCAACTCCAGCCTCCAACCTAAATGACTGAAATAATTTACTTCACAGGCATTCAATACAAGAACTCACAGTTTTTAATGGAGTTAAAGAAAATATCCTTCCTATTATATAAAGTTTTTGTGCCGATACTGTGTGTTCAGACTGTTGAAATATCTTCTTTACCTTCTCTCCAGTGTTCATCCTCTTGCTGGAAGAAAACTCCTTCAGCTGGCGTGTCACTTCCCTGAATGACAAAACACCAAGAGCAAAGGCAGAGCAGCGACAGGTGAGAGAAAGCTTGGAGGATTGCTTTATTCAGCATCAACAGACCGATTGAACAGATGTAGTATGAAGAAAAACAGATACTCACTGGGACACCTCGGCTATGTGTTTGTGTCTCAGGCTCACCCACAGGTCATCATCTTCATGCAGCAGTACCTCCTTCTCACGAGAGTCTCCGATGCCGCTGGTCTCATACCTGAAGTAAAAAGACACATTTTTTAGCACACATATTCAAACATAGCCCTCGCAAGTAATCGTTCATCTGTGTTTTTCAGTTGCGTTTCTCATACTTGTAGACGTCGTTTTCGATGGGCAGCAGGTCGTAGCCCATAGCCTGGAAGGTGAGCTCATGCAGGACAGGTGAGACGGGGTCGAACGCCCTGTCCAGGATGATCAGCTGTGAGCGAGCCTTATCTGGACCCTACAGAGAGAGAGAGCCACAGGAAGATACAAGAATAAGTGAAGCAATAAGATAGACATGCACATAGAATCATTTTAAAATATATCAGTAGTGTTGAATTCAACTTTGTGACTAATAAATACTGAGATGACAATTGAAAACAAAACAAATCAATAGGCGGAATTTCAGAGGGACAAATAAATCAAATCTCCCGAGCTCACCTCTCCCATGGTGGGGTCATCGGCCTTGTAGGCGTCCAGTTTGTCTTGGACCAGCTGGGCTAGGGTGGCGTTGTCCTTGTACTCCCTGACAGAATGAAAGACAGACGGATGGAAGAATGAAAAGGAAAACAAAGGAAGAGAAGACAGACATTCAGATGAGACAGATAAAAGGCAAAGACAGAAAAAAGGGCTTTTATGAAAATTCTTTGGAAGAAATACAATCTGAGAGAGTTTGTCAGGCTGACAGGTGGGAAACAGCCCTGAGCCTGCTGCAGGTTCCAAAGGGGAAACATTCATTAAATGCTGAATATCACAATTATATTTGGTGACTCTTTTAAAAAAAAAGGTGATTAAATGATCTATAACCCTTCTGAGCATTTGTTACTGAGCAGTAATATCTGCAGCACCATCAGTTTTCTGTTCCTACACAAATCTTTGCAGCTTTTGCATCACAGAAGTATGTACCTGACAAATACAAAGATCCTTTTGTACCTTTAAATATCATTTTTAAATGGTGATATGAACCAGATTCATAAATTAGATAGAAATATGCAAAATTGTTTCAATGTACCTTTGGTTAAAATGACAACAATCGAATTCAGTGCTTAGCTGATGATCGCTTGAAGAAATCACCTACTGGAGGGTTTGACTGGAATGAAAACCTGAAGACTCAGCTGTTGATGATGCTCCTGACATGTTGGTGTCATTTTTTACATGTGTGACATGATGGCTTTACTTATTCTATAAGGCAGAACGAGCCAAGGTGAATCCCTCCTAACTGTAGCACCTCCGGTACCAGTCCAGATCAGTTATTTCCCTGAATGCCTCTGTATGCTAATAATGACCAGCCTGCGCCCATGGCCGCCCTCTCTTTAACGCCCCCTGCTGCTTACCCCCGGTATCTGACAGCAGGGTACTCCTTCAGGGTGGCACAGAGCGTGGCCAGCTGCTCGGCCAGCCTCTCCATCACCGGGTTCTTCAGCTGGGTCTTGTGGGGGCTGTAGAAACTGTGGAAGGCGTCTGGATTGTCCAGAGAGTAAACCTGCACACACAGTCAAAAGAAATTTAAGCTTCTGGTTCAACAGAAGTGTTTTGTCCCTTGCTGCTTTAATTGCTTTGAGCTCCTCCACTTTCCTACATCTTCTTCTCTCATATAATGTGCATAGTCATCTGTGTTTTTAAATTTTCTGCTGGTTCTATAATGTACAAGCTGATTTGATGTTGGCAGGAGATTTTCTGTATCACAGAGAGCATCTTGCAGCTCTGAGTGAAATACAGGTGGATGGACAGACAGCATCTTATCTCACTGAAAAAAAACAAGCTGAGAGGGTTGTAATGATATCAGACAGATGATTTAAATGTTTTCTCCTCTTTCCTTATACATCTCTTCTTCTGTGTTTGTTTTTTCTGCACCTTGTCTCAACTCTTCTTTATTTGCTTTTCCTCTGTCTGCCCCCTCTCCTCTCTCATTCCTTGTTTCTTTTCCTTTCTCATTATCTTTTCTCTTCTGTCATTTCCTTGTTCCTTGGATTTATATCCTCCTGCCATGTCTTCTGCCCTCCTCTTGTTCTCCTGTCCCTTAATTTCCTTGTTTGCTCTCCTTCTCTCATGTGCTTATCCTCATCCTTCTTCTCACTAAACTTCCTCTCTTCTCCCCTCTGCTCCCATCTCCTCCTACTCCTCTTATTTTTTCCTCCTCTCCTTTCATTTCTTTGTTCCTCTCCTATCCTGCCACACCATCCTGTTTCCTCTCCTTCCCTTCCTTTCATCTTGTCTCTTCTCTGTTTCAATCCTCCTCCTTCTCCCCTTGCCTGATTTTTTCTCCTATACTCTTTTTCCCTGCATCACTCACTACCACTCCCTCCTCCCACCCCATCTGTCCACGGTCACATGACCACACTTCTGTGCTGCAGAAGGGTCCCTACATTAGCCTGGCTACCATTGGCTACCACCTCCTGTGTGGTTCTTGACTCATCCAATGAGATGAGAGAATCAGGCTGTAGGGTGGGGCTCTAAGGCAGCATTTCGCCTGGAGCAGAAAACCACTGACTCTGAATTAATTGTAGTAGACAGGAGGGGAGCAAGGCATTGTGGGCCAAGCAGCATCGTTAGATACTGAGAAAGGATACACAGAAGGAGAGATGCAGGAGAAAAGGTGAGGGGAGGACAAGGAGGAGGGGAAAATTGGGGAAACTATGGTTGGTGGGAGGTGAAGAAGAAATACATCAAGAAATTAGATAGGAAGAGAAAATAAAAGGCTTGGTGCAAGCGGTGAGTGGAGAGAGTGCAAGCGATGTGCAAAGGCAGGGATGGAGGAATGGCAGGATAAAAACAGAGGGAGAGAGAGAGAGAGAGAGGAAGCAGGAAAGACATGATGGAGGCAGGAAGTATTTGGAAAATGTGGAGTAGCAGGTGGGAGGGAGGGAAGGCACTGTGTCAAATGTGACTGATTCAGGAACAATCTGGCAGAAAACGAAATGCCTGGTGAGTCAGCAGCCTTGTGCCAAGCCACCACCCGAGTGCGTATTTGTGTTTCTCACTCCTCTTCCTCCATCTCTTTTTATCCATTGACACTGACGCTAACAACCCATAACCTCACTGTTACTATTCCTGTCTGTGTCCTCTGTAGCATCACTTTCTTCCGACCTGTCTTAATCGATTTCTTGCTTCTCAAGCCCTCTATCTCTTGATCTTTCCCTTTCTCTCTCTGTGGTTCTCATCAACAGCCACTATCAAACAATAAAAGTCAACCTTTTATTCATTGGCCCAAAGAGGGGAAAAGAGGGGTCAATGATCCAGGGGACTGATGCATAAACTTCTGTGTAAGAGAGAAAGACACTCTTAACCATCTATTTACATATCAATACTTCCCTCGTCAATAAAAAGACCAGCAGAAGAGACAATTTCACCGCTTGCGTCACATTGATTAGATTCTCTAACAGTGCCAGGACAGCTGCCATCATGCAAGACACGACACACAGTGGGACATCTACCTGAGACTCGTAGGGCAGGAATGCGATGTTGATCTCCGTCAGAGTCTTTATAGTTTTGGAAGCGCGACTCTTCACCAACTCGTTGAACAGAGGATCAGGGCAGGCTGGAAAGGAGAGAAACGAGAAACGATTACACTGCTGAATATTTGCTTTACCAAAACCTGTCATCTTGATGAGATGAAATTAAGAAAAACAGGATCATAATTGACAGATATACAATTCTATGCACAGAGAGGTTGTCATTGGTTCCAGTTAAGGTTTTGTTAGACACAAAATAAACTATTTTATGAGTTTGAGTTTCTGTGGGCGACATATTTCATTACTTTCTGATGTTTCTGAGATTTTTTTTTTTCCTACGCTTCCCCGAGCAATCATCTGGCAAGATTATGATTTCTAACATTATATTACAATGATAGTCAGTAAAATATCCACATATTTCATTAAACAGAACTCATCTATTGCCTCTGTGGAATGCCATAACAGAACAGTTAAAGACACTACAGCTTAAAAATCTACGAAGCCAATAGCACAGAACATAATTAACAGCTGCAACAAAATCCAACAAAGTAAACACCAAAACGAACTCGTGATCTGCCACGCCAATTTTTATCGAACAAAAAGTTGCAATAGTTCATCACTTGGTGCTGAAGCAGCTCTTCATGTGTATACTCACAGTCAGTGAAGAAAACGTGGGCTGCCTTGTATTTAGCTGAATGAGGGTCTTTGAAGTCTGAGATGAGGGTGTGGACAGACTAAAGGAAGACAAACAGACACAATTAAGCTGATAGTAATTGACCAAAGAGACCAAATGTAAGACCAGACAGAGAAAAATAAAATATGGGAAAAAGAAAAGGAAGAACATAAAAAAATAGTCATCGAGGCAAAAACATATGGGAAAACCAGCAAATTTGAACAAATACAACCGTGTTGAGCTCCTGCTATTGTCATTTAAGTAAACGACTTTATCTCACCTTATCAAACATATTGAGTATGCTTTTATTTTCTGATGATTGGTTTGTAACAATTTCTTCTTATGTCCCTATAGTAAAGAAAAGCATTTGTGTTTTCCGTGTAGATTTGAAAGAGTGAGTGAAAAAGAGAGACAACGGAAACAAAAAAGTGTGTATGTGTGATCTGCCTCAGCGGAGTCAGCAGCTGCGTGTTTGGACATCCAGCTCTTCCTCTGTTCTCTCTGCTAAAAACACAGACACACCTGTAAATACTCACTATGAATGATAGAGGGAGGGCGCATGCTTACCTTCTCTGTGGGTGTTATCAGGTAAATGGCCTCCAGGCTGGGAAGAGGCTCTCGCCGCTTGTTGATGTCCTCCACAACTAGAGGGAGGGGAAAAGAACAGGCTTACGTACACAGTTACAGGAAGTGTCGCAGTACAGAGAAACAGTAGAAGTGACATTCATCTCTTACTGGTGATGCCCTCCGTCATGATGTCTGTCATCTTGCAGCAGGACGACAACATCCTCATGCTCAGCTGGTCCACGATCAGCGCCTGGCAACAGCGGAGAGGACAGAAACTATACAAACATGCTTTATCACTTCCATTACATGTGGCTAACAATCAAACTGTCTCATTCAAATAAAGTAAATAAATACAGTACACACACATTTTGAGGAATTCTGATTTACCTGATGTTCACCGGTAGGAAATGTCCAAGTATATGTTTTTAGCCTGGTCATGCTTCCATCTGGTTTCAATACACAGCTTTATCTCAATGTGCTAAACTGTGACAACCAAACTGAACTGCCCACAGTCACCTCCTTTACATCCAGGCTCTCACTCTTTCCTTGTGACTGTGGCTTTCGTTATCTGGCTTGTCTAATCAGGCTTTACTATACACGTTCTACGTCAATTAAAAGGGCATTTTGCTTACGTGAACCATTGATCTGTATTTTCATTCCTTGTTTGTATTATTTTTTTTGCTTGTTTATCTTCAATTTTCATCTTGATTTTTTTCCTGTTGGCTTTTAAAGTGACTTAAGCCATTTGTTAGTGCTGAAAATAAAATTGTAACCAAACTTTGTCATTCTTTGAATATTCTGAAGGTGTGATATGCAATTTTCAACGAAATAAGGCAAACAGGATGTACCTAATATAACTCTTGGGTAAAAATCATGTCCATTTCCTGCTGAAACAATCTTGGAAAACTTTGAAAAATGGTAGCTGGCATGTAAGGTACATTATCCAGTTCAGTCAGAAAGCTGCTGGATAAGATTAACCTGCTGCTTGAGCCTTCAAAATGATCTGTTCATAAAGGCTGCTGGTTTGTAGTACTGGCACTTTTTTCAACTGAATTTCAAACAATGCAAATGTGTGACTAAAAGTAATTTTACTTGTAGATTAAACTGACAGGTATTTTCGTGAAATATCGATTAATCTAAAATTAATCTAAATTTAAAGTTCTAATGATAACATTACATTTACTGTCCTAGAAGAAAACAGCAAATTTTCATTTTCTGAGAAGCTGAAACAAATGAATCTTTGGCCCTTTTTTCTTCAAAAATAATAGTAAAATGTAGTCTTTGGTTGGCTTTTGGTCTTTGCTTTCCATATTGGTGCTCTCTCTCTAGTGGACCCAGAGTTTACTATTTCAAGGTATTTTTCTATAAATGTCAATCTCTTACCTTCCATTCTCCCTTCTTCTTCACCTTCTTGATTACATCGTTCATGATCTCTGTAGAAAACAATAAAAACAAACATCATCAGGAATCTGAAGGATGCATGATGAAGATATTACAATGCATTTCACTAAACAGAGAATAGTAAAGGACAGGTGCTACTCGCCCAGAATCAGAGGTGAAGGCCTCGGCTCCATAACATTCATTTCAATACATTTTGGCACAAAAAATAGAATTAAATAATATATACAATAAGATAAATTCTAATTATCCAGTAGACTAGGCAATTTTGTGCATGTGTTTGTGTTTGTGTGTTCGTGTTTGTCTGGGGGGTAGAAATTTGGCTCTTCTTATATTGCATTATATTCTTCATTCATTTGAGTATCCGGCTCTACCACATGGAAAGCTGACTTCATGTGATTTTAATCCACAGATGTTCATTTTTCTTTTTGAAAGATATTTCTGTAAATACTTGTTATACAATCTGAATCTGAATTAAACTGTTGTTGATCCAATAAAATAAAACCTTATCCTAACTTCATTTAATGATAATTATAGCCTTGTATTGAATAGGAGTACAATTACACTAGGAGAATAACAGAAATAAATGTATGTAGGAATGTGACAAAAAATAAAATACAATCATAAATCCTTAAAAAAACTGACGATCATCAGCACGTGTTAATATTTTCCTGTAAAAACAGAAGGTTAAAACTAATTAATTTCCACCAAAGCTGCGCAAAAGTTGCCTCTTAAAACAATTATAACAAGTATAAAGTACAACTATGAGATGTTTTTAATAGTAGTTTTATAGAGTAGAAAATGGAGTCAAATTTAAGGTGCTTATTCTTTTTAAGTTTAGGTTGCACCGGTTCTACAATAAATATATAGATATATAAATATATAAAAGCATCCAACCAACATTATCCTTCCATACTGGTTTAAATTTTAAAGTCTAGTAATATAATTCCTACACTGGAGGAAAATAGCCTGTGAAAATCAAATATGGCCTGCAACACAGCTACTGACCACAGAGCAACACCAGTGGAATAAATCCTCTTGGGGAATTTAAACAACTGGGAAGTAATTCTGCTTTTTGTTCTGCATGGATCTCAATGATCCGCAAAGGGAAAAAAATAATCTCATCCACTGCGACCTCACATTACGGCGGCCATGTTTATACCACGATGCTGATATTGGCCTGACCACTGTGCCAACAATCTGCCAACGGTATTAGGATAAATCCATTTAGGGTGAATTACTGTTAAACATCATGCTGGATCACTGTGAATGTAACCCACTAAACCCCTCGGCTCATGGCTAAAACCTGAGGCCACAGAGATACTGATGGATTACAACAGATTAAAAAGGACTCAAACAAAAAAGATTACAGACTACATATCGAATGAAACGTGGATGTGTTCTTTTAGTTTAACGCTTGTGCTTTTTTCCCTGATAAAAAAAAAACAAACAATAATAAATTCTTCCAGGTGATAAAGACACAGCTGCTGATTGGCTCTTTTCACTGTGAGAGGGAGGAACTGTAGGTAGCCAACAGGATAGATTGATAGTGAAGGATGAGAGGAACCATAGATTAATAAATAGTAGGCATGAGAAAAAAGAACACCTGATGGATGAAAAAAGGAAGAACCGACAGAGTTCTCAGCACCTGTGAGTCAGAGGGAAATGTATCTGACCTCCTGTGGGACACATGATCTGGGAATAGCAGGAATATTATTCTCATTAAGTGACAGAGATTCCCTGACTCAGCTTCAGACTATTTCCATCATTGTCTGTGTCCTGCTCTACTGGCTGCTGCCTCAGCAAATACAAACCAAAGAAAAAAAACTATGGACTCCTATACTGTGGTGCTTTTGACAAACCTGTGCTAACACTGTAAAACTATGTCTGTTTCACATTCATTCCTAAAAAGTCCACTTGTTTTTTTTTTTTTATCCTCCGTGGCCTCCAGGCCACAGGAAGAGGACACTTCTACAAACAAAGCAACTGTGGGGAAATCCGTCTCACATGTTCCCTTTTCCTCCGCTGCAGCTTATGTTTCCTCTTGTTCTGTGCCGCAGCATTTTTCAGATAAAGAGTAGCAACAAGAATGAAAATCTCCAGTAACTGAACATGTATTAGTATAAACGTATATTTAGAGAAGGAGATTTTTTAATGTAATTAATGCCACACTTCTTCCTGTCTGAGAAAGAGTCTCTACACATAAATGTTGAATAATAAAAATACGATAACTAAAGGTGAACTGATGACACAACCTTTCCAATCCAAGTTGGTAAATGAAGGCAAACAGTCGAGAGAGAAACTCTATTCAGTGTTGTTTATTGATATCTATCAGGATTTTTGAGCAAAGTTAAAGCTGCACTATACATTACTTTTATTTAGACAGGGTCAAATGATCAAAAGATGTCACTTGTAATGATGGAGCCACAGAAAATTACCACCCAACTCAGCAGCTCCCCTCAGCACAACAGAGCATATTAGCATCTTGTAGCTCATTGTTTCGGTTTTCTGGCCCAAAAAAACTCTTGTCACGCTCGTTTCCAGTAGCAGCAGGCAGCTGTTTTAAGCAAATAACCTCTGATAAGCCCACTGCACACAACCTGACACTGTTTGTGACTCACACTAACTGTGTCTGTCAACATAGTGGAGCATGTAACAGCTGAAGTTACAGCTATTTTCTATATAAGTTGGTGGAGGCAAAAAACCAGAGCTTAACAGTTTAAATACTGGTCTTGAAGTAATCAGGTGGACAGAGATATGACTCCAAATGAAGCTAATGTTCTGTTTCTGCTGCGTGAAGCTTTAAGGTTCAATTGTGTGAATTGTTCTGCACAATTTTAAAGACCCTACTAATCTGCCTGATTATGTCTCTTGTCAGGACTGTGTGGTCAAATACAAACATCTCCCCGACTCTCCTGTGAACTGGTTATTGGATTGTGAGCAGTCGCCCACCGACCGGCACGGTGGTGGTTCGATCCCCGGCTTCTCCAGTTCGCATGTCGAAGTGTCCTTGGGCAAGACACTGAGCCCCAAATTGCCCCCCCGCCGATGTGTGTGTCATTGGTGTGTGAATGTGTAGGTGTGTAGTGCACATCAATCAATTTTGTAGAAAAATAACCGTGCTGTGAATGTGACAGTAGAATACAGTCCATTTACCATTGTGACATATTTTTATTTCATTTTTCTCTGTGAAATCTTCAAGCCAAACTCTACTTTATCTCTACTTTATTCAGAAGAGAGCTATGATGAAATTGATCCCTTTTATATTTAAATTTATAGTTACATTTTTCAGTGTTGTTGGAGAGAGTACTAAAAAAAAGTTTTGAGAGAGAATGAGTTATAAAAATAATAAAGCGCTATCAATCCACATCTAGTCTCTCATCCCCTCTCTTTCGTCATTGAGTAATGTAGATAATGAAACTATGAGGATAAAATTATAAGTCATCTCCACACATTCGTAACTGAAAACTGGGAATGAGACCAAAACCACATCAGGAGACAGCAATTTGGTTTTTTCCCTTTCTGACCTACAAATAGAGGTAAAACAATACAGGAACGCACCAGTCAGACAGAAGGGAAGGGACCTGTACAAACACAGCACAACAGCTGTGTCAACCAAACAGGCAGAGATGCACACACACACACACACACACACACACACACACACACACACAAACACACACACACACACACACACACACACACACACACACAAACACAAACACAGACACACACACACACACATACACACACACACACACACACACACACACACACACACACACTCCGCAAAAGCATAATAATCTGCCTTACATTCAGTTTAACAGGATACGCATCCTCATGGCAGAAGAAGGAAGAAAAGGAATACGGACCAAGGGCAAAGCAGGATTTTGATGTCAAACCTTTCACATACTTTTAAAGGGTCTAATACATTTGAAAATCCTCAATTTAATCTTGGCCTTTTCAAAGTAAAAGCACATCAAGCAACTTCCTACTGGATTTTTTTTTTTTTTTTTTTTTTGATAGGACCAGACAAATCGATCACAGTCAGAGAATTTCACCTGCATGACATTTAGCCACCATTTAGCCACAACAAGAAACAGTGTGATGTGTTACTCTACATGACAATGATTAGGTCGCTATACACTCCTCCCAGCCTTGACTCTACACATTATTCAGCAGTGAATTGCTGGCAGTTTCTCCCTTTGACTCGTGGTTCTCCCCCTTCAGGGACTTTCACCTTTGCGTACATGACCCATTTTTTCTCTGGATCTCCGCTTCACCGTAGCATCACACCCGAGAGAAGGTAACGCTGGTGATCTTAAAGAGACAGGCGGACATTTCAAGCAGAGCTCACACTGAGACAGAAGGACAGATGTCACCGCGTCTCGGCGGAGAGAATTTCTTTGTGTGACTAAAACACACCTGAGGCTGGACTTGGAGAGGTCAGCTCAGACTCAAAGCAGCAACTGAGAAAAACAGGATTGATGAAACTTGGGCTCTGTCATAGTCCATCAATACAACTGTGCCAATAAGTGCTAATGTGTGACAATGTGTCATAGTGATAAGGAAAATATGGTGATAAACAAAATGGAGGCAAAGAACATGGGTGGTATATTGTCATGGAGACCAGTATTTTTTTGTATGAGACACACCGAAAATCTTATTGTGTTCGACATTGACATTTCAGCTAAAATGACTAGTCAATTGGTTGTTTAGTTGATTGCCTGACTGACGCTTCTTCAAAAACTAGAATCACTTTGAGACATCACATTGAGCGCTGGTAAACTGCCGTGGACTACTGTCATTATCTTCGACATTTTTAGACCAAACTATCAATCAACTGATGCAAATAATCCACGGATTAACTGATTATTAAAGTAATGGTTATCTGAACTCCCTGTTTAAATGGCCATCACCTTGTTAAACTGTGTTTTTAGTCAGTTTAACTCATGGTAAAGTTAATTTCACCATTAAGAGTTTGTCATAGTTGCATGAAGAGGTTACTGAGGTTTCCTACAGTTCTATCTACCCTGAGCAGTGAATACAAATCCAATTGATTAAAAATGTCAATGAGCCATAAAATCTACATGAGAGTACCGATGGTGAAACACAGAGCTTGTCTGCTACTCACAGCCTGGTCAGACCGGCCTGTGGTTACATAACCCCTAACCAGCCACAACCAGCGTCAGTGGCTTGTCAGAAAAGTAGAAGAGGATCATGAGTTTTGTAGCTATCCGGGACTTCTACGTGTATCTAGTTAGAGGTCAGAGGTCATGCAGGCTGTAGGAGTTCACAGAGAGGTGAACAGTCTTGAGGAGCCTTTCTCATGACCTGCACAATCGGTTAAGGGAGATGATGTAAAGGAGCAGAGTTAAAGCGGGGTCATGAGACCTGAGCGCAGAGACATTCAGAAAACTTCCTGCCACAGATACTGTGGTTTAATGGTAGTGGACTGATCCCTGGTGACTGTTGGCTCGTTCCTCCGGAGTCTAAATAGGCGTACCTCAACAAAGCCAGAAACCTGAACGAACAGGGCGTGCGCCAAGCACTGGTGTGGAACCATCAACCAACATAGGCATGAAAACACAGCAAGAGCAAACATATTAATAAGCTCATAGTGTCTCCAGATGTCTGATTGTTACCTACTGAGCCAGAACTATTGAGTATATAAAGGCAAAAAGACCTTCTGTCACAACACTTTCAAGAAACTGGAGGTTTTTGGCCAGGTTTCTTGCAACACACATGGAGTTGGCAGCCACTTTTGTTCACTTGACAGCAAGGAGCTCCACTGAGTGGAAACTCAGGTGAACATCAGCAAAATTCAGTAATGCTGCAAGGAGGACACAACTGTGTATCTCACACACAAAATGCCACGCTGCACAAAGGAACTCTCCTTCCATGTTTTATTCTCATAATTAGGTCAGTGACAACAGTTAACTAATTATCTATCATTGAGCAAAACAGGGTTCTGTGAAACGCCTGCCCACTGTCCCCAGTTAGAAGAATTTTAGTTGATATGATATCACTAAACTCTGTAATGAAAATATTTATAAGATGTAGCCCTAAAGTGGTATAATTACAGAGATAATTATTATTTTAAGGTGCTCCCTTCCTTTACTATTTCTCAGGTAATGTCTTCAGTGGCACTTTATTTAATCTTCCTCTATAGGAATACAAGCTTGGAGTTTAATGTATTGATTTTTGTTTTACCAATTTAATGTTTAAAGTGTAAAAAATAATGACTATAGTCCTGTTGTCCTGAATCCCTGTGTTAATTGTTCTACCAATCTCTTGGTATTTCTTAAATATACATAAAAATTTTTTTGAATATTTTTATGACCCCTTTTTTCTTCTCTTTCCCTGGAAAACGATTGAATATTTTTGTTAACTCATCATGCACTCATAGACAGATTCATTCATGTATCCAATCAAATGTAATTTGGGACATCCAGCTAACTCATTCCTTAAAATCAATTCACTCCGGGTATCCATGAATGTGGGTCTCAGTATCCAGTAGCACAATAGGGTGTGTTAAATTTCCTATAGCCAAATCTGTATATATCTCCATAAGAGTGTGGTTCTTGTCTGATTTATTTACTTCAACCTAGTTCTCTGATTCCTGGTCTCACAGCACAGGTGAGGAAGGTGTGGGAGTGGAGACTGACAGAAAAGATTCTGCAGAGACTCCTAACTCACTACAGCCCACGCATCAGTGAACACATAAAACAACTGAATCCAGCCCCTCTTGTAATTATAACAAAAATATTCTATCGTAATCTGACACACCTCACATTACAGAAACTAAAGATACCTTTTCATTGTGTCTTTGCAGACTAAAATATTATCGGAAGGGTAAGTGATTGATAATTTTATTAAACTGATTAATCAGATTGGGACTGAATTCATAAATTCAAGGCGTGTTTACTTGGTCCTGTTATTTAAGCACACTACAGCCCTTGGGATACACTCTAAATGAAGCTGGGAAACAACCACAGAAACCGATGGTGCTGAAAATGGCAGACAGCATATACTATAGTTGTCAGTAATAGACTGTAGGAAAGCCAGTGATGCACTGTGCTACCGCAGGCTGCAGTGACCCGGCTGGAGCTCTGTCGGCCGGCTGTGCTCTGCAGTCTCATCCAGCTCAGCAGTACTGGTTAATGTACGGCATAAATCTCAGAATCAATATAAATTATTTTGCTTCCTACAGTGAGAATAACAACTTGACACATCAGCATCATGCCATGCTATCCCCTCTCTTTCCCCTACTCCTTCATCTGCGTTTCCTCTTTTTGTTTATGTCTCTTAAGGACGAGAGCATCTTGGCTGGCGCTGCTTGGCTCTCGTACAGTACCCATTTTCTGTAAGTAGGTATTTCTGTAACGCTGTGTTAAATTTGTCTCCACAGTATGTGCCGTGCATGTATGTAAGAGGAGGATGGAGAGAGCAGTCACGTGCTGCTGGAGAAGAGTGGGAGGAAGAGGATGTCTGCCAGCTCTGACACAGCACTCTTCCTCAGTGAAAGAGAATTCATTAAGATTATGAGCCACTGTAACCCAGCATTAGCGAGCTCTATTTCAGCCAGTTCTTCATGCTCCGTAACCACTGTGACATGACATTTCAGCATGGATCTATTTGTGTGTGTGTGAGTGTGTGAGTGTGTGTGCATGCGGTATGCATGTGTATTTGTTCTCGTGGATTGCATGTGTGTGTTTTATGTAGGCCCACTGGCTGCAGGCACTGCGTCAGACACTGAACCCAGACGAGTTTGTGACGCCCTGGTTCAGTGATGCTTCCAAGGTCAGAGACGCTTTGTATGTGTATGCGCACGTATTTGTGTGTGTGTGAGTGTGAATGTGTAACCAAATGCAGGCACGTGTACCTCTCTGTTTCACCTCCCCCATGCCTTCCCTTCACAAGTCTCCACACAAAGAGGAGTAAAT
This sequence comes from Istiophorus platypterus, assembly GCA_016859345.1. Classification (NCBI taxonomy): domain Eukaryota; kingdom Metazoa; phylum Chordata; class Actinopteri; order Istiophoriformes; family Istiophoridae; genus Istiophorus; species Istiophorus platypterus. The sequence continues at coordinate 18,439,641 of CM029128.1, read as the reverse complement.
CCAGCAGATACCTAAAGGAATAGTTCAACATTTTGGGAAATCTGCCTATTTGTTGCAAGTCTTAAAATGAGAAGATCGATGTTAATCTTAGCTTAATTTAGCATAAAGACTGGACACAGGGCGAAGTAGCTAGCCTCTATGCAAAGTTTAAAAATTTACCCACCACCGCCTCTAAATGTTACTAATTAACACCCTAAGTTTTCCTCAATCTCATTCGTTTCAAAATTAAAGACAAATGCAAAAATGACTCTTTGTGGTTTTAGGAGTGGTATATATTGGAGCTATCCACTTTACCTATCTGTGGTGACTGGCCCAGCTGTTGTTTCCCAAGCAACTGAACTGTGGACAGCTCATTCCCGATAAGAAAGCAAATGTCATAACATCAAACTCCTACTTTAAGTTTGTGGATTTTAAAGTCTTGCAGCAGCAGACAAGACTGCAAGAAATTTGCAATAAGCACAAATACTGAAATTTCCTGTACCCTAATACTTCTTATACAGCACATACTCAGTATATACTGTGGAACAGTTTGGCAAACTCTCTTAGCATCAATCTTGTTGTTTTTTCCAATTTAGTTCTGCAGTCGCAGACTAATCCTTGACAGACGAGAAGAGCCATACAAGATGCTCTTATTGTTGCAAGTGCGATACGGTTTTAAGATTTCTGAGATTATGACAGGCGCATTTCAGCAGTCTGATTATAATACCAGAAAGAGAAAAGAAGGGGGGTGTATTTCAAGAGCGGAAATTTAAGTTCAATGAACAGCTACTGACGAGGGTCCTGTTGACCTACAGGTGTAAGATGGTGACCGTGTGATCACAATGTCTGTGGTTCGAGGCAGGTCGCTGTTGCATGTTAAACCCACTCCGTCTCTCTGCCTTCACTTCCTGTCAGCTCTACACTGTTAACTATCAAATGAAGGCAAAACCCCCCAAAATAATACTTTAAAAAAACACCACAGCTAGTGTTCAGTGCCGCTCTCAAAGCTATAAACGAAAACCTTCTACTTAATCACGTCATCTAAGGTGCAAAAACTGAAGTCGAACATGGTGATTACTGATGACTTCTTTGGCACCTGGATCAAAATAGGCCAAGTAGGATTCATATAAATATCTGTAACCTCAAGGAATATATTTGTACTATAGTTAGCTCAGGTGGTGTAGTTTATCAAATTGTCATGCCAGCAACATGTACTTATACCTGTTAAACAACTACGGGATAGTTATTAACACGTATGCTAAATGCTGGGTGTGGATTTAACAGCGTGGCATGTGCAGTATGAACCTAATGACCCTAAATCAAAGTAGGGTTTGGCAACTTGACAGTACATTTCATATTGTAGATGATATTAATTTGTCTGTGGTCAGAGATATTCCACAGTGCTTTAGGGTGTTATTGTCTTCACAGAGGTTTTGCAGAAATCTGATGAAGAGTTTTGATTTGAAGGTTATTGATTTCAGTTGACTATCCCAAAAATGGGCATCCCCATCTGACTATTGTATCTATGAACAGTCTCAGTTTAATTTACAGGAGTATGAATTAATATCATGAGGGAAGATTACATTTACATGATACAAGATTTCCATCATATAAGCCATCTCTAAATGTGTATATAAGTGAATGAATTAATATAAGATGGCACTTGATTCCTTGTCTGGATAGACTGAAAAAAAAGTCACAAATGCACGGAATGACATGAACGCCTGCTCAATACTATTTTATCCAGTACAACGGCCCTGAATGCATCACACTGTGAGTGTTCACCTCTAGGATGTCGACATTTTTTTTTTTTTTAATCACAGGATTGTAATTGCAGTCCTCCATCAGTTTCATTAATATTAGCAGAAGTATCATTTAGGAACAAATATCTCCCAGCTCAGGCTGTCGCTGACTGATGAGAGCCTCATCATTTGGCCTTATTTTCCTTCTGTTGCTCCCTCGGACTGGTGCTCATATACAGCCATGAAAGGGGAGGGCGAAGCTACAGCTCGATGCCCATCCCCCTCCCTCCTCCTGGCTGCTACATCCACTACTGCAGAGAAGGCCCATGACGGCGTCGCCCTCCCCTCTCAGCCACCACCACCACCAATCCCATCCCAGATTTTACCTCAGCCACACAGAGCACAGGTGTTGCCTGCTGCGTCCCTGCCTTTACCTACTGGGAGATATTCACAGAGTGTTTACATTGTTCTGGAACAGACGATTCACGCGACAATGACGGCCTGCATGTGCCAGCCTTTAGTTTTACTAACTGGCTTATGTAATTGCCAGTTAGGAGGCCTAAATAATTAAATAACAGAGAATATGCAGGAATGTTTGGCATCTCGAGATGTGTTGTGTAATGCTGTAGGTGCACAGATGATATCATTTATACCAAATTGCAGTAAAATGTGCCATATTACAGGAAAATCTTATTGAGTACAACTACCAGTGATGCAGAGCACAAAATATCTCCTAGTCGTCTGTTAAAGGATCTGGACTGGCCAATAATTCTGTCTTATGAGTGGAATCCTATCGTGACAATATGATCATATCATGTTTTACAAAATTACATTGTTAAAAAATCAATTATTCAATGCAAACTATTTGAAAACTAATAAAATAAGTGTATACAATTCTTGGGACTTGAAGGGGTTTTTTCTTATGACAGTGAAACCCATGTAGTCTATCATTTTTTATTCGATTTCTTTTTATGTATAGTGATACATAGTGATGTTATATACAGCGCTGCCGGAGGATGGAGGATATGACTATATGATATCATATTATACTTGTGGCTTCAAAGTGGATTTACATTTTTGGGGGGGGGGTTGTAATCACTGGTGGTGCAGGCTCAAATCCTTGCTCCATGTGGGAGGTCTGATTCCCAGGCAAAGCACAAACCTTCTCACCCTCCATCACATCATAGCAGAAAAAGTGTGCATGAGGAAGGAGGTGGATGTGTAAGAGTGTGGGGGTGGGGGCCTAAAAATTTGCGGCAGTGCCCATGAAATAATATGACCCCCCCCCCCCCCAGTGAAGCCTGATAGGAATTTAAGAAGAAATTTAAGAGATGTAAAGATCCATCACTCTTACTGACAGAGAATGGGAGCCGTACTACAGAGCGACCGTGTGGGTTCGAGTTAGTGAAATGTGAAACCGAATCGATAAGATGGACAACAGATATCAAGTGAAGCAGATCCTGCACCACGGGCAGGGCACGTTACCAAAAAAAAAAAAGAAAGAAAGAAAGAGGAAAACGTGCAGCTGAAGAAATTACAGAACCCGCTGGGTATATATTAGAGGCGTCCCTTCGCATTGTGGTCTCCCCCAGTCTTTGCTTTGCCGTGCAGGCCTGTCTGACATTATCACGACCACCAGCACTTGCACCCAGTTGACCCCCCTGAGGAGAAAGGAGCTGCGCCTCCATGTTCGGGCCTGCATCAGCACCACACGCCGACCCCCGCCGGAGCCTCAGCCCGGATGGATGAATCTAAAGGACAGAATCAGGTGCTTGGCGGTCGGGTCCAGCGCGTCCTGACGATGCGGGATCACACTGACCGACTGTGATCTCTGCTGCACCGCCAGGAAAAGGGCACGACGTTGATGATGATGATGAGGATGATGATGATGATGAGAGGCCGTTCACTAATCGTCTGAGGAAGGCTGCTCGTGTAGAGATAATGCGGAATTTCTCGGGCCTTTGGAGGCAACTTTCTCGTCTTGGATACAATCCGCCATTAACGTGAAACACAGCTGACAGCAGCTCGGTTCAGCGCCGAGGCGCTCCGGTGGAGGAAGGGTGTTTTTACGCAACCGATTCGTGCTCCATCAGGGGGGTGAGGCACTGCTGAAAACAGGGAATCCCGCGGATGGAGAGCGTTAATCTCAAATCACATTATATTGCATTATTGGCTGGAATTAGCCAGCCGAGACGTGAGAGGCGAGAGTCTGCAGCATCGGGCAGCACATTTTTTCAGGCAAAACCCCAGTTTACGATGCAGCTCCGATGCAGCGCAGATTGGTCCTGAAATAAGCGCCGATCGTGGCTAAAAGGGCGTATGTGTGCTGCATTTCCCTCCAGGCTTTCTGCGTCCAATCTGGAGGAAGATGCTACATTTTCTATCAGGAGGCTAATTCACCGCCCGTTTTACACATTTTCAGGTCTCCGCCGCTTGATATACGTTTGCGCATCCGCGCCGCAGGAGCCCAGTGAGAATAACCAGTCCCAGCAGGTTTACCTGCTGCTGCCCCCACTACAAGGCTGTGGTTTATAACAGGATACAATGAGGCACCGACGGCACCACCTTCATCATCACCCAGATGCACTATCAGCCATCCGCATCCAGCAAAGACACGCACACGCACGCACACGCACACACTGATAAAAACACAGCCGCATTTGCGCGCAAAGCGCAGCGCCGCAGCGGATCATATCACCAAATTGTATGTGGGAAAAAAAAACAATTTCAAAAAAACATGATCTTACTTTCTCCGACCACCGCCTTTAATCCGATAGGTGCCATGATGCTGCCGAGTGCTGGACCGAGTGATCGCCCTCTTCTTCCTCCTCTCTCTCCCTCTCCCTCTCTCTCCCTCCTTTGGGCGCTCACCTCACACCGCTGCGGAGGAGCCTCCGATTGGAAACGTCACCGCGTATCCTTCCGCACCGTCCCTTCATTGGTCCCGGGCGTTTGGCTGCAACTGCATTTTATCAGCTTCAACTGTTCACTGCAGCTCGTCCAGGATCGGACGTTCTCGTGTCCACCAAACTTCATGCCCAACCTTCTCCCTGACTTATCCAAATGTTTGCTCGGACATCATGAAACGTGAGCGTCTATGCGTGATATATTTGCTTTAAATGTGAAAACCAACAGCCATCCCTGCAGTGTCATATGTTTGGTTTTACCAGTGTAAACCCAGGGATCGTTTCGGTGGGTGGAGACAGGGCTGCGTGCATTGACTGCTTTTATTACTCATGACTGATGAGTTTCCAGAACCCAAGGCTGCGTCTCCAAAACGCGCATTTTGCCTGAACAACGTCCAAAAATAATGATGCAGCGAAAACACAGGAAAACACTGAAAAGCAGCACAGTCCCAAATCACTGATTATAGTTTATCAGGATATTGTGTTTGATTTAATATTTGATTTAACTCTCGACGCCTTTAGGCCTTCTTTAGGACCGGACAATATTTTGAGAACATGTCACATAGTGTCCAATTAGCGGTGAAATATTTCACTACTCTCATCTCTGTGAGCATTATCTTATTCAAAAAAACCCCCCAAAACATTAACACAGGCCAGTTTAAATTCAGAAAATCCACACGGGGGCAGCATGTGTCTTTATGTAGGAAAACACCGACGCTGGGGATCATGGAAAACCTTCTTTCCCACACAGGGCAGAACCACTAGTAGGAAATTTGGCCTCGGTGAGAATTTTATTAAAATGGATTAAATCCGCAGGCGAGAGCCAACTCATTTTCATTACATGGAGGTTGGGGTTTTTAATGTCATATCCATTAATTATAAATCTAAGGCCAAATAAACTGGGGCTGACCCCCCCCCATAAATAAATGAATAAATAAATAAATAAATAAATAAATAAATAAATAAATAAATAAATAAATAAATAAAGATAATAATAATAATAATGCCAAGCAGAGTAGAAACTGAATCCGTCGCTCTTCCACTGAGCTCCTGCTTCTGGCCACACCCTTGGCAGGCTCGACTGAACACGTTGGACCAGTGATGACTCCCGGAGGGTGTGTCCTACCGCGGCGAGCCCGGCCACTGTTCACCTCGTCTCCACCGGGCTCAGTCCGCCTCCTCCTCCTCCTCCGTTGGCGGGTGAGAAGACGAGCAGCAGAGCCAGTGCCCAGCTCCTCTCGCCAGGGAAGTGTTTTCCACCGAGTGCGGGTATCTGGGACTTTCCTTTTTTATTTTTTAGATTTATTTATTTACTTTTTTTTTTTTTTACCTGGACTACAACCTGTAAGCGGCTCGGATACTTGCGGGATCTGTCCGGCTCTCCTGGAACCATGGGGGATGTGGTTTCCTCTCACCTGGATGAGAGCAGGAGGGAGATGATTACAGGTAAGAGATGAGTGACTGAGTGACCGTCTGTAATTGTCCTGTGGGTGAAGGACAATTACAGACGGTTTCTCAAAGATATTAATCATGTCCAAAAACAGCACTAAAATTTCAGTAAAATCTGTAACAAATGTATTAAGTTTTGTATCCTCCAGTGGCCACACCAACAGCATTATTATTTTTATATAATGTTCCACCTCTTTTTACCAGAGTTGCCTGAATCATAGCAAGTAAAACACATGCTCATGTGTTGGTGTAAAATCTGTTTTTGATCAAACCAAACTAACCACACTGAGCTACCAGTAGAGAAATCCACTGGTAGCTCAGTGCAGGAATCCTGTATAAAATCTGACTGAATATGTGGCGAATTGCTTAATAAGTGTGACCTTTTCCCTGCTCTCCTCTCATTTATAACACTGTTGTGCTGCCTGCCTCCACTCAGAGAGCTGCTGTGAATCCCAGCTCTGCTGCAGGCCTATTTCTCAGGGATAATAAGTAGGTTTCCCAAAGGGAGGCATGTTTGTATAAGTTTGGGACTGACTGCTATTTAGGTCTCAGATTGCTCCAGCCTCCCACTGTGCGCTGTGCAGGTCCGTGCGATTATTTCCACAAGGCATGGGAGCAGAGGGAGGCGGCAGAGCAGTGCAGTGGCTGAAACATGTCCACGGATGTTTTAGACGTAGATGCTTCATTGAAATTATAAAACTGTCATTGCTAGAAGCACTTTGGCAGTGAACCACAGGAACAAAAACAACTTGGGAGAAGGGACGAGACTTGCTGGTTTTTATGTTTGACTTGGCATTTAGAGCTGCCAGATTTTGCTTTTCAGAAACTGTGGTCTCAGAGTCATTTCAGGCTGGGCTAGGACGTTCCTAAAGCTTCAGGGTTGTAGCTGTGTTTGTGTGTATGCTGGCAGGCGTCCTCGTATTGCATGAAGAAACCACTTCCAGAAACCAGAGATTATGTTCTTGAGGTCCAGACACTCAGTTTATTTGTTGATCCTGCTTGTTGTTAATCAGCAGTCTCAGAAAGAATTGAAAAATAGGAAGAATAACGTTAGTAGATGTTGCCTCTTGTGGTGATATGTTTCTCTTTTTTCGTCTTTTGGGTTTATTATTGTGTATTTGAGACTGAGCCCAGAAGTGTCGAAACAGTGCAGTATTGCTGAAAAGACTGAAAAAAATGAATCAGTGACATGTGTGATAATGGTTTAAGTCACTTATACAGGACAAATGTTAAATATTCCCTGGTTCTTTCATCTTAAATGCAAGAATTTGTTGCCTTTTCTCTCTTTTAAACCATAGAAATTAAATGTCTTTGACTTTTGGACTGGTGGTCAGAAAAAACATCTTAAGAACATCCACTTGTGCTCTGGGAAACTGTGGTGGCCATTTTTGTGTTTTTATTGACATTCTGTAGATTAAAGAATCTCTTAATTAATTGAAAATAATGAATTCATCCATAGATATAGAAAATAAATGTTATTTGGAACCATATACTGCCACAAAATTGCTCTATATTTGAGGTCATCCTCACTTAAGTAAAGGGAGATATCCCTAAAAATCAAGGAATACAACAGTCTGTCATATTCAGAATGAGCTGAAAACAAGCTTTATACTACAAATTGCACTTAGTAAAACACAGATCTCAACCAAGGTCAGTGTCAGACAACATACGAAAGACTTGATGAGAAAAAAATTCACATTCAGAGTAAACGATCTGGATCCGCCCTAAAATGTAGTGGGCTCTTCCCTGGCCCATGCCCCATCCCTCCACCAAGTTTGGTGCAATTAAGTCCAGCAGTTTTTGGTGCTTTCCCAGTGGTAAATGGACTGTACTTATATTGCGATTTTCCTCCACTCAAAGCACTTTTACACTACTGTCACATTCACCCATTCACACACACATTCAAACGGCGTTTTTTATACACATTATAGCGCATCTACACACATTCACACCAATGACAAACATTAAAGGACTCTTCGACATGCCAGCCTTCCGTTTGGTGGGTGACCGCTCTACCACCTGAGCCACAGCCGCCCATCCTGTGTAATCCTGCTTACAAATAAGCCAATAAACCAACAAACATGGCTGATCACACAACTTCCTCGGCAATGGTAACTAACGGGAAAGTTGTTCAACATGGATGTTCGTGCTTAACACTGGGAATAGTATGTTTGACAAAATAATCTCATCTCAAACGCGCCACTTACTAGCCTTTCAGTTGCATCTCACAGTTTTCAGCAGTGAATGGAGCTGGCTCAGGTGTCATCCTGTTGCCTATGATGTTGACGGTAAAAGCTGTTGCCAGAAAAATTTGGCCTTTTTGGGAAAATGTCTGTGAAATCTTGCCATTTTGGTACAATGCAAGGCTGCCACAAATGGGGGGAGGAATGTTTATATTGTTACTATGGACAGCTGTGGTTGAAATAAAACTGTATATACAACCACCATCATTTTAAGTGTACAGCTAAAACTTTTGCAACATTCCCTGCTGATCGGCCTGTTGAGAAAGAGATACATAGCAAGAGGAGAAGATATTGAGTGAAGCTACAGAGGTAAAGCAGGTAGAAACATGTCACAAGATTAATGGCTGAAACTCCTGTGTGGTTCTCACACACCCTCCCTCTGAAGATCGCTTGCTGTCACCTCTGCATGTTTGCTATCAGAGCAGGTATAGATCACTAGCACATCCTTAAAAGTACAATTTACAAATCTTCCTTGGTAGTGGGTGTGTACTTTGTTTGTGTGTGTGTGTGTGTGTGTGTGTGTCTGTGAAGACGACTCAGCACTCTGCACTGGGAGTCTTGTTTTGAGTGTGGACCTCCCAACAAGGTGATTTCTTTCCCTTGCAGCGTAAGCAGATTCTCACGAAATGATCTCCTCCCTTGTGAGCCCACACAGCAGAGATCCAATATGCACACACACACATACACACACACACACACACACACACACACACACACAAATGCAAATCATAACTGTGTGGTCACCCACACGTTTTTTTCCATCCACCCATGCTTAAGAGAGACAAGTGTATCTGCTCATTTTCCTACAGACCAGAGCTGCTGATTTCAGCCATAAAAAAAGATCTTGCAGGTGTTTTTCAAACACAGGACAAAACTGAGACTTTACAGTGGAAGAAAAAGCAGGGAGTGAATGATGCATGAGCCATCAGCTTATGTCAGCATCTAATATTTCAGCCATGCTTTTTAATGAGTGCTAATATTAAAAAAAACATGCATGAAGACAGTTTTTGTGGGGAAAAATGCTAATCCTACTTTGTGAAACATTCCTCAGGGCTGTTCTAACACAACCTGATCTTGGTTTTCCTGTCAGATGTGTTGTAGCTCTTGTGGCTTGGACACAGCTTTGTATAAATTACTCTAGTGAGACAACCATCATCCCCAAAAGATAGCTGAAGACCTTCCTGAAACTTGTTACCTGGGTTTTCTGTCCGTTTTCAAAGACAATTAAGTATCATCTGCTGTATGCCAGTGTTGTGTATATGCATGTTGTACAGGTTTAAACAGAGGGTTGTGTGTGTGTGTTTTATGATGTGGTCTTTGTTCCCAAATTCCAATTTCCAAGTGCCTAAAAGGCCGTCCATGTACAGATTCCCAGTCTGCTGATTTTGGCACAGCAAGATGTCCAGTGGAAAGTACCAACTCTTTCCATGTTTGGAATGGAGGCCCCCGTTCGCCAGCACTTATCTGTTGGAAATTTACACAGGATAGAGAGAGTTTTTGTCCAATATCCACAGTTTAAAAAAAGTGAGAAAATGACTTGAAGCCAGAAATTGGACTAAAAGGATCTGCATGAGCTCTAGATGCATTTCTTCGAGCAATTTTTCCATCTTCTACTTCCATTTTTCCACAGGGATCCATCAGCCTGCTCATAGACTAAACGCGTCCATGATAGGGAACAGGAAAAAAAAAATTTGGTACAGATACAAGAACAATGTTTTTTTTCTCAATACCTTCATTTGAGCATCGTGAGGATTTTTCTGATCAGACATTCGGAGCCAACATTTCATTCTCTCCAGTTTTTGATACTTGTTTTATGGACACATTTCAGTCAGAACCAAGATAGTATTCAGGCCTGATACCCAGACTAACCAAACACTGCATTCATGAGGTTCATTAAGTCTTTATTTCAGCTGTCTACTTTACTTCCTGTAATCCTCTAACCTGTCCACTCATCTCCTCCTGGAATGACATGATGTTTTTAATAGGTCTGTCCCTGTCGCCCTGTCTCCTCCACATTCTCTCCATGTCTGTCCTGTCCTGTCAGCTCTTTCCTTCCTGTTCTCCCACCACAGGCTGGCTCCCTCCTTCCTGTGTTGTCCCTTCCAGAAACAGATCATAGTCAACAGTGTCTGCTGCTGACCAAGTCAAACACACTGATCGGCTCGCAAACTTTTTCCAGCACAGGAATGTGGGAAAAGCTCACATCCCCTCCTGCATGTTCTTGCACCATAAATTGAGAGGTTTCTCGCAGAGATGGGTGGAAAAGAAATGCTGAGTCAAGCAGTGAATTGATTTGGGAAAAACAACGATTCAACCTAACTGATTCCATGGGAAGATTCTGCTTTCACACCAAACTGCAACTGCCACTTTCCACTAATCAATTTTTTTTATTTCTGATGCAAAATATCTGAAAATGAAATTGAGAAAATTTGAAAAGGTTTAGATTTTGAGAATAAGGTGGTAATATCATGAGAAATAAATTGTAATATGAGAGTAAAGTTGAAATTTTATGAGGAAAAAGTCGTAGTATTAGGCTATGTGTTATTTAAAGGGGAATATCAGAAGGGCAGCTTGCCAGCTTTTTTAAAATGAGGAACAAGGGGCGTCTTGTGAATTTAATACTTTAGCGTAGGTTTCACCAATAAATAAACTAAATCTTTTGGCACATGAGCACCACTTTATCATAAGTATCAGGAAACTAGCGGTTGCTAGAACTGTGGTCAGGCTGTCACTGACTGTACTATCACCTGTTTGGTTGGTTGCTGGTAATATATTCTCCTCAAAAATTGTGGATGTTTTTCTTGAAATTTTTGCGATTTTGTTTTGGGAATATTACACCTTTATTCTTGAGATATTATGACTTTATTCTTATTAAATTCTGAGTTGAATACACCCTTATTCTTGAAATCTTACTCTATACCAATCACAATCTCCCAGAGCCATCTTTAGTTGTCTTGATTTGTCCAACCAACAGTCTAAAACCCACAAATATTCAGTTAATAATGATTATAACTTGAGGCTCAGGCTTAATTTGGCATTTTGGCAAACTATTAACAAGACAGCTACAACATTTCCATTCGATCGAATGGTGCAATATAAAAAAAAACACAAGAGATTCAATAAAGAGGTTCAGAAAGATTAAAATGTCAGTTTAAATTAGAGAACATTCACAAGTCTCTCATAAATGTTTACTAATAGCGTTTGCAGAGCAGCAATTATATTCAAATGAGGGCAGTTATATTTTCAAATATATTAATGACCAATGAAAAGCTTGTACTAGACAGATTTGCTATAGATAATACATGGTAAAGGTAACTCTGTTGAGGGCTACACGAGAGTCACAATCTAAAAGGTTCATTTGAAATTTTATTGCTTTTTACTTTTCATAAAGAGCTGATAGCAGCAGTGAAGATTATGGCCTTCATCTCAACATTTCAAAAAGGCAGTATGTCTTCAGACCAGAACTGCAACATTCCATCTACACTCGGTTCAAATTTAAAAGAGAAATCTAAAAAGCAATAATGCTGAAGTTTGAAAAACATGCCCAAAAGTATTACCTTTTAATTCTTAGCTTCCTTTGTTGTAAGTGTTGAGTTGATTTCTGACTTAAAAACATTACCTTGTTAAAGAGAACTTAGGAATGTACCATTCTACTCTCTGCTGTATTGCCAAGTCCTATAGAAACCTAATGCAGTTTGTGTCAGTAATACTTAGTTCGTCTACTAGAGATTTCATGTCTATGCCCCCCCTCCCACAGCTTGGACCAGAGGCGTGATGAAGGAGTTCGGTGACGTGTATGAGCAGCAGTATGCAGTCGCTCTCTTCAACAGCGTCCGCTTTGAGATAGAAGGAGGAGGAGGGACGCAGTCACAGCTGCTTCACAGAAAGGCAAGTTCATCGTCTCTGTTTTAAAAGAGAGGCTCGGACCTGCATGTTGGATGGAACGATGAAAGACAAATAAAAAGTATGTCGCTTCCATCTGTGACTGGATTTTAATATCTGTCATTGCTGAAACTAGTACGTTGTGATGTCTTCAATGCCATATGAAATTTCATATTACAGAATAAATCCAGTTTATCTCAACTTGGATCTTATATATGTAGGTCAGTGACAGTCTATCACCAGAGTAACTGCTGATATCAATGACAAAGTCAAATGGGGAATCAAACACAAACAGTCAGACGATCACGAAGGTCTGAGACAAGTCAACAGCTTAGCATGATTATCTAACCACTTTATTTGGAAATGTGTCTGTGTGCTTACAACTGAAACAACGATAAATACAGATGTGTAGACTCTGCGAGTTGTTTGCAGACAGTTACGGTATTAATTCCAAGTTTTACTAACCCTTTCTTTACATGTCAACATGTTTCCAAATCTCAGCACTAACCTTGATTAACACAACGCCAGTATTACCATCAGGAGGGTAAAACTTCCTGTCCTAAAGGCGTTTTTACCCCTGATGTCATTTGCAAACTGAGCGAACAAATTCACACCGCTGTTTGCAGCTAAACGCGTTGTGTATAACATAAACCTGCGTCAAAATGAGCCTTGTTTGCCTGACAGAGCTTGGTGTTATTCTCACTACATGAATGGGCTCATTCTGGGTTCTGTGTACCAGTACATCACCTAACGAGCGAGTCCCCCGCTCTGCCTCTCTGGTTCTTGTTTTCTTCTCATCTCTGTGGACAGAAGGTCCCACTTTTGTCCAGGTTTTCAGCCACTGAAGGGAAAGTGGAGCACATTTCACACATGAACAGAGAGGCTGTTTGGAGTTCTGTTATGGCTGTTCATCTTCACTATGTGGAGGACAGCTGCTTGTGACAGGAACACAAAATTATGTTTATGTGAACCAACACTGTCCAAACAAAAATATGAACATACATACACAAACACACACACACACACACACACACACAAAACAAACTCATTTTTTTCTAATGTGCTAATCTCTCTGTGATTACCTTGATCGATTTAAAAATATGAACACTGAAGGATGCATAAACAGCATCTCATTTGCATTTTCTCAATTTTTTAAAATTCAAATTATCTATATTCAATTATTTAACTTTTTTTTTTTTTAAGCTGGACATATTTCTGATCTGTTCAAACATTTGTGTAGAGTCCAGCGTATCATCACAGCAGAAAACCAAGATATTTTAAGTGAAAATCAATAAAAATAACCTAAAAGTCTCTATTATTATACAGATCCCTATCATTATAGTGGTGTATTTCACATAATACTGTGCAACATCATCACTTTTTTTCTGCCCTACTCTATCATAAATGACCCCATCACTCATGCACACAATATCCATAGGTAATTTAACATTTTGCAGCAAACAAACAGCAGTCACTCTGCTGTCCAACTGTTTATGTGTCAGTTCTGCTGCTCCCCTCTGACTGCCCTGATCTTTCCTTCCTCTCTGAATGCTCCGATTTACAGGATTATATGATCTAAGACAGGAAATCTAAAAGAAGTGTGGGTGGTGCACATCTGTGTCTAAACACTTGTGTGTCACTGGGTAAAAATCTCCACCTCGAATGTTTGGAAACACTACTAAGGCTTCAAGCCCCCTGCATAATTAAAAGAGATCTCAGTTAGAACACTATTCAAATGTGAGTAAATAAACACAATTTTGTATGAATGATACGATGATACATAAATACATGATACATGATACATGTTATTTTCCAGGACCCTCTGGCGGGCCGGTCCATCTTCTCAGGGAGTCTGTTTCAGTACCTGGAGGAGAATCGGAAGTGGAGGAATCGCTTCGTATCTGTGCCAAACAGCTACACCATCAGCCTCCATGAGAGCAAAACAGTGAGTTCCCTCTCACTTGACTAAATTGCCGTCTGGTTCGGTGATTTGGACACAGCTTAAAACAGCTTAGTGTGTTTGCCAACCTCTCTAACAGGCACATGAACGGGGACTGCACCCAAAAGTAACCATCAACTGTGCTGGGTACAAGGCCCTGACCTCGATGGAGGAGTACATAGAGCTGATCAATACCAGCCTGCCAGGTAAGTGACGGACAGACAGAGAAAATATGAAAATCTACTGTGTAACAATCTGTTAGAAAAACATGGACAAATAAATGGTTTAACATAGATGTTGGCTGTTTGCAACTGTTGACTGGCATTAATTCAATGTTATTGTTTTTTGACCATTGGTTTGAAAAACTATTTTGTCCCAATTAAATGATTTCACATGAACTGGAATTTTTTAAAAAATCACCAGAATGAGGGAAATGAGATGATGTTGCAAAAAATCCTCAATCCAAAATCTGTCATTGTTTCAATTCCCCCTTTAAAAAAATCAGGTGGCATTTTTGACATATCTGATCTCAATTTATCTTTATCTTTATCTTTATCTTTATCTTTTTCCTACTTCTCTGTAACTAAATCTTGTTTTTGATCACATAATCTTGCTCTACTATGTGACTTGTTGTAGATATCAAGGCCAAAGTGGGCAGCAGTCCGTTTATCAAGTGTGCGACCCAGTTCCCCCTCATCCTGTGGCATCCATACGCCCGTCACCACTACTTCTGCGTGATGACGGAGAAGGAGCAGAAGAAGTGGCACGCTGTGCTGCAGGACTGCGTCAGACACAGCAACAATGGTAACGATTCACAGATATATGCATGTAATGACTTCACTGCCACTTCCAGTAAGCAGAAGTGGGGTCATTGCTAAGGTAATGATAATAATTTATCGAAAACAGTGATGAGCTCAGTTGTACAGAGTTTATCATACTTTTGCACCATTTGAACAGCAGCACTGCCTCTGTAACTTAGCTGGTGGTTCAGACGAGGGTGTGTGTCGCAGTGTGAAGCCTTTAAACACCATCTGAGTGAGCTGGTTGATCTGTGATTATGAAATACCTGGGAGTGATGTGTTTCGGGGTTTTTTTGTTTTTCTCTATGTTTGGTCTTGGTTGCAGTGTGACATGGTGTTGTCATTGGATCAGAGCTACAAGTATTATAGATTACAGTACAGCTGTGAGTTGACTGACTGACTTGTCAACTGACACAAAATTCATTAAACAGAAATGTCAGACTCTCCCTGGTTCCAGCTTCCTATGTTTGGTGTTTGCTGCCCTTCGCCGTTTGTGAATTATTGAAAGTTGAATATCATTTTTCGGAAAGTTGGTCAGACAAAACAAGCACTTTGAAGACGTCTCCCTGGGTTTGGAGAAATTGTGTCAGACATTCTTACCACAAATAATTAATTAATCAAACCAATAATTGAGTATTCAGTGTTCAGAGTAATCCTGTAACGGAGCCCTAATCCCTTCACTTTCCTGGAAGAATTTTATTTTAAAATATATAATAAAATAATATGATAGAAAGTGTTGGGTTTCTTAATAACTTGAAAGATCAGGAAAATAGACTCTGCTTGGTTGCTTAACATAGAACTGTGATGGCCCACTGGCATCCTCTGGAGAGGGGTGCTTGACAAAAAATACAAAAAAAACCCTTAAATACAAAAATAAACCTTTTAAAAAATGGAAGTGGAAGCAACTCAACTTGTACTGGTAATCAGCTTTTTGCTGTTCTGCTTTTCTTTCGCCCCCTTTTTTCCATCCTTCATGTGTTTGAGCATTCCACCATTTTCTGAGAGCAGGCATTTTTGCATTTGATTGAACATTTGATTGAACATCAGAGAATGTTTGTTTTATCAGGGCGGAGAACCTATCTTGTCCTTTGTTAAGGTTTCTTCTTGTGATGGCATGATTCATGTCTCGCTGTGATGAGACACTGAAAGCAGAGACATGCCAGAGGATGAGCAAACATGATGTAATTCATTTTTTTCTCAGGTTGTCATACTGTATCTCTTGGCTTGGAAAGACAACTTTAATCAACACCTTTAGGCTTTGTGTAATAGAATCTAAATTGGAAATGACTGGCCTACTTCCAGACTTTGTTTGCCACATGGCGTGTTGACTGCAAATTATACACCAATTTTTAATTGGCAGGTGCAATTACATCTGCATCCAATTCGCTGCCTTATTTTGAAAGGAGCCATTTAACATTATGGGGTTTTTACGCATGCACAGGGTTGTTTGTGTGTGATCTCACATTCAGTGTACTTTATTTAGACTCAATACAGAGGATCGTGATGACTGGGAAGTTGTGGAAGTTGAGATTAAAATACAAAACTACAGAGATTCAGTGATAAACGGCCACTGTGGTGAACGTGAACGGGCTTGTTTGAATCCTTGCTGCTAAGGCAGCTGGTGCTGACTATAGATCTAGTGCAGATTTTTTATAAAGGTTCATATACAAATTAAGAACTTATTACCATATCAATAAAGTTCTAAGTTACAAAAAAAATTAAAAAATAATTCTGTAATTTACTTGAAGTATTTGTTTTCCATACTCTCTGTTACATGAATCTTTTACTCTTTAATAGTATTATTGTTACATTTGCAGTAACTGATCCACAAAGACAAGACCGTATCTTCAACAGCTTAAAGCTAATGCATGGCTAAGTTGTCCATAATTGTGCTTTAAGTGATTGTTCATCACAGAGTCATTGTAATCGTCAAGTCAGCCTCTTCCAGCAACTCAGCACCTACAGAGGAATGCAAGCTGCCATGCACTGTAGTTAGTCTAAATGCTTCCCCTGTAAGTTAAAGCCTAAACAGTCCTGTGTCATGACCAATACAATAAACTTCATACCCTTTACAAACGTGTACAACACACCTGCTCTCAGCTCATCACCACACTGACAAGAGTTGCTTAACCTGATTCAGCCTGGTTTTCCACTTAGCCAGCTATTATGCCAACCAACCGAGTTTCATGAATTCAAAGCGTCCTGCTCAACAACACGTGAAAATGCAACAGCTGTCTTTTATCAGTATTAGTATTTAGCAAGCCCTAAAGTCAGTGGAGCCAAAGAAAGGGCTTCATTTCATCAATGTGGTTAAGTTTTGGTCAAAACCAACCAACAGAAATTAATTACAAAACAAACACCCCCAATAGTGCTCACACTTTATGAGAGAGAAACTAAATCAGCCTCTCTGAATATCCAGTCTTTTCTCTCAAAAACTACCTGTTTGGGCATGCTCAGTAAACGCCAGAGTCCCTGCCATACATTCCAGTTGTGAGGCTGGGCTCCAGGAAAATATTGCAAGAAACAGAGCCTATGTTGCAGCTTTACTGTCACCATAGCTGGTGCGGGGGTGTGAATACGCATTAATGTTTTAGGCCTGTGTTGACGTGCCCGGTCTCACCTCTCTCTTGTTGGTGTTTTGAGGAAAACCAGAAGCAGTAAAAAAACTTTTCCTTCGGCGTAATTAATGGTTTTACAGTCTGACCCCTGCCCTCTCTGTAGTTCCTCTTACTTATTGGATATGCCAGCATTTCCAGGAATTTAATTGTCGCTCTTCGAGTGTGTTGGAATAACCACATTATTTTATGATATTGTAAACGGTTTCTAGAAATTTTGTCAAGATAATAGAAATTTACCCGAGGCTTTGCTCACGTTTTGCTAATGCACACAGGTGATGATTCACCTCTGAATTCAGCACCTCTTAGTCGTGTCAGGCAGCCTCCATGTCAGTCAGCCATGGTGAAGAAAAGGCTGCAGTGCCCATAAAGGATAGTGTGTTTTCATCACAGAAGCTTTGTGCAAAGCAGTTCATCAGCTGAACACAGACACTATTCAGCTGGCTTTGATAGATAAAACCACAAGTTAAACATTCACACTGACGCACAGAAGATCTATTTGAATCCACTAAGCTCCTGCTGTTTTGGTTTTAACTGCTCTCCATAAAATGATCAGCTGCTGTGTGCGTCTCTTTAACAGGGTTGATTTGCAAATCGCACTGTTAATCAGATCAGTTAACAGGTGACCGCATTGCACTGTTCTGCACAAAACACAGAGCCGCAGCCTATCTGATTGGTCGGCCTGTCAGTATGGAAGTTTGCACCATTGCACGGGAAAGCAGAGAGAGTGTGTGACATTTTACACCCCAGCCCTGTTACTGAGGCTTTGGGATGTGGTTATTCAGCTTTACAGTGGAGCAAGCAACATGAAAGATGAAATTATCAGGCAGGTATTGTCACTAGGTCCAGATGATCATGTTGCTATAAAGCAAAATCAAGTGATATTTTTTCACAATTTATCAATATTTTTCTAAAAAAATATATCAAGTGTTTTTTTTCATAATGAACATAATTATTAGTTTCTGTTAGCTATTGATAGGTTCGTCTTTTGCTCTTGGACCAGCAGCCAACAGTTCAGCAGCCAGGCTGATGCAAGCTGCTGGGCAACACATTAGTAGTCAAAGGCTGCCGCATGGGCCACCAGAGAACCATCAATCACAGCCAAATATCCACCCCCACAGCCTTTAAAACCAGTTACCAACACTCTGCTCTGATCCGCAGACCTCAGACCAGTTCCACTCGGCATAATGTGACCTGCTACGAGCACATTCATGATGATGTGATGATGAAAGAACATTTTAACCCAGGTTTATGGCTTGTCAGTAGCAAGTGCAGTGTGTATGTACGATTAAATATTTTGACATTTATGTGCTCTATGGCATCTTTACCAGATATAGTATACACTAATATACAAACTGAACCAATACAGGGTCTCCAGCATTGGCTTGTTTGCTGCCACTGGAGGCACAGATCTGCTTAAATCAGTCATTAAGTCACGTGCTCGTGATGTCTGCAGCTGATGCAGTGTTTCAGTGAGTGTTTATTGTACTGTGGGTTTTGTTGGCTCCATAGGGCTGCACCATGCAGGGAAATCTTACATATGCGTGTCAGTGGGAGCAGCATCAGTGTAAAAGAATTGTTTAAAATCTGCTTTGAACATGGCAGGTGGTTGGAAGCTGAAGCTTCAATATATTCAAATGCTTAATGGCTTTAAAGATGTCAAATATATGGAAACTCAGAAACATACTGTAAACACACATTTGTGTATGTGAAGGCCTGGGAACTCTTCCCTGGCTGCTGCTAAGATCCAACCAGCCAGAACATGGTGGGCAAGGCACGGAGGGAAATGCCTCAAATAAAAAGACCGTGGTAAATGCTGCCACATGTTCTATTTATACAGAGTACACACACACACACACACACACACAAACACACACACAGGCACACGCACACACACACACACACACACACACACACACATACACACACACACACACACGCGCACACACACACACAGTGCAAAGAAACTGTAATCAGCTCCTTGATCTCGCTTGGTTCAGACACATGGAGAATGTGTGGTTGTTTATGGGCCAGGCCAATCATCAAAAAATATTTTCCTTTTTCTGTTGGTCACCAAGAGGAAAAGTCTCGAGTGAGCAACTAGCTGAAAATGTAGAGTAAATCACTTTGAGGCATTTCACACTGGTGATCAGACCCTAATGTGTGTCGTAAAAGATTTCAAATCCCTGCTTCATTCCTAGAAACATTTCCCATCTACCATAAGCTTTGAAAATAGTTAAATTAGTATGTTGTAGAAATATAATTCATCCAAAAAATAAGACAGAGATTTTGTTTGGGGTGAGTTGAAACCTAACAGCAACCACAAGGCTGAGTGTTGAAGCCCGATGGTTCTCAGCCTTTTCTCATAAACTTCCTGTCATGACCACAACAGGAGATTGTGACCTACAGCAGGTCAGCATTCTGTCATCACCCCCTTAGCCACTTGATCTGTATGTTACTTTCACTTTTACAGCCAGCTAGCTAACATGAGTAAAATATGAAAACATCAAGTCTGCAAATGCTTTCAGAGTCTTGGGAGATAAATGAGCATGTTGTATTGTAAAGTTGTCGACGGTGCAAAACAGGTTGACGACTGCTGTCGTGCCCATTGGTTCAAAAAAACCTCCAAACTCTGTAGTTAGGATTGACAGTTTTGGTTTGAAATACCAGGGTTCACGTCATCTAATTTACCTTTTGGTGGTGATTTTGAAAATTACAGTTTCAAAAAAAAAAAAAAATTTAAGTTTTCACATGGGTGTGTTTGGGGCAGGTTTGCTTGAATAACAGACTAAGCTGTGTTGGCTGGCTTGGTCTTCGTACCTCAGCTCCTCTAAGTCTTAACCTCTTCTGCCAACAACTGGATTGGCTATACTTGATTTCACTTTGCCAGGGATTCTGTACAACACATATCAGTGAGGGTGGGAAACCTTGCTGCACAACATGGCAGGCATGGTGTAAAACAGCTGGAGATAAGATAGAAGCAGGTTGTGTGTCTGAGGTTTCTCTTACAAAATGAGTTGTTCTAAGCAAAACTAGGAACAGATAAATATCTTGAAGTATGACATTATAAACATCTGTGCAGACTTATTAACTGTCATCCATGCTAAAATTTAATTTCATCTTTAACATTTCCATTAGGATTCAGGCATGTGAAACTGTCCACATAAATTATACTCATGGAAAATCTCCCCAGTAAAAAACACTTGTTATGTTGTGTTGTTGTGGGTCTTGAACTGTCTTGAATAAGAATAGCAAACCATCCGTCAGCCTGCTGCTGCTGCATCCCTGAGACACTTTCCACTGCATTTGACCTCCCAAAGATGGCAGGCCGCTGACCAACATGTCAGTTATTTTCCCACTGTGCTTCTAACTTCAGTGTCCTGTGAATTCACATGAAAAATTGTGCCAAAACAAGCGAACACACCAACCCTCAGTCTGTCAGTGCAGAGTTAGTGAGCTTGGGAGCAGAGACGGCTTCCCGTCTGGCTCTGCCCCCCCCCTCACTCTTTGGCCACTTCCTGTCTTTGTCAGCCCCCTCTGAGTCACAGACTTACAGCCTCAGACAAAACAATTTGCTAGACACTCAGGCAATGAAGACACACACTTGGACACGGGTGCTTGTTGCACGACAGACCTCACATACAACAAAGAGATTACCACTCAGACATGCTGAGGGTAAACCATCCATTCATGGATTAGGCAGTAAAGGAAACTCTGTAATCTGATTTACTAGAACCTCAAGAACAATTTACCTAAAAACACAGCAACTTGGAAGCTGCAATGTTGAGAACATCATTGCCGAACTTATATACTGTATATATATATATATGGGATATATACAGTTTATATATACAGTATGTATATAGTATATATATATGGTGCAAAAAGCACTGAGCATCAGTCCTTCAGAAGGGAAACGCCTTCTTGATTAGAGAGGTCAGAGGAGGCCAGACTGGTCGGAGCTACAATAACTCAGATAATAATTTTTCACAACCGTGGTGAGCAGAAAAACATCTCAGAATGAACAGTGTGTCCAACTTTGAGGCAGATGGGCTACAACAGCAACAGATCGCGCCAAATCAAGTCAAGTCAAGTCAATTTTAGTCAAATAGCACCGTAACATAACAGGTTATCTCAGAGCACTTTTCATTTAGAGCAGCTCTAGACTGTACTCTTTAAAATGTTATAGACAGAGACCCAACATTCCCCAATGAGCAAGCACTTTGCGACAGCACCAAAAGAAAAACTCCCTTTCAACAGGTAGAAACCTTGAACAGAGCCCAGCTCACGGTGGGGGTGTGTGCCTTAACTGGCCTGGTATAGAGGGAGGGGGAGAGGGGGGAGAGAGAGAGACAGAGACAGAAAGAGAGCGAGAGGGACATCTTGAAAATATTAAAAACTAATTCAGTTACAATAGTGCAGTAAGCAGAGGAATGTGACTTTTGTTTATTGTTTGGGCCCATTTCAGCATAGCATTTTTTTCTAGGTTCGTGATTACAATGTCAGTAGTAATATTTGCCAACATAAAAATCAGACTGCTCTTATTGTAACATCATAAAAGGCATGGGTTGTTTTTGGGCCGAGCATGGCATTAGAAAAACAGTATCAGTGTGGTGTATATAATTAAATAAAGCGTCTAAATATTTCTTCCACCACTACAAAACAGAAATATGTAAAAATTGACAAGTACAAGTGTTTAGACCCAGTAAAAGCTGCAGGAGAGGGGTAAGCTTTTTAAAAAGGTTTTGCTGCCCATAATTAATGATACATTTCAATAAGGGCTGACAGCATAATTATCCCTTTCATTTCAAATTTGTGAGTCAGAAAGATGGACTCTTTCTTGTTGCCACAGGAGAAAACACGACTGAAACACATGTAACTTTTATTAATAGGAGGAAATGCTGCCAAGGACAAACTGCTAATTATAGGGATGTTATATTCTATACACCTGTTTGTCCTTCTTAAGGAGGAATGTATGACTTTCAGCACTCAGGGTCCTTCAGCACTGTGGCCTTAAGACAGGCAGCTCTTGAGTCAGTGATGTATTTTAATTATTTATGCACAAATGTTCAGCACCAACTTCCTAAAAACACACGCATGTTGCAGGGTTTTCTTTGTGAGCTGCCCTTATGTCCTGTCTGCCGGGAGGGGCAATAACCATAGTAACCACATGAAATCTGTCCTCCCACGAGCCGACACCTTCCTGTTTTGAGGGATGACACAGCTGTGTGTGATGAGGGCCGAGTGTGCATGTGTCGTTCTAGTCTCCAGCAACTGTGACTGAATGGCTGGCCGCCAGCCAGAGTTACACTCTCAGACCATCCCACGGAGGTGAATCAGATGTTATGGAAACTGTTGTTAGCGTGGGACTCGGGAGAAGCCAATTAAAGGTCCGAATAACTGGGTAACGCCTACCAAGTAAACATCTATTTAGTTGTTTAGTAACATTCTGAGACTTGACTTTATTACTGAGGGAGAAAAAGCATCCCACCAATTAGGACCATTTCAGCCAATTTATTTTTTTTATAGAGGGGGAAGTGGGGTCTTGCTTCGGTGATGTTTTCTAGCATCTGCTCTGCTCCTTCCTGCCCCCAACAGGTCTGTCAGAGAACTGCATTGTTCAGACGCCAGCCTTCACTGACGCTGTGAGACACCACAGACAAGCCAAGGGAAACTACGGGACCTGGGATATGATGTGCGGAGCCCCCTCACAGGTCAGGATCTCAGTTAATTCACAGTACAGCAGTAAAGTGCTGGTCCAGTTCAGAGGCTGGATTCTCTAGTCTGTATTCATTTACCAAAAAATGGATCGTTCCATTTTATAAGTTAGCCCTACAGTATCTAGACATTGCTTGCTGTTTAATGCCACCTTCCAGGTGATACTCTTGGAAACGTTTGACATTACTGGTTGACGATGAACACCTAAATACACTAGCAGTCTTAGACTACCTCATTCAGGGAGGTTCTGCCCTGCCTGCAGGTTCTAACAAGGAACCACCTTCGACATTCAGAAGAACCAACCTTGATTCAGCTCATGTCTCCCTCTTGGGAAGCTGATTGACACTGAGGATATGTGACTTAAATAACATGTTTGCCACAGGTGACTGTTAAAAGAAATTTTCAGGATCAATTTTCAAACAGTCAGTGTGAGTACCTGTCCAAAGTTCAGGTCACAGGTACAGTTCAACCTCCTGGGATGCCGTTATGATGGATGTCATGCATTGACCGAGAGAGATTTTTCAGGGGCAGGGCTGCTTTCCAGAGAAAAGCTTTCTCTCAATAAATGTGGCTCAAGAAAACACTCCATCCACATAATGAACACACACCCTCTCTTCACACTTCAGAAAAAGAATGCAGCTGCACAGGACCGCCAAAGAGACAGCAACAAGACCCCACCCCTCACACACACCTATATACTCTCACACTGTAGACTGGGGTCTCTCCTCTGAATAAGTCCCTTTCAGTCCCCTGCTAGAGCTTCATAGCTGCTCTCTGTGTTTGTGGCAGTCACCTTTTCTTCATTAAATCTGTTTCCTTTCTTAACCCCAGTTTCTTCCTAGCTCCTTGAACACTTTTTACTCGGCTGCATCTACATGTTAAAGCTACAATGATAAATATTTTACATTTACAGTGGATCAAATGAAGATGTGATAACATAGGTTTAGATACAGTATATGGTTTTCAACTTATTGTGAATTTCTTCTTTTCCAAAGTGGGCAAAAATTGGCTCAGCTTTAAAATAGGCATGTTGTCTTTTGTTCGCATTCTCATGTTGTAATGTTGAACTTGTAAAGACTACATTTCTTATATGTGTCAAAAGCCACGTTAAGTGTGCCATGACACTAATTTACAGTGAAACCTACAAGTGAATGGGCCGTGAGAAAGGTGACAATGTTACATCTCTAAAGCAACACCACAAAACAAAAACCAGCAAGACCAAACCAGACCTTAACAGTGATAATATTCAAACATGATTATTATTGATATATCAGCACTATTCACAAAAGCATCATATTGAAAACCCGCCAACTAATAGCCAGAAGAGAACAGTGCCAATAGAGACACAGCACATAAGCAGACGGTAGCAGCATTAGAGCAGAATTAACAGTCAGAAGTACAAGTAATTATGCCTCTTTCCAGTGGGCATATTTTGACATGTCACAGTAGGAAAAGCACAGGTAAATAATAAAATAAATGAAGGCTGAATTGCATTTATTTGCTTCAGCTTCAGGGACCCCTGGTATTGTAAATGCTGGCTTACTGTCACAATGTAATGGTTTACTGGGACACTTCCAGTGAGGTGTCATCACCTGGTGGTAGCAAACAACCCACAGTGACTGGGAGCTCATGAGTAGATCAACATGGAAAGTTATTTTTGCGCCTAAAACTGCACAAATAGCAAAACTAATGAGTGGAAAATGTTTATTCTCTGAAGAAGGAAATCTGCCTGTTGGCTCAGGGATGAGAATTAGCTGTCAGCTCTAGTGATCTGGTCAGAGCTATGAATTTTATAGCGGTGGTGGATGGTTTTACACTGAAACTGCAGGAATAAACAGCAGTTTCAAAATGTAAGACAGCTTTGTTATTGTGTGTTTAAGGCTGTTTAATGAATACTGCATAGGCTCTGTGTTTTACATGCGTTTAGGGTTGACAGTGACAGCTGGTTCCTAAACTGTCAACTTCAATAAACAGTCTACAGTTTACATAAACTGTAAACTTCAATAATACCAATTGAATCCTGTACTGACGCAGTTTCCCAGGAGTGAGGCTGCGTGGTTACACTGCAGCTTACACTCATCTCTCAAATGAGTTTTTGAATTAATGTAAGAGCAGGATTTTCATACTTGTCAATGTTATGAAGATAATAACGAGAATGAGAACTGAAGAAGCCTCTTGGATGAGAAGTGGAATGACTTCGAGATCCACAATTAAGTCTAGTTTCTCTCGATTCAACTCGTCTTGAATAATCATGACCTGGATAGCTGAGACAACCAGAATAAGGGACCAGGGCTCGTAAACTGTATGATGTTAGCCAGAGTTATGCCAGAGTTCTGCCAGTTGATGTCTTTGGACATGCGGGTCATTTCTCTCTGCCTGTGGAGCTAGATTTGTGCATCGTTTAGCATCATCGCCGCTACAGCTGCCGTTTCTACCAGAGTTGACAGATGTCTATTCAAGATGGCGTGTGGTTGAAAAAACAAGTATGCAATGCAAGGATGTGCATCAAATTCAAATTCACCTCTAAACAACAATTTCACAGGTTTGCTGGAGACTTATAGTAGTCTATAAGCTAGTATGAAATTGTGGAAACCATTTCTTCCCCCAGTGTAGTTTGCATTGTTGCAATCGAGAAACCCCTCAGTGGGGTATCATGGTTAATCTTCTTGGTAACACCTGTGCTTCTCCAACTATTTCAAGTTATGTCCGCTAAGAAAAAAGCCTGTTAGCGTCACAGCTTACTGACATAACGAAACACACGAACACAGCCAACAGTAGACTGGCGGTATGATTACCTGACTTGCCTCATTTAAATGAAGCACACATCTAGTCCTCTGGCTAAAGCAGACAGGTTTCAGGTGATACAACAGGTGACTGAGTAGGTAGTCTTCTTGGGTAAGTCTCTTAGAGCTTTGAACACATGGATTTAGGCTGTTTATCCCATTTTCCCGGTAGATCCTCTCAAGGTCTGTCAAATTGGATGGGAAGTGTCTAACAGCTGTTTTCTTCAGGTCTCTCTACAGATGTTCTATGGGGTTCGAGTCTAAGCTTTGGCCCCTCAGGGACAATAGGAGACTTATCCTGAGCCACTCCAACATTTTCTTGACTGTATGCCTCAGGTCATTGTCATGCTGAAAGGTGATCAATCAACCGAATCTCACGTCATGGGCACAGTGGAGTGGCTTTTCTTAATGGACCTCTATATGCATTCATCCTTCCAGCCTCCCTGTCCCTGCGAGTGAGAGGCCTCCTATAGCGCGATGCTTCACTGCAGGGATGGTGTTAACCAGATGATGAGCGATGCCTATTTTTCTAGTGTCCTGAAGCTCTGTTAGAGACTGTTTGGTTCTTGCCCGGCTGCAGCTAACTCTAGGAAGGTACATGGTGGTTCCACTTCACCTCTGGGAACACTCAAAGCTTGAGAAATGGTTTTATATCTTTGCCCTAATTTATACCTCGCCTCAATATTATCGCAGAGGTTCATGGAGAATTCCACGTCCATTCAGCTGAATTGAATGGACGTGGGGGGGCACCTGACCACTGGAGTGCTACAGCAAAGAGTCTGAATACTTTCATAAATGAGAGATATCAGTTTATGATTTAATAAATTTACAATAAATCCCAAAAGCATGTTTTCACTTTGTCATTATGGGTCATAAAAATGTCAATTTTATCCATTTATAATTAAATTTACTTAACAATAAGATGCAAAAGTGAATGAACTGAATACTTTCTGAAGCCACTGTAAAAAAAAAAAAAACTTTTCATAATAGGTTACAATTGTATTCCATAAAAACTTCACCAATGTAAAGGTACATCAGAAAACATCATTTCATTTAGTACTTACAGACAAACAAGCCTTTAGTCAAACAAGGTACAATATAACTTTTGTTTGTCAGGCCTTTCTCTTCCTGTGTGGAAAAACTACTCTGCTTTTGTCACAGCCATTCATTACCCTGCAACATGTTTCACCAAATATTTAGTTTAGCTTAGTTAAAACCTCATGGAGGTGCTGAGCTTTGAGTGTGTGTGGGTGTGTGTATGAGAGTGAGAGGGCAGTGCCACCAAAACCAGCCTTCCTGCCTCTCTTTATCCAGCTGTGTATCATCTCAATTACCCCACTGTATCCATGTAAGCACACAGGAGAGGCTGTACTTTTTTAAGGTTTATTTTGTTTTTCTTTGGGTGGAGGATATTGGTTGTTTTTCAGCTACACCTCTTGTGTAAAAATCCCCACTTGGCATGTTGCCATTATGGCTATAACATCCTGTGACTGGTGAAAAGTTGGTACTGACCTCACAGCCAGAACAAGGACCATTGGATAGAAGTCAATCCTATACAATCCAGCATGATGTATTATTATGTTGTGCCCTACACATACAAATACATTAAATATGAAAATACATGTACAAATACATAAATACTGTACTTTGTGTGTATAGATTCTAGCTAATCTGGTGATGGAGACCCTTCATCCCGAGCTAAGAAATGTGATTGGCCCTCGTCTGAAGGGGAAAATGCAGCAGAGGCAGAGGAACTGGATGTTGGTGAGTTCCTATCATAATGAACAGTTCACTGCTCTGCGAACACAGGTGAGAAGCAAAAAAATCCAAACCAGTGATGTTCTCGAACTGCGCTCCCCTCCAGATTTCTGATGCAGTGTACAGGCAGGTGTTGTCTCAAACCACCGGGCAGTATGAAGCACTGGTGGAAGCCTGTGAAGCCCAAAGAGTTTCGCTGGACGCCAGCCTGCGAACCGACATGGACCAGATCATCACGTCTAAAGAACACGTCAGCAACAAGATTCGAGGTAACCAAAGATCTACATGCAACAGTCTTTTCTTCATGACACTGGGAAAACAAATTTTCTTATTTTTCCCCATTGTGAAGAGAAAAGTGCATAAGGTCGTTGAGGTTGAGGTAGTTATGCCAGGAGTTGGCACTGGCATGAAGGTTAAATAGGCAGTGCTCTACACCTGTATCAATGTGACTGGAACTTACTAGTCATCTGTTGGCCAAGCAGCTAAAAATGAGCCACTACTGGTAAAGCATGAGTGAAGCAGCTAGTGCTAACAGAGATGTTATAGAAGCATGGAGGACAACAAGCGACACGGTAATAGTAATAAAGCATTTCATTAATTGATAACAAATTTTACAACAAAAGTAGGAAATAATACATTTTAAAGATTAATTTATTAATCTATAAATAGAATAAATTACACTATTCATTATTTGATATGTTAACAAGCAATTAAAAGAGGGAATATTTTTTTTAGATTACAAATGAAATATTAATCAATGAATAAATAGTTCAAATTAAAAGGAATTCACACTACATTATTTAAAAATACAATAAAGAATTCCTGAAAAAAATAGGAATTTAAAAATCTATTTTTTAGCCTTTCCATGACACTTTGGGCCTTGCAATTTAAAACATGGTAAAATTCAAATTAGCCATGAGATGTAACAAACTCTCTGATTGGCTATCACCCCGCATGTCATATGCAGACGTACGATGTGGATGAGGGAAGGAGACAGTCAGGGTGGATGCCAAAGTCGAGGGTTTCTCCATCTGCGCTCCACTTCACATGGATTGTTCCTTAAATCTCCTGCTATATCAGTGTTGGACATTTTAAGAGCGGGAAAGCCGAGTCAAGACGTCCTGGTGCAAGCACACATGTTCCTAAAAGACTCCTCCTGGCACCTAAACAGTGTTGGAAGAGGTAGCGAGTGTATGAGGCGGCCGTGGCTCTCTGACCGATCAGAATGCTTGTTACATCCAATGGCTAATTTGTATTGTTTTACCTCATTTTACTGGCTCGAGGATCAATATTTCATCTGTAAATTATTTTTATCATTCATTAAAATACCAAATAATGAATTACATTTTAATTTAGTCTATTTATTCAAAGACTGATAAAAATTATTTGTAAACAAATTTATTAATGCATGTTTTTATTATACTCTTATCTATAATGAATTACTTTATTAGTATATCTGTGACACTTGTGGTCCTCCATACAAGAGAAGAGACAAAACTGCATCAGGCAGACACCACAGTCAGTGATGTTAACCGGACTCCTGCATTGTCCATCCCACCACCAGGTAGAAACGGGTGACGTGTTATCAAAAATGCACAACACTGCTTTTAATTCCTCTTTTTGTCATATGTCAAGCTGAGTAAGCTTTATTTTGTTAAAGACATCTAGACCTGGTCTAGACATCTAGACCTCGGTTAAAACTTGGCTGTATTTAACTTAAGTTTTTATTTATATTTTTACACATAACCATTATATCAACTCTACAGTATCTACAGTATCACAGATGTAGATATCAGTAATAAGTAAGCAATGTATAGTCACTCCATTTTAAGGGTGGTCAAATTAAAGAAAATAAGATCCAAGGAGTAGATAAGGAGCAATGGATAGAAAGAAGGAAAAAAGGGAGGAATACAAAAAGACAGAAAGGTACAGACAGACAAAAATAAGTATTTCATGTTTCATTTTTTTATAGCATGTTGTAATCTACAGTTACCTGAAGACCACCTCAGTTTATGTTCTCACACATGCTATTGCAAACAACATGGTTCACTTGTCGCTTGCTGTGCCATGTAACATGATCTTCCCTGCCTCAACTGCATGCTTCATTGTTCGCCGGCTGTTTGCCTCAGTGATATGCACCTGTGGTTTCACTGGCTCAGGGACGAGCAAAGCAATCAGTCTGGTCACTGAATAACACCACAGTGATCAAGTTTCCGATGAGTTCGTTTGGACTTTTGGCACTAACACAGCCTCTGCTGACTAAACGTCTCCCCATATCTGACATTTCTCCACCTCTTGTTTCAGTCTCTGCACTTTCGCAGCTTTTTCCTTGTATTTAAGTCTGTTTTTTCCTTCCTTTCATTCCTATCTTGTGCTCATTCTGTTTGATTAGCTGGCTTCTAAAGCACCGGAGCATCCACCCTTTGAGTGGCGAGTCTGTCGACTTTCTATTCAAATTTAACTTGGCACAGCCTGCTCTATTTTTCATGTTCACTATTTCCCATTGAGCTAAAGTGGTGGAACTGCATTCCATCCTCTGCACTGTATGGGTCTTTGTGACTTTATCCCACAGATAAGGCTCAAAATTTCAAGTCAACTTTAGCAAACGATGCAGGTTCACTTTACATGAGGGTCGGGCAGATGTTTATAAGTTCTATCCTAGCCGTGACTTTGATTTTGTCTGTCTCTTTTTTGGTACAGAGGTCACATATCTATAAACTGGGTGTATCTGAGAGTTGGGTGAAAATTAAAGCTGCAGGGCTGCAAGTGTGTTTACTCAAATGTCATTGCATGCATACCAACCATTTCAACCTGGTATTAAACAATATGCTGCACATTGTGATTATTTTTGGCAGCCCATTTGTAATCAGAGCCATGCCTTTGTTTTTCTTCCTTTCTTCTTCCGTCTTCCTTCAGGTCTTGACTTAGTCTTCATGTGCGACTTGTTTAAAAGCTGCAGCAACTTATCATGAATGTGTTTTCTTCCATCTTTAATGCACTACTTGCTGGTGTGCAGCTCTGGTGTTGCCCAAGGCGGAGCAGCTTCTACGGAACAGTATCCAGCCCTACATTAGCTCCATCCTCGAGGCCCTGATGGAGCCCACCAGCAGAGGTTTCTCTGAGGTTAGGGACATTTTCTTCAGAGAGCTGGTGGAAATCAGCAAGAACTCAATCAATGGAGGGAACAAGGAAAAACTGGGAGACGTGAGTCATTCTTTACAGTTTTGCTGAGCATCTCAAGGTTGCATTATTTTGTTTTTGGCCATCAGGTGGCGTAAGACCTCCACAACAAGCTGACAGACACATAGCGTTATATGTTATCACCTTTTATGTAAAGTTATGACTAAACAGTTGATAACAGCTGTCTGCTGCTCATGGAAACGAGGTTGATAAGAGCTGTGAGACTTTCCCCCATTACATTAATTTTTAATTAAAAATTATTGTCAAAACTCCCATTTAATTTCTACAATACAAAGTTGAACAGAATTCAGTGATAGATTTATTTTTTATTTTTCTATAAAATTTTGTGAGAGGCTGCTGCACCTTTTCCAAACCTTTATGCCCAAGAGAGCTATAGGCCTGCAGACAGATGAGAAGTGCATAATGCAAAATATTGGAAGACGCCATCCTTGCTTGTGCATTGCTATAAGAAAGGATATTGTGGATAAAGGGACCAGGAGAGCTGGGTGTAATGCAACAGCAAAAATGATTATAATAAGAATACAAATGCATCCCAGCCATCCGGAGGTGGGGTTGCTGCAGTATCCTCTGCAGCTCTGGCTGAGCAAAATGACAGGAACAATCTGAAGTATCAAGCTTTAACCTGGTTACATTCACTCCAGTTCAGACTAAAATTTAGTCAGAGAATATGGATAAGTTATTAATGTGTGAATGTGAGGAATTTTAATGATAATATTACTGTGTAAAAATACTTGGCTGTGTCAGTGCTATTCATAAATCAGACATCAGGGATCAACTCAACAACAGACTCAACCTTTTCTATGTTTTGGTCTAAATATTCCTTGTGCGATGCTCATACCACTTTAATCACAGCTGCCCTCCTCCTCTTTCTTTCTTCCCCTCAGCACATGGAGAGACTGTCCATGCTCGCCTTCCATCCCGTGAAAATGCGGAGCTGCTATGAGAAGGTGGAGCAGCTCAACCTGGAGGGGCTGCAGCAGAGGTTTGACGTCTCCAGTCCCTCCGTTTTTGTCGGCAGAGCTCAGATCCTCATGCGGGAGGTGAGGTGTCTCAGCCCTATTCTCTGTTTATAATAGAGAGAATCAGCATGTCAGAATGCCCAAAAACACTCCCTGGTCCTCAGTACCAGCCCACACACCAGCAACCTGTCCTGCCTGTGGTGACGTCTCTATTCCCACCTGCTGGACAAAAAGAATACGACAACTTGTACAGAAATTGTAAGCTGAAGCTCTGTGTAAGTGCTTCTGTATAACTTCATTTCTTTATTATTTTGACAGCAAATGGATAATGCCGTGTACACATTTGAGCAGCTGCTTCACCAGTCTCTGGAGGCCCAGGGAGGAGACGACATGTGCAAGACCATCCAGCGATGCCAGGACAGGGTTCTCAAGGTAAAACAGACAAATGAAAAAAGTTGAAGTAAAGTACTGTAGTAGACAAACAAAGGGGGGGCTGGGTCAAGGGAGGATAAGGTCGAGTGAAATAGAAATGTTTTCTCTATTTTAGCTACAGCGCTTTACAGAATAAACTATAAAACAGACTTTTAAAACAACACGAGATGTTGCAGTCGGTTTTCTTTTGGTTGGTTTTACTTTTCTTCCTCCACACTAATACAGTGAAGTATAATTAAATTTCATTTGGAGTTCTCGCAGACTGAAAGATTATTATAAAACATGGATATCCTGTTCTTGCTCTGATGATTGAGACATTGCCTTTTGCCTTGATCTGGTCAAAGTAATTAAAGTTAGTTTCAGCAAATACGATCGAGTCGTTCAGCACTACATGCATTTCTGGTCTTTCCCTGTCAGAAATACGATTACGACAGCAGCACAGTACGCAAGAGGTTCTTCAGAGAAGCTCTGTTGCAGATCATCATCCCATACATGCTCCAGCAGCTCGCACCATCCTGCTCACCTGTGAGTGGCAGCCAACACAGTCTCACATTATCTTCCTTACCAACAATAATGATAACAACTTCTTTGTTTTCAACACCTTTGTTTGCAGGAATTTTGTTTGTTTAATTTAAAGCTGTTCAACAGGTGCTTTTGGAGTTATTACTAATATTTTACTGAAATATCCAATCTTTCCAGCTGCATAGAATATATGTCACATTCTGTGGCTTTGACTTTTTTTTTTTAACTTTGAACCATCAGCAAATTTTCGATCCTGCAGTAAAACATTACCAATCAATATATGCATACACATATAGAGGTAAATATTCTCATTAGTGTTGTTATCCATTGTATCAGAAAAAAGACATGTAATGTTTCTGTATCCTTCAGTTAGCTAACATCCCAGGTGAATGAATGCATGACTTGGTTCAGCCTTTCATAAAAACACGTGCACAGATGTCCAGGGATGATAGCTAACGGGATCCAATAAGTTGCAATAGACAAAATTTACCTGAAGCTCATTACGGTCCCCTCCTTCCCCAGGAATTGCCTCGCTTCAGAGAGCTTATCTTTGAAGACTTCTCCCGTTTCCTACTCGTGGAAAATATGTTTGAGGAGGTGGTGCTGCAGTCTGTCACCAAAGACATAATGTTGGGTGAGGGTCAAAAAAAATATGATTCAGAAATTGGTGTTGCCACAACAACAGTAGTGGTCGTTAGCAACGATATCAGTAAGGTATATTATGTAATTTTGTCATTAACTCTCTTGTTTCTGTTTTGTACAGCTGTGAAGGAGGCAGCTGTCCAGAGGAGACACAATCTTTACAGGGACAGTATCATTCTGACAAACAGTGACCCCAACCTGCACCTGCTTGGAGAAACCCCCCCGGTGGACTGGGCCACCAAATTCGGGGGAGATGAGTTGGAGGGCTCTGTCAGAAGTGGTAATGAAGGAGGGGGTTCTGGGAGAAGACGCAGGCAAGTGGTGTCCATGATCCAGCTGGATGGGATGCCTCTGGCCTATGAGTCCTGTCTAGAAGTTCCAGGGGTGGAGCTCATCCCTGAGGAGGATGCTGAGGTATATGAGGAAAAAACAGAAAGCCAAGGGGAGGACGACGACCCTCCTGAGGATCCCAAGTCTCCTGATAGCGTGGATGAAATCAGGGTCCTAATTAATCCGAAGGTGGAGCTGGTGCTGCCAGCATCAGAGGAGATGCAGAGCGACATGACCAACGGGACGGTGCCGACCACGGGCGTCATCATTATGGGGGACGGGGTGCAGGAGGAGGTGACGCAGGTGACCACCACGATGGAGGAGGTCCCCAGGAAATCCCCACGAGACAAGACATCACCGCACACAATCCTCCAGCAGCTGATGGGAAGCAGGAAACAGGAAGCTGATAAGGAGCACCAGGAGATAGCAGCCGTCGAGCATACAGAGACAGCAGCACTGGAGGATGACATCGGACACGTACCCGAGGCCTCTGCAGCGGAATCGGATTCTGAGTCGTCACCCCCGCCGCCACTGGTCACGGACTCCAGCCCGTGTAATGACAGCGGCTTCCAGTCCCCAACCAATGAGGAGCTGGATGAAGGTGTGCCTCAGCCAATCACAAACGGTCTGAACGGAGAGGACACAACTATCGACCCAGTAGAAGTGGACGTGATTTTAGCGTAGGAAGACAACGCTCTCCACATAACTATGAAACTAGACTATTTTGAGACATTTCTTTGGTGATGGTTAATCTCTATGCAGCTTACTGAATCTCAGTGCAAGTTTTCTTCATATTCTGTATATGACACTGAATTCCACATATCTGATCTTTACAATAAGTCTCTTTTATTTATATATCAAACGGCTGAGGGTTGATCACAACAAGATAATCTGCTTTTTTAAACTTACAGAATGAGAGAGAAACACTAAACAACAACTAAATCTAAGGTATGAATGTTTTGAAATGATGTTAATGGTTGTTTGAGTCAGTAAAATCTGTAAACACAATAGTAAGTCAGACCTATATTTTTCTCAATATATCTCAAATTTATATGGTCAAGTAAGTTACAGATTGTGCCTTTTATAGTTATAGTGCAGGTGAATGAATCCCTCTCTTATGGTCACAGCCTCTACTTGTCCAGCAGGGGGTTCTATAATCAATTTTTAGATGTTTCAGGATTTTTACATTTGTTTTAAACTATTTTTCAAATGTTGCTATCTATTTTTGTAAAATGTAATTTTTAAAAAATATGTAATTTGTTGACCTTTCAAGCATTTTTTACATTTGCTAATGGCCTTAATGTTTCAACATGTGTTAGTGCAAACTGTCTGGGAATGACTGTTCTTTCCACAGGGTTTTTAAAAGCAAGATGTTTTTATTTTTTTAACATCTGTGAGGGGAAAAATCTAGAACACATTGTTTCTAGTGAAAAGTGACCAAGATACAGTACCTGATGGCTCTTTAACTTGTATAATATTAATGAACTTGTAATCAGAGGAAGCCCTCTTGGTGATTATAAGGGAGATTTTTCATGTTGGCTTCTACTGATGCAATATCAGTTGAGTACTTTGCATCACACATGGCAGTGACTCCCCTTTCTATTTAAAACCAGTCTTTTTCTATTTAATTCCACATTTCTGAGTCAAAGGGACAGTTCACCCAATAGATATTCACTGCTATATTGGTAACAACCTGTACAGATCTTTGGTTTGGTTTTTTTCACAGGGATAAACTGGCTTTTACAACGCTTTCATGTCCTTACCAGTGTAAAAATATAATAGACTGTCTTGCTTATATTTATCCTTGTAGAAGACATTTGTTCATACTAGTGGATAACAACCTTAAGTCACTATAAATCATGAAATGGGGCAATGATAACACAAGTGTTCCATAAAACCAAGATGTTTATTTAACTGTAAATATAATGCTTTAATTCCTGAAATAGATCAGTCAGTATATAACTGTTTATGCTTTATTTTAAGGGTTTGTAAGTTCCTAATTTTTTCCAGGATGTTTTCTGGATTTGCTATTCAATATTAAATAGTGTTTGCCTTAGAGACATGCAAGATGAAATGTATACTTATAAAAAAAATCACATTTCTACCGCGTGGTTAGCTGACCTGCCATGGAAGTTAAAGAACTAAGGTTACACTAAAAACTTAATGAAAGCAATTAATTGGATGTATACCAGCTAAATATACTGTATATAGCCCAAAGTCAGAGAATAAAGTGTTCTTTTTTTTTTTTTTTAACTTGTCTGTAAAACAGAAAACAGACCCCATCGTTACACCCTTGACTCAGGAAAAAGGAATGGAAAAACATCCACAAAAAAAAAATAAGGGGAAAAAAGGAGAAACTTTACAAAGAATACAGACTCTTCAAGGACAGACTGATATGAAATACTGAAGGTGCTGTATATACAGAGTGGATATACGTACCACTGGTAGAATTATAGTATGAAGAGACAGAATGATAGGATGAAAACTTTAGGAAAATAAAGTACAAACACATATTTTTTTATTATAATTAGTACAAAATGACTTTTCCTTATCAGGAAATCTCCTATGAAGTTTTATAAAACTATAGGAAAGTTTAAGACAAATGAAGCGTAACCACATTTTGTTGTCGGCATCACACATTTTAATGGATGAATTACATTCACATATATACTATCTGTAGTTAAAAGACCAAGCTGCAATTTAATGTTCATTGTTGAGAAGAGAGTTGCAATTCACTCTAGTATCTTTTCAGTGTTATGATTCAGGGTCATGTTGTGAAATCACCTTTTGCCATTGCATCCAAAGCACAATCGGAGTTTGCTGCCTTCATATTATACTCATTACTTCCATTGACTGCCACCTTCTCCTGTTTATTTATTATAAAACCTATCTGTGAGGTGTATAAACATGCAGGTGTCTAAAATATGGATAAATAAAATTGTTTCATCCATGTTCTTTATTTTTGTCCATCAAGTCCTTTGAGAATTTTTATTAAGGGGCAGAAGAAACCATCAGTAAAAAAAGTGATATTCGACAGTAAACCAACTCAATTAATCATATGTGTTTGTATATGTTTTTTTCCCCATCAGGATCAGTTACAAAAATAGTTGAAAATACTCTCTCAAAAAAGAAGTAGAGCAAATTTCAATAGAAAACATCTGAAGTGTCAGTTACAAGGCACTCATTCTTTTTTTCTTTTGTGGTCTGCGGATTGACACAGAACCACATGATCTACTCCACTATCCTGATATACATGTGTGAACAACTCAGACCTGTAAATGATTCAAGGTAACATGAGAGAAGTTTACAAGCTACAAAAGACGATTCAGTTCCTCATACTGATGAAACACAGTCTCATGACCTGTAACTGAAAACCTCTATTCCAAGTGCAAGTCCACTTTTAAGTTTCAATCAAAAATACTGAAAAAAAAAAGATAGAAATTCTGCAAAGTGTGATGGTGATCTTAAAGCAGTCAAAAACATCAGTCTTCCAGATGAATTTTTACCTTTACTGATAAAAAATCTTATTTCTGAATCATCTGTAGTGTCATAACTAAACTAAAATGCAGTGAACCCTGTAGTTGCTCTAATGTCTTTCAGTACTGACCAGAAAGATGTAACTAGTGACACATGCCACGAGCTGTGGATGACTTCCCATTCCCCTTTCTTCTTGTGTTGTCCCTCTGCTGTTGATGACTCAAATGCATTTCTCCTTTTTGAATCTCTATACTATTTCAGGACAAATAAACATAAGGGGGAGAGTTTAAGGAAGCAGCAGATCCTCCTTTAGGAAGAAGCAAAACATTTTTCACATGCATTACTAAAGTCTCCCCCTTCGATGTTTGTTGTTTGAGAAGAGAGACATCATAAATCACTAAATTAAACACATCGTCTCTATGGTCAGAAGCAAATGTCCAGTTGAAGGGTTTTTTTACAGTCAAAAACCGAGTCTCAAGGCCTGAATCCGAAAAGAGACTGAAACTGGTGACCAGTAGAGATTTTTTGTATGACAATTTCAGATTCCAAATCCAGTTTTATATGACAAATAGTGCTGCCCAATTAATTCTTCGTAATAAAAGTTGTAGATCTCCCCTTTCATGAGTCCTGGGTGTTAAAATTCCTCAGATACTGTGCTAAGAGTAACAGACCACCATGCAGAAATTAGTAAATCTAGTGGTTTCCCATTTGGTATCCAATACACGTGATCCTTTTAATTCAATAAGGAAAAAATAAACCATCCTCTGTCTTTATTTACTGTCCATATCATCCGATCTGACCCAGAAGAGGGAATGAGATGAAATAACCAAGAACGGAGCCCATGATTACCCCAAGGAAGATCCAGATGTTGTAGGACATGACACACAGCATTAGCATGTAGCCAAGAGACACCTGCAGCATGTGCAGGACAGTCTGGATACCGTGTAGCAACCAGCTGGGGAGGAGGAAAGAGAGGAATGCATGCATTACACAAAAAAACAATACATCCAGATGAGACGATCTATACTCAAATGCTCTTTTCAGTAAAAAAAAAAAATTAATCTGTAAATTCATTCTGGTCAAGATGTTATAGATTTTGCCAGTCGAGTCAGGTCATCAGTAATTATGACAGAATAGGTGACACTTGAACCGTTGAACAGACAGCGAGGTCAACATTCAGTGTCAAGTGAATGAGACTTGACACCACTCAGAATGAATGGAGGTTCACAAATACACACAACATTATAGAAAAACATTCACAGCTAAAACAGAAAGCAGAGGGACTAATCTAAAATTACAGCAGTGGTGCAGCTTAACCCAAATGACCCATCCATTAACATTCATAAAAATCACTGAACTCCCTTTTATGTTTGCTTTAAGAAAAATCAATAATGGTATATCAGGGCCAGGAAAGCATTCATTTTTTTGTTTTACCTAGTTGCTTTTCTGACCTGTTCCTGGTGTTTGCAGGGTGGGGCTCCATGGGGGCCAGCGAGGATTCGGAGGGGCTGCTTTCCAGTGCGGAGCTACTGTCGCTGCGGCAAGGCGGAGCGGTGGCGTATTGAGACTGAGCCTGGGCCAGCTTAGAGCTATCTCCCAGCCAGACCCTCCACACTTTAAGCAACTCATAGAAAACTGTCAGCAGGAAGACCACAAACACTGACAGCACCATCCCTGGAGACACAAACACCACATACATACAGACAGTTATTTATATATATATTAATATATATATTAATGTTATATATTTATATTAATAGATAAAATCATATTCCTATCAGCATATACTATACTGAATGTCAGCCAATAAGAAACTTAAAAAATGCAGTATATAGTATATAATAGCATATTAGTGTATAGTAGGGCTAGGTATCGAGTCTCAATACTTATAAGTATCGGAAACTCCCCAGATATTTGGTGGTCAGATGCTAAGCCTTGTTTACTTTTCTCTGGTGACACATTTTCTAATCTAAAAACCTAATTTCATTGGGAATGGGGCAAAATGAGGTACATCTGATTGTTCTACCACATCATAAACACCAAGAAGTTTGGCAAATTTTGGCAAATGGAAAAAAAAAAATTGGGTTTTATAGAAAAACTTGTTTATAGTGCTCCAAGTGATGTAACACTCAGTGCTTCATAATAATCTTGGTCACAATTCATTTCAAACAAATGTAACGGATCTTCATCAAAACCTTTTATGTTACGAAATGAATAATGGATGATTTTTAAATATCATCATAACAAAATATCATCTTACCTGCAGGTCCATGCACATCCCAGAAGTCAAACAGGAGCGTCACGCTGCTTGACGCCCCAAATGTCATCTAAAGAAAAATGAGAGAACGATTAAAACCACCAAACAGCTGAGCGATGTTCACTGGTCAAATGCTGAAGCCCCTTTCTGTGTCTGAACAACATCATTCACGCAGGACCAGGTGTTACAGCAGTGCTGACCTCAACCCTCCTGCCCATGAGAACAGGTCTCCAGGACTCAGAGCTGCTGCACTGCTCTGTCATTAGTCCTCTCCTTCATTTTCTGGCAGCGTGACTAAGAACGTCTTTGATTACAGATCTGAGCAACCTCCACTCTCTTTTTTATTTTTTTTTACAAGCCCCAGACCCTTACAATACTAAATGAATTTCCAATCACAGTTTGTATTTCAGAATAAAATACAGATAAATAAAAAGATTTGACTGGAGAAAACTTAAGAGGTCTGGGAGAAGCAGTCTTTGACTCCTTTATAAGCACTTGTATGTTATAATATTCATAATATGTGCATACAAAAATACCTTGATATTCTTTTACGCTGCCCTCAAAACCTCCTCTCTTCAACATACAATGTTTGAATTCCTTAAATAAAAAAAAGACACTGCTCCCAACTATCTATTCAGCTGATGTTGCCCCACAATTACAGGACATATTGTGCCACAAAAGCACCCTCTGTTCTGCTCTGCTGCTGTGGATGTGGGACTGACAGAGGAATGCACTGTTTGTGTGTGTGTGTGTGTGTGTGTGTGTGTGTGTGTGTGTGTGTGTGTGTGCGTGTGCATGTGTGTGTGCATGTGTGTGTGCATGTGTGTGTGCATGTGTGTGTGTGTGTGTGTGTGTGTGTGTGTGTCTGTCTGTCTGTCTGTCTGCAGCTTGCTCAGCTGCCCAGGCCCTGCCAGACTCTCACCACCTCTTCCCAGCTTAATCTCCACCTGTCCATGCATGACTGTCTTTCACCAGCTGCAGAGTGGCGAGGGTCTAAATGGAGCCTGCGATGTCCATGTCAATGCCACAATAATTAGGTTGATGGGTTATTAGTGAATTATTATTATCAGTGACATTTTTCTAATAATCCATGAATCATTTAAGTATCATTTAAGTTGTTTTATCAAGCAAAAATTCTTCTTTAATGTGAGGAATTGCTGTTATTTTCTGTTTTATATGATTATAAGCTGAATGTCTAACTGTCATAGTGTTGGCCTGACAGAGCAAGACATTGTTCTGGGAACATATGAAGGGCATTTCTCTCAAATATCTATCTTTACATAGACTAAAAAAAGTCTTGCTGCTCTAGCCCATGATATGCCCGTGTACAGAAATGTGTATTTTTTCTAATCCAGCCTTGTGAAATGTTGCAAAAAGCACAAGTGTGAGAGTGTGCGTCCCTCTAGTTTAATGATCTACTCCACTTCATCTGAAGGTAAAACTTAAAGTAGGAGCACCTAAAACATAGTACAGCAGAGTCTCATAAACAGCTTCAAAATATATATGTTACAAGGTCAAAGCACCAAGTGTATCTACAGTGCAGAGGTACTATTTGAAGCAGTGTGAAAACATTAGAGAAAGTCAAACATGGACACCTAGAGTCAACAATCCAACCCATGGCCAGACAGGATGCTGGTAGTGAGCTTATCTCTGGAACAACACAAGAAACTTTGAGTTCCAGGTGAATGTTTCAACTGCAAACTCTACTACAAACATTACCAAAAGGCTGTATCCCTGTTTTCTGCATGCTTTCGCCCACATTCAATTTACATTCGTGCCAAGTTTTTCAAATACAAGATAACATTTTTACATGGTCCCCCCAACCGCCACGTAGCTGTCGGTTGCCATTCATGTCATGTTCGAAACAACCTGCGAATATTAACAGAGTCTTGGAATTTGCTTCAGGTTTTCACATGTCGAGTGTGATTTAATCGTTATACCAACCATGAAATATTACAACTGAGATAAAACATTTTTCCAGGGTTATAGCTCATTAACACATAAATACACAAACATGAGGATAACAATAAAAATTAATCAAATGTATCTTGAAAAATCTGACTCAAATCATAGGACTTAGTTTACATTCAAATCATGTAAAGTTATAGAAAATTAAGATACAGGCTACACTATATAATGCAAGTGAACTGTAAGGCCCGGTTTCTGCCTCATGTGTAACTTTAGCATTACATGAATCGCACAAACCTGTAAATGATACAGAGTATGCTATGTATCACAGGCAAAAATCGTGTTTTGCTTATTTTGTTAAAAACTGACTGACTGTAGAATAGTGACAGTGAAATTTATATAAATGTAGATAATATCTAAACTAAAAAAAAATCTTTTTAAAAAACCTAGGTTTTACTTTGGCAATGGACTTTCAGTGAATTCACACTGTGAAGGTATGATCATAACATGTTATCTCACTAATTCATGTTAGTCCTTGTAATGGTCCAACGCAAACCGTAGGTACAAACTAACAAAAGCGGTTATTACGGTCCTTGTTTGACGTGTTTAGGGTCATGATGAAGGGATTTGAAGCAGATCTAAGCTGAGTTGGCCTTTTAAACCCAGTGACCGCTGCCTGCTCCAGGTGAGGCTGCTGTTACGGCCGCTGAGTATTAACGGGGGGATAATAAGACCAACGCCTGTCACATGTTTGTCCACAACACTGACTCACTCCCACTGACGCTTCGACCCGCAGACAAAATATTTACAAAGCAAAACAACTTCCCGACGTGACAACACGACGCGACGGCAAACTACAAATCACACAACTTACAGACATCATGGTGAAGTAGATGAGCGCAGGCTAACACCACGGATCTCGGCGGCTACTGACGCCGGTTCCCCATTAAGGAGCGCTCACGGACCGGGCCGGGCCGGGCCGGGCCGTGCTGGAGCTGGAGCCGGAGCCGGAGCCGGAGCCGGAGCCGGAGCTGGAGCCGCCGGAGCTCGGTCAGGTACGAGCCCGCTTCTGCGGCTCAGCGCCGCCGGAGCCAGTCACCAGTCGGCGCGGCGAGAGTTAGCTCCCTACCCGAGGTGGGCGAGGACACGCCCTAGTGGGCCTCTGATTGGCCGGGTCGGCTCGTGTAGGGCGCGGGGATTGGTGGGATGCTTTGCCCTTTGGAGGGAAGACGGAGGTCAGAGCCAATCAGAGGCGGGCAGGGGGAGGGTCTTCCCCCACCTCCGGTGGGGCGAAAAAAAGCGTGCGGCGGAAGAAAGCTTGAAATACCTCGCGACTTAAGGACAGTAAACAGAGGGCTGACGGTAAATGGAGTTTTTCAGAAAATGAGACCGACCAAATCGAAACAGTGGATAAAGTCCCATCGCAGTAGTCAAATGTCATCGTTGACATCTGCCAGGATCAGTACCACCGACTAATATTTGCATTATGATCAAAATTTAGTGAACGTTTTGTCGAGGAACCTCGTGGTTGGGCATTATTCCTCTGGATACTACGCATGTGCCAGCGTTTGTTTACTGTCAAGGCTCGGGACATGTGACAGACGGAAGTAGCCGAAGAAGTTCGTAGCTTTTAGGCTATTTTGACCTTAATGTGGAAAAAAAACAAGCGATCGGGCCAAATCATCGTCACCTGAGAGGCGGAAATTATCATGGCAAAGTGTTGGCAGCATGTAAACAACAGAACGTGTCAAAACTTTATTGTTATACTGTATAGTACAAGTTTGATTCTGCACTGTAAGTTGAAATATTACATTTACTGATTGAGATGCTATTAGTAAATGCATACTGCACCTGTAAACAGTTTACAAGTAGAAAAATACACAGCCAGTCACCATTCATCATTCGGTATGTGAG
The DNA here is from genome assembly GCA_016859345.1 of Istiophorus platypterus. Lineage (NCBI taxonomy): Eukaryota > Metazoa > Chordata > Actinopteri > Istiophoriformes > Istiophoridae > Istiophorus > Istiophorus platypterus. The sequence goes on along the minus strand of CM029128.1, from coordinate 18,396,185 downwards.
GAGGACAAGAATGAAATAAAAACACAAATCAAGTGGAGCTTCATGCTGTAAAGCTATTGTACCTTTTGGTGAAGACGATTTCAACAGAATCAGGATTGGTAAAGGCAGCATGAAATTACTTCAGGGAACCAAACTGCTGCTGCGATGTTCTTGGAGATGAGGTGAATTGCACATATTAAAAAAAAAAATGAAATAAAAGAATTTAAAAAACAAAAACAAACAACCTTCAACATGTCCAAAGTCCAATGTCCTCACTGTTTTTAAAAGCTACATTTGTATACATCAAGTGCTCTTGGCACAGTCCACAGGAGGCCGCACAGGGAGAGCTGCAGGAACTCACCCTGACAGGAAGGACCATCACAGGCTCCAGTGAGGGGTGGGGGAATCCATACTGCTTAAGGCATGCATTCAGAAAAACCTAGAGCCACGACAACATTGTCTGGGTGTCTGTCAAGATTTCTAACTGCCAAAGCAGTTCGTCTGAAGGAATTTCAGATGACTCTTGCAAAATGAATTTCAAAATCTGGTTTGAATCTTAACTGGAAGAGACTGTACTTAAATGTGGCAAAATAAGACAAACACATCAATCGTCACAAACATTCAGTGCAGCATTTGTGCTTAAGATTTTCAGTGGCATTTGTTTCCAAGAGGACAGCGACAAATGATGCACACTGATGCTTTTACAACACAGTTGGCCTGGGCCTGGGTGATATATATGAAATCAGCGTGATAAAATAAGAATATTTATGAGACAAATTTAAGCAAAATCAAAAACAATATTGTCTGGGTGTCTGTCAAGATTTCTAACTGCCAAAGCAGTTCGTCTGAAGGAATTTCAGATGACTCTTGCAAAATGAATTTCAAAATCTAGTTTGAATCTTAACTGGAAGAGACTGTACTTAAATGTGGCAAAATAAGACAAACACATCAATCGTCACAAACATTCAGTGCAGCATTTGTGCTTAAGATTTTCAGTGGCATTTGTTTCCAAGAGGACAGCGACAAATGATGCACACTGATGCTTTTACAACACAGTTGGCCTGGGCCTGGGTGATATATATGAAATCAGCGTGATAAAATAAGAATATTTATGAGACAAATTTAAGCAAAATCAAAAACAACATTGTCTGGGTGTCTGTCAAGATTTCTAACTGCCAAAGCAGTTCGTCTGAAGGAATTTCAGATGACTCTTGCAAAATGAATTTCAAAATCTGGTTTGAATCTTAACTGGAAGAGACTGTACTTAAATGTGGCAAAATAAGACAAACACATCAATCGTCACAAACATTCAGTGCAGCATTTGTGCTTAAGATTTTCAGTGGCATTTGTTTCCAAGAGGACAGCGACAAATGATGCACACTGATGCTTTTACAACACAGTTGGCCTGGGCCTGGGTGATATATATGAAATCAGCGTGATAAAATAAGAATATTTATGAGACAAATTTAAGCAAAATCAAAAATAGAAAAAATATATGTTAAAAGCATTGAACTGGTGAAAAAAAAAACATTAAAAAAAAAACTAACTAAAAAAAAAAAACAACTAATTTTGTTTAGACAACAGTAATCTGTAGTGACATATCTTGATATGATTACAGTGAATATTTAAATTTAAATTATCACCAAGCCCTTGAACACAGGCAAAGAATAATGTCTCTACCAGGTCAAGTAAAACAGATACTGAATCAAGAATATAACTGAAAATTGCTGAGTCTGACTGAAAACAGACGTTAGGTGAAGTTATCATCTTGTTCAAATAAGCTATTTTACACACATACATTCATACACACATATACAGTAGATGTGCACTCACAGAAATCCATGTGCTCAAACCATCAAAAAGTTTTGTGTTGTGCACATGTATGTTTGTACCAGCAACAACAGCAAGGGGGCAGAGAACAACTGTATCAGTGCTGCAGTCCTGTATTCAGCTGCTGTGAAAAATGAAAAATGAGCTATATATGCAGATAGACTTGCCCCAGAATGCAAAACTGGTCTCAAAGCAAAACCGTTCAGTTAAATGAGTCAACACAGGGCAGTGGCACAGAGCTGAAATAGAGCTATATTTTTTTAAGTAATTAATTACTTCAAAAACCAGAGCAGTGCATGTGCTCTCCTATGTATTTAATTGTGCATTTTCTCAACATAAAATGATCTCAAACAGAAACAAACTTTTTTAAACATATACGTAAATATCCCAATTGGTTAAATCGTATCAATAAAAAAATTAAATAAATAAAATCTTTGGTGGCGGCATAAGTATTTTGATTTTTTTTTTCTTTTTTTTACTGCTACCAGTGTTTCAGGTTACACAATTAAGAAGGTTCCCTTAGACATTATTTCTCTTTAAAGCCCCTCTACACAAAATTCACAAAAAACCCTGACTTTGCTATTAGAAGATGCTATAATCAGGAAGAAAAAAAAGACTTTGTAGACAGGGGTTTTAATTTTTACAGACAGACCAGGACACGTGGCTCTATGCTCATCAATTGATATCCAGCATGAAGACAGTTAGAGATGAGGACAGCTAACCACACGTAGACTGCAGTGGACCACAATAACACATAAACAATGGGAATGACACCACAAAAAAGGCCAACATTTGGTCTTGTCAAACTGAGGCCTTCAGCAGGCCGGTAATTTTCCAAGCATCACAGATGCAACAGTTCATTGAAAAGACAAAAGAAAACAGATTTTATGCTGCCAACAAGAAGGAAACCAGTCCATTTCACCAAACATTTCAAATGCCGTGTGACAATCCAAAACACTTCTTTTAGGCACAGTGAAATTCACCCAATCTGTCTGACAAGACCTGCAGGGACATGAGGTGAAATTAAAAATCTTATATTCAATATAAGATATCATCCCTTTTTAAATTATTAGAGGACAAAGAAAAAAATCTCTGGGGTGTTGGGGAGGTGGGGGGTGTTACTGTCCATCCTCCTCTTTCCCCCAAAGTGTCTGATTGTCCTGAACTGTCAAGATGCCAGTGCAGACAGGTGTAGGTGGGTGTGACCACGATGTTTCAACGCCTGCTTCTTCTCTACTGTCTGCTGTTGAAACTGGAGTTGGTGCTACTGCAGCTTTCCTCATAAGTGGGTGGGGGCTCTGTAACACACAAACAAGGGTGAATCACACTATAGTTAAATTCCCACTCATTCTCCCAACCTCTGCACCCCTAGTTTCTGTAAGTCAGTAAATAGTTGTTTTGTAGATTATAGTGGAAAAAAAGCTTATTCAAAGCATTGATTGATATGAATATCTAGTCCACTATTACAAACCAACACTGTCTATGTCCCTGCACGCTTCTATGCATGAATTTGCCTCTGTGTCAGTGTGTAAGGCCATGTGGATAACGAACCAGGAGGGTAGTCCCAGCTGCTGTACTCTGGAGGGAGAATAAGAGAACAGGAAGTGGGTACAGGAGTCACGTCTCCCTCTGTGAAGAAAGGTATGGTGGCCCCGGTGGACACGCAGAAGAGCGGAGCAGACGCGTCGGGCTGCCTGTGGCTGGGAGGCAGCGCTGCACCCGGCGTGTGGCTGAAGGCGCTTGGGGACATGGTGACTGGCTCAACCGAAGGGTCCTGCTGAGAGTGGCTCTTGGTCGGAATCTCCTCACTGGCCATGCCCCCTGCATACAACCCCTCCTCAGGCTCCTCCTCTGCCGGTGGAGCACTGGGTGTCACCCCTGCAGCGCCGGGTGCAATGGTGGCACCGCAGGGATCTGGACTTGAAGGAATGGGCCTTGATGGAGACAAGTTCACAGCGATGTTCCCAATGTAGATGGGCAGAGTGACGACCGCGTCTGGAGATTTTAGTGACACCTGTAACAAAAACATGATATATGAAGTGAGCGTACGCCTAAGGTAGATTTTATATCTGTTGCATTTATTGTTAGGGTTCATTATAATTAATTAATTTAGCATTTTTAAATTGGGAATTTATCAGTGTTTAATTTTAGTGATAAAAAATGGGTAAAAACCCAAATAAAAAAATCATATTACCAGAAGATTTTCTGATTTTCTGAGCAGTAAGAACCTTGTATATATGTGTGTGTAAATTTTATACATATATAATGTAAACACATTTTCATGCAAGCATAAAAAATAGTCCCTATTCTTTAGTTTGTCCTTTGACAATTGAGCCTCTGAAAAGGAGGGACTATGTATAAAAATGGCTGCAATTCCTACACAGTTAATGCAATATATTTTTTACAATTCAGTGATTATAGTCTAGGTTATGTAAACCTAAAATGCTGCCATCCATCTAAAATAATAAAAGGCACACATACACACACACTCTCTGACCTGAATGAAATAGTCAATGTCTATGAGTCTGCAGCCAGCTAGTCCTGATTGAGGAAGAGGAGGGACGATGATCTGCTCTCTCCACTCTGCGTGTTTTCCTGCTTTCACTCCGGCCCCCTCCACCTCTGCGATAGTTCGCAGGTCAAAAAGATGTCGCTTGTTCTTATAGGTCACTTTCTGGAATGGGAAAAAAATGCAGACATTGAAGATGTGATAGCAACTTCACCCATATCTAGCTTATCGCAGGGAAAACTGTCCCTTTAACATGGATCAAGAAAACCTCCCTAAGGTCGAGAGACTTCAAGTTCACACACATGAAAGGATTAATTCTAAAAATGATTATGTTTCAAGCTCTCATGTCCCAGCAGAGATTTATAATACATCTCTAAAAGGTCAATACCGACTAAAATGGAAATTTCAAGGGGTTAGTGCACACTGGCTGTGCTCATAACAATGTCATTTAGGATAGGGAATAGACTATGAAGACACAAATCTGCGGGTCATTCTTTTTTAGATGCTGAGTTTCTCATTTTCTCATTTTTACTTATCTAATTTTGATCATATTCAGTAACCCAGTGTCTACCTGTATGAGACTGGCAATTACACAGCCCGTGTCCTTCCCAGACTTGTTGTGGATCTCAGTAGCTAACTTGATGACCTGACCAGGGACGTAACCCCTCAGGTCACTGTGAGCTTTCAGCATCAGGGTCCCCGACTTCACCAGGAGGTAGCTGAATTTCTTAGTGGTCACGGCATAACTTGAATGCTGCAGAGACAGAGTTTGTTTGTGCGGCGTTAGTAATTAAGAAGCCACATTAGCCAATGCTGTGTTGATAATCCTTCCCGCTAAGCTCTATAGTATCAGGAAACGGACAGTCATGATGGGAAGAGAGTGAATGATAAGTAAGTAATTAAAGTAAACAAGAAAATTAGTCATTTCCTGCTAGGCCAAATCAAAGGTTTATCAAATAAAGAGGCACATTAGAGTTTTTCAGGTCAACTATGCACTTTTCCTGAAAATCAATAATATACAATTTTCTCAATCCTGTCCAAGGTTTACTTAGCAACAACAGAACAGCAAGATTTAAGTTTGCAAAGGAATGAAATGAGCATCAAGGTAACTATGCAGATTTGTGCACTGAACACTTACTTCAATGTTAGGCACCTCATTGAGGTTCAGTAGGTTGAGTAGGTAAAAGGGCCTCTGGGCTTTGTAGTCCTTAGAGAAGCGGGGCGTGTCGATGACTACCCTGACACGGTAAGCAATCTTCCCAAATGGTCCCTCAAAGGAAGTCGGGGCAGCACCTGAAGAGAGAGTTGGGAAGAGGACAATACAGACATTGCTTAATCCAGAGGAGTTGAGTTAATGGAGTGGCTTGTGCAATGCCTGCACAAGCAGAGAGATATAAGGAGCCTTTCAGACCGATTCCTGCACATCTCATTCAGAATGGAAAAAGGAGAATGTTTTTGTGACTCAAGCAAAGGACAGTGAAGAGGAGGAAGCAAGGAGGGAATAGACTGGAGGGCAGGAAATTGTGAGATAAAAAAGTGAAGAGAAAGTCCGACATAAAAATAACTATTTGGGGAGAAGGCAGCCATACAGAGAGAAAGGAGTAAGATGTTCAGAGTCAGCGGAGAGGAAAAAAAAACACATCCAGTTCAAAAAACTCCCCTGCTATTGTGATTCTTACCAACAATCTGCATATGAATAACCAAACAGGATGTATAATAAGGAGATTAATGCCTTGTCAAAATAAAAGCCAAGCCACTCTGGTACTGTTCCTTTTTTCCCCTGATCCTCATTCAGATGTTAATGTCAATTCAGCTGGTGGCTGCTCCAGGAACACATCTGCCTCTGCTGTCAGTAAGAATTAACCAGGAGAGGTGGGATGTTGTTGTTTTGCTGCAGAGGCCTTGGCAGCAGACCCAGAGCGGTAGACACACTGACAGAGGACAGACCAAAGCATCCGACTCGCCCTGGAGACACACCAGACTGAGCTGCTAGTTGCTGATGAAAAAGTGGCTGAGGACTGTGTAGCTTGATTTGTTCCTCTGAGATCAGACAAAGACATTCCTCTGACCTTTTGAACTTCATTTAAACAGGCAGCCCCTAATATTTTCTTTTCAGGAATGACTTGCATATCTAGAAACCTAGTGAGCACTTGTTGATCTGCTGATTATAAGATGTCTTTACACCTACGATAAAATGGGCTAAAAATTGCTTTCAAAGTGAAAGTCACTGTTCCAAGATGAAGTATCCTAGAGGTTTTCTCTGTAAGTAAGGAAGTAACCTGACTGACTGACTTGACAGGAGAAGCAGCACACATTTCACACTGACAGTAGTCTGACAGTGTGCTCTCTGATTCGGGTATAGCAGCCAATAACAAACCCACATCCAAATCCTATCTTGCAGCTCATGTGTTAAAATGTACCAGAGTCCACATTTTAATTTCAGAAATAAACAGTAAAAGAGGAGGCTATCTGGGGACTTTAATCCTGTCTTTGTCTTCTGCAGTGCAATCGCATGATCAGCTACTCACTGTTTATTCAGTTTATTTATGTAAAAACAAGTAGGCTTAGATTTATTATACGCGAGGCCTTATGTACAAAGGATAAAAGTTTACAGCATTCTATAAAGTATATCTTTTTATCATCTCTTTTGTTTTTTGTTTGCTTCCTCAACTCTTATCTCAGGTCCCTTAGGAGTGAGGCCATCCACCATTTAACCTCATTTATTCCTCTAAGTGTCATTGTGCAGAAGGACATTTTCTCTCATCTTCCTCCTCTCTATGAATTTCTTTGTTCCCTGATTGAGAAGTGATTAAGCCTGGAACAACACCTGATGTCTCTACTCCAAATTACTGAGCTGGAATTGTCCCTTAGTCATTTGCTATAAATTGTTAAAAAAACACACTGACTGTGTAGCAGGATAAGCAACAACCCTCTGAAACGACCCATTGCCCATCACTTTTCAAACCATTTCTATGGAAGAAATATGTGACTTGATCTGAACTGACTTGATCTGATGTGTTCACAGACTGCAACTACCCATCTATCTGCTAGTATTCTGTGGCTGTTGGTTATTCTGGCTTATTCTTAGTGCCTGCATTTATTATCTATTTAGACAAATAGAGATCTAGTTGGCAGTTTATTAGAAAAAGCTTACTTGTGGTTATTGTTATCAAGGAGTGCAGGCTCAATATCAGAAACACGTCAGTTACAGCACAATAAAAGTAAACAGCACAACAAACTGCAGCCTCTAAAATGACTGCGAAGCTTGATCAACTCCTGTCTCAAACATTTTCACCAAAAACTGAAAATTATAAGTATAATGAAAATATGATTAATTTCAGGGCCATCTTTAGGTTAAAACTAAAACTATTACATTAGTTTTAGCTCTGTACCTTTTTCCTTGCCTGCAAGCCAAGCTGCCATGCAGGCACATTAGGGGATGCCAGGATTCCACTGTCATGCTCAAGGACAGTTATAAATTTAGGAGCTGATCATGTTTACACCAATGCTGAGATCTTGAACGACCTGCTGTACCTGCCAAAGCTGGGTTCGCTGTTTTTTTCAGTATTTGTGGTTGGATTTTATGAATTACTTTACTCCCTTTAAAACAACTTTGAACCATTACTCCCACTGCAAAAGACTATGACACACATTTTAACAAGTTTTAAGGTAGGAGTAGGAATTTCCATTACTTTGCTCATTCAAATGTAATGGTTGGAGATGCTTTTACACTACAAATCTTGCCTACTTGAAATGGTATGAGGTGTGTTTTTGGTATTGCCTGTTGTTTTAATTTATTTGATTTCAATAAAATGGAAGGTTTTTGGTGTGGATCCTGATCAGGGACACAGATTCTGGAGTTGATGTTTTTTTGTTTTTTTGTTGTTTTTTTTTCATTTTGAGGATTTCTTGCATTTTTTTGGGGGGGGGTACATTTTTTTTAACATTTCTCCCATTCAATTCAACTTTATTGTCAATATACTTGCACGCACATAGTCTTGTCCTTCCAAGAAAGTCTAACCTCTCTGACATAGTAATGTTATGCTTCTATTCAGTGAATTACAATGCTTCATTTAACTTCCCAAAAATCTGGCACATTACCATAAAAAATTAAATAAGGTTGACCCTCTCCACTTAAATCCTGATCTTCTAGAAGTCAATTTTAATGAAATACAAGAACATGTTTACCAGCAGGGGTCACTAGGGGACACATGCTCCTCCAATGAGCCAATTATCACTAACTGCTAGTTAACATTTCCCTGTGCTGATGTCTGAGGTTCTCAGAGGAGGGGAGGGCAAAGCATGGGGGCATGAAGACCAATTAAACAGTGACTGCACAACAGGAGTTGGAACTATAAATAACCCAAACCACCCTGTGCTTCAGCGCACGCCTGAGAGTCAGACACTGAACTGTGTGTGCCCTCACAGGTGCCAAGTATGTTCACTGAGCTCTATGTTACTTGCACGGTTGTGTGTGTGTGTTTTTTTAAGTGCATCGTCAGCCCTCAGGATATTTTCACTTGGGCATGTTAAGAACGTGTTTGTGAACAAGTTGCATGTGGAACAGGGAAGCATTATTATGATGAGGCATCACAACCTGCATGTTCCAATGATTATAACTGTATTATAGTGTAAGGATCAAATAATCAAACATTTCCAGTGTCACATATCTGCCTGTCTGCATTGTTTCGGAGACAAAGGGCACAGAGCTAAATTCTCTTTCAAGTGAACATACCAGAAAACTCCTACATTAACAGAGTTTATCACACCTGCACGCTCCGCACCTGCATTGCTAACGTCATGTAGACTTCTGATAAAGTAGGTAAGAAAGAAAAGAAAGAAAACAATTACTGAGGCAGAACGGGGGGCGTGTCCCTGTGATTGAGTTATAAGCCCTTAAACTCACCTGGAATGACAAACTGGAAAGGGAAACTGTGTTCACCTGCTGCCAGAGTTCCTGTAAAAGAGGAAGGTGATTCAGTAATACAGTAGACACAGACTGAAAAGATAAGAAAAATCTAAACGTCATTTATGGGTGCACATGTACTGATAATTCACAGGGTTTGTGTGTGTATTCATTTGAAGACATTCGCCTTAGTAAACATTAGATGTTCAGGTGAGGCACCGTGCCTATGGGGTTCACCTGCTTTCCCTCTAGGGTGGAGTTTCTGAGATAAACAGCTTTGTTGTTCAAAGACAGCTGAGCCGAGTGGAACTAGCAACTGATGCCAGTGAGCAGGCATCACAGGAATTGTTGAGTTTTTTGATGGCCAATGTTAGAGCTTTTCTCAGTAAACTTAATCACTGATTAACAAGCACAGAGAGGCTGGCAGTTACTGACCCAAGTCTGAATGCTCTCCTCTGCTCTGTTATAGTACAGGTCAACATCACTGTGCTGAGTCTGCCCTTTTAGAGTAAAGGACCAGTCTGACTTTTTTTTTTCTTCTAATTTTCTTATTGTTGAGAAATGCCACGAAAAAAAAAACCAAAAATAAAAAACCCTGTTTAACCTATGTGTGGCTATCAGGCCCAAACCCATTGGTTCCCACCAAAGATAAATTGAATAAGAGGTCACAATTATATAACTTATTTTTCTTAAAATTGCTCAATAATTTCATAAAACAGCTTGGCACTGTTTAAAAGAAAACTAGAAAATGTGACTTTGTTTTCAGCTGGGGATCAATAGATATTTGTTGTCTCTAGTGAGTATTTACGGCAGCAGGATAGTGTATGTGGAACTGACTCAAAATAAACTACATTGTTCATGATTGAAATGAAGGAACATAATACCCAGTGCAACAGAGGGGCTCATTGGTGTGCTTTCAAAAGCTTTCAAAAATAATGCAGCTCTATGGCATATATAGGGCTTTGGATACAAACACAATACTTGTTACAGTATGATTGATTCATTGTTGGCTTTTTTTTCATAGTATTTGTTAACAATAAAAAAAAATATCAGTCAGCATACAAAACCTCATACAGAGAAACAGAAATTAAATTTATTTTACATGAGTGAGAAAGTGCGAGTTTAGAGTTGTATCATGCAGCAGTGCAGGGGGTAAACAAATGGCTCAGAGGTGCAACAGTATCAGTCTGCAAACTTCATGTTTTCAGATAACAGAATAAACTAAAGAAGTCCAGAAACATATTTGGCATTCTGAGGGACCTCGACAGGGAGTGCTGTGACATATGAAGAGGTGCTTTAAAATAAAACATACTGCAGTATGACATACTGAAAACATACTGAAGTTTGAGCACATTTTCTTCACAAAATTGTCACACGCTGTCTGGATAATATATTGTCTGCAGTACTCAGATAGGAAACATTGTTAACTGATATCTGGTACATGCATTTAGTGCATGTATCTGTCTTATGTGTGTTCACTAAAAATGAAGCCTTAGAAATTCACAGGATCACTCAGCTTCCACAACAACAGTACTTATACAAAATCACTCATTTTATTCTTTTTACATACAGTAGTTCTGTAATCAGAAATTAGCAAGTCATTGAAAATTGGAATCTTGCTGCATCAATCACATACTGTACAGAAAAGTTTTCATGTTTGTTTACTTCAAAAGGTCAGTTAAATTGATGACAACAGGATAAGACATGAATAAAAGGCCTTTCCAACCCTGTCACACTGAGACAACCTTGAGATAACCAGGATATTCATTTTCTAGATGAGCTGACAGACCAATTAAATTCTTCCACAAAGCAACACGTCTCACCCCATTAGGGATGGGCACAACCTTTTCCGCTGGTCTCAGTTTCCTGAGGGGAAGCACTCAGGAAATGGCATGTGTGCACATTTGCATCATGTTTACTTCTAGAGAAGGAAGTCATGCTCTGAATCAGAGCTGTGCAGGTGCAAGAGCCACCGAAAAAAATATACTCAACTAGAGACCCAAGCTCAGTGGACTACAATATAACAGGTACAGAGAGTAAACACAACAAGGGAAACAATTACAACAGGGTCAGATTAGATAATATATCTTATAGGGAAAGCAGTTAGAGATTTTCAACCTGAGTGTATCAATCCTAGCCCAACTGGAGTATGCACCTAACCTAATGACAATCACAGACAATTTCAGCCAATTATACTCTATGAAAATGGTGCAGATTTCCATAGACTCAGGAGGATACCTTGTAATAACTTTGATGATCACCTGACTTAATTTGGCGCCGCTATTAGGACAAAAGGTCTACTTTATATCTGGGATGCTAGCATGGCTATAGAAGGCCTGAGTGAAACTACAACAATCAGGTTCTGTTTCAGACGTAGGAAATGCTCAGTCAAAATCATATTAACTCTCATAATAATGCAAATTATTAAAATACAACATAACCTTGCTCAACTTAAGGCAATACTTCAGTTTTCTATACAAAGAGGTATGAAGGATAAACCAGAGGGATTTTCACCTTTTTAGAAAGACTGGTGATAAAATCCAATATTGAGCGACTGCAGTTACAGAGTTAAAGAAGCCAGTGGAACAACTTGGAAGTAGTGTCTGGACCTCAACTCAACAGAGTTAATCTCCCATAGTTTGTTTTTGCCTTATGTTGACTAAATGTAATGCAAACTGTCATACTGCAAATTAGTAGACTTAGATTTTAATTAGAATTTTGCTAATAGCAATCACTTGATAATACTATTGAAAGTATGTGCTCATATAGTTAAATGAATGACAACAATATTGCAGTGGGTTTACTTTACAAAATTTTGGTTCTGATGATTGGATTTTTACTTAGACATGTGCAGAGATGTGTAAAGTATTATCAAAGTATAATGTGAAATATGTAAACACTGGAAAATAATACAGTGGGGTCTGTCTCATGCATGATCTAGATATAAAGCTGTCAGTGTCTAAAACCAGTCTTCAGTGGGACCACAATCAAACTGCAGCAATGGGAGGGAGCTCCTCATTTCCCAGTGGTCATTAACCAACATCAGTGACAGTGATGATAAGTGGACACTACGTCACCGGTCTTCACTACTCCAACCATCAAGCATCCGTGGCATACCACATTATCAGTCGGTCATGGTGAGTGTCGCTTGCTTTGTTTAACAGCGTGTGTGTGTGTGAGTGTGTTTGAGCGTGTGTGTGTGTGTGTGTGTGTGTCTGTGTGTGAGTGTGTTTGAGCGCGTGTGTGTGTGTGTGGTGTGGTGGTCCTATGTCACCCTTCCTGTCTCACCCTCCCTATGTTTCTCAGCCCCCGGGGGAAGAGCAGCCCATTTTCGGAAGAGAATGGGATACGAAAACTGTCAGAGATAAAGGGGAGCACAGAGGGAGGGTGTGAAATGAATTATTCATGTCCTCCATTTGGAGTGTGCCTGGTGTTTTACAGTATACATGCATGTGTACATTGAGGTGTTGAATAAGTTTTTCCATACAACTTTTTTAGACAAGCATCAGAAAAATACATGCAGCTCAGTATGAATATCAAAAACCTCCATCAATTCAGTCTTGATAGTTTTCAACTTTTTTTTTGGCAGAAATAAGTTTTAAAAGAAGTTTTGAAGTATTTTCTGATGGCAAAAGACTATCCTGATCCTTTACCTCAAGTGGCAAGTGGTAACACTACAGTAGAAAACTACTCCAGTACAAGTAAAAGCTCTGCATTTAAAACTGTAAATGAAGCTATGTGAATGTTATATTGTTTGGATGATGTCACATTTTTGTTTGTATAAAAATGAGAGAATCCTGGTGGAAATTTACAATTCAATCTGCATGTTGGTTTCAACCCTTTTATTCTTTAACCATTGTTAGATCTGTGATCTGTGTTAGGGAGGATGCATCTCATTTACATTATTAGATTATTACAACTGATGCATCATATTATGTATGTAAATATATAATATGCAAGTTACCTGGTAATATTGCTTCATAAATGCAGTGGAATATAAAGCACTATATTTAAATCTGAAATGTAACAGAGTAGAAGTATGAGGCAGCGAACACTAGAAACAAGTACAAGCACCTCAACATTCTACTTATGTACAGTTCTTGAGTAAATGTACTATCCATCAGTACAGTACATAGTATGTAGTACACAGACTGATGTGTCTACATGTTGATGAACACAGTCCTGAGAGTTAAATTTTGAACAGCTTTAATCATTGTGGATTTCATGCTCTAATGACTGCACTTAAGTTCCAAAGTGCGATTTGCATTTACAACAGATTTCACGCATGCATAGCACATTTCATCTTCTGGCTGTGGGCGGAAACGGCAACACACACAACAGAGGGAAGATCATGCTCACAAAACAAGGTCCTGTAAGCTCTAGCTTCCGCAGGCGAGTGGGGCCACAGAGCTACAGGGCAGGATGGTACCCAGAGACCGCAGGAATATATTAAACCTGCTCTCTGTTGGTGGAGCATGTCCAACCTTCTCCTGAGACACTGTTGGACACTGATTACCACGTCTCACCTCAGAGAGGCAGCACGCAGAGCGAGAGAGGCTGGAGCATCCTTACACGGGTTTGTTACTGTGGCTGACTGGGGCTTTTAACTCCTCACCACAGGCCTGAAGAAAACCTACTGCTGCCACTGTAAGATTAAGCCCGCTGCAGTAAATTTCCTGGAAATCAAATGAAGTTAAAGGCACAAGCGCTCAGTCACATTACAAGCTGTTCTCTTGACAGGGACGTAGAAGTTCTGACATTTCAGTGCTCTCAGACTAAGAGAGATCCATTTGTTTGTCGTGTATGCAGGATGTTAGCAGAGAATCTGCACAGTCACATGCACATGACAGTGTTGTACTGTGCCATTAAGGGACCATGCTGGTGTTTTGAATGTTTAAACTGCAAGTTTTCCTTAACTTCCTGGCAGACATTTGTTTCCATTCACTGTGTTACAGATGAGACGTATTATCTACTAATTAGAAACAATTCAAGTTTTTGTTATTATGTGCATAAATAAAAGGCCTCATAGGGTGGGAAAAGAGTAGGCTATTGATAACTGTTTAAGCACCAAATGAGCAAAACAGGAAGACTTTTCAATGACAAGGCTTAATGTGCAACCAACAGAAACACTAAAAATAAAGTCAGCAGGCTTTTATTGCTGTCACCTTTATCAGCAACAGACAACGTGCTGTTGAAGTACTGCTCCTCCAGAGTCCATGAGGCGTCATTCACTTTGTTGGAGATCCCACACGAGCCTTGACAGTTCACCTTGATGGCTGCAAGTGCAGGAGAGAGAGAGAAAAAAGATTCAGTCTATTGTATGAAAACAAGTGTCTGTAACTTTGCATGCTTGATGGTATTTTCATAAAAGGGTTACTGAGAATTTTCCAACATGCCCATTAAAAAAATACATGGGACTCCTGATAATTATTTTCATTTTTGATTCATTTCTTGATTAATCAATTAATGGTGTAGTCTATTTCTGTTTTCTGTCCATGCTTGTATAAATTGATAAAATAATGGTGCAGCATTACACATCTTCAGGAAAAAAAGAACAGCATTAAACCAAAAATACCACAAAATGGTCATTAATTTTATTTGGGAAAAGAAAAAAAGAGACTATATCCACGCTAGTGGCCCAGTGAGATGGTGACATAGCCCAAATCATACATGTTAACCGAGCAGCTTGGTCCCGAGCAGTTTGGGTACCATAGTGTGATAAATACAGACCAGCAACAGCACAATACACACTGATTATCATGAGAATGACTCACAAAGAGGGACGTCTTACTAAATCAGTCTCTATTACTGTCACTGACATGTGCATTCTGCTTTAGACGTAAATAATCTGATGGAGTAGGATGCAAATGGTTTCTGTAAACAGATGGAGGAGAGGAGGAGGAATATTACCGAGCAGTAGCTGGGAGGCTAAAGGGCTTAATGTGAATAAAGACCTGGATACTTCAGTTTGACTGCTTTGGACCACATCACTGGTTGTACTTCATCCACAGGGTTATGTTAGATCAACATTTTGCTGGGGTGATAATGGTGATGATGATGTAACAGCTAAAAAACGAATGAAGCTGAGGTCACATCATGTTTATTCATGTCACAGCAGGATGCACAAATGAACCTGAAAAGCTGTATAAACACTTTTTTTTCAACTGAGCTCGAATCCATTTTTTTCATGCCTGTTTAAGTCTGTGGCAGAATGCAGAAAAAGTTGATTCAAGGAAATAAAACTTTAAATGACCAGAAGCAACACAGGGACAAAGAGCTGTTAAAGAACAAAGGTGGCAGCAATTTAAAAACCAGCAGATGTTTTGGCTGATTGTTGCTGCTCTCTCCAATAAAAGCCTTTCAGCCATGAGAAGTGAGCAGGGCTTTTCAGTTGAAGTAAATCTGTTTTTTTTGTCTTTGTTTAGGTTAACACAAGAGAACAGGTGAAGCTAATCAACATGTTCTCCTGCACTGCTGCTTCAGGTTCAGGAAAATATGTTATCGTCCTCTCATGCTTGATTCAAATGTCAAAAACACAACATCATTTTTATTCCACACAAAAGTCAGGTTGATGCTACCCTGAGTGCTAAATGGTGCTGGATCTGCCCTGTGACAGAAATCATGATACCAACTACAAGGAGTAAATGCTGAAGTGAGCAGTGAACGGTGAACACAGGCTGTCTCCCTCCATCTCTCTCTCTCTCTCTCCCTCCATCTCTCTCTCTCTCTCGCTCTCTCTCTCTCTCTGTAATACCCCTCCTCTCTCTATCCCTCATCTTTCTGTTGATCTGTCTGCGAGGAAATGAAAACCTTCTAATACACACACACAGACACACACGCACACACACCGAAACTGTGACAGAAGCCAGAGGATTAAACACACAAAGATGGCCCAGCCTCAGTATTATCCCAGTATTTTGATAGGCAGACAGACATTTAAGGCTTTTTAAGGCTCATATTGTGATCAAAATATGATACCTGCATTTCTTTAATTCTTTCAATCTTTGAGTATGAACAATTTTAAAATTCTTTTGTTATTTTTCCCATCCAAAAGAGATAAACACAAACACATCACTGACTAATACTGGGAGTATCACTCAACAACATAGCTCATAAAATTAACAACTCTGATTTCAATCAAGTAAAATCTAACAAGAAAAATGGTAAACAAGAATAAGAATCTCCTCAAGGATTTTGAACAGATTTTCTGTATTTGATAGTAAAGGTGGGACTAATCGATTAAGCTTCTATCATGGTACCATATATGTACTTTTAGATAGCAAGGTATATCAGGATATAATAAAATGGTTCAACTGAGAAAACTGTATATGGAGAAAATAACAAGAATGTGTTCTAGTTTGTTGAGTTAAATGGTAAATATGAGCTTGCTAACATGCTGATACTTAGCAGGTGCATTTTTTTGCCATGTTCCCCATCTTAATTTACTGTGTGAGTATGCTAACATTGGCTAATTAGTACACACACTTAAGAGACAAAGTAGAGCTGAGGCCGATGAGATTGACATTCATTTTGCAGGTTATTTGGACATAAACCGAAGTACTGGACCAATTAATAGTTGGCCAGGTACAGTAACATCACTAAATTAAATATCAAAATTCATCCTGAGGGGGACATAAATGTGTGAACCACATTTCATGACAATCCATCTAATAGCTGGAGAGATATTCCACTCATAACCAAAACAAAAATGTGAACCTCGTGGTGGCTCGAGAGGAAAAGTGAGAAGCTCAACGGTGTCAGTGGGACTTATCCTCTGGATACCACGAACATCTGCACAAAACTTCATAGCAATCCATCCAATTGTTTTTCAGATGTTTCAGTAAAAGCCAAAAATGTCAACAGGCTAGTGGAATGGTTAACTGACTGACATTACCATCTCTAGCATGGCTAAAAATTGTAGCTGTAATATGAATACACTTCATCACACTGAATATTGCTATTAAGCACTCTTGCACATTTATTTGCAACGTTTCCCACAATGGTCTAATGCGAGCAGGGACATTAGGGATGAGTGCCTCATTAAGAGTGCAACAAAAAGCCAACCTGTTGTCATCACATTGCGCAACCCTGCATGAGTTTTTACACCATGTTACAGAAATGATTTGGTCACTACTCAAAAAACTATAAACTGACTCTGACATAAAAAAATATCATGCCACCAACTGTGTTTGACCAATCACAGCTCACACCCATGAAGGACCGTGTGCTGGCATTACAGAAGACACACACACACACACACACACACAAACACACACACACACACACACACACACACACACACACACACACACACACACACACACACACACACACACACACACACACACACAAACACACACACACACACGCTCTCAAAAGTGGCAGATGGCTGCATTCTCCACAACGGCAGGACTACTGGCACAGTACTGGGGAAGAGGGGGGTGCCGGTAAAAAACAAAAACTGAAATCTGCAGCTCACAAATCAGAGCAGTGCCCTTCAGCCAGTTGTAGTAATGTCCGTTTATCTGGTCATTAATTAAACCCTACAATCTGCTCCTCCAGCCATCTGCCTCATTCAGGGAGGAGGATAATAACATCATACTCCACACTAACATACCCTGTGAGCTTTTTGGAGTCATTACGCTTAACAGAGGCAACAATAAAATTGTAAAAGTACACAAATACAGCAGAGAGGGGAGCCATTGCTGTGACAAGATGTTGTTTACAGCTGTCTGTTGTGGGAAAGTGAAGAGCTCAGCCCATGAAAGGTCAGTACAGGGGTAATCTGTTAATATCCCCAGCAGCAGCGGCAGCAGTAGCAGCAGGAAGAACGGCAGCAGTAGAGCTGAATAGTGAATAGTTGTGTCATAAGAGACAGGCTGCTTTGGCAGAGAGACTGGCTGTCTGTGGCTGAATAATGGGCCTGCCTCTCCACAAGCACATGGAAGCAGATGGACCAGGGGTAGTGATGATGTGTTTGATGAGGCCTTCAACCAGACATAAAGAAAATGTGTCTGTGCATCTCACCAGAGACAAAACTCATGTGATTTTTAACAATTGCAGAGGTCATCTATGTTATTAATCCTGTACAAATCTATTATATCAATGATCCGGTCATTTAAAATTACTGTTACAGGTTGCCATCCAGTACTTTAAAGTTTTCTTTGAATAGGCCTAATATTAAGGCTAGATAAGAAAAAAATTTACTTACTAATAAATCAAAATTTT
The DNA here is from genome assembly GCA_016859345.1 of Istiophorus platypterus. NCBI lineage: Eukaryota > Metazoa > Chordata > Actinopteri > Istiophoriformes > Istiophoridae > Istiophorus > Istiophorus platypterus. The sequence goes on along the minus strand of CM029128.1, from coordinate 18,377,733 downwards.
TATTTGAATGATCCAAAATCGATTCTTTAACCTCAAGAACGATAGCTGCATTTATGTCTTTTCTCGGTGAACATGTACCTCTGCTCTCTGTGTGGGCGGCGGTTACTAGTCTTAAAGGGTTTCACTTACAGCTACATGATGTGTAAAGTTCCTAATTTGTGGAAATTGAGCTGTGCACAAAAAGGTTACTTTAAGTTAATAGATGATAGCTGGCTATATGAGCTGAAATGAGTCTTTACAGTCTCATAAGATGTTGTGTGAATACTTAGAGTCTATGAGACTTTACAAATTCTGCATATTGACCTGAGTTCTGTTTCAGTTTGTTGAAGAGATATTATCTCTGTCCCTGCCAGGGCACTAACGCTAGCTAGCAGCAGTCTGCCAGGTATCAGGCTGATGTCTTGTCAACACGAACGGTGCAGATGAATTAGTGAGCAGACTTTGAGTTTCTATCTGTGCTCTAAGTGATCATTTAAGCGGATGTGCTGTATTTAAATGAAGCATCTGCTACTGACAGCCCAGGTGCAGCTGAATGGGAGAGTTGTTTTTGTTTTAACTACAAATTATAATGATGCCCTTTCTAAGTGGATGCAGGTTTGTTTGTTTTTTATTATTATTGTTGCTCCAGCGGTTTGGACATGTTGGCATGAATTAAATATACATGTGTTCTGTTTTAGTCATTTTGCAATTAGCCAATATATGCAATTTTATTTTTATGTCATCCATCTATCCATTAGATGTACCTCTTATCCTTTGAGGGTCCGTGGCTGAGCGGTGGACTGCACCCAGGTACACCTAGTCTATCACAGGGCTGACAATTCTCTCAATTCTGGATTTTGTCAATTAAAATCAAATCTAATCAGGAGATCAGTATCCAGCTTTACTTAATGTAAACGTCTCGGGACTTTCAAGAATCTGCGAATCTCAATAATCTTTGAGATTTGGTTGATAAATTTACTCAAAATTTAAACCTCATGTGTGAAAACATCACAATAAGCACATACATGAGGGGTTAATTACTAAATCAAGTGAGGGGGGAGGCTCTCGTATCTCAAAAGACCAAAGGTGCAACAGGCAGCAGCAGTACAGCGTAACACTCTTATTTGTATCACAACAGTTTGTAGTTTGTACGTCCACACAGCTTGCACACAAATGGCACTTCATTTACTGTGGCCTGACATGACTCAGCAGGCTGTCACTTGGACCAGGTGCCAATCAAAATATGTTGTTATACAGGTGAATTCGCCAGGCCGCCCCATGTCTTCCTGATCATTAAACAGGAACAATTTTAGATTAATATGAGGAAAGTAGTTCTTCTCCCTAAAAAGCTTAAAACAAAAATCCTGCAATGCCAACTCCACTCACTAAATGTAGTCTGGTGTTCTGAAGCTGGCACCTTCCAACTTGCCATCACACCAGCAGCTCTGGATCCCACCTGGCAACTGCCAGGACAGGAATCTGCACCAGAGGCCAGCTCTCCACAGAATCAAGCCCAGCCTCAGGGAGACTGACAGTCGGAGCATGCTCTGACACAGCAGCTGCCTGGATCTGTTGCCGACACACTGGAGTCTGTCCAGGCCTTTTCCACGGTTCAAAGAGAGTGTCTGTGGGCGGAGATTATCCCGGTGCTACTACTCATTCGATTTTACGAATCAGCCTGTGTGAGACAGACAGATCCAGGAGGGAAGACGTAATCGATAGCGTTTCTAGACCTGGCTGCCTCAACAATGTCTGCTGTGTTTTATTGAATCAAAGTGTTCTCTGATGTGGGTTAGAGCAGGGTGTTGGTGGGTCATGGAGGCTGTGGCCGGGAGCCCAAGATGTTGTACTGGTGAGTAAGCGGATCTTTCAGGAGGTTGAGCACAGAAAGCCATCTGTATTATGCCATTGTGCATCTGTAAAGGATATCTTTTTTTATTTTCCTACACTTGGCAGGAAATAACAGACTCTGTGGAGGAAAGACCACACCTGAATGCTTCAGAGCATTTCTCATTTCAACCTCTTCCATTATTTCCATACATCAGTAATCATGTATTTTCATGTTCATACCTCGGCTGGTTATCATTTGAATATTTCTACTACTGAATGGGAAAAAAAACGAAACCTTTTTGATACTTTCCCTTTTATTATAGTTTTAACAAATAACTTTCAGCAAACACACAGGAGTATTTTCTGTGGACACATGAACTTTTATAAAACTATGTTCTTGTTTGTTGATTCCTTTAGAGTGTCCTTTTTACAACTAAGAACATTTTCAGAATGTTTTTTTTCTCCCTTACACTTTTCTGCAAAGTCATTGATGCCACTTTTCTCCTCCTCCCTCTCCTTTTCAGAAATGTTGTCATTCAGGGTTCATTTCCCTGTAAAAATATTGGCCAATCTGCTAAGTACTGTTGATTGTTCTGTCATCCTCTTTTCCAAACAGAGCCACCTTGTTTCATCACATTAACAGAAAGTTATGTTTGTGACTGAGGCAAATTACAACAACAAATGTTTAGCTTTTCCAGGGAAAAAGGCATAGCTGTGTCTGTGGGATCTGACCGTTAAGTTAGAGCCAGCTGCCTGCTATGTAAGTATATGGGAAAAATGAGTCAGCTTGACAGTTACTAGAGGAGCACACAGAGAATTTGGACTGATAATGACAGTTCCTCATTTATGCTGATTATACTGAGTCTACTTTCAGCTGACTTTCTGAAGCACAAAAGAGCCTCAGTATGTTTGTTTAAGTTTCTGGTCTTCACAAGAACAAAGCAGACTGAGAGAAACCTAAGCCTCTCAGTCTTTACTTCGAATGACTTGAACTGATCAACGTTCTTCACATGCAGTAAAAGGCTCCTCTGACGTCATTTATACATTCCAGCATAATGAGGCATGGAAACTCCCAAAGCAGTATCTGTGTGATAAGGCCAGATTGTTTTAAACGGAAGCTTCTGTAGAAATGCTACAAGCCACAAAACCTGGCGGAGAACCAGCAACACAAACTGTCATCTAGTAGGGTTTAGTTATTAAATGGCTAATTTATGATTGGCTTTGACATAAACATACTGTACATCTGAAGGACATGGGACTTCTTGCACTGCTATTGCTAGAACAAAGGGGATTAAATCAATGTTAAACTTATGGTTAAATTTGTGTTTCCCAGGCACTGCTGATCCAGTTTTTATCCTAAACTTGCATTACTTGCATTACTGGAGAGACAAGGTGTTTATTTCTTACAGGGTGATAGCATCCAAAGATTAATAGCAATTTTGATTTTGTCAGGTCTGAGATCAGACAGTTTGAGAATTTTTTTTTTCCTCTTTCAGCATTAACAACAGCAATGAATGACGAGAAGAAAACACAAAAGCCACAGACTCTAAATATCTCTAAAACCTTTAATTAAAAATATTTATAGTTCCTTCCACAAACGGCGTCAATGGTCAGAGTCTTGAGTGTGTACCACAGGACAGCCAAGTAATCCGATGCCACACTTACTACCTTCATTAAACCTTTAAGTGCTGCAAACAATTAGTCCCTCTCACTTTTCCAACATCTCCCCTTGTCTCCTTTCTAGTACCTCTCAGAGAGACGTGTCAAACACTGCCACCTGATCCTATGATCTCTCCCCTGCAGAACAGAGCCTTCACTGTTCTTTCAGACATGTCCTGAGTAACCTTTCTGTATTGAGAGCTGCTTGAGAGCAAGCATGATAAAATTAATGCACATCTTCATGGCTGCTATTAGAGCTCTTCAACTGGACAGGAACTAAATAAGCCACAGGATTCCAAGTCAGCAAGTCAGCATACACTCATCCTCTAAATGTTCCTTCATTGCATTTGTGCTTCCATCACATCATAAGAACCATTAAGATTATAGATAAGACAAACAGATAAAAGTTTCAAACACCTTTCTGACACAATGAGATAAAGTTCCCACATTGTTCCTTGAAACTTTCTGTTGCGCAGGCATCACATTTGAATACATTACAGTACAGAGGTAGAAAACATTGATTAAATAGGTTAAAATATTGATTAAATAGGTTAAGCTCAATATTGTGCCAGAGATACCGGGGAGACAGAAGACACAATTCCTAGGGCTGCATCAAAGCACATACAGTAATGTCATCAAAACAAACCCCATTTCTTAAAGGATCCAAAGTTAAAATTTGAAAATTTCCCAATGGGATGAGTCAGTCAAGTTTTAAAATACTTTCTGATTCATTCTATTTTTTTAAACTCTTTCCAACTTCAGTATTTACTGAAAAATTGAAAAACAATGCTTGATATCTGTCTGCAGAGTCGCATCCTTTATTGGTTATATTTCTGCTTATGCACTGCAAATAAAGTAAACATTATACACATGGATCGAATCCATAAGAAGCTTTGGTGTGTGCATCTTCCTGTTTTCTTTCTGTTGTCCGTTGTGAAACTGTATACACACGTTGAAAAACACATGTTGACTCCGCTTGTATAATGTGTTTATGTGCTAAACAATGTGCTCTTGTGGCAATATTGACAGTTTTTGCTTTTGTCACCCATTTCTAGTTGTGGTGTGTTTTGTCGAAGACTCTTCCATATAACTGCCCATAAGATCCATCATAAAAACAGAAATCTATGGCCATGTTTAACTACATTTCATTACTGTGCTGTAATAATAATTTTATCATTCTGCTTGCAAAGTCATCTGTGAGTATTGTATCATGGACCACCAGCTCAGTCATTGTTCACCGCCTCTCTAGTTGCTGCTTCCTCATGGCAATCAGCAGTGTCCTCAGTTGACCTGATCTCATTTTACTGGTTTCAGATACAGCTGCTTGTTTCAGAACTTGTCTTGAATCAATATACCGCTTTAGAGAACATCAGAAACCAAATTTTGATGGGATCCGGGGGCTCTTTAAGGCTGTGGGGGGTATTTCGTTTGGGTACACTTGTCTCCTTGGAGGGAAGGGTCACTGCAAATCAATAAATGTTTCGCTGAGTGATCACCTTTATTCTACGAAGAAAACATCTATCCGGATGGGAGGGGTTTCTTCGAGGTTGACAGTGCCCCCATCCATAGAGCACTAGCGGTCACTGAATGGTTTCAGTGAGTATGAAAATGATGTGAATATTCAATGATGTGAATATTCTATAGTTCCACAGTCCGCCTATAGTCCGCCACAGTCACCAGATCTCAACCCTGTTGAACACCAATGGGAGACAGTGGACGGACATGTTACACAGCACTCTCCACCACCATTAAAACACCAAATGAGGGAGTATCTTCTGGAAGAACGGTGTCCATCCCTCCAGTACAGTTGCAGAGACTTGGAGAATCAATGCCAACATGCAATGAAGCTAATCTGGTGACCCAACACTTTACTGAGACACTTTATGTTATTTTTGTTTTTGTCATCCTTCTGTAGATAACGCTGTTACAGTTTTACCTCCATGATGATGGTAGAGGCCAACAGATCTGTCTTATATGAAACACAGACAAAAACTCAGTCGGATTCATAAGAGTCAGTAATCCTCATTTCATCCATATATATTATATAATCAAAGCGTTAAATCATTTGGTTTCATGTGGATTACTACTACGGTTACATTTATCATCATAACTGGCCTGCACTGTGTTTTCTATGCAGGTACATACCTAAGGCACAGAGACATTAAGAATCAGATGCCGCCCAACTGTGACCTTTAGTACTCTGTCATTTCTACTGAATATAACTCTCAGCTTTGGGTGTATCTGAACTGCCACACTGGCATGAAATAAGCATTGGTAACAGACTAATTTTTACCATTGAAAAACTTGGGCTACTTGTGCGATTAGTGACTATTTTGAACACATGATCCTATATTATGAGCTAAATTTTGCAAAGAGGCAGCTTCCAGTCACTGCAGTCGTTTTGAGGAAGACAACATGAAGCTGAGTTAGCTAACATAGTGTGTTATGGACATGCACATTTCCCAAGTGTTTTGACTAGCATGACTCACCTTTCCTTTTTAGGTGAAATGGCTTGGGCTGCTAGAAAACCATTTAAGCACAGCAGACCTGAAAACCTCTGTCTCATTTGGGACATTGGTTAAAAAACGGACAAGAAAGAAGAAAAAAAACATAAAAATATTGAGGCTTGTAGCTCCTCACAAACAAAATTTCCTATGATCCTGCAATGTGCACACATGCGAACCAACCCTATTTTATTTACAGACAACATGCCCGTCACAACCACAACACTCCGAGTTTGAGACAGAAATTAAATGGATGCAGCAGCAGAGAAAGAAAACTGAAAATGTATACATTTGTGGAGGTATCTATTGTCCTGAATTGATATTAAAAATGGTGAGCATTATCATTATCAGTGAATGTGCTGATAAATTTTTTGCATAATCTGTACATTCCTTGTTTGTCTCAACTGATTGTACAAAACCAAAAATTAGATATTCAATTTACAGCAATACAAAACACAGAAAAAGAAATAACACTCAAATTTGAGAAGTTGGAACTAGAGATTAAATGGTCTCTATGTCTTTGTACACAATGATTAAATAATCAAAAACATTGTTGTTGATTAATTTTTTGCCAATTGACTAATCAATTAATTTACTAATTGTTCCAGCCTTGGGTAAATCTACAATATATATTTTGTGGCTTGTCAGAAGTTCCCATCGTAGGATGGCAAAAAGGGTTGTTTTTTTAAACTGAACAACTATGTCAAATGGAAAAGACATATCTAATCTAAAAATATAAATAAGAGGGGAGGAGTTGATGGGGGATTCACAACTCATGGGAAAAGATGAAATGAAGGATTGAAATCTCTCGTGGCTTCACAAAACCTGGACTGAAAACACATACACAGACATACACAAAATAAATAGGGACTATAAAAGACAGAATGAGGGTGTTCTGCAGCAAGTTATTCAGGGTGGTTTCCTCTCTTCACATCCACTAAACCTCACAGCCTGTCAGTCGTCAGCACATACCACAGGCCCTGCTTCTCTACTGTCGTTAAATCACAGCACCTTTGCCCAAATCTACTTTGTATGACAGTTTTCCTTTAAGGGAATAGAGATTCTTTATCTCAGTGGGATTAACTTGGGTCAATGTTTATGGACTTTTGGGTCGTAAGAACACACAACTAGCTAAAAGACACTTTAGGGGAAAAAAAACTAGCTCTTCAGTGACTAGATGTTCCACTTTCCTCACCAGCTAGTTTGTCTGCTGTTTGCTAAAAAAAAGGTAATGTCCAGTACATTCATCATAGCTTGTTTTTCAAAAACAGCTGCCTAATGTTGCTTGAATAGGAACCTTGGGACTGAGTAAATGAAGATTAAATCCAAAACAATGAGGAACAAAGACCCTAGAAAGCATAACTGCTTTCATATTACATGCAATCTTTTATTAAAATAAAAAAAGGCTCAGTGCAGCTTTAAATATAGGCAAGATTGAGAAAATCCATTTACCATGTGGGCCTGAATGACCACATCATGTCAATGATCTGAACAACATACCAGTACAGCAATAAAGCAGTTTCTAGCTATCCTAGCTAAATCTTTCTGTTGATAGTTTCCTTACTGTTAGACCCAATCGACATTTTGTTCCATTTTTACAGGAGAATGACATCCTCTCTGCTTTTACTCTTTTCCCATTTTACAGCACAGGAAATGGGACAAGGACTTAAAGAGGAGGAGGAGGGGGTGTAGTCTATGCTTATCACAGGGAATGAGACTGAATCCTCTTATGACAGACCTAAATAACCAGCCGTGGGGCTAGACAGGGAGTTGGTTATGGAGGCCAAACGATAGTTAATATTAACATGACTAAGTCAAAGGGGAGAGGGAGCAGCTGGTGTCAAGATTTCCAGCTGACAGCACCAGTTCTATGGGCACAGTACACTGGCTGAATGTGTACATGTGGAGTGATGCCACCCACCAATATCAAAGAGCAGCAAAGAGAATGAAGCAACTCTGAGTCGCTGTTCTCACATTCCTCAATACAGGACAAAAGACACATTAGGTTAAAGGGATTTAAAAAAAAACAAAACAACTTTCTTTGAGTTCTAGATCATTTATGCACACAGTAAAGTGCTTAAAACATGCAAGTCTCAAAGGACAATACAAACAGGAGGCAGAAAACAAGTATGAGTAAAATCGAATTAAGCAGTAATCACAAAACAAAAGACCATGGCTTCCTATCAACACAAGGGAGAACCCTGAAATTGTAAAATCTTTATTCTTTGTCTGTTTTTTTACCGTTCCTTAAAATTTAAAATAATCAAAATAAGTGATTAGAATATATATCATATACGTCATATATTATGAATATATTATTATTATTATTATCATTATTATTACTAATGTTATTATTGGAAGTAGTAACATTAGTAGCAGTACTACCTGTATTAATAGCATTATCAGTAGTAGTAACAGTTGCAGTGGGAGCAGGAGTAGCAACATTTACAACAGTAGCAGTAGTAGTCACAGTTGTAGTGTTAGCACTTGCAGTCAGAGTAGCAATAGCATTGGCACTAGTGGCTGTGGTAGTTACAGTCGCAATAGTACCAGTATTATTAGCTGCAGCGGTAGAAGAACAGTAGTTTTATCTAAAACAATATTATATTATTCATTCTATTCAATATAAATCATTTAAGGGCTGATGTGTTAAAATGTGGATGCCTGAGTTCTTTGGTTTCTGCATGCTTTTTCAGGCGGATCTCTTATCAGTTACTGTGGGGAAAGTGATGTCATGATTTACTCATGCCCCTACGTCTAGACAGACACACTGAAACCTCAGCCTACAGGGATTTAATGAGCCAGAATGAAGAGCCACTCATACACTGGGTGCAATGATTTATTCTGTATCAGTTTCACCCCACAGTGTTTGCCTCAAAATAATCAGCTGAATTCATACCGGTGATGAATAAACTGCAGCATTAAGCTGGTCTGACAGCATCTTCTTAATATCACACTATCATCTCTCAGCAGCATCTTTCTACTTCTTATTCTGTTAAGTGTTTCAAATAAGCATTCTCTACACACAGCACATGCACCTACCTCGACAGTGTTAGAGTACGATAACCAAGTCAAACTGGTTGATAACAGAATGAATTTCTCTTGTGTGATGTCCCTGAGTCATTTAAAACTCCACACACCCATTTTGGAACACAGGCTTTCTATTACAAATTGAAACTCAATTTGTGACTTCATTAGGTGTACTTTCTGTGCGCAGGATCAATATTTTTTCTTGATGATGTGACCCATGCATTAAGAAACATGTTATTTTCCTTCATTGTTACAACCCACATCACTTGTTTGCCATATACAGCTATAATAGCACCCAAAACCCATTGATTTTTGATCACACACCTCATTTGTCTTATCTTGAGTTTCATTTAATAAGGTCTTTGTAAAACTGATTGCTGCTCTGTGGATTCTGGACTGTGATTCATCCAGGATAGAACAAACATGACTGTAAAACCCACAGCCATGGAAAAAAATGCAATATTGTTCATTCAAGTGACATTCAGGATGAAACAAGGAGTAAATGAATGACTAGTTATTGTAGGGATGGGGACAAATATCAATTCACTTAAGTATAGCGATTTTTTTATAACAAGCTGTGCTGATCCCTGAATCAATATGTATTATTTTACAGGTAATAACAGCTAATAGCAGTTCCACTTTGATTCATTCTTTATAGCGGTACTTTACTCAACTTAATCATAACAGTTCTTTATTTAACTGACCTCTTAAAAGTTATTGCTAATGTAATGACAGACATTTCATTTGGATGGCTTTAAGATAGAGGCACAGGATTAATGGCAATAATGCTGCTAAAAATATAATTCAGAAAGACTGACTGACATGTGATGTACATTGTTTTTGCATTATTGTCAAAGCCAGTGTTATTTTCTGACTACACAAAAAGTAGCACAAGTCCAAAGTTATTTCATAAGCTTGAAAAAAAGTGGCTCTCACCATGTGATTCACAAACCACAGGTCTGACAACACAATACAAAGTTTGTGTGTGTGTGTGTGTGTGTGTGTCTGTGTGTGTGTGTATGAGTTCATAAACACACTTGTGGCCAGCTTCACATGGACCTGAGGAGATGTCTAGTCTTGTTTACATATAGCTGGTGGGTTGTATTACCACAGATTATGATTGGGTTACAGTGAATGTTTGTGCTTCTGCTTTTCTGTAAGCTCATCTGAGATCCACTGCTGTCATCTGAAATACAAAAGAACTATACACCCAAACTTCTCATTTATGCCGTTTTGGAGTTGAATTAGATTTATTATAAATGAAACCATAAACAGTCAGGATGTCAGATAAAATTGACTTTCACTTTCAATGAGTAATTTCCTGTGATGGTTGCTGCACCCAAACCTTCTTGCTTCTCAGTGGCCTACATTCACAGATCTTTACATGTTATTTTTGAGGGTGTTGGGGCCAAAGCTCCGTCCCACATGAGATAAAATCTGTACACAAGCTGACAGACCGAGTCCATGCAGCAACAACTGTTGTATCAGGTAACTATACATAGTGCTAAAAGCCAGGGGGCCGCCCAAGAAACAAGAGGAGGCTAAACACAACAGACAGGCTGGCTACGCCTTTTACCTCAAATCTATAACTAACACAGAGGGATCCCCTGGCTATGTGTGAGAAAAGTTTGTTTCTGTACTTGCTAAGTAAACTACTAAGTAAACTAAAACAGAACTGATATTAACAAAATATTATGTCATGAAACCAATCCCTGTTTTTGACACTATGTATGGTTGGTTTTTTGATCTGCAAGAGCCATTAAGTATATTTATATTTTCTAAATTTATCTATATAGTGCTGTCATTGTTAGTGGTAGAGCATGCTATATTGATGCAGGTTTCACAGGTTTCATTCATTCAAAGGAAACACACTACATGTAATCCAGTGTTACTCTTAATACTTTTATCAGCCTCACAGTTTAGTGTTCTCTCGCCTAATGCTGTGTCAAAGCGGTATTAAATTACTGCTAATGCAAACTGAACACTTCCTACTGCTGTTCTTTTACATCAAACGCATTCAACTGACAAAAATACAGTGTAGTTGTTACTGTGAAGCAGCCACAGTAAAAGCAATAGATTTGTAAATTAAGTTAGTGCTAAAAGCCAGGGGGCCGCCCAAGAAACAAGAGGAGGCTAAACACAACAGACAGGCTGGCTACGCCTTTTACCTCAAATCTATAACTAACACAGAGCGATCCCCTGGCTATGTGTGAGAAAAGTTTGTTTCTGTACTTGCTAAGTAAACTACTAAGTAAACTAAAACAGAACTGATATTAACAAAATATTATGTCATGAAACCAATCCCTGTTTTTGACACTATGTATGGTTGGTTTTTTGATCTGCAAGAGCCATTAAGTATATTTATATTTTCTAAATTTATCTATATAGTGCTGTCATTGTTAGTGGTAGAGCATGCTATATTGATGCAGGTTTCACAGGTTTCATTAGATACATGAGGGATTCACAGGAAACACACTACATGTAATCCAGTGTTACTCTTAATACTTTTATAAGCCTCACAGTTTAGTGTTCTCTCGCCTAATGCTGTGTCAAAGCGGTATTAAATTACTGCTAATGCAAACTGAACACTTCCTACTGCTGTTCTTTTACATCAAATGCATTCAACTGACAAAAATACAGTGTGGTTGTTACGGTGAAGCAGCCACAGGAAAAGCAATAGATTTGTAAATCAAGTTAGTGCTAAAAGCCATCATTAATCAAAAATGCATTAACAAAAAAACATAATTTTCAGAATTCTTTCTACGTCAAATCAGCTTTAAATGTGGTATAAGCTGAATCCATAGTGAGCTATTTTTTGAAGAAGTGCAGGCAACAGGCCGCACACCTCTAACTCTTGAGAAACTTAACCAACTCCTATCACGGTTCCCTGTTGTTGTGTGAAAAACTTCTCACAATATGTGCAGCATGAAATCAGATAACAGTTGCTCATGGGATGATGGAAAAAGACTGCTTTTCGACACCTTGCGCTATAATGCATACAGATGTGCTAATGACACAACAGCTGTTCCTCATGAATTAGCTGCTTAGTTACTGGCAGGAAAAACAAATATATAAGTTTAAGGGTTCTAAATTTACAGTTTAGCAACTAAAATACTTGGTTAGTTAGAGAAAAATTTTGGTTATGGCTAAAAATTAAAGATAAGATTAACTATTAGTCTGTGAAGGCAAGTTAACTGCAGTCTCTGATATGAAAGTCAGACACGCTACACACCCATTCACCACCCCAACCTTATTTTTTTGCCTTCCTACTCAAAGGACAGACTACTTCCTGTATTACCATTGTAATGTTGGTGCTGTCTATAACTCATGTACTGCACATTCATCCCATATGAATATAATGTGTGGGGATACTGGTAACGGTTCAACAAAGTTCTAATCCATGTTCAACATTCTGTGTAAGCAATGTGTATATGTATCTTTTTCATCTACTTTCATTCATGCATTCAATGACTCTGCTTATACGACTGTCTCTGTAAGGAAGCTAATCAATAGAAATCCTGTCTAATGGTCTCCATCATCAATAATAGAGTGAGGCTGAGAATTTGGCTTCTACAACTTTCAGCATCTCAGAAAGCCTGTATATATTTACTTATATCCCTCTGTATTCAATTCACCACCCTTCTTGGTAACTGCACACACCCAACTCACAGTACTATGTAAATAAAACGCTACACAAGGATTTATGCAGTTCATATGGTTCCACTATCTATGTAATGGACAGCCTGTGGCTGGCTTATCAGCTCAGACACACACACTCAAAACACATAACACAAAACTTCACAGTGCACTCTGATAAAATGCAGACAGTCCTGGCCTGAATAACAAGACCAGTGCTGCTCTTTGGTAAAATATCTGAAGATGGATTTTTAACTTTCATGGCCACAGGGCAAATTTCTGGCAGGACACAGCCGCTGTCATGGGCACTGAAAGGAAATGGGAAAGGTGACTGGACCAGAAGAAATGTTGATGATTAACTTTCTGTTGATAAACTAATTTAAGCGCTACAAAGGTCCCACTGGTGTTCAACGCCCAGGGAGTGTGTGCACTCTTAACCTGCATCATTATCATGATTCCATGTACTAACCATGTTACAGTTCTGGTTGAAATTATTGGCACCCCTTTTTTTTTAATTAGAGAATTTAGACTAAAATCACAACATTTTAATGAAATGTACAAAGATACTGAGCTAATGAAAAGTTAAAAACAAAACTTGCATAATAGTGAAATAATACATACACAGTTATTGACAGCCTTCGCTAATATCTGGTTCCAGAACCTTTGGTAACAATGACAAACTCTAAATGTTTCTTGTAGCATCTGAAAGCTTCCTGAACCTTTCTGCTTGTATTTTCTTCCATTGATTTTTCTGTTCATGCTCTTTTAAGTTTGCCACTGTAATGGCAGATTAAGTTCTCTAAAAAATGTTTTCAATTGGATTAGATCCTGACTAACTGCTGGCCAGTTTAAAACAGTCCATCTTTTCCCTTTCAACCATTCTTTAGTGCTGCTGCATGTGTGAGACCTTCGCCTAAAACCTAGTTTTCTGACAATGGGTAACCTTCACCATGTTTTACTACAGGTAGGGTCTTCTTTTCCTTATGGGCTTCATTTGTCTTCACACTGATGCATTACATTTCCAAAGAGTTCTACTGGTTTCCTTTGTCCATAGAACATTATCCCAGAAAGACTGTGGCTTATCTATAAAAGAAATTAGTCTTGCTTTTTCGTACCTTCCTTTCAATAGCGCTGTCATCCTTAGCCTTCCCCAATGGAGCCCTACTATGTTTAGTGTGTGGTCTGTGTTGAAGGCTGAAGCCACCACTCCTGATTCCTCCAGGTCAGCCTGAAGCACTTTAGTTGTCCTGAGTGGTGTTTTTCACAATCTGCACCAACCTTTGCAGACTTATCTCATTGATTTTCTTCTTGGCACCACATTTTGGAAGTGTCATAACAGTTTTATGACTGTGAAACTTTTTGACAATATTTTAAACTCTTGAAATACTGTTTTTAAAGATCTTTGGTGATTGCATTGTAGCTTTCGGTTGTTTTTTGACAAAAAAAAACCCTTTCTGATGCTCTTCTATCTTCACCACAGTGAAAAAAGAAGCTGGAGCTGACTGGACCCATCATTCATTGGTAAATTCAAGTCATGTGAACACTGAAAATTAAGCACAGATGAGTCTTACTTGTTTTTCATTTTTTGAGGAACAAATTTAAACTCATCAAAATGGGGCTAATAATTATATCAAGCCTACATTTTAGTGTCTGTTTTCTATATTCAACTATATGAAAGCATTTTTGTAAGCCAGTAACTTTAGACATTTTATTAAATATTTTGATTATACAAAATTGACTAATTAAAATTGATTATTTTTGAGATATTCTAAATTCTGTACTTAAAATTCAGTGGTGCCTATCATTTTAACCAGGACTATAACACATCAACTGACTTAAAGACACATCCTTGATCAAATAAATGCAGAAAATTGATTGTACTAACAACGTCTTTTGACCATTCAGGACAAAAAAAATCAGGAAATTCTCCCGATTGAAAAGAGCAGGCATACACATTCTCCTTGCTACAGCATGATCCAAGCCATCGGATTGATGGAATCATCAGCAGTATGTCACCAGACCCATAATGCAGTCTCAGGATTTACAATACATTAACAGACAAGCTGAAAGCCTGAGGTGGAGCCCAACTCTCTACAACTGAAGGACCTTCATTTGGAAGTCATAGGAGGGCTCTGACTAAGGGATTAAACTGGCACAAACAATATCACCTTATATATCAACTCCCAAAATATTGTTTTAGTCTTTAGTTTCATTTAATATTCTTTAAGGGACAAGACAGTTATGAGCATATTATGTGATACAATCATTGCAATTACAGATGATAGATAAAAGGAGGACCCTCCTACTCCACAGACAGTGGTTTGCACTCCACAGCATGCTATCTAATACACATTTATCATGACTGATTAAGCAAAACTATTGGATGAAGAAAGATGTAGAACTTTGACAGACTTCTGATACCATAAAAGATTACATAAATATGATCATGCAATATATCTCACAACAGATTTGACTACAATATTTTCACTGTGGTTAATTTAAGGTCAATTGGCCCTTAACACAATGAGTGGTAACGGAAAAGGGAACTAAATGAACAAAGGGTTCAGCTGTTTGAGTACAAAAACACAATGTGGGAAATCTGACTTCTTCCACATTACAGTGAGATGAAAGTGGCTGATCCAAACCCTCATCAAACAACAGCAACATCACTCCACATTATCCTTTCGGCATCAATACTATTGAGCTGTTCACCCAACTTGGTGGACAAGTCGGTCTCCACCCTCGCCTCAGCAGTCACCACCCAAGGGTTTAATTTGGGAACAACGCCCAGTGTCAGGTACAGATGAGCTTCAGCCGTGTGACCATACAGTGCAACAGAGATCAGCAGGAACGCTGACCTCTGCTGTAGTGCCATCTGCTTCAGGTCAGCCAGTGCATCTTTGCAAATCGATCTCACTACATCAGACAAACAGGTGGAAATGTAGCAGAATCGCTTGTCAAAAACCACGGTTTGTCCGAGATATACCATGAAAACGTGGAATCAAGGGTAAAATGTGTTTTTATATACTACTTTACACGAATATAGAATGAATGAAATGTGGTTCCATTATTGTATCATTATTGTGCTTCACTGCTGCAGCTACACTGCTGTTCCCTTTTTGCCTTTTATAAGTTACAGATGATGAAACCTGAGCTTTTTTTGTAGCCACAAAAACCACCTGAATAACACCGGATTTTACAGCAGCCCTCTTCATTTCCAGGCCGTGTCAATTAACATGCCTCCGTACCAGACTCCCCTTGAAAAAGTGCTTTAGTTTAAAGGTGATAGCAGCCCTCTATTATCAGAGAAGAATCCACTTACATACAATGGATTCTTTGTGTACTTCCATGGCAACTCTAAAGGCTGCTCGCCACCTTTCTAACCTACTTTACCCTCCATTATTAACTATTTCCAGTAGTTTTTCAGATGTTGCTATTGAAAGGTTTCGGTTTCAGCATAAAATCGTTTTTTAAGAGCATTTACGTGTCTCAACACCTATTGTTCGGCCCCCCACTTTTTTTTTTGGATGCTTCGTCGTTCAGACAACATCTTCGACAATTTTTAGGTTTCGTGAGAAACAATACATGGAAGCAACATGTTGCAACAGGCAGGATATGGTGTAGGATGTGGGTTTTTAACCAGCGAGCAGCGCCGAGCCGCTGAGATGGCACAAGCGCGGCGGCCGCCGGTGCCATGCGGAGGGTGGCGACGCTCCGCGCACTCCCCGGCGCAGGAGCGCCCGAGGTCCGGATCCGAGGGACGGCGACGGTCACAAGGCGAGCCGGCGAACCGGCTCACCAGCACCCGCACGGTCCTCTGCCCTCTCTCTCGAAGCCATGAGCACGGAAATAATAATAATAATAATAATAATAATAATAATAATAATAATAAAAAAGTTTATGTCCATGCAGCCTCTCCAGCTTCAGTGAACCAGACACACCGGCAAAGATTCACCCTGTTGAAGGAGGCAAAAACCACAACGAGCCGTTGAGGGAAATCTTACCTTTGTACTGCAGCGAGTTGCTGGTCCGTATTTTCACAGTCCCGCTCATAGACTCCCCCGGGCCGTAGACCACCTTGTTGTTGGTGAAAGCGATGTCAAATTCCTGGAGCTTTCCCATGGCTCGGCTCGGCTCGGCTCGGCTCCGCTGGTCCCGCAGCGCCGGCTCTCTGAACAAGCGCGAGGAGGCGACGCCGCGCTGCCTCACCTGCTGCCGCCGGAGCCCGGTGACGTCACCGGGGCCCATTGACAACGACGGGAGGGAGAACGGGGCCCGTGCGGCGCCGCGCGCTCGCGGCCCGGCGCGTGCGGAGCTCCTCGGTTTTTCAGTCGAAGGCTGAAAATATCGCAGCTGATAAATAAAAAAAACTTGCGCGACGAAAAGAAAAGGGAGGAAGAAAGAAAGGTGCGATTATCGTTATAGGTCATAAAGGATAAATTTGGCTGGATTACTTAAACTTGCACTTTTGTTTATGCCGTTGCTGTTGATGCTTTTTGACGTTGAAATAATTCTTTTTCTTCAAGTTTGTAGACAATATTTTTTTTTTAAATAGAACTGGTTTTAGCATTAGAAAAAAATATATGAATATCCGTGTCTGTTCCTCACACTCTCTAAAATGTGTGCAGTGTTTCTGTGCTTGAATTCTAGCCGGCCCCAGATTTGCTGTATAGTGATTTGTTTATTTGCAAAATACTTTTGCAGTATTTATTTTTTTGGGAACTGCACTGATAAACAAAGCTACCTCACTTTATATTTAATACAAAACTACTCGTGCTAAGAAAGAGGAAGACACGTTAAACAAAAGCTCTACATTTGCTTGTAGACTGGCAGTGTCACAGTTCCTGTTAATCACAGTTAAGAGCACTGTTTTTGCATTGAGTAAACAGAATATCACGATAAAATTTTACATTAACAGGTTAAACATCACAAATAGATTGAAAAAATGTTTCATCCAAGATTTAATGACAAATGACTCTGTCAGCAGAATGTTTCCAGCTGTGAGTGGCTCTTCCTTTGTGCATTGTGGGACCAAAGTGTCCATCAGCACCACACTCTCAATGTTAGTAATTTTAGTCTGTAACCTGGAATTTTTTAGCCAAGATTAAAAACACAAAATACTCAAAACATACTATTAATGAGCATAAAAATGTCTCCCGGTTTTTGAAAGGTCTCATACACTTCCCATGTCTGCATATACTTCTTGTCTCTGAAAGCACTTCCTCTCTCTTACATTACTTCCTCTCTCAAAGTGCATCATCAGTCACTCAAGCAGAGGGGAAAGTTACAGATGTGGTGCACAGAGAGCTCAGTTGTATTGTCTGCACTTATACTTTTCATTGTCTTTAACATGTTGCATTTACTAGAAAACTGCACCAAACACAAGGAGACATTCATTCTCTCTCTGCCTCCCTCTTTCTGTCATTATCCCACCAGGCTGCTAATATTTCTGGTAACAGCTTTGAGACAGATGTTTCCATGACGACAGACAAACACCATGGTTACCAAGTTACTCCCTGCATTCATGGAAATGTGGTATCCTGTGGCCTAAAGAATCCCATTTTTTTGTTTACTCCTGTTGCAAAACCTCCTCTCAGACAGTTTGACTAATGAGTCATTGTAAAAGAGGATCATACATTATATCAGGAAGCCACAGGATAAGATGTTAATGCCATATGTCAAATAGACTGAGCATCAGGCTGAGGCGAATCCATGCCAGTACCGAGAGAATAAAGACTAGACAACCTCATCCATGTCTTTTCGGCCATTATAAATCTTTCTGTGTTGCTCCTTCAGCGGTTTCATCATGGTTTTAAACCACACTTCGTTCATCCCCTCCTATAGTGTTACACAGTTGGCTCTGGTCTGCTGTGACACTGTGACCTTTTGTCAGGTGGCTCCGACTGGGGAGCTGCACATTTGTAACTGTTCAGTGGTTGTGGGAGGCAGTGAGGTGAGAGCTATATGAGGGGCTCCACCTGCTGGACAATTGCAAGAGGCAATTTACATCTCAACAGTGCAGTAGTGTGTTTGACCAGATGATTGTTGAATTAAGTTATCTCGCTGGAAATGCAACAGAGAATCATCTTATAACTACAATGACAAGATAGAAATGACAACTGGGTGATAGTGATACACTCAAAAAATGTGATATTTTAAATCAAATTTCTAAATATCAATATATACTGTAATAATATAATATGGGGATGACTGTCAAAGTTTCAAGAAACACTTTTTAATTATTTGTGACATTCATAAAATAACAAGAGATTATAAATGATACACTGCTGTTTCTGTAAAGCAAAAAACAATCAAAAAGCTAAGAAAATGTACATGTAATATAGCCTTGAAAACCCGAACATTTACAACACTTAGAACACAACAGTCCCAATATTGATAACATAATTATTCATCGGACATGTTGTGTTTTTTACTTTTTTCTACTAGAGTAGACTAATTTTCTACTCTGATATTGCAAAGAAACAAATAAGCAAGACAAGTGCAAAACTGTGAAAAACATTCAATTTTCTCTTTTCTAAGAACAGTTAGCCTACTGGAGAAGAGGTGTCAGTGCACATGGATAATAACTACATCAATAACTACAGCAAACACAATAAACATTCATTCTGCATGTCCTAATTTCTTCACCTTGCATGAATGTGTTTTTCAAGATTCCAACTACCTCAAGTGAACTCACAGAGAGATATATATTATTAAATATTGCTACATAGCGAGTACAGCAGGCTTCACCTCTTTCCTACTTTCACTCCTCTTCCTCTCCCGAATCCAGCAGGCAGGTGCGTGCTATGGCCTTTGTCACAGTGTAAGGGTCACAGTTTGCTGCAGGGCGGCGGTCCTCAAAGTAACCTCTCTTCTCTTGGCCAACCTGGCGAGGGATGCGGATGCTGGCGCCTCGGTTTGCCACTCCGGCAGAGAAGTTGTTGATGCTGGACGTTTCATGGAGACCCGTGAGACGTCTCATGTTGTCCTGGCCCCCACGAGGGTCATATATATGGATGTGTTGGCTGTGTTTTTTGCTCAACTTCTCAATGGCCTCCTCAATGTATCTGTCGGCAGAGGGAAAGAAAGACAGCTGAGTTACGGAGGGTTGCTGTGGTGCCTGTGCATGAATAGTGTCTGCCTATCAACTTATGAAAGTTTACTTCTTCATAAGAGAGTAGGTTCATCCATCTGTAAAGGTCTGAAGCAGAAAGCATTCTGATATAACTAATCTAGTATTTTTCTTTCATAAACTGAACGAAAACAATAAAGTTATGGACCAGAAAGCCAAAAAAACAACCTCAAGGTTCCCACAAATCTCAATAGAGATCAGGGAAACTGCAGAGAAGAACAGTAATTCTCTGTGAGCTCATCACTATGAGCAAAACCTTTCGTATACCTGTAGACATGTGATTAATTGTTAATAGAAAAATATTGGTTATAGCTGCTTTAAGTTACAAGATTCACAGATGTTTAATTTACCTAGATTAAGTTAAAAAGCTTTGGCTTATCGCCCATACATTTCAATGTTTTTTTTTTCTCTTTACTTTTGAGTATGTATTTTTTTTTAATTATGGCGTTTTAGTTTTGAAAAAACAGAAAAATATAAGGGTTACCATTGAAATGTCTTTATCAAAGGGAAAACAGTACCCAAGTAATTAAAAATACAATTTTTGGAAGAAAAAATTCTCAAAAAAAACTTGCTTATTAAATGTGTTTCCATATAAAGTTAATGGGTGAGTTACCATTACAGCAAGTTTCAAAGAAAATGTGTACTCACTGGAGTCCATTCTCTTCTCTCATCTGCTTGGTGCTGACATTTGTGTGGCAACCAGCACCATTCCAGTCACCTCTCATTGGTTTGGGGTCCAGTGTTGCGACAACCCCAAAATCTTCACACACACGATGCAGCAGATAGCGTGCAACCCACAGATGGTCGCCCATCTCAATCCCCTCACAGGGACCCACCTGGAACTCCCACTAAAGTCAGTAGAAACATAGGAAATGATGAGAGGGAAATAAGGGAACAGTAGAGGGGAAGTGTAAAACAAAAACAGTATTTCAATTTGAAAGGATAATGACGCCAACATGAATGCTTTGTCTTTCCACTGTGTGTCAGCATACACTCACCTGAGATGGCATAACTTCAGCATTGGTGCCACAGATTTTGACCCCTGCATAGAGGCAGGCTTTGTAGTGACACTCCACAATGTCCCGTCCATAGGCATTGTTCGCCCCCACCCCGCAGTAGTAAGGGCCTTAGAGAGGGGGACAAGATCGGAAGATGGTTTGTTAAAACAAAATAAAAGCAAAACCTATGCAAAAAAACCCAGCAGAAGAAAACAAACACAGAAAACCCATTGAAATTGTGGTATGATCTTTTCACTTTGATAATTAATTAAGTCTGTAGTTATATATGTAATTAGAATAATATTGCTCTGGTGGCTCTGCAGCTCTTGAGCTAGAACAAGGATTTCTTTTTACAAGTGGGTTATTAATGCTCTGTTAAATAAATGCAAGACATCATTTTTAGATCTTATAAACCTTTTATAAAGTATGCTAAAATTTGAATTATGTTTCGATATTAGATACCAGTGTTCCAATGAGGAGATAATAATGACAGCTAACTCACCCTGGGGTGATGGGTATCCTCGCGTGGGCCACTTAAAAGGATGTCCATCTATTCCCAAGAGTGTGTACTCCTGCTCCATACCAAACCAAATGCAATGATCTTTAACCTCCTCCATCACTTTGTTGCAGCTGGCTCGATGGTTAGACTCTAGACAAGAAAAGGTAAAACCAGAAAAATCTCATTTGTCCTGAGCTCACTGAATGGCATCAGAAACACATGATCATAAAAAAGTACCTGCAGCTAAGCGGTTGTATTTGAGAACCTCGCAGAGGACCAGTTTGTTCGGGTCGAGGGTGAAAGGATCCCTGAACATGCGGACTGGGATGAGGTACATGTCACTGTTGGAGCCTTCAGCCTGGTATGTGCTTGAGCCATCAAAGTTCCATTCAGGAATATCTGACAAAAAAATTTTACACAATGAAAAAAAACGCCATTACATTTCATTACAGTCCATTATAAGCTATTGGAAAAATGTGCAAAAATATAAAAATTGGAAAAGAGCTTTGAAATCACAAATGATTAGGAGTTTAGGGCATCCCCTGCTGAATGTAACATTTGAAACACTGAAAGTGGAATTTTAATTTTAACCAGCAATTTTTTTAATTCAATTACATTTTTTTTGGCAGCCTGCTTGCAGCAGTTGTTACATTAATCTCTTAGCCAACAATAACACTTTTTACCCAACAAGCGGATAGAGAAAACATTATCCTTCATTTGGAGTCATGTTTCAGGTCTCCTGATGAATGTAAGTCCACTATGTTTGTTTTCTTTTTGGTCTCCACCATCTATCTGTTAGTTAGTCTAATTGTGTGGTGGTATCAAAGATTTTGCACTGGCCCCCCCATAAACCATGGTGTGCCACTATACATCTTGGTTTACAGACAGCTGAAATAAATAAGTTGTAACGTGTTGATTAGTGAGCTATGGACAGAGCCAGGCTGTTCCCCCCGTGTTTCCAGCCTTTTGCTAAGCTAACTGGCTGCTGGTGATAGCTTCATAGTTGCCATACAGACTTGAGAGTGATGTCAATATTCTCATTTAGTTACTCTCCTTTAGTTCATTGATTAGAGTAGCTTTAAATACTAGTACATCCCAATCCTATCAAATTACTTGGAGATCTACTTAACTTTCAACAGCGGGTCAAATACAGTTCAAATAGACAGTGTTATATATTATAGCTGGACCTCAGATGTGTTATTCATAGTTGACTGATTTGGACACTGAAAATATCTAAATTACAGCAATTTACTGGGCAGTACCAAATGTTTGCTCTCCAGCTAAGCCTGCATAATACTACAATTGCAGCAGGATGCTCTTACACCTGTGTTGTGTACAGTGAAGGTGTGTTCCCCTCCCTTTCCCTTGAGTTCCTCCCTCATAAAACAGCTGTAAAATTTAAGCATTAAACCTCTTCACAGCTCATATTTATAACTGGATAATTCATTTACTCTTCAACAAATATCCCTCTATATCCCTGGTTGTTTATGGTTTTATTTATCAATAGTTATTCACTTTTTGGTCAAATTCTTCTCACCCCAAAACTAATAAGTCATTAAAAAAAAAAAAGGCCATTTACTGTCTATGCTCTCTGGTTCGCTGTCCAGGGTTCGGGTCTTGCTGCGAAGTTTCTCTCCGGTGCCGTCGATCCAAACATATGTGACCTGGCACTTCCCTCCCTGTGGCAGGCTCATGTAATGCTGACACACCGCCTTGTTGAGGTAAGAGCTGGATGACACTGATGCCATGTTCACCTTCAATCAGCGAGGCAGAGTAAAATGCAGAGGTGATGTTTTCAACACATTTTGTAACATCTTTCCTCTAGTGTCTATGTTCTAGGTTTTCCATGCATCCATCTGTGTTCTACACTGGTTCTGTCACATCTTTGGGTGCAGTAGGCCTACGGTTTCAGTTCTCGGTTATTTTATGTACTTTTTTTTAAACTTACTCTTTTTTTTTTTATGTCATCCAATATATTATGGAGAGAACCTGCATGGAAATACCAAACCTAGAGGTTTTCACAAGGTGATGAAAATAAATTCTACTCTTATTTGCATTAAAACCACAGGCGTCTTGAGTTCAAACTGCATTTGCCTTTTCTAGTTATTCTTTGGAGGATCTGGTTTTATGTTTGTTCAGGATAGAAACCTGCAGGTCTTAAAACATATACATTTCTAGTCACAAACACTCACAAAAAGCAAATAGTCAGGAGGATGAAAAAAAAAATCAAGTTGACAATAATAATTTGGGAGTAGCAGCGCACATTGTCACATTATACTACTGATATTTACTGATACCAAATCACTGACATTTCACATGTTCCCTGCTGATTTCTTCATGAAATACAATAACTGTAAATAAAATTAGAATAGAATGAAAAAATCTGAATATTCATTTATTGTCCAGCTTCTGAGGTTTGACTCCGTCTTTGTTATGACTTTCTTATAGAAAGCATTTAGGGATTTCATCGCACTTTTTTTCACAGTGTCAGTACAAATTTTATATATGAACTCAAATTATGACATGTTGTATGTATTGATAAACAGTTTTTTTGAACAAAGAAAATCAAATATAAAAAGACACTGATAAATATTTGGACTTACCTTGTTGCAGGGGACTTCAGGTAGAGGCGAGTGTAAGAGGCAAGACAACAAGTGTTTCCTACCTATACCTGTTTGTGGTATTTAACCAGAGTGCTAATTACCATGCTGATGACACAGGGCCACGCATGCTTTCTTTGTTCTTTCATCTTGAAGATCTACTTTAAGTGTAGGTGTGTCTGTGTACTTGATCATTGTTTCCATTGCATACAATATTATGCTTTCATTAGACAAAATCAGATCTGTTGTGCCTCTGACTTAATGCAAAGCCAAATCTCTGACCATATTTGAAACATTTCTACTTTTTCTTCTCTGGAGTAAACATTTTATTTCCATCATGTATATTATCCACAGATGCAAAAAATTTTGATTAACCTTCTCTGTCAAAATCAACCCATTCCACCCCTTTGAATTAAAAGTACTACACTACATACCTACAACTGAGGTGACCATAAACTCCCATGAGAAATAGTAATGAACACCCACCTGTGCCAGAGAGGCCATCTGCTGATAGGGGCAGACTGCTGTTTGCTGATCGGAGAGTCTTGCAGCTCAGTGAACACAATTACAGACTAGAAGCTGCTCATACGCTCAGTTTCCATCAGGTTAGCTCTCCTGAGTTCAGCCAGGACGGCAGAAATCTAACAACTCCTACAGAGGAGTAACAGGGCCAGTCACTTGGGACACAGCGATGATGTGTTTAGGTGTGTGATGTGGGCACAGGGCCATCTAAAAAACTTAAACTTTTCAATTTTCAGCAAAAATGTCTGTTATAAATCAGTGCTTTTTAAACAACTTCTGAACTTATGCTTATTAATGAACAGACTACAATAGGGCTTTGTGAATATATTTATTGTGCCACAAGGATGAAACCTATCAACTTTGACCCTCCTCTGACTTCTCAATTAGCTCATCCAATGGGTCAAAGTTTTCCCTTAACCAGTGGATTAACTGTTGCAATCTCTGTTTGTTCAGTAACTTGGTGTGTTTTTTGGTGAAGAAGAAGTTCAGTGAGGCTGAACATAAAAGCAGATCAAACAGGGGAAGCAGGTATCATAGTATATTTCTGAAAGGCACTGGATATGTACAGTCAACACTTTCAGCTCACTACCTTTCATAAGATTGGTTTATTTATAGGCAGTTTATCCTGATGCATGTAAGCTGTTTTGCTTACATGCATCTTAGATCTTAGGACAACAATCTCAGCACAAACTTGATTTGACTTTGGCTCGATTTTGTTTCCTTGCAGTGCAACATTCTAGTTCTAACTAGAATGAAAATTAACCAGTACGCAAATGATGTGACTCAGATGTTTGGCCTTCAACCGAATTAAAAAAAAAACTATGGGAGATTTTGGACTGACATGTGAGACAGCCTTCTCTGCCATGGGATGAACAGCAAGAACAGTGTCCATCCCTCCAGCAGAGTCCAGAGACTTAGAGAATCAATGCCAAGGTGTATTGAAGCCATTCTGGAGGCACATGGTGGCCCAACACCTTGCTACGACAGTTGGTTATTACTATTTTGTTTTTATCTTTGTCACCAGTCTATAAGCAGATGATTTTGGGGATCCTCTGACTTTCTGTCCTGTTGCCACTAGCTGGGTTAAATTTTGTGTTAAAAGTGAAATATCTATACCTTTGTTGACTTTTGATGTAACTTTTCATTGGATCAACATTTGAGTTTGTCCAATACTTTGGTTTATGTCGGAATTCCTAAAAAATTAATGTAGGTTCCATAAACCTTAGCTTTAATTTTTGTTTGGAGCTAATGAGCAAATGTTAGCATGCAGACACACTGGCATTAACATTTACCTAACTGCGGTGCCTGGTTACGGCCTCCCCGAGCTGCTTGCATGGCTGCAAACTCTGTCTTAGAAACTGGCTGCTCTGAAGGACTCTCAGGTAATATCCCAACCAATAATAAGAGTGAATTGCCATTTTGCCTTCCCTTTATTATTACTCCCTCTGACAGTATGTATGTAAGGTCTTCCCTGAGTGAGGGGTATTTTCACCTCATCAGTCACTAGTGACTGGTGTGTTCATCCTGTCACAGCATTTTTTGTAAGTTTCTTGGCACATCTAAACGTTATAACCCTGTGTACCGATTGCCTCAGTTGTCTTCCACCCTGGGATGCAGCCATCAATAAGCATATATTTGACTTGAGAACATAGTCAGAGGTCTGGGCGGTGGTTCAGAGATCTACATCCAGGCCACTGATTAACCTACACTGAATAATCTTAACTTTTACTGCACTTCAGTAACGCACGTAGTATCTCATACCATCTTGCCATATTATTTAAAGGTTCTTTTATTTGCCTCTTAGCCTTTATTTGAAAGTTGACTTTACTGATAGACATTACTGATACAAAAAATGAACTGTGAACATGGTGGTTACATATCGGACCGATAAAGAAACATCCAGGATGCCCCTGATATTTTACATTTAACGATGTATCACTCGAACAATGTAAAGAGAATGGCTGATGCTGTTGGCTTTGAGTGGCCCCTTAGCAATACAGCCAAACCGAAAACCTGTACTTGAAACAACATTTGGGAAAGGTAAGCCTGTGAAGATAGTTAGATTGAAATGGAAAGCCTTATATTTTTTTATACAAAAAAAATCCTTATGGTAAAGATATCAGATGATTTATGTTACAAAAATAACCACAGTAATAAATGCTTCAAATGACTGAAAGGCAATGAAAGATGAGGGGAAGGAGTCACTATTCTTTAATAAGTGTCCAAATACTCCTGTCCTCTGTCTTCATTAGGCTTTTCTCACAATACGTCCGCTCTTTCTCAGGTCTCTCCCTCCTCTGATGGTCCTGACTGAGCTGCTGCTCGGCCTCCAGGCTCCCTGACACACCTTTGAACTGAGGAGGAAGCACAGGTGATTTAAAAAAGTAATTGTAACCTTAATGATTTCACAGGAAAGAGTGAGTAAACTACCACGCACCACATAACTTCCGTTCACAATTAAAATACTTTGAATATTTAAAGAACGTGTCTGTGCTGTTCACTTCTACAAGCCTGTCCACATACTTTGGTGTATATTTGACCTGGGGCTGATTTTTGAGGATTTGGTTCATGACTCTTTGTTCCTGGTAAAGTAAGTCTTAACACAACAGCGTGCTTCTAACTGTGTGGAAACATTTTTTTTACGTCCCTTCCCAAATTAAACACTACAATGCTCTGACCAATAAAGCCTGGTCCATCCCAATTTGATGTGGAAGAACTTGACTGGCCTGTGTGGAGCCCTGGCGTCCAACACTGTTGTGATGAAGGTGAATGTCTATGGTAAGCCAAGCCTCTTCATCCAGGAATTGGTGCCCAACCTCACTGGTGAAAAGCCTCCGGGTCTATGATGTGTTCTCTTATTGTTAAAACTGAAGACTGAAGAATATTGGGCACTACTTCTTCAGCAAGTGTTTTTTTTTTGTTTGTTTTTTTTTTACTTAGAAGTGACAAACATGTAGGACCTGAGTATAAAATTCAAAAACTTTATTTGGTGTCTGCATTGGTGTCACACCAAACCCATTGACACCAGTGGATGGTTTATTAATCAGCATCAGTTTTCTCAGGGCTAATGTCGAGATATCGTTACCAATCACTAGGTTATAGCAGTGTCTCTATATTTAGGCAACCAAAGCAAACATGCAGATGGTCTAGTCCTGATCAAAGCCAAATCTAATTCCGAGCCAGATACACACACACGCACGCACACACACGCACACGCACGCGCGCGCACACACACACACACACACACACACACACACACACACACACACGCACACGCACACACACACACACACCTCGTGTACGGCGGCGGTCCTGCAGCCCGTTTGCGGGGCTTGGCGCTCTGTCTCCGGTACTGCATCCAGCCGCAGACCAGCTCATGCGCGATCATCACGTAGAGCAGGAAGATGAGCACGGCGGGATCCATCGAGCCCCAGGCGCCTCTGGACGGAGAACCGGCCGGCGCAGGGAAAAGCGGTCCGGGCGGCGAGGACCAAACCCGGGCTGCGGACGGCCGCGCGGGTCTGCAGCCTCCTGCGGGATCACGGATAACTGGCGGTGCCGGCGAGAGGGTGGGAGACGGCCCCGGTGCCAAAGTTGCCCCGTGGCCACTCCAACTTCAGGCAGTAAAGTGGCGAGACTCAAGCAGCTGCTGCAGCTGCTGCTGCTGCTGCTGCTGCTGCTCCAGCTGCTGATGCTGCGGCTGCGGGCGCTCGCACTCCACCCATGACAACGCAGCATCCCACGGCACCACCAGCTCGAGCATCTCTCTCCGTCTCGCTGACAACGGATGGGAGTCACGGTGACAGCGGAGAGGTGACATCGGAGCATGTTGCCGTAGAGACGCCGCCGTTGCCAGGGGCGGGATGCCGTCATCACTTTTCCCCCTAAAGACGAACGAGGAATTTAACGGAGCCACCGAACCGGAGCCGCGCAGGGAGCTGCGCGTCGAGAGCGGCGTTAACGCGTCTCCGCGCTCGGCCACTCTATCAGGCTACCGCGCATCTGAAAACGGGCGTGACCATTGAGTATTGGCCTTTTCGGTCAACTTCCACCTGTATCGTTTATCAACAGATAAATATTTGGCCCCAGAATTTGCTCAGCGTATGCAAATTTACTGTTCATGAGACAGAGGACATTACCACTGTCCAGTCTGATGACTCACCAGCGGCCAAAGGATTAAAATGAGTCAGAAAACACGGAAAATGTTTTGATTAGAGAATCGGCAAGCGGAAGCTATTTCAATGAAAGAGTTAATCATTTAAAACTTAGTCAATTATAAAAGTCAGTGTAGTTTATTTCCTGACTGGCGCTGATTACAGTTGACTAAATTTTGTTTAATTTCTATTTCTCTCTCATTTTGAGCAAAAACATTTAAAGATTCATGTAAATCCGTCAGTGATCTTTAATACCTAAAGTATAGTGACGTTTGAGACAATGATTTTTTCCTGATTTCGTGGAAAGATCATCGGGACATCATTTTCTCACACACACACACACACACACACACACACACACACACACACACACACATATATATACATATATATTTTAGATTCCTTGGGATGCAGTCATTATATTTCTCCAGTAGACCAAAAAAACAATAAACATACTGACACCAGTGTTACAGTGCTCAATGTGCTCAACTTTAATTTGCTCATTTATATCATGTTTCAAAGCAAAATTAACCCTCTAACACATCCAAAGAAATAAAGAAAATCCATCCCAGCCTCTTTTCAAACTGCAGCATTACATTTAGTCACCTTCCTCTGTTTTCTTTTTCACACTTTCCACCAGTTTTAGCCTATTCATTCCTTTCTTTCTCCCTTTTTCTTTAAAGGGGCACACCAGTGATTTAGTTTGGCCCTTCTATAAAGTATCGTGACAAAGTCTTATCCCACAGTGCAACTCAAAAGTATCTTTCATTAGAGTCTCCCTGCTTGGTAAACTCACATATCTTTCAAACTCAGTGCCCCCAGTTCATGTTTTTTGTTGTAAAGCCAGGATATCTGGGTGATTAACTACTGAGAAAGACATGCTATCAAAATTCGCTCCTCCTCCTTCATAAATTGACTAACATGTAGAAGAAGTACCCATTTAAGCCACAAAGAAAAGAGCCCAACCCACTGAGTTCTTCTTATATCAGATAAATTTGATTCAGTTTAATGCACTTGATCTGATACGGTTGGAACCTCCTTACAAATCCAAAATGGATCCTAAATCTGCATTCAACCAATCACGGATTATGCCCAGTCTCGATTTTAAAGACAGTTGAACTAATTTCCATCCACAACACGTTCAACGTTCTCCCCGACCTCCATCTGCCCATCAACGGGCAGATGGCTCGAAACCTTGAGGGCTCCTCCGGATCTGAGGCAGTGGCACTGATTAGGCCTTCATTGGTGGATCAGTATGAAGACTTGTTTGTGTGTATGTGTGTGTTCTTGTATGCGTGTGTGTGTGTGTGTGTGTGTGTGTAGTTGTGTCATGTAGGGGCGACACAAGCAGTTCTCCTGCTGTGATATCGCCTCAATTTCACAAGGCCACCTTTAGGTGGCAGGACCATCGCTCCCCCTGCTTCACGCCACCTCCATCTCTTTAGTATCACCAGAGATCTACAAAAACACAAGCAACACACTTGTCAAAAAACAGAAACTTGTTAGTGAATAGTAATATTTTTGCGTACCTTTCTTCTTAAAGACTGCAAACAAACACCGATCGGCCACAATATTAAATACACTCACCAGTTTTAAAAACAATGTATCTGAGATATTCAAACCAGAAACAAACAAAAAAAGTCCCATTGATAATTTTTCACGAGACTTTTGAATGATTTAGGCATCACATTAATCCCAAAAAACATAAGCAAAATTAAAGCTATACCTCAAAAATGTTTTTTCTCTAAATCATCCCCCCTTGTAATTTGAAGCCATTGCTTTTTTTAAATAGTAGTTAAAAGTTAAAACTATAACAATAATAATTTGCATTCAACAAATGGAGATGTGAAGTGGCTCCAGTGGACACCCTTCTGCTTCATGTCTGCTTGACAAGGCAGTAATATTAGATATTTTGGAGTCCACTTTCCCTCTAGTGTTCAAAGATATATCAGTGCAGCAGTAAAACACCTTTATTCAACTTTACTTATAGAGCACAGAAGAATAAGGGTGAGTATTTTGTCTCCCCACCAAATTAAATAAAAAATGAAATAAAGCGTATGGTGTGTCATATACTCACAGAGACATTATTGAACCCAGCTGCCATTGGATGGTTTTGTGCTGGTGGAATCCTCATACGGTCTTGCTAAAATAACCACACGAATATCCAGTGATCAGATGCAGTACAGAAATATCTGTTCTGCTGGTTACATTAAAGCTAACATATGCCACTTCTTTGTGTTAAAATACTGGCATTTATGTCATCTGCAGTGGTTCTTGGTAGATACGTATGTGGCTGGTATGTTTACTAGTGTTGGTTTGTTACTTACAGTGTCATTTTATCAGTGAGAAACTAAAAAAGTGTTGAAACATTCTATTTGTCCAGTTTAGGACATTTTTTTTTTTTTGCTACAACAATGACATAACCAGTGTTAAAAGTGCTTCATTCTGCCATCTTTGTTGTAGTTTGGTATCATTTAAATGACACCTCCCCAACGGAGGCATAAAGTTATACATTTATTGACGTCCTTCTCCTCAATCTTCCTTGTTCATTTAGCTCCTGGTTTAGCTCCTAGCCGAGCCTGACATGCCAGCTTAACCTCCAGTCACCTGCAGTCACCATAGCCTCGCCAGCTGTCTCACATCGGAGCTTGCTAGCCGTGCTGCCCTAGCAGGGACATTTCTCGTCTAGTGTTGCTGCTATAAATGGGCACTGAAGGATGAGCTGACTTACAAAAGCTTGGGACACCTTTCTGTGGTTTTGGTCATCAGTTCTATCGGTTATGATAAACTTTTTTTCCACCAACGTAATTGCTGAGATCCGGGAATGTGGCACCATTGTTATCCTTTAATACTCATGGTTCAGTGTAGTCAAAGGTTTGAATGTTAGAGTAACTCACTCCAAAGTCTGGTTCATATGTTTCATTACTGAAACCAGCACCGGCTGAGGAAGATGGTGGTGGTGATGATGATGACTGAGCGTTCATGGCCTCAGCTTTTTCACGGGTCTGCAAGTAGTAAAATAGCAGGCCGAGTAAAGTGGCGATCAGCAGCAGGACCACAATGACAGATGCTCCCATCCCTCCTGCGTTGTCTCCTTTTGGTTCAGCTACAGAGGAATTAGAAAACATTTAGTTTCCCTTCCTATTAGATTGTGCTGAGGCAATTGGAACACATAACATTATAATTAGGAATTCAATTCATGCTGGTATTGCATGTCAGACCAGTTAACAAGTGCTGACAAGTTCTTTTTTTAAAAGCATACCATACATTCTTATTCATACATTGTACCTGCTGGACAACTTTTAGTTAAAAAGATCAATCTGCTATGAATATCAGCTTGAAAATCAACTTTTAAAAAATGACCATCTAAGTTAAAATGCTTGGTGTTCAGCAACAAGTATATACTTAAATCATAGCCTGTCCTTGCAGCTGCATTACTCTGGCATGATAAAATAAAGGAAGCTATGTTGCAGTACCAATGTCAAGCAGATTTCTTTTTAAATTTTCATCATATTGTAAAGACGTAACTGAAAAATAATCTATGATATTTTCAGAGTTTTTTTTCAGAATTTTATTGTTAAAAACTGTTGAGAATTTAATTTTTAAAACAGTCAAATATATAACAATAAGATTTAAAAATGACATTTGCAATGCAAAAACTTGCCATTTTTTCCCTCATCTTCAATTATCAGTAGCATTTTCAGAACTGTCGACATCACAATAGGTTATAATTCCCTGTAACCTGTACAGATCAGTGTTCTCTTACAGAGGGAACACAGCAGCTGTTTGATTGTGTGGGCACATAAAATCTAGATGAAAATCAGATCAGATCAAGCCATCTCTTCTTAAAATGTTTATTTAGAGAATATCAGTAAAAACTGAAAAAAGAGCCATTAGCATATACTACGAAAAAACCGCACAACCACTGGCATGACCCTCATAATAAAGGGCATATTTGGAACTTTAGCTCTTACTTGTCACTGGATCTTTGATTTCATTAGCGCAGTTGACCCCGATGGAGTAATCAATGTCATCCAGACCTATTACTCCTGATGTGCCTTTCACTCCTTCAAACACAATCTATCAAAAAAAAAAAAACAAACAACAACAGGGACAACAACCAGTTATGTATTTTAAACACAGTTCTCTGAAGAGAAGAAGAAACTAAAAAATATCCATAAATTTCTACCATTACTTTCCAAAACAAACCGCTGCAGAAGTTGATGTGACAAGTGTTAGAATTGCTACATTAGGATATATAGTGGATTAGACACAGCACATTTAGTGTTCCCTGGCAGGTGAGGGTCTGACCTGGTATTCCACAGGGGATGTAATGTTGACATCAAAGCGTTCCCATGGTCCTCCTGGTTTGTTCACCATCAACAGCTCATTGAGAAGACCTCCAGATAGCCTCCACACCGTCAGCTTGCACTCATCTGAATACAGCACATTCAAACATAAAAAGGAAAATGCATCACACACATCCAGACTACATCTGAAAAACATCACGGCGTCTGCTGCATCCAACCAGAGATGAACCGAGCACTAAAGTTAATTTAAACATGGATCCTTACCCGAGCAGCTTTTGTAGGCCCAAAACCTCAGGCAGGTGCCCTTGGTTTCAGGCAGGTGAGGGCTCAGCAGCTTAGCATTTAGATTGGCAGCTGTCCGATTGCTGCTTGGAATGAATAGGAAGTGACCTGGCAGAAAGAAAATGGAAGGTGGTCTACACTTCAGAACATTTTTTGCTACATGTTACTGGATAAGCAAACAGAAAAGGACAACCAAAGGATTGCTCTCTACTCACTGGATCATAATACCCACAGTCAAAGTACTGCAGCCCCTGTTTGTCTCTCTGTTTACCTTTCTCAGTGCCCAGAGTGTGGTCCTCAGGTGGGGTGGGGTAGTGCCTCCCTGCCTCCTGACTGGTCAGTGCCCAGTCCAGTTTGTCCATTTCAGCATTTTGAGTGTTGCTCCAGCTGCACATCCCTCTCTCCAGATCACATCTAGAACCTGAGATATGTAACAGAACAAAAATTGAACCCATCACTTCAACATACCATTGTGTACTGTTGTTTAAGATGCTTTACAAAATGCTAATTGTATTAGTGCAGCTTTTGTTGTTATACATTGCTTTGTGTCGTCATTTAATGTGACATGGCCTTGCTCTCCACCATATGAATAACTAGGTGAATATGCAAATTCATCTATTAATGATAATAAGTTTACTCTTTTACTATGCTGACTATTGTGCAGCATTCAATTTTTCATTGTTTTAATGATAAAAAATATATATATATTCATATGAGTCAAGGTCAGTGCAACAATGTGAGTGAGTAAAATAGTTAAATAACAACAGGCGATGAATGAAAAAATTACTTGGATTCGTCAAAGCAAAGCTATGAAAACATTTTGTTCATTTCTTCAAGGTAAAGTTACAAGGTACCGGTTACAGGTGGATAAAAATGGGTGAGTAAGATATTTGAAACAGGGATACTCCAGTGACTTAGTGTTGCTGTTATGATCAAAACTATACTTCAAGCATAGATCAGGCCCAGAACATGGACAGTGGATTCTAAATCCAACAGTGCAACTCAACAGGGTTTTTCATTAGACCTTTCCTACCTGTTAAAAGAGCCAAACCTCTTTATGTTAGGGGCTGCAGTGTTGCATTTGTTGCTGCAATCTAACTAAGATGAGTAAAAAAATAAAATGAGCACTCACAGGTGCTAGTCTGAAATCCCACCATATTTTCCAGGCGAATCGGCTTTTAGAAGCTGGTCTAAAAGACGGTTGACTTCCTTCCTAATTCTGATTAGGTAGATTGATACAAACCTCTCTGTGTGTCTTCACATGGGTGAGGTGAAAGGAAGATGTCATCAACTGCAATGTGAGTGTCTTTGCCTCCAGCTCCAACCACCACAAACTCCATCTGCAGAACAAAATCAGCACATTAACAGCTTGATTTAAACTACACACAGGAGATCCTGTGTATTATAGTTTCTCTGGGAAAAGTTCTCTAAATTTGCTGAATCAAATTCTGCTGGAGAGATGGAGAGTTATGCTTTTCCTTAAAAGCCAGTCTGGGAATCTTAATGACATTTGGGTTGCCTGCAGGAGAGGCACTTTTAAATTAAAAATAAGCATTATATATTGTTTCCAATATTTTGTGTGTTCATGTTCAATTACTTTGTACTTATTAACTGCAAAACCTTTATTCAGTGCATAAAGATAATGAACGTTATCATTCCCGACCACTTCAAAAAATTGTCTATTATTGTTCCAGCAGCCCCCCCCCACCCCCCACTCCCCAGCTGTACCTGCCAGTCAGCAAGAGTGGTAGTGATGTTGCCGTTGCCATGACGCCAGACATCTCCTTGATTCACACTGTCAGAGAAGACCTTCACTTTCTCTCCCTTCACTGGTTTCATGTACACAGTCAGAGAACCTGCAGAGCACACACAGTTAAATTGCTTTTGTTTTTTTTTAATTCTGTGTGTTTGTGTTCTGCGCGTGAAGGTGTCTCACCAGGATTCTCTCCTCCCATGTGATACCAGAAATTCAAACACTCAGTCCTAGCGACTCCATGACGAACAGGGGAGGTGAGGACCGAGCTACTGCCAGAGGGAAGGATGTCGGCTCCGGTGTTTGACATCATATAGAAACCTTGAGCACAGACCAGAGCAGAGGATTGTCACGATTCAGTGTCCCTAAGCTTCTGCTTGCTCACTCGGATATGAATGTCATATAGTGAGAGTCTCTCTCTCTCACCTTGTTTGGTCTCCAGAGTGTGGTCGGTTAAGGGTCCGCTTATTGTGCTGGTGGCTCCGCTGCGGTGGAGCCAGCGAATTTTTCCGGAGCTGCTGTACCCACACTGCCCACCTTCAAAGGAACACAACCTCGGCATGGTGCACGGACGGGCCACAAAGGAAACATCATCGATGGCCACCTGCCCGTCAAAGCCGGAGCGAACCGCCTCAAACATCAGCTGTTGGTAGATTAAAGGTTGCAGAGGGGTTGGTTGGAATTGAAAGAAGATAATGTCAAAACTATTCATATATCAATAAAAATCTTATTTTTTAGTTGTTTTATTTTTTTTCCACAATAATATGGAGCAAAGACTCTCTAAATAACTTAGTGCTGTTTGTGCTGCTGTTCTTTCACTGTACCTTCTCCCTTTCTTGTAACTGATTGATATGAAAGATGCACTAAATTTAGTGAGGTTTGGTGAATTTTGAGACATTTAATTTATTATTTATGACAAATAATTTCAGTCTGACTGAACTTATTCCATACCTGGAATTTTGTGAGCTGATGTGGTACTGGGCAGTGTGCTTCTTTCCACACATTGCCATGAGATCCACTGCGAGTCCAGAGGATGGTCTCAAAATCTTTGCTATCTAAGAGCTTTACATTCAGAGCACCTGGACAGGATGGGTGAGGGGAGAACAGAAAAAAACATTTAAAAAAACAGATAATAATACTTTTAAGACTTTTAATAAGACTTTTAAGACTAGATCCTGTTCCTTTTGTATTGAATTATTACTTCAGATATTTTTCTTGCCTTATAACCTCTTCAAGTGGGTTAAAGAAGTTATAGATTCTTCATTATCATAATTTCACCCTAAATTGCTCCCTATTCAGTCACATTCTCACCTGCGTTGGGCCCATAGAGTTTGTAGAAGAAGGACAGGCAGTAGTCCGAAGAGCCTGGCACCTGTGGAAAAGAAAGCAAGCGTCCGTACAAACCGCGCAGAGAGGAACTCCACATGTCCACAGCAAGGCTTTGGCCTGGACATCAAGAGAAAGATGGAAAAAGGGACGTTAAGTGAGTTTAAGGCAACACAAGAAACACAGTGACTCTCTATATATATCTTCCTGTAGCAATGCAGTGAGCAGTTAATTTAGATATCCATTTGAGGCTGAGGTTAAAAAGGTTTTACAAAAAATGAACCAGTAATTTTACTCTTGACACTTAAGGTACATTTTAGTTATAATACTTCTTTACTTTTACTTAAGTGGAAATTTTGAAAACTGGGTTTTCACTTATAATTGAGTATTTTCAAATCATTGTATTATTAGTATTAAGTCAAGAATTTGAATACTTCTTCCATCACTATGTCTGGGATAATGGCTCCTAAAAGCACAGATGTAAAACTGCTTACTCGGTTTTATCTTATTTTTTTCTTTTAAAATCAGCTCACCGATCCCAATGGTGTGGTCCATTCCACTAAGCACTGTCCAGTCAAAGTTGTCACTGTTGTCCTGATACCATCCACATAGTCCATCTTCAAAATTACATGATAAGGCTGGCCAAAAAAACCAAAGCATTTTCAATGAAAGTATTGCCATCTCTAGAAAAAATAATAAAGTGTGGGTTAAGCAGTATTGTGTGTATACTGTAAAAAGTCATGGGAATTACCTGTCGGGGATGATGGAAGATAGTCCGCGTGACAGCTGTTAAAGCGAACGTTTTTCACTCTAATCTTGACGCATGGACACAGTTTAACAGCCCGAGCTTCAAAAGCCAGCTGGACACAATCAAACAGAAGAGCATTAATAAGTGAAAAGACATTAACAAAAAACAACAAATTCAGCTATAACTGTAAATTAGACTTTTACTCAAGATGCAACAGGAACATCATATCTTTACTTGTTCTGTAGCTGTTGTCCTGTGCTTAGCAGGTTCTGCTGTTTTTTATTATTTACTATGTTTGTCTTTAATGTTAACTTCATAAGTTCTAAGTGTGGCAAAAATAAATAAATGAATAAAATTGAATTAAAAAAACAAGAAACGAGACATGCTATCTTTCTGTGGCTCATATTTTTGACTCAAATCAAATCAGCAATGCTAAAGTTTCTAATGCAAAAATGATAATTAGTTACCAGTTGCCTTCTCTGAATTTTGCATTGACGTTGAGATTCAACTTTGTGAAAAAGTTGATGAGTTGATTTATATGAGTGATATTAATTTGGGTGAAGTCCTCTCCTGAAATAAATTTTAAAAAGCTGACCTGGAAGCGTTTCCTGGCTCCAACAGGTATGTTGGCATGTTGCCAACCTGCCTCGCCTTTTCCCGTCTTCCCGCTGAACTCCCACAGTCTCGACTGCTTCCCCAGCAAGCTGTCAATCACCCTGACGGACAGCTCACCTGCAGGATGGGAGGTGTGACGTACTTACTACAAATTAAGTCATAGCTTAAGATCTGAGTCGTGTGTCAAGGGAAAAGCTAAGAAGTAAGAAGAAGGCATGATATATAACAAGTATAACAGTTTGGTGTAACATTGGTACCGATGTGAGCTGGATTCCCAGTTAGTGCAAAATCAAAGCTTAGGGTGCAGGTTGGCCCGGAGGGGCCCAAGAGAGGGGTCCGTGTCTCGGCTTCAGTCAGCTGCTGGCCTGGGGCTTTGACTACATACAGGTACTCCTCTAAGAAATGTCAAAGGGACAAAATTAAAATATTTTTGTCATTTTTTTAAATACCTAATCATTAGCAAATGAGTAATTGAGGAGAGAGATGTAATGATAGGGTAGCCGTACCTTTGGAAGTGGAATTTTTATACAGCATCCAACCTTGGCTCCCAATGCTGGTGTCAGTCCAGCCTGAGCTGCCCTCAGAGTAAGAGAAGTCCCCTGCAGACATGATTTACGGAGACACCACACAGGTTAACAGGAGACTGTGATCATGTTTTAAATAAACAAGGATCCAAACCTACAGTCAATGCGGCATGAGACATGGCGTTTCAGGAAAACGTAAACAAAGGTTATTTGTAGCGCTTCACAAGGCAGCAACTGTTTTCAAGGGTTAGGATAGTGATGGTACTTCTAAGATTCTATCATTAAGTCTCTTATTAAAACCATTTTAACACCTCTTTTCAAACCTGTCATCCTTGAAAACATAGAAGGAAATATGTAGAAATATGTAGTTTTCAACTGACAACAGCATTTTGTTATTTGTTCTTTTGGGTCACCCCCTAAAACCCTAGGTTGCTTCACCTGTGCTTCAGCCGGCCCTGATGATATCAGACCCGTTGATAAAAGTAAAACTAATTAAAAATGCAAAAAAAAACTCACCACACTTGGCTTCATCCTCTTGCCCTTCACAGTCAGGCTGAAAATCACACATCTTTTCCGGTACAGTACATGGGTCTTTAGGAGGTGGAGGGAATTCTGCCATGGTATAATTTTCTGTTCAAGAAGAGAAAGTGAGATATCAGATATTCATCATACCACAGAGGATGATTCTTTGCAGACACTGAGTCACGTTTTTTTCTACGAGTTGAGATAGTTAGAGGTTTACCAGATGATGTACTGCATTCAGGGGACAACACTATGCTGTCGACAGCGATGCCTCCGTATTCAGCGTTTCTGATTGCTGCCATTATTACAATCTATAAGGAGAGAAAATTTAACAGAGGAAGAGAAAAATAAGATGAGTCAGTGAGAGTTGAATTTATTATAGTAATTACAATTTCATCTCAACACAAAAGAGAATCCTTACTATCCAAAGTGCTTTATACTCATTGTGTGAAAATAAATCACACACACATTTACATTTGCAATAGAAACTATAAACAAATAAATAGATAAATGAGTATTTGTGACTATGTATAATAATTTTCCTGTTATTAACCTTTATTTATGAATCTTCACTATCAAAACAATCAGTGTCATTATTGTGGCTACAAACTAAGGAGAAGTACTCACATGGAAAGGGGAGTCAGTGAATATCTCCACCTCTGCCTTCACCCAAACATCGCCTAGTGCTCCACCCCTCTTCCACACCGGATAGATTTTACGATCAGCAACAAGCACCGTCAGACCGCCGGACCTTGGCCCAAACTGGTGAGTGTACATCACCATCTGGTGCAGGCAGACAGAAGAAATTTCTTTAAAATTCTTTTGAAGAGTATTTGTCAGATTGTAAGTAACTTACTGCGGAATAGAAGTAAAGTCAACAGCTCTCTGATGGAAGGAGAAACCAGCTTTGGACTCACCTTGCACGGAAGTGACTTATTGGTGAGTTCAAGGAGAGGACTCTGGAATGCAGCCCAGTCATTAGAGAGACCACTGTCAGGGACAGTGACATATAGGAAGTGACCTGCGATAATAATAATGATATGCTTAATTTAGAAACAACAACAGCACAGTTGCAACAATGAAAAAACTACTCTGGTTCATCAGAATATGATACCTGATACAGTGTTGTTGGAGTGATCCCTGCCTGGTCCTTTCAAAGGATCTGTGACGGAGATTCTCTCCTGACTGGTGTGCACCCACTTCAGATCAGACAATGACATTAGGTTCCAACCACCAAGAT
Source organism: Istiophorus platypterus (assembly GCA_016859345.1). Classification (NCBI taxonomy): domain Eukaryota; kingdom Metazoa; phylum Chordata; class Actinopteri; order Istiophoriformes; family Istiophoridae; genus Istiophorus; species Istiophorus platypterus. The sequence continues at coordinate 18,337,870 of CM029128.1, read as the reverse complement.
CTGTCTCAAAGTCAGTGATGTTGTACCCTCCTGGAGACACAACAAACACACAAAACTAACATGATCTGGTGATCTCTTGCACCACGGAAATCTTACAAATTCAGTTCGCCTTTTTTTTTTAAGAAGGTACTTGAATATATTGTACCGCAAGACAAGCTGTTGTGGAAACAGAGGTGGATGTTTGGGACCGTCCTCAACAGATAAACAACAACACTGGTAATTTAACAGAAACAATTTATATCTGAGTTTTCCTTATGGATAGCTTTGATTTGCACAAAGACTGGAAACAAGGGGAAACGGCTAATCGACTCTGTCCAAAGGTAAAAGAAATTTGCCACCATTAACCTCTAAAACTCACCAATGAATTTGTTACATCTCATTTGTTTAATCTATAAAAAGAAATAAAACAAAAAAATGCCATGTTGGTATTTTACAGGGGTTTATGAGCTGGGACTATTTCTTGGCTGGGCACACTCACTTCTAACCATGGAGACTTTGAAAAGTCACTGTCACCAGTCAAGAAATTAAATAAACAATTTGTTCTTCATATGCTTCTAGCTTTGTGCTGATTGAACTTTAGTGGATGAGTGTTACGGTTGCTGGTGGGATAGATCCAGGCCAGCTAATCAAAACTGTCTCATGGCTCCAGCTTCATATTTAGTGTCCAGCTATGAGAGTGGTATCTATCTTCCCATCTAACTCTTGTCATGAACCCGACTGGAATATTTTTCAAAATGTCAAACTATTCCTTTAACCATTACCATGATCTTTTCCTAAACGTAACTAACCAGTTCTAGGTTGCATCTCAGAAATGATAAAATATAAATAGCCTTGCAAGGAAAACTTAACTGTATGTCCACTTACTAACGTTTCCTTGGCTTTTATCTGCATCTCAGTCTTTTTGATGGAGGTTGCTGAGTTGTCATCACATGACACACGAGTAGAAGTGAGAAGTGACTATTGAAGTGAGAAGTGACTATTGAATATAGCTGAGTGAACCTTGAGCCTTGAACTAAACATCACTGTATCTTTCCATAAACAAAATCCTGGTTGCTGTGGATGAGCATTCTGACCATATCTTCATTAGAGAGTAGTCCCAGTGAAATTTGCTGAGGGGATTGTGAATACAACAAAGTGTGTCTAAAAAGATATGCCTTTTTAAAGTTTTTGTTCACAATAAGTCTTGCACTGTCCTCAGAAAAACTTTTGTCACTTTGTTTTGTACTTCATATATTTTATTTGATTTAGTCATTTTTTGACTGTACTGTGGTGTCAGAGGGCGGCTCTCTACTGTAACCTCAGATGATATCTGATTTCTCACCACAGTTCTCCTCATCAGTCCTGTCGCCACAGTCGTTGCTGCCATCACAGACCTGCTGCTGCGCCACGCAGCCCTCGCGCTTACACTCTATCATCCCGGCTGGACATTCTTTACCAGCAATTGGTACTGATGAAGTAAATAGAGAAAAACAACATTATAATATTCATCCTTATTATGATAACCGTGTTTTGGGGATTTTAATTGATCAGTTTTATTGGTTATTTAATTTATTATAATCAATTTTTGATGGGACACTCAAAACTTCATAGAGGGCAGGGATGGCATATGACTGGGATATTTTCAGGGACTCACAGGGCAGAGCACAGTCTATAAATTCCAGATGGTCTATGGCCACATCTCCTTTTCCCCCTTCGGTGCGCCGTGAGTTAAGACGGATCTGGAAGGGGGCGTGAATTTGGCCGACAAAGATGGTGGCCTCCCTCCAACCACGGACACTAGTGGCCTCAGGACGCCAAACTGTGGCCTCTTGAGAATCCTGGTGGAGGACGGACGCCCACAAGGGAGTGGAGCCCAGACCCGTGTCACCTACAGGTAATGAGAGAAAAACCACAAGTCCCAAGACAAAAGGGTTTTAATGTACACTAGAGTAATGATCAGTTAAATACGGATTATGGGAAATACAGTAAAAATCATAAATTACAAACAGAAAGAGGTAAAAAGAAACAAAAAATACATGCAAATACTGCCAGTAAAAGTTGTGCACAACAGTATAAAATCTTATCTATTAGCTATTCAGATGTAAGACCTGCAGTCATTAATGGTAGTTACCTGAGTCCCACAGGAAATATCTGAGATGAAGACGACAGGTTGGTGCAGACTTTTGCATCTTTGGAGAGATTAACACTGCAGTACTGAAAGATGATGTCTTCACTGCACTGACTCCCATAAACCAACCTGTGTGAGGGTAAGTATCGACTGTTATGTCTCATTATTCACATTATTGGTGCAGGGTACCGTTTTATTCAATCTTAATTCAATTGAATTTTAACTCTTACCGCCACTCTATATAATTTCTTTTCAGGTATTTTGGAACTCACATTTTTAAAGTTGTTCTAATCAATATTATTTTAACAATGTTTCACACTACGGCCTCTGTTGTGAAAATGGTTGCTTTTAGTGATGAACCTAAAGATTTTTCACCATCTTGGCAGATCTACAGAGCTTTTAAGCCGACAACACTGACATAGTATCACCTTTAAAGTGGATATGGCAAATCGTTTACAACTAGTTGCTTTTTGCACATCCTGCATACAACACAGGCACAGTTTTGTCCACCTAATGAATGTAAGTCAAAAATTCACTCTCTTTTATCTCTCTTTTTGGTCTCTAACAACTCCTTTCGGAAACATGTGGCTCTCTGTGGCTGTTAAATGCTCCACTTTTTTCACCAGCTAGTCGCTAACTGTGTCTGACTACTGTAAAGTGGGATTTTAAACACTCTCTCCATATATTTAAAAACAGTAATACACCATCGCTAGGCTCTACTTTTTCCACGTCTTGTAATCTGATTTCACTGGAATATAAACTAAAAGCTGTGCTCAGCACTCGTCCTTCTCTTGAACGATGACTGATGTGAATTTAACTGCTGGGGAGGGAACATTATGGATATAGTTGAACTCACAGCTGTGGAGAAATTACTGGCTGTTGAAGGCAACTGTGAAAATCACCCTGAGACACGTTAATTAGACTCTTCACCAGTACATTTCGGGTTCACATGGGGATTTCATTAGGCGCCTCTGAAAAAGCTTCTGCTGCTTTTTTAAGGTATAAAAGATATTAACATAAATCAAAAACTCATGAATACATTTAATCGAAAATTGTTCAAGACTGTTGTTTGTAAGAAAAATTTTCAGTGCTCCGGTGACACATTAGTGTTTGGGATTTCTGTGCATTATTCAGAGATATTCAGCACAATTTGGATCTCAGCTTCGTTACTTTGATACATGATTCAAAGGTAATTACAGGGACAGAAATATTTGTAGCAACCGTGGGCATATTCTTACACTGCTGTTTTACTCATTCTAAATACCTCTGAGGCTGAAAACTAAAATGTGAACTTATATGTCAGCTTGCACCTTTATTCCATCATCACAAAATAAAAAGGAAGTCATCTTGGAAGGGATAAATTTCAAAATTTCCTTCATTTCCTCAATTCACTTGTGTTTTTAAACTGATCTAAGTTGTAAAACAAATATGCAGTCAGTTACACAGACAAAAACAAAGGCATTGATGAAACTGTCAGCAGCTCTTGGCTGCAGTAGTTCTATTTTTCTCCTCACAATACAGATTGAGACTTTTTTCTTAATTTTGTGACACATTCTACTGGTATAAATGGTAGTTTTAAAGAACCTGCTGCTTATGTGAGAACAAACACACACACACACACACACACACACACACACACACACACACACACACACACACAGTTGTAAGTATTAAACTTCACCTGTAGCTGTCCCGGTGGTGTAGTCAGAGGACGGCCCACTGCTGGGCAGCGTGTCCCCTCTCTGATGTCTGTCCCAACGGTAAACTGCGTCGACGGACTGGTCAGCCCATCCACACATTGCTGAATCCTCAAAGTCACATTTAAAACTACTTCCTCTGTAGCCTTGAAAGGTGTAGAAGAAATAATTAGTTAGCTGTTGTGGTGTATTAGTAAAATACTACACACAGATCCAAACAGAAAAGGGCTTTACAGACTAATGACTAATAGTAAAATGTGAAGTTCCATGATTTCTGCTAATGATTCAAGCATTATTGGATTTTTCACTATGTATTTACATGACAGTCAATTTTTAAAAGACATCAAATGTAAATAATGAAATCAGGTTGTCGCCCTCTGTGTAAGCAAAGATTAGGGTTTGGGGGAAGGTCGTCACTTATGGCATTTGTTTTTTAATTTATACTCACCACAGAATAGCTCATCACTGCAGTCAGTACAGTCACACACAAAGTCACACTTCTTGTCAGAGGCAAAGCATGGAAAAGCCTTAGAGTCAGCAGCTGTGTAAGTAAGACAAAGCTTCTTTAAGTCAGCTCAAACTAACGCAGAATATTAAAACTGATAACTGACGCATTTAGTTGAGTGATTAAACTCTGTTATGCGTGTTCTCTGAAATGACTTTATCCATATGTTAGGTCCTATCTTTAAATTATAACACAACGATGAAAAAAGTAGTCCTTTGAAAAGAATACTTAAAATCCAGTCCAGTGATTTAGATTCACCCTTCATCAGATAACATATGCAAATACCAAATGTCAAAGGTCTTATTTTCCAAATAAATATGTATATACATAAAACTTCACACTTTATTTAAATACTGATGGTGACCCTGGATCTGTTGTTTTTATGTGCAGGTCCAATTATTCACATATCCTGAAGTTTTCGATCATATCACACTGTCTTCTTCAGCAGGTGAAGTTTGCTCAGTTGTCATAGAAATGTAGATTTTTCTTTCCATTATTCTGACCACTGTTAGGACTTTTTCTTCAATATTTTTGTTTATTTCAATCTCTTTTTGAAGGTTAGTTTCTGAATAGGCCACATTAAAATCACAAAAATAAAAAGATTACATCCAAGCACCATCTGCTGATAAAGACTGAGAGATATGGTTGAAAGCTCCAGAACAAGCAAGGAGGTGGACTGTGAATAGGAACTGCTATGTTAACTGCTGTTTCCAGGGTCGAGAGTGAACTGTTAAGTGAAATGTTTAGGCAAAAATGAAGAAGTAGTCTTAAAAGTCTTAATATCTTCAGCTCCATGATTACTGAGCCCATTCTGTCTGCGGATCAAGACTGTGTGATGAGGTTAAAAATGCCAGAACATGCATGTAAGTGGATCTTGAGTGGGGACAAGGTCAAGAAAGAGCTATCAAACTCCAAAAGATCCAAATGTGAAATGTAACAAATGACTTCAGCCACCAGATAAAATGTATAGTGGAGTAAAATGTCCTTTTTTTCCTCTAAAAGAAAGTGGACTAAAATTACACTATATACAAATAGAAATACTGGAAATCCTCAGAACAGTACAAGTATCCATTTCCATCCATGAACTATTCCGCTTATACTGGCGGGGGACCCGATCCAGTCCTATGGCTCAAGTAATTCTACTTTAATATTTTCCATTTTTGCTTCTGTTTGAAAGCTGTGAAATTTTAGAGATGACTTCAAACTCCCTTATCAGCAATCAATACTGGCAAAGATTTACAGCCCAACTAATGCCAACAGGCTCAAAGGCCAGAGAGAAGAAATCGAGTTAACGCCAGCAAAATATCATCTGTTCATCCAAAGGTCTCTGATAAAGACTTATGACTATATATATATATGTATATGTACACACATATGTGTGTGTGTGTGTGTGTGTGTGTGTTTGTGTGTGTGTATTAAGAGAGAGAATATTTAGTTATCTGTTTTTTTCTTTTAACTGCTGCAGTTTTCCTTAAATTTCTAAACATTAAGGTCCAAAAACATGAGCAGGGTTGAGAAACACAGAAACATGAAACCCTTATTTATTCATCTATATACTTATTTATTGTTGGCTTACAATTAGTTATGTTCATGTATATTTTATCTATAATTACTCTATTCGATGCATACAATAAACACTTCAGTCTGGATATAATTGCAGAATGTAAGCTCCCCCTAGGCTGCTTAAACCCCGAGAAGAGAGAGAAGAGACACAAGCTCTGTAGCAGCTACAGCCATGTGTCTGAATATCTGGGATTAAACTGATCAGCTCCAACACAGGACAACTATGCAGCTTTTCACTGTTTGAGGCTTGATAATGGATGTAAATTCTTGTCTTTTGAAACAGTAGTTTCAGTAATAGTTTTTTTTATTAGGTGAAATCTCTTGAAAAGGTGGTAATAACTCAAGATTTTTGTCTTAACTATTGTAACTTGTTTAGAAATCTGAAGCCAATTTCATGTCTCAAAGCATAGCCCCACCTGCAGCATTATTCCTATATAAAAGTCTTATTAAAATCTGACACTGTTAAAATGGAGTCTGAATGAATGTGCCCTTACCCCAGTGCAGAATCAGCAACAGACTGATGAGGGCTGAGCTCCTCCAATGTAACATCTTTTTTCCTCTTCCACCAGATCAGTCTGAAGGTTTGAATGCAACCTGGAGCGTCTTTACTAGCTGACTCTGACCTCTTCTCTGTTTCTGAGAGATAACAACTGGACTTTACATTCACCCAGCATGCAAGTGCAAAAAAAATACCCATCATAAAATAATTTCCTCCCAATGACAGATTTCTATGGGACACATTCGTACATTGCACAATAAGTGACGTAGGCACAGCTGTTAAGAGGCATGTAGAACCATATAGGGGAAAACAGCATTGTCATCTACACAAAAATCACACCACAAGTTACATTATCATTCTGTGATATCACTGACTTTTAGCTTTGCAAGAGCAGTGGGAGGTAATGTGCCTTGTTTAAGGGAACTTAGTTTCACCGAGAGTTTCTAGATGTCTCATCCTGTAATTATACTATGTAGGCAGAATGGGAAAAAGTTTTTCCAATTTAAGAGCATTCACACATTATTCCACCACAGTTATTGTTACTTCTAGCCTTCAGATAAAAAGAAATTAGACTAAATTTAGCCATTTTTTAAACCTTGTGATAGTGTCTTTGCAGCCACTTTTGCCACTTCTATAGTTCTTTTAGCCGAGATGGAGGAATCGAGGCAACCAGTAATGCTTCGTTGTGGCCACCATTTATAATGAACTCAATTTAATTAATTGAACTACAATTATGTGTGGTTATTTTTTTTGGTTGAGCTTATCCTATAACTGGATCCAGATAGAAACTGGTAGCCTTGCTCAAAAATATGCGAAATTATACACCTTCCTTTAACTTCACAGCAGTTTTTATTTATACCTGTATCCTGTGTATCTCTTTACAAAACTTTGATCCAATCTTTTCAGATCAGCTGAGAACATAACCCACCTATTCAATTATACTGAGCCCTTGAGCCCTGAGCCTTGTTCATAGGTCCTTGCTTTTTTCCTTAGATATACAAATGTATTACCTATTTCTCCAGGTCTAAACATGAGGGTCCAAGAAGGCCAAATCCTAAGTTTGTGTTTTTCTCTCTTATTACATATTTTCGGAAATTCCTCTAAAATAGAATTTTCTCTCTTTTGGTCTGCATCATTTTTTCCAAATAGCCTGGCATGAGGTTGACCCTGATCCAGTTTTTGCTCAGTGTGTTTCCATCCAGCTTGACAGTATAGGAGTCACCAAAAAACAATGTATCTCAGACTGGTAGTGATAAGAAGAGGCAACCTTTAGCAAACTTAGCAGCACATTCATTTTCAGTCCACCACTATTGTTGACCATTTCCTCATATCTTTCTGCATGCTATTATTTGTTATGTTGTAGTTTGTTAAATTCCTGAGGGATTAACACTCCCAGGTAATTTACTGACTGTGCTTCTAACTTCACTTTATATTTCTTCCTGATCCCATTGCTTGGTATTTAGCTAAAGAGACAGAACCTGTTTTATTATAATTTTTGATTGATTAGTCACACAACACTGCACCTTAGTCATTCAGAATTGTCATTATTGAGCTCTATAACTTTACTGTGAATGCAGCTAATCTGATTTTTGGATATATCTGCAAGTAGCTTGCCAACAAAATTTACAGCATTTAAATATGACAGTTTAATAGTTGTTAGAAGGAACATTTTTAACTTTTGATGGAGCTACGCTAATCGTTTCTCTCTGCTTCTAGGCTAAGTTAAAGCTAAACTAGGCTAAACTAAAATATCCCCAGCTCTACCGGTCATATTACTCTTTTTCAGCTAATTCCTTTGGTCTTACGGCACTTTCCTGTTTTTTTTTTTTTTTTTTCTTTTATTAAGTTTCATAATTCAATAGCACTGTTTCTTTTAATAGCAGGCAGCTAGTTTCAGCAAAGGGCATCTCAGATAAATGGCACCAAATGAATGCTAGTGCTGCTCTCTATCTGCTAGCAAAGGTTTGCTAACACATTTGGCATCAACTTTGTAAGGTGAAAAAATGTCATTGATGTGTTTACAGCCTATTATTATGCCCCCGAGTGTCCAAGAACAATCGATTAATGCACGTTCAATATCCAGAAGTACTCAAGTCAACAGCATATCTAGTATTCTCTAATTTATATCACAGTGATTATCACTGTTATACTGTTATCAAATTTTAAAATACTTAGGCACACTCCTAATCTTGGAGGGCTATCAAGTTCATTTCCTATTATCATTAAATTAAGGAAACAACATTTATCAGCAGTTTTCAGGTGGTAAGCTGCCAGGCATGCAACTGCTGACAGCTGAATGTAAGATAAGGAATGAATGGGGAGTTTTACAGCAAGGTTCAATTTTCAACGTGTTGCCATTATTAGGTTGACCCAGATCCTACCTGGATCTAAAACAAGTCGGATCCAAAATGTATGTCCATCCACAGCTATTTATTTTATAATTCAACTTATTTTCTGATTTCATACTTGAATTTTCGAATGTCACCATCACAATCATGTATTTTTATTTCGGACCTACACAAAGTAAAAATGTGAAAATCAACAAAATCAACTATTTTTGTACTAAAATTGTAACATAAGAATAAGCCAAAATAAGGATAACCAGGCTTCTCACTGTGTTTCAGTTGCAGTCAAAATATTTAACGTGATTATAAAAAGCTCCTTATCACACTCATTAAGGTTGTTAATGACATGTTCTGCCTTCTCATAAGGGGTTAAAGATAAGCACTGTGTCAGTCCAGAAGAAAGGGAGTCCACCAAAGACTGTTCTCAGTTCAATATCCTTCATTGTCCCAGGTAACTTCGTAGTCCGGATACCGAGCCTTTAGTTTCTCAGTAGTTACCGCATGGTTTGCTCTTCCGAATCCCTGCAATGAAAAATACCAAATAAATGCTCCACTTCAATAATAAAATAATGTTTCATTTAAGCTGAAACATTAAAGATTTTATATCAACATTTTATTTAATGATAATGTGAAAGGGATCACTCATAATAATCAGACAACTATACAGATCTACAGAACCTTTGAGCCTCTTTTAGCTGATAGTTTTGTTTTGATTTATTAGGGGACAATTTCTGTATGGACAATTATTGTCCAAAAAACCTCATTGTTTTTTCCTGCAAGATTATCTCACCATGGAGTATCCGTAGACGTGGATCTTCTTGGCCTGGGCATCATGTTTGATCCTCCCTCCTCCAATGCACTCACAGTCCAGGTAGCCATCTTTTTCCAGCTCCTCTGAAACTTTTTCATAGATGTCAGCTACAAGAAAAGGTATGTGACAGTTGAGCAATACATAAAGAGTTTGTTTTTAATGTTTCTTCCAAAATATTATTTATTACAATGTAAAATACAAATGCTCAGCATTTCTAATTTAATTAGGAAAGAGGAATAATCTGAACTACCAATTTTGGCATCAATAAATACATATTTTCACAAAGAACAACGGTGACATGAATTTTGGCTTTAGCACCATATCTGTTTGTACTAAACTCATGACTGAAGCTACTAGTGTTGAGACGCCAGCTGTCCATAAATTATGTTTGTTCATCATCATAAATGACTGCTTGTTGTGTAGAAGTGCAGCCTCCATCTGGTGTTTTTGATGAGGACAATGACTTGTTGGACAAACCTGCAGGTTCTGTGCCTAAGATACAGACTTACGAGTGTAAATGAATACACTTCTGATATAACCCTGCAGATCAGGTCAGTTGAAATACAACACAAACTGTTACCTGTATTATATGCAATTATAATGTGTATGTTAAATACGTTTTGGGGGTTGGGTTTTTTTTTGCCTTTTCGTCCCTAATTGAAAACAAATTAATTGTTTTTCATTGTGACATGAGTTTTACAAATCTCACCACAGGAAATGAGGTGAAGATGTGTGGCATTTCACTGTTGTTCAGCAGAGGCCAGCATAGACCTGCCACCACTTAATGCGAAGAGTTTCATTTCTAATGCATAAATAAAAAGGAAACACCCAAAAGATTATGTATTGTATTTGACTTTATTTCCATTTAAGGCATCTGAAGTCTTACATTTCAAAGCTTCTATTATCACCTCGGGTGAATCCAGTATATACGAATACGATGCTGCGTTGTACCTCAGCTTCTTACACTCGTTTCTTTTTAATTTCTCCGTTTCTTTATACAGTGGCGGTGGGTTTCGCTGCAGGGCTGCTGTATTAGACTGCATCAGTTGCATCTAGCTGCTCCTGATAAGCTGACAACTGAATGTGCGGGTCTCGCCATGAAGCCCCGGTGCTCCCCTCCGGTTCCGGGGCTCCGGACTCACCGTGGTACTCGGCCCAGCCGTATCCTCGGACTATATCTATCTCAGAGTCGTCGCCCTCCTCTCTGCTGTGCACCCGGATCAGGACGTACTTGAACACGCCGGACGGGTCGATGTCTGCCCGGGGGACGTTCGCCATCAGGGCGGCAGCCCTCGTCTGGCTGCACATGTCCAAGCTCCTCGGCAGTAGCGCCGGCAAACCGACGGACGGGACTAGCTATATGAACCAGAACCAGAGCTTTGAACCAGAGCTACGCGACGCTACACGAAGCTACACGACGCTACACGAAGCTACACGACGCTACACGAAGCTACACGAAGCTACACGACGCTACACGAAGCTACGGCGGTTCCTCTGCTGTCACGCTACTTCCGCCATGCGGCAACAACAAGCCCGCTTCCGGCCACGGCCTTCAAAATAAAAGAGTAATATTAACGTCTGCGTGTAGAATTAAAGTACGCTAGTAACATCGTCCACGTGTTGTTTCCTCTTTTTAACATTACCTTTACCTATCCTGTTATTTTCGTTTGTTTTGCCCTGTTTTTCTGATGTTTATGTTGACAATGAATCTCGGTTTTTGTATAGTCATAATGATAATTATCATTATCATTATTATTTTGCGGCGCGATAACCACTCCCCTCCTCCCCTAACCTTTCCCTTTATTTATATCATATGTGCTTTACAATTGTGATTTTGTTACACAAAATATATTTTCCTTGAATTTCTTCCATAATATATTATTTTGCTGTCCCCAAGTACTGATCTTTGCGTTACATAGCAAATCACATTACTTAAAATCTACCTTACTTAAAAAAATCCTTCCTTTAATTCTGAAGGTGATGCGACTATACTGGAGGTCCCCGAAAGCGTTTGGTACATCCGTAAAGCAAAGCATCCTGGAAGTTGTAGTTTAGAGGAGACCAAGAAAGGAAACGAGCCTAAAAATAGCTAAATAGAAATAAAACAGGCTTCTTGCACAAAGAAAAAACTTTTATTTTGTTATCTTGGGTATAAAAATACAACATGGGCACACAAAGAGAAATGTGGCTGATTGTTACATTGTTGGTAAGATATAAAATGTGTTAAATTTACTGTCACACTTGTGACAATTCAACATCTGGGGTCTTTAATGGCTATGATACATGAATGTCTGCTAGAAAATTCTTTATTCTTTTAGAACAGCTGCATGTTATGAGTTGCCTTTACCTTTATACACACTGAATTTTTCTATAGAATATGTTTCAGCATCAACTTCTTGCAGTAAATGATCATGTATATGACCAATGATTTGCCTTAAATTGTGAATTAATATTGATGTTTATCATCTCTATTGACAATATTTAAATTTTTGAAAGGTTAAAAAGTTTTTACATTTTAACTCACCCTATAATGCTGACTGCATGGGCACAATAAAAGCAACAAACTTTGTGTAATCAAGTCCAAAACAGTATCTTATGAACACTATTTTAAAGAGTAAAACATTGCTGGCAATATAATACAATGCAGTACAGCAACGCTACATATGTCAGCGTAAACCAATCACATCTCTCTGACACAATGTCAACGAAAACTGACCATCATAAGGATTTAAAACATGGCTATTTGTTGCAGGGACACTGTATTTCATTACAGAGACAGGTGTTGCCTGAAATGCAAACTGATCCATGGTCTTTTTTTGCATGTAGCTTGATATGTAATGAATGAAATTAATTACTGAATACATGACTAAAATCTACATTACTGTTAAAAAACACTAAATATATATTCTGTGAATAATTTAATATTTTGGTAGAAACAAAGGGTGTCCATCAAGAGCTCTCTTCTATCAGATTTCAACCTCTATTTTGAAAGCACAGGTTTGACCAATGCATTTTTGCTGAAAGACTGTGACTACTCCTTCTGCCCTCAATGTCCCCATTACTGACCCAGGTTTTGCAAAGCAGTGATTCATGTCTGCCAAAATTATTCCTCCTGTCTGTGTGACACAAGGTTTATAGGAAAAAAACATAACTGCCTCATGATGACAGCTTCAACGTGACCAGAGACTAGAGTTTGTTTCTGCTAACAAATGATTATAATGTGCAAACATCTGGTGTTCCCCTCATCTGAAAGCTATTGATTATTTTCTGTTAAACTCTGTAAACAGAACTGGATGGATTAAAATATGAATAAAAACTAGCACCTGAAAAATAGCTTTGAATACAAAAACATTTTAAAAGTAGTAAATTCTTACAAACTAAACTGGTTTTAATCTCCAGTGTACTTTATTTTTTTTTTTTGCATTGCATAAAAGCAAAATTTGAGGAAAAAAAATTAATAGAATTAAATTCACAATCAGACCCCCCCCCCCCCGTAGTGGCAATGCCCCCAGGGGAGTGCTCTGTCTTAAACCTACGGGGCAGTAAGAGAATATTTGGTCATGTTTTTCACTGTGATGGCTCTGCCAAAGCCAAAAAAACAAAAATGCCTAACTGTGGTTCCCTTTTCTGACAACACTGTGTGCTGTTGCATATCTAGATGGTGCCTTCATTGCCTCCTTTCTTCATCACATCACAAGCTCGGAGTAAGATGGAGACCAGGACTGCAGTGAGGAAGAGGCCAAAGATGAAGATGAGCGTTCCCCAGGCACCCAGGGTCAGGGCCTTCCTCAGCCCTACTCTCTCTGCGGGCAGCAGATTGCTCAAACTCAACATATAGCCCAGAGCCCAACCCACCGAGGCATCCCCAGCCTGCAGGAGCAGCAAACAAACATCACTGCAAGTTAGTGGAAGATGATTCTTTATTTTTTTAAAAAGTGCAAATGAGATAGCTCTCACCTTTTTCTGGAAAGAAATGTGTGGGAAGGATGTATCATCGAAGCCATATCCTCTCAATGTGAGAATCTTGACAAACACAGTGGAGGCGCAGTAGTCCTGTAGACGAGCCTTTTGCTCTGGAGCGAAAAGCAACATCTGGAACAAAACCCGGAAATGTTTTAAAATGATTGAATACAACTAAGAAATATAATTAGAAATAATCATGTTTAATCATAGTCAATGTATCTAAACAACATTTATGAAGTGAATAAAGTGATTAATTAAATATACATTTGAATGTTGGTATTCATTTATACCGCCATATAATCATATATGTGTGTATATATATATATATATATATATATATATATATATATATATATATATATATACAGTAGTGTTCAAAATAATAGCAGTCCAATGTGACTAACCAGATTAATCACTGTTATTAGTATAATTTTTATTGCTACATGGCAAACGAGTTACCAGTAGGTGCAGTAGATTCTCAGAAAACCAACAAGACCCAGCATTCATGATATGCATGCCCTTAAGGCTGTGCAATTGGGCAATTAGTTGAAAGGGGTGTGTTCAAAAAACTAGCAGTGTGGCATTCACTCAGTGAGGTCATCAATTTTGTGAAAAAAAAGGTATGAATCAGGTGGCCCCTATTTAAGGATGAAGCCAGCACTTGTTGAACATGCATTTCTCTTTGAAAGCCCGAGGAAAATGGGTCGTTCAAGACATTGTTCAGAAGAACAGCGTACTTTGATTAAAAAGTTGATTGGAGAGGGGAAAACTTATAAAGAGGTGCAAAAAATTATAGGCTGTTCAGCTAAAATGATCTCCAATGCCTTAAAATGGAGAGCAAAACCAGAGACACGTGGCAGAAAACGGAAGACAACCATCAAAATGGATCAAAGAATAACCAGAATGGCAAAGGCTCAGCCAATGATCAGCTCCAGGATGATCAAAGACAGTCTGGAGTTACCTGTAAGTACTGTGACAGTTAGAAGACGTGTGTGTGAAGCTAATCTATTTACAAGAATCCCCCGCAAAGTCCCTCTTTTAAATAAAAGGCATGTGCAGAAGAGGTTACAATTTGCCAAAGAACACATCAACTGGCCTAAAGAGAAATGGAGGAACATTTTGTGGACTGATGAGAGTAAAATTGTTCTTTTTGGGTCCAAGGGCCGCAGACAGTTTGTGAGACGACCCCCAAACTCTGAATTCAAGCCACAGTACACAGTGAAGACAGTGAAGCATGGTGGTGCAAGCATCATGATATGGACATTATTCTCCTACTATGGTGTTGGGCCTATTTATCGCATACATTAGATCATGGATCAGTTTGCATATGTCAAAATACTTGAAGAGGTCATGCTATCTTATACTGAAGAGGACATGCCCTTGAAATCGGTGTTTCAACAAGACAATGACCCCAAACACACTAGTAAACGAGCAAAATCTTGGTTCCACACCAACAAAATTAATGTTATGGAGTGGCCAGCCCAATCCCCGGACCTTAATCCAATCGAGAACTTGTGGGGTGACATCAAAAATGCTGTTTCTGAAGCAAAACCAAGAAATGTAAATGAATTGTGGAATGTTGTTAAAGAATCTTGGAGTGGAATAACAGCTGAAAGGTGCCACAAGTTGGTTGACTCCATGCCACACAGATGTGAAGCAGTTATAAAAAACTGTGGTCATACAACTAAATATTAGTTTAGTGATTCACAGGATTGCTAAATCCTAGAAACAAAAAAGTTTGTACAAAATTGTTCTGAATTTGTAAAGTCAACGGCAGACACTGCTAGTTTTTTGAACACACCCCTTTCAACTAATTGCCAAATTGCACAGCCTTAAGAGCGTGCATATCATGAATGCTGGGTCTTGTTGGTTTTCTGAGAATCTACTGCAACTACTGGTAACTCGTTTGCCATGTAGCAATAAAAAATATACTAATAACAGTGATTAATCTGGTTAGTCACATTGGACTGCTATTATTTTGAACACTACTGTATATATATATATATATATATATATATATATATATATATATATATATATATATATATATATATATATATATATATATATATATAATTATGAATCATTTATAATTCTTCATATGACACAAAAGGTTTTATATAAAAAGAGGTGTATTTTTATTTTAAATCTAAAATGTGAAATTTAAATTTAATTAAGACTAATACATTTTGAGGGTGACTATTGTAGAAAGACACATTAGCAAAAGTAATGAAAAAACAAATAAACTGATAATTAATTAGAAAACTTCATACATGCATGGATGCACCAGCTTGGAAAAATAACAGGGGAGGTATTATGGACAGAAAAATGGAACATAAATGGAAGAAAACATTACTTGACTGAAACTCATATTGCAGACAGCTCGGGCAGCCTCCTCCAGCTGTGAAGGCGTGCTCACTGTGATACCGGTGATTTGCTTCAGGAAGGAGTGAATGTAGAAGAATGCAGAGAAAGCCTGAAAACACAGAAAGAAGGCATCAGACGCATAACTCAGACTTCAGTGGTTATGAATAGTACAATGTCAAAATATATTTTGGGGCAATTATTTTGTTGGTTACATCAGTTGATTCTTATACCATCACAAGTATAAGTTTATCCATCCTGTATTTCAGGGAAAAGGGATATAATCTGTACTCTACTATATTTATGTGGAAGATAAAGTTATTTTGCATATGGTGATTTTATCAGTATAAAGAATTTATATACTGAAGATATAAACTCTGCAAGAGGACATTAAATAGTTTCACTTTGAGGACCAATTTGATTTATTTTTGATTATATATGTAAATAAATAAAACTTTGACTTAAAAGGCTGAAAATGACTGAAAATTAGTTATTCTTTCATATTTTTCATGTTAACACTTGAGTAGATAAGACATTTATTTGAATATATTTATTTTTTTTAGTGCAGAAGTCCTACCTGTAATGGAATATTACGATTTTGCAGTTGGCAGTTTTTTTTTTCTTTCCTGGGGGAATGAACTTCCTATAGTCTCTGTCTCTTGACTGGTAACTGATCCCAGCACAGAAACAGTTTACCACAACATAACACATAACCCTTGAAAAATGGCAATTGGTTGCTTTTACACTTAGCTTTCGGACATAATAAATAAACAAGATATAAAGTCACATGTTAGTGAGCTTTACAGGTGTTGGTAGGTTGATTCTGTCACCGCTGGAGAGAGCCTCCCTGTTTCTAGTCTTTATGCTGAACTAAGCCTACTGGCTGCTGGCTGTAGTCTTACATCTAACTGACAGACGAAGTGCACAGAGTGGTAAAAATTTCTTAATTCCATTCTCCACCACAAAGCCAGTAAGGGTTATTTCCATGTCTAACTATTTTCTGTCCATTTTTTTTGAGTTTTTGAGTTTTTACTCAGAATGATCTGTAAAACAAAAAACCCAGTGAGCTGCAGTTCTGAGGACAGAAACACCTTGTAGATGAGAGAGGTCAGAGGAGAATCACCAGACTGGTTGGAGCTGCCAGAAAAGCTACAGTAACTCAGATAACCAATCTTTACAACTGTGATAAGCAGAAAGTCATCTCAGAATAAGCAAGACGTCCAAACTTGTCGGTTGAGAAGAGCTGACACAGGCTCACCAACACTAGACAGATGAAGACTGGAACAATGTAGCCTGGTCTGATGAATCTGGATTTCTGCTGAGGCAGCAGATGGTCGGGTCAAAAATTAGCATTAACAGCATGAATCTGTGGACCCAACCTGCCTTGTGTCAAATGATCCAGCTGCTGCTGGTGGTATAATAGTGTTGGGAATGTTTTCTTGGCTCCTTAATATCAATCAATCATGGTTTGAAAACCATAGCTTGTCTGAAGATTGTTGCTGACCATGTTCATCCCTTTAAGGCCACAGGTTACCATCTTCTCATAACGCTCCCTGTCACAAAGCACAAGTCGTCTCAAACTGGTTTCATGAGCATGACAATGAGTTCAGCGAACCTCTGTGACTTCCCAGTCACCAGATCTGAGCCCAGTAGAAAACCTTTGGGATGTGGTAGAACAGAAGATCAGCAGCATCAATGAGCAGCTGACAAATCTGCAGGGATGACGCGATGTAATCATGTCAACATGGACCAGAACCTCAAAGGAAAGGTTCCAACATCTTATGGAATCCAGGCCACAAAGAACTAAGGCTATTCTAAGAACAAAGGGAGGCTCTGGTCAGTGTTGGTAGGGTGTTTCTAATAAAGTGCTCGGTGAGTGTATATTATCTTTGACATATACAACACAATATGGCTGTCTGTGGTGTCAACAGATTCCAAAACCGCAAAAAAAATTATAACTTTGAAAACATCACCAACATAGTACCTGCAACACTCATGAACAGGCTGACATTTAGTGCACAATGCTGGCAGTGAGTACAATCGCTGTGTGTCATCGGTTTCCTCCAGCCTTTCTTACCATGAAGCTACCGGTGACATTTGGCTGAAAGACTTTGTCGAAGGAGCACTGGGAGAAGGGACAACTGTCGAAGGAGAAGATCTCGGACACGTTGCCCAGACAGTGTTCGTAATGTCCGCTACCTTGTACTGTCAGACACGTCGGGGGGTTGTCGCTGGGTTTGTACTTGCTTGTACACGGTGAGTCGAATATGCTGCTGATATTTAAATTTCTACTGTGGCCTGCAGGGTAGCAGGGGTGATCGACTGTCCCCGGGTAACCCTGAGACTGAGAGAGAGACAGGCACAGAGTTGTAGTGAGTCGACACATTCCCTTAACAAACCCACTAAAAATACATTTAGAATTATTATGTTTTATAAATAACAGCAAATAGCATAGATATGTCCATTGTAATGGAATGGCTGATTATACTTGTAGATTTCAGTTACTTTGGTAGTTATATTGGTCTGTAAGTAACAAAATATTGTGTTGTGTTACAAACATCTGTCCAGCAGGGAGCACTGTCAAGTTTATTTTTTAATTTTAAAATGTCATGCTCAGTAAATATGTTAGTCACAAAGCTCTAATAACCAACTTTTAAGGGGTCTTTAACAAAAGTGTTTGTTTTTGCTTTGTCTGTATGTAATGTGTGTAATATTTGAAGATATATTGCTATCACTTTTCTCTAACTGTCAAATGCACTATATGATATAAAAAATCATTTAAGGTTATTAAAAGGAGCCATGTATGACAAAGTGTGACAGGAAGAATTAGGAGAAAATCTCTGTTTATTTCTTCCTCTTTTCTTTAAACAGAGATATTTGTTTAATAACATGCTTATATATTGGTTATCATTTTTTTAAAAAAGCTTATATATTTCTCTTTTCATTTGCTGCATTGGCTAAAGACTTTCTTGTGTTGTGTGTCATTGCATTGCACATAAAGGATACTATAATTCATATTTTGTATCATCTGTATCTGGGTCTAAAGACAGTGAAGACACTTTGAACCATGAACTTTCAGTCTGACAGTTAATGTAACGTCTGAATCCCAGCCAGAGAGAAGAAAGCATTGTCCCTTTCTACTGTTTGTGGCCAACACTTGTTTTTAACTTGTTTCCACATCAGATCGCAACTCTTCACTAAACTTTAGCACAATATCTTGAAAACAATCACTTTGTCCCTTTGATAAAGAAAAACCTATTGGTTCACATCTTGTCTTTTCTTATGATTATAGATACAATAAAAATATCAATAATCACAATATCTACCAATTGCATACGAAACTAATAATAAAATTGAATTTGCTTTCATTGAACGTGAGGACAGCACGTCGCATTCACCTTCACTATGTGAGCCAGCAGTCTCTTGAGGACCTGGTCTTGCCCATAGCACAGGAAGCTGTGTGTGTACAGCGAGTACTCGTGGCCATAAAGATGGAGCTTCATCATGTCCTGTTTGTCCTCCACTTCCTCCTGAGTCACAAATGTTATTTGGGTGGACGCTCCGCCAAAATCCAGCGCTCCGACTGTAGGTCTGCCGGGACTGAACCAGTGCCCCACAAAACCATACTGGAAAGGAATATTATTTAAAATGAATTACATAATGGAAAATGGTACCATCCTGTCTCAAAAAGTACAAATGCCCTCACTCCATGTTAGTTATAGACATATTTGGTCAACCTCATCCTCTTTACTTTTAATTAATTTTTAAACGTCTAAAACTCTGGACACTTTAGTCTCGTCTTGGGCAAAGAAAACCCTAAACATTTTGATCTAGTTTTAGTCGAGACCAATCATGAGCATTTTAGTAAAAAAAAATCAGCAAAATGCTTTCACATAAGATTCCAACTGATTTTAACAAATTAGGTCTGGAAATACACAACAACATTAGCAAATCATACGAAAACTATCTCTTGCAAAATGATTCATTCAGAAGGTAACCAGAAAAAGAAAACCCTTCACAGTCAAAAAGAAAAAGTTTTAGTCCTGTTCTTTTCCCTTCAGTGTATGTTATCTGGTCTCCCACAGCCACAGCTTTAAAGTCCATAGCCAGGTCCAGTCTAGCACTGTTGGCAGCACAGCACTGCCAACAGTGTTAAAAATCCAGTTCATACAGTCTTTGGTACCTTTATGAAGTTCTCTAAGAGATAGTTGACAGTGACCCAGCCGTATGCCCCCTCCTCTTGACCACTCAGAATGGCTGCTCCTCGGTAGTTGAAAGGGTAGGACTGGATTTTATGGCCCACTTCCTGGAGAATCTGACTTGACTGCTCTGGGCTGGATATACTGGTTGGGAGTGAACAAGTCTTAAGTCAAGACACAGCAGTTACAGGTTACCGCTGCAGTAGGTAACTATTGTGGACATTCATTAGAAATTGACATCACACTTATTTCTCTTACAAGTAAAGCCTGTGTTTTAGCAGTCACCAAGGTTTCACCCCAGGCTGGGTCACCTATAAACGTTCGACTGGCTCAGATATTCCTTTGAAAGTTTTTGGGAGACGATCCAATGAAATCAGCTAGAAACCAGATGCACCAGCCTGATAAGAACAAGAGTCCACAAAAGCCTCCACCAGGACTCATCCCACTCAATTACTTTAATTGGTTTGAGCAATATAAACAGTTTCTGTAAATAGTTCCTAGTTCTTGAACTGTTTGATTGAAATGATTCTTTCCAAGCTGCAGCCTGCACTAAGGGAAGTGGCGACAGGGAAGCCTTTTTGGCCGATACAGTAGCATCCTACTGATTACCTGATCCTTCTGATGCAGTTCATTGTTTTCAACAATAAAAAACAGAGTCCAACAAAAAGTACAAGGTTTAACTTAAAAAGTAGTTAATTGAAGTAAATTTTATGGAGTTACATTAGTGCCAAGCGATGCTTTGAATGTACAGAGGGATAAAAAATAGACAAACTCTAAAGTATTCTCATCTTTCTGTTGTTTGGTGAGGCTTGGTTTTGCTTTGCAGCTTTGCGTCTCCAATGAGAGTGCTTGTGTGTGTGTACCCGCATGTCTGAACGCAACGTCTACATCCCCGCTTCGTGCTGTTTGAGCTTCATGCATCGTCACACTGTCTAACCTGATCATCAGTCAGACTGGAGGAAGATGCTGGAATTTCAACCAAACATGTCTCAACAGCCACTCTAGGTAAGCTAACCTTAACCATGAACAGTTAGTTCAGCTTTGTTTATATCAAACTACCTATTTCTGTTTATCGGAAAGAATCAGAAAGGACACCAACTTACAACTGTTCATTTGTAAAGGTTACTAAAACCAACAATGATGAGCAACAATTAATAACTATATATTTGGGGTTGTTGTGACTATATGCTAAAATTATAATCAAACAAAGGCCATAAAAATAAAAATAGAATGGAATATGAATGGAAAGGAATAAAGCTGTACAAGGATTATAAAAGAATGTAAAAGATATAAATAATCTTGCTACATTAGATGTGCATCAAAATAAAAAAAAATTAATGTCTTTGTGATATATCAATTTTGACTTATTAAAAAAAAAGTTCAACAGAGACAAAACAAATAAACACAGAGAGTGACTTTTCCTGCTCACACAGAGAGACAGACAGGCACAGTGACTCACTGCAGCAGCCTCATGCCAGCTGTGGCTCCCAGGTACACAGGTGTGAGCTGGTGTCTTTCTTTGGGGACGTCCTTCACTGCCTGGTTCAGACATGCCTCTAAGCTCCTGGCCGCTGCTCCCTGTTGGCCTGCATAGCTGGAGATCCCTCCGCCTGAGTAAGTGACAACGGAAAAATAATAAAAAACGAAAAATTGCATTACATAATAAACGTGTGGAACTTGTTTAAATTTATCTAGTAAATTTAAATTTAGTCATTTTTGCACATCATTCTCAGACATCCAAGTAATGACTAAAGTTCAATTCTGTCTGCGACAGTGTAAACACAATGGCCATGACAAACTGGGAAAAAAGTATTTTCTTGATCTACATCAACAAGTATAACAACCCTTAGGCAGAAAAGGAGTGGTGAACAATAGTGGTAAACTGTAGTTCATTCCTGATTCATAACCTCCAGGGAGAAAGATTTGCCTCATTTGCGGTGAGTGTAATGTGGTAATATCATCCGTCCGCAGGGAACGGCTGATCCTACCCACTGATGAACAGAACAAGAAAAAGAACTTTCTAAAGGAAGTAATAGTAAGTAAGTCGAATAGCATAAATATAAAGTAACCAAAACATACAGTAGAGTATTCTAAATGAGGAGCTGATGAGGTTGAGTGAACGCACATTCCTGATATAATGACTATCAGAAGATTAAAAGTAGAGCCTGTGTTTTACCGATCAAAAATATCAAATATCAAAATATTAAAGGCTTGAAAGGCAGCTGAAAACACAGAGGATGGCAGCTGAGGTCCGCTTCGTTTTATAGCATGTTCTGCAGCAAATTTGGGATAATTCTGGGAAAGATGGGAAGATCACAATGTTTTACCTGCACACATTCATTTGCCAAATAAAAACAATGTACAATTACAGAGTGGGTCACGTACCGGTTAAAAATACTGTACATGGTTAATATAGCACTTTATCAATTTAATTACCTTGACCTTGATTAGACTATGAACTTTGTCTTTATTACAACTGTTGGATCTTTGATCTTGGATGTGAACTTCAGCTACAAGTTGGCATCATAACTGATACAGGTGCAATTCCTTGTTAGAAAGTCAAACTTTCATCATATGTGGAAAAGAGGGAATTCTAATTGTAATGAAGTGTTCAGTTTTAAAATTTACAGTCTTTAAATGAAACGTATTGATGAAAAAGTTTGCCTTGTTGTCCAGCAGCTTGACTTGTGTCAAGCCCTTTTGACCCATCAGTAAACAAAGCTAATAAATAAAAACGGGGGGGGGGGGTAACAGGAAAGGTGTATTGACTGAATCTGAGAAACATTGTGTGGTAGTATTTTGGGCCCTTCCCATCAGATGGCAAATTACCAGCAAAGACGAGGCTGTTGACCAGCTTTGTAAAAATCAGCTGCCTTTGCTACAATGGCAGCACATCCGAGGACTCCCCTGCTGGTTGCGATGGTGGGTAGCTGAGGCATCAGCAACAACTGGAATAGCACCATCTGTGTAAGCTTATCTGATGCCTACTCAAGACTCATCATGTTAGTGCAGTTGTTCTAAGGTAAACTGTTAAATTTTTAAGACTACACCGGATGTTGAAACACTGTCCAACCATTACAGCTTGCCACACATGCTTAGCTGTTAGTCACAGCTCACAGTATCTGAAACCCACGCATATGCTATGTGGGTTGCATTCAAATTAATTTGAATGAATTATGTGTTTGAATTTGTTTGAATTTGACTTTTTGAAAAATTGACAGCATTGATGTCGTCCACATGACATGAATGAGGCGTTACAGTGCACATTCTTTTTTAAATTAAACTTTTGGTTATTGTTGGAACATGTTGTAACTACTGTGAATTTGAGCTGACAACAGCTATTGTTCTGTGAGAAGAAGCAAGTTAAAAACTTTTCAGATCCAAATAGGAGTACTACTCCTACTCCAGACTGTTTTATACGCAAAACATAGTTTAGTGGTGCAAAACCTGCTTATACCTACCCTTAGCATGACATTCACTGTGCTGGGTGACCACTCCTGTGCCATTTTGCTTGTCTGCTGGCCACTTGTATATATACAAAGCTGTGTGCGAAGATCCAGCATCCAGGACAATCCCATACTACAGAGAATAAGAGGCAAAACAAAGATAAAGGGAAGTTAAAAGGGGACGGGGGCTTAGAACAGAGACAGCATTTCCAAAAGAGTAGTGTGCTGGCTGCCTTGAAAAGGAGGGTCCGGTTATATGATAGAAGAACATGAACGATGTTTAAGATTATGGTTGTATGACCTGCATTTTAGCATCTGATATGCATTTGGCTGCAGAAAAGGTTAACTACTAACTTCATTCCTTGAAGAGAGTCTTCTGGGGGTTATCTGAAACAAAGTACTACTCATATTTTTTGTTGTTTTGAGGGTAAAGATCAGTTCAGCTTACAGAAACCTCTCTTGGACTTGTTAACCTCTTGCCCTCTGACATCGAATCTCTGACGACGGCAATGAAACCCTGGATGCTTGATGTAATTCACCCCCTACTACTGGTCTATCCCAAACATCCTTTTTCCTGAGCAGAATGCAGGCTAGAGTGCTGGCTGTAGGTACAGATCAAGCATAAGTGTGCAATAAGAACATGTTAAATTAAAGGAAATTCCTTTTCCCAACCACAGTTTATTCTTTCAAGTCCCTGAGTCAGAAAACACAATTCATACTTTTACTTTCGCAAGCTTTACTTAAAGCACCATGTTCTGTTTGTAGACTGTATATCGAGAATAGGGGCAAAGAGATGAGAGGCTTGTTCTGGGACCCTTATCCCCTAAATTGGGTGCTAAAACATTTTTTTATGATTTTATACTTTCAGAAGCCATCAGCTGCTTCCCTGCTGATAGACCCCATTGTTTTGGGTCCCTATCTCTACTCTATGGTGACTTATTTGCAACCCAGCTGGCTGCCTGAGCTGCTAAAATGCAGAGTGACCACTTGCTTTCTGTGCTGTTGCCTGGCTCGGTGGATGAATTTGTTCCCACATTCACTGTTTGCAGGTCCTCTTCTGTTCTGTTTTTACAAGCATACTTGGCCAAATAATATTTCTTTTCACTTTATGCTAATGACATCCAGCTTTATATGTGTATAAAATCAGGAACCACCAGCAATCTGATGTCCCTAAAGAACTGCTAAGAAATATTAAATGTTAGAAGGCTTATATTTTCCTCCAACACAATGAAGAAAAATCAGTACTGATTCTGTTTGAGTCATTAAACTCCTAATCTTTTCAAACTGTGAGGGGAAGGGGCTCTGCAGTAAAAAACAGGGATAAGGTAGAAGACTGAAGTCGCAGCTGGAGGATCACCTGTCAGTGTTTTAGCATTTAGTTGGTCACAACATGGAGGCGTGTTTGATTTAGGACACTTACTGTGCTTTCTGGATGGTGTATTAAATTAGTGATTAATTATGGTGGTAGAGGCAACCTTTTTTTAATCAGTGCCAAGCTAACGCTAGTTTTAACCATGGCTGCATAAAGACACCCCCTGACCCTGGACCTGTGACTATAAACATTTAGAACATGAAGGTGGACCCTGAGCTGAGCGCAGCGACTGTATGAACACAGAGCTCTGTTCTCCAGCAGCCATAGACCGTGATGCCTCAGACTGTCTGGCAGCTTCCTCTCTGCTGCTGATCTTGCTCTTTTCACTTGTTGCGCTCTCACATTGTTAATCGTAACTTCATTACGTGACTTCTGTTTTTACTCTGTAATGATTTTGACTTTAAATGTAGCAAAGTAAAATACTGATTTTTATAAAATACTCCAAAAAGTACAAGTATGCTTAAAAACAGTATTGTTACAGTAACAAGAGTAAATATAAACCAGTTATATCCACCCCTGTTATCTAACCATTTGGAGTTCTGCTTTCATAATAAATAGAGAAGGGTCTTATAACCGAGAGATACAAATCTTGTATCAGATAAGGATGACATTTTTACTGGGTAGTTTTCTTGTAATCATGAAATACAAGTCTCTGCATTATTAGAAATTTGTTTTCTTGACAGTGCTTCCAATGTCCCAGCAATTTTAATGCCTGTCTAAATGAAAGAAATTTAAATTCAGAATATGCAGGAATCCATCTATGTAAGAAAGCATGTTACTGAGAAACCACGCACACACACACACTCACACACACACACACATAGACACACACACACACAATGATGCATGTGCAGAGATAGATACACACATACATGTTGACATCCCTCCACAATCAGGGTTTTGCAAACACAGCCTTTCAAGTTCATACACCAGGTGAAGAGTAACAACATGTGGAAGTGCTCCTCATTATTTCTCATAATGTTTTCTCATTACTGCTGTGCAGCCAGTTGTGAGGACTCAATCCAACGCTTGCCAAAAACACAGAGAAACCCTTTTGTCTCCTTTTTTGTGACTCAACCAACTTGTTACTGAGTGAAAAGGAAAGCTACATTATGCTAAGAAAGGAACCATGGGATATTGGGTGAGTCACATAAAAATGAGAACAGAGAGAAAACAGGAGCTGGAGTTGGCCAATGGTGAGAACCTGCTCAGAATGTCAAAACAGCACTGCACTACAGTTTAAAACCAGGGAAAAGACATCTAAGTTCATATAAAGCTGCATTGAAAGTTTCCTACACATACTTTTTCACTTTCTTAATGTTTTATTTGATTGTCTGCTCAAAGATCAGTCTTAAATAATATTTGTTATTACAACTAGGCAACTACAGCTTGTGAGTATTTCAGCCATGAGGTCGCCAAAGTATGTACATATCACAAGGTTACTGAAGATGACAGTCTCATGATAACATATAGACAAAGTACTATCCTCGGTTGATACAGAAGAGAATAAGATGGCATTCTCATTTTAAAGTTTTCACAGTTAGCAACCTCTATTTCCTGGCGGTTTGAAAATGAAAATGAAAATGCAAGGTCCATTTCATTAAAAGACTCATCGCACTGAAGAATGCTCAGTGGGTGCCAAAAATAGTTTCTGTAAAAAATGTCTAGGTGTCTACTGTAGCTTAAAACTATACCAAAACCAGTCAATGTTTTTCTTATTTCAACAGCATTTGAATAATTTATTTCATTTAAGTTGAAATAAATTAGGCCATGCCTACACTTTGTTATATAGTTAATGAAATACTGTTAAAACAATAATCATGTGTAACTATAGAACTTTGATCCAAATTCAGCCAAGTTTTAATGTCTTTTAACCATTTAACAAGGCATAATAAGACTAACGACGGACTTTTTCCATATACACTCAGTTGCCAGTTTATTAGAAACAGCTAACTAAAACTAATCCAGTCTAATACAATAGTCCTGCAATAAATCCTCCTTCATGATGGTTATAGTGTTCAGTTATTGATGAAACTGTGTTAGCGAGCCGCTGATTCACTGGTACGTATTGCGTTGTATAACATAGTACAGAGGCATGTATATACGTCTCTATATAGGCCATAAGGTGTAAATGTCTACCCTCACTGATTTGCATAGAATTGTATAGGGTGCACAAAACAACAGGAAATCCATCACATAATGCAATATAGTTCAGAAGCCCCTCAAACCACATCCACCAAAAATGGTCACACAGTTGAATCAACACTCTTTAACACAGTTTATTCAATAACTGAAAGGAGGACTGTTGTATTAGAATGCACTGGTTTTACCCAGGTGTTCCTAATAACTGACTTCTGATAGTATAATCAGCGGGAGATCTAGGGGCTTCAAGGTGGAAAAAATGTACATACAAATCAACCATTTGTAATCATGTTTTAATAACTTGTATGAAAAAATAGGACTGTCTAGATAATGTTTGAATCCCAAAACTATGTTCTGTAAAATACTATTGTTAAATCCTAGTGCTTCCAATTCAGGGTTTTTCTTTATTATGTCTATTTACGGTGTGTGTTCCAGCCTAGAAATTATACGTAATGGAAACAATTGTCATTTAACTTGAATATAACCTGAAAAACAGAAATGAATTGAGTGCTTGCCTGTTGTTTTCTCAATTATATATAAGGGAGTGTGTGGCTGAGGCAACACATTAAGATACATCTACTGCAGCTGGAAAGGATACCACTCACTGCTCCTCATAACAGAGGTCTTATCTCATATTAATAAAATGTATGAAATACGTGGACATGAGAATGTATGAATGTAAACTTAATGTAGGAGAAAAACAAGTGCGAGTGCGCTTCATCACAGCAGTAAAGTCACAGGATCCTCCGTGTGCCCCCTGCACGGCAGGGCTTTGGTTACACACCCACTTAACATGCTGACGAAATCATACCCCAAAATACCCGACGCAGCAGACCTCACCATGAACCCCGGCGCCTCCCGGACGTCTTCAGCGGGGAGAGTCAGGAGCAGGATGGCAGCGAGTCCAAACAGCAGCAGCAGGACGGGGACGAGGGGGCGAGCGGAGCGCTGAGCCATGGGGTGGCACCGAGGCGCGCAGCTCTTCTCCGCGCCAGGTGGAAAAACGCGAGCGATGACTCTAATAGCGGCCGAGTGGCTGAGAAGTGAGGGCTGAAGGCTTCCCGCTGGCCGGGCGTGATCATAGCACGCCTGCGGTTCACGCTTCACCTGCTGCCTGGCCCCTGCTGGCCCCTGTTTTACATTTCACTTGAGGGGGCAGAGTCTGACCTGGATTTATGTTCCGGGCGCAGCCGGGCCCTCCTCCATGCGCCCGGTGCCTCCTCCTCGGTCAGTGAGTGAGAGCGGCCCCGAAGGGAATGAACCACGTTTTCATTCAGGAGCAATCTGCTGTAAATTCTGCTTTAATCGTGGGCTTGTTAATTTACTAGAAGATAATACATAACATGATTCATAGTTCAGTCTTTACTAGGAAACCAAGGGTTGGTCTAAACTGGCAGAAGTCCAGATTGAGAGCTACAGGACTGGTTGTTTTCTTCCGGTATTTGCATGTGAATGGCCTCAGCTTGAAACCTGACTTGCAAATCACATCCTCATTTGAGTGTCTGAATAAAGCATGAAAATGAAGTTTTCACTAGAGACCTATACTTTTTTGTACATGTACTTTTTAAAGTCTATTTTTGCAGAAATCCTGCACTGACAGTTTCTAAATTTAGCAGAATATATAATGAGATATTTTGAAGGAGTATCTTAATATGGCACTTGAAGTGTTCTTCATGTTGTCACTCACAATCTGGTAGAGAATGAAAATATTTTTTAACTGTCTATATTCCACCTCTGAAAAGTAATTTAAATGTAGATGCATTGTAGATGCCAAAAAGAGGTTCGTTTTTTTCAACACCAACATTATAATTTCTCAAACGTGTATAGAGGTTGTGAGGATGCCTCTGTTGCAGTGACTGGGCCTTAACAAAGGTCATAGATCTATATAACTTCTGTCACAATAGCACATGGTGAATCAGCATATGTAAATTTTTGACGTCTTTCCACAGTTTCTCGTAGTCAGAATGTCCGCTGTGAAAAGGGCCTGTACTCTTGTCTGTAAAAAATTCTATGAGTGTTTATTCTTAGATGAATTGAATAAAAACAGGATGGAAAACCTGGATAAGATGGTCAGCAAGGTGATCTGGGTTGAGCTGGTCCAGCCTCAGGACTTATGTGGTAAAAGGGTTAAGTAAAGCTCAACTGTTTCTTGGCAGTTGTGATCACCCTTTATAAGTATTTCAATTCCCATTGACTATTCACAGAGACGACAAATGCTGCAAATTTAGGTCAAAACAGGAAAATTATAGATATTAGATATAACTTGTTAATGAGAGAAAACCCCAAATTACTCTTTGAAATTAGTAAGTCTTCTAGCAGTGGGTTTGGGCCAGTTCTTAAGATCTGGTAGTAATCAACAGGACCGGTTAGGACTCGGGGTCTCATTAATCTCTCTGACAGCCTGTGACAGAGTGTCCGCTGAAACCAAGGCGGAAGATCAATGGACCAGAACAAATGTCTCACCTGACAATATCCCGCGACTCACCCCTGCCTCTTGGCGATGTGTCATTAATTAAAGATGACAGTCATGATTAGATTAATGATGATGCTGGCAGTTTAATCAAAGTTTGCGTTGACTGTGACTGTGTAGGTGCTAAGTTCCACCTAGGTTCCCAGGAAAGTCTTATTTTTAACCTTTACATGCGAGAGCTACTTAGAAAATTAAGATTTTTGAATTAGCCTAAAGACATAATATCTGTCCATTTTTAGATCACCGACCCCCAGCTACCCCAGATGCACCATGGCATTGAAATACATGGTAAGCATGAATGGCTGTACACGGTTTCATGGCCATCTATCCAACAGTTTTTGAGGTTGTTTTAGCCAAAATGTCCAAAATGGTGGACCAAAGGAAACAGGTTACAGCTTGTCAGAAGGGTCGCTGACTGTTGGTCATCCCAATGGACGTGATATACATTTCAAATTGAATAGAACCTGGTGCTTCAATTGTATGTTCGTCTTTAAATTTTATGTTGCATTAGGTTTGTTTTTTAAAGCATTGTTTACCATGAAGGGAAAGACACTCCAAAAAAAGTCTCATAGAAACACAGCCCTGACATACTGTTAGCTCAGAACTGGCAACGTGTTAGCAAGAATTTACATTCATACACATTCAGTAGACACAGAACAACGTAATCATCACACTGGAGTCCCGTGTGTGTGTCAAGTCAAATTTTCAGTGTTGTTGCAGCAACCAGGCTTATTTTATGCAGCTGGAAGAGCATGCAATGACCAGAGTGGACAGAGCGGATGGTGGTGGGGCTGCTTAAAATGCTAACAGAAACTGTTTCCTCTGAGAATTAATTGCCTGGGTAAATAATGGCCCAAGGAATAATTCTGCATTATTTTCTGACACGCATTAAGGATGCAGCATCTTAGGGAGGGCTTGGGCACTAGTAAACAGATGCTAAGAGAATATGAGAGTTCTTTTTTGTTTATATAGCTATCTATTGTTCTTTCTTAAATATCTTACTTTACCATATTTGTACTGTTTCTACTTTTGCATAAAGTTGAAATGTTAAAATAAATAAAACTCAAATGACGTGGAGAGCACACTCAGCCTCTTTTGCAAGATGGCTGCTGGGCCGGAGCAGGTAAGTTGTTTCGAATCATCATCGTGCGCTGCTGATCCACTGGACCAGTGCACGTAATAGGATTGGCACCAATATCCGACCACCAACGCAGCTGGTACGTTTGCTGCCAGATATGATGCTGCCTTTGCTCATGTTGGCAACACTGTCTCTCCATTCGTCCTGTACTGCATTCAGCAGACAATGACACAATGGTGAGATAAATCTGTTTCCGACTGTACCGTGCTGTCAAATTGCCTTTTCAATTTACTTTTCTCTAAGGTCTTTTAAATTACATTCTTGTCTGCTGTGATTCCGTCTTTGCCTTTTTTGTTCTCTCTTACTTGTTTTTGATTCAAATATTGATGGAAAAGTTTCACTGTCTCTTTAAATGTTCCTTTTTTACTTTTATGCTTTTTCCTTTGATACATACTTCGGTTTTGGTGCAGTATATGCTTTCATTCTTTCTTTTGTAACTGTGAAGTACTTTGAAACTCTTAAAATAGCAGTTGTAGAGGTGCTATATTACAGCACATTCATTTATTTACTCCTACTGTCCTACTGTGTGATAAAAATAATTTATTTCAATAATCAATTAATAATTTAAGTCTTTCATCTTGCCAAATATTTCCTTGCTTGAGGTTCTCAAATACGGATATTTGTTTTTTTTTCTGTCAAAATAATTGTAAATTAGAATTAATTGATTGTTTGGGGAAAATAAATGATAAATTAATTGACAGTGTTAGTAACTGATGGTTGGAGCCCTAAAAAAATTAAATCACAGGTTTGATTAGACTTGGCAACGTAAGTATATTTTATTTACAGTTGTATAAACACGATGATTCAATGCAAGATCTTCACTGGAAAAGGTAAGAAAAACAAGCTATTCCTCCTTTAAGGGGTTTTATGTGTGTGTGTGTGTGTGTGTGTGTGTGTGTGTGCCTATATGTGTGTGTGTGTGTGTGTGTGTGTGTGTTTATGTTTCTGTGTTAATGCATGCCTGTGTATCACAACTGTTTTGTGTAACTACAATATAAGACATTCTCAGCTGCAGTCATAATACAAGCTCATTACAATCTCCTTAACCCCATCTACACTGAACCAGCCTGTATTTACATTTTACTCAACTTCAGTGCTCCACCCAGCTCAGCTAACTGTACGTGGCAACAACACACACCCAAAAGCAACTAAAGCTCTGATAGTAACATATAAGCATGCATGGACTAGAATTAGGGAAATGATCAGAGGCAAAATCTTAGTTAAATTTTAGAAACCAAATTGTGGTTTAGCACTTTGTGTTGCAGTTGAAAAGTGTAATTATTTCTCATATAAATACTCTGTAAATGCTATTTTTCTGATAAAGTAAAAAGAGATTTTCTTAATTTAAAACATAATACAGTATTTTGGAGAGATTCATAAGTTTGACTGATGTTATTGTAGTTTTGTTCTACTTTCTTTGTAAATCAGTATCTTTTACCAATTAAAAGTATCTGCATAAAGTGCTATGCAGTGCCTAACAACAGAGAGGGTGTGATAGTCTTTTCAACAAACAGCAGTGGTTTCTCAGCTCCAGAAAATGGGAAACGGCCCGTTTTTGCATCTAACCAAAACCACACAAGCTTGCAAGCTAAGCGAAGCTTTCAACTCACTCAGGTTCCTTCATGCAAAAGTATCTCCACTACTGCACAGGGAGTAGGTTTTGCATGAATGACCGAGCACTGGTTGGGTGAAAAACCTGGCCCTTTGATGCAACCCCTGTGAGACTGGAAATGAGAAAGTCTGCTGCGGGCAGGAGAGAGGAAGAGAGGGGGCGTCCCCAAACGCAACACGTCTTACGGCTGGGTGTGCCGAACATGGTTGGACATGAAAAAAAAAAAACAGCCTTACTCAACTATTACATCAGTTTGCAATATTAATCTGAAATCGTATATTCACCTGCTTATTTCTTGCTATGAATAGCAGGAAAGCTTAACAGATTTTCTTAAAGAAACTGAGTTCTTACTAGAAATAAGAACACATGCATCTGGGAGATTAGTGCAAGATTAAAGGGGGGAAAGATAGAAATTAACAACAACAAAATCTGGTATATACTCTTCAAAATAACAATGATCAGTATCTTCGTTCAGATACATAAAGCTCTTACTCATATTCAAGCACACATGCTTCTATCATCTTCAGTGGTAGACAAGTCATACCTTCATTACTAGTGCCAATATTAGTGCTTCCCAATTAAAGAAACATCACCTAAAAACCTCAAAGTGTAGATAAAAACACAGGTAGTTCCTATTAAAAAATCCTTGATATCCATTGAAGCTTACAGTACATCTTGTATTGCTGTATATGTCGTTAAGAAATACTAGCTATTACTACTGTACCTAGGCCCTAATTGGAAGTGATATGTAGAGTACAGTACTCGCACCAGAACTGGTTCATCCATTAACTTAAACAAACTAAACCTGGCTGGATAAATGCTATACACCTGGTCAGGAGATTCGAAAACATCAAACATTGAGTAAATTTCTGTGAACAAAAGGACAAAAAACAGAGTTAAATAAGTTAGCTAATAACATACAGAAGGAAAAGACCGTAGATGTCGATGACTCAGATGGGTTCTTTTATGCATGCTCAGGGACCCTATAAACATCTAACGCCAGGTAGTCCTGACTTCAAAAAAGGTGCAAGTTCAGTGTTTTCAGCCACTTTCTTCAGCAAGCAGTTTTCTCAAAAAGCTCCTTTGGCAGGCGGTGAAAAGAAAGGTCTTGGCTTCGACGGCGAAGAGAACGAGAAGGGTCTCTCCCCTCTCCTCTCCTCTGCTTCCTCTCCTCCTTCCTGGCCTTGTTTCCTCTCTCCTCGGGGAGCGAACCTCAGTGTCTCCCTGTCTTTACACCACAGTGCTGACAGACGGGTCAGATAAGTTGAGTTGTCCCGTGATGTCAGTGGGTGGGTACTGCTGCAGAGGTGAAGAGAAACGGGGGGAGAGGAGACACATAGCAGGATGTCATTTCTTGACAAAAGCAGCATTTGGCAGCTTGTTTTTTTTTTTTTTTTGTGAAGTTAATAGAATTATCTAAGCATTAATTTTGATTTTATGAACACCTGTGCTTCTTTTCTGCAGAAATTTAGAAGCAGGAGGGTTCTCTAACCCCTCTCAGGCAAACCTCAGTTAAGTTGCGGTTTCCTTTTTAGGTTTGGATTTTTGTAAATTTTGGTTGTGCCTGAGGTGGGCTAGTTGGCAGCAGACGTAAGGTCCTGAGAGTCTAGACAACAGCAAATTTCATTTATTTATTTTTTTTAGCGCTACAGCATGACTGGGTGATAACGTCCTGCCATGGGTAAAAAAGGACAGCTCATTTATCTCCCCACAGTCATTTGCGGCATGCAGACAGGCAGCTCCTCTAATTTTAGCAGCTCAGGCAGGGAAGGTGAATTTTCGGCCGATTTCAAAGTGCTGTTGCGTTGGACTCTTACGTCCTGTTCCCCGCGTCACTGTGCTTCTTTTAAAGCAGAGTGCGTTGAATTGTTTGCATCTACATCACTGAGAGGGGGAGCAAGATCTCCATTCCATGCAGGTGCTCTGTTTCTATGGCAATGGTGGTTTTGCTTTCGACTGAGTCTTTTCACTGTGTTTGTCTGGAAGCAGTAAGCCACATTTTGAAGATGCTGAGGTTGCTTTTTCTGGTAATGAAAAAACCTGATGAAACAATCACTCATCAGACATTGTATATATAGTAGAATATATTATAATTAGAGCTACTAACGTGCTGTTGTTTTGTGGAGTTACTTCGTATCTGGGAACACAGTGAGACTGGGTGGAGCAACAAACTCATATGATCTATGTTTCATCAGATTTCCACCGAACTGATCAGAAACCCAACTCATCACTGTGCTGGAAAAACTTGTTTCATTACACTGATTGTGCAATAAAACGCCTTTTTGTTAGCACATTAGATGCATTACATATGAATATTGTACATTTAAGAGGAAAGAGTCTTGCATCATTGTACCTGACTCATACAGTACGTACTGTTCTTTTTGTCTCTTTCAATTACGCAAGATCTTAGGATTTAAGGGCCTCTTGTTTTAGGATGATAGAGCAAATACATTCAAGCATATGAGCTTCTGAAGCCGTTATGATGCAACTAACATGCTGACAGATGGGACAACATCCAGACTGAATAGAGAAAGGTAAATTTTCTATGAATAAACTGGAGTCAGAGTGGATGTCCCTCATCTCCTTGACCCGCGAGTTGCATCATCATATATCTTACAGCCCCCTTTTTTGGTCTCGTCATGTCTTGTACCCGAGGACCTGCTAACAGCGCACCCTACTGGGGTCAAGTATACCAGCAAAAGAGACACTTCACTGACATCACAACCAAAGATAACGTTTATAAAGCTACTTTCATACAGCTATGATGATTCTTCTTAATATGTGGAACTACAACAAAGGTCATTTCTACTTTTTCTACTGTTACTACTTCTACGACAGTTACAGTAGTCAGCATGCTTGCAGAGGGAGAGAGGAGCAGTGTGGCATGTGGGTGAGGGACACTGAGACTCAAGTCCATTGATATCCATTAATATAAAAGAAGAACATTTATATAAAATCAAAAATAATGGTCAAAGACTGAAGATGGCAAATCTGTCAGTTAGAGCGTCTTTTTTTGATTACACTAAATACTGTTTCATTTTTCGACTTCAAGCCATATTTTTTCCAACTAAGGCTCCCAAACCAGCATCCGAACCCTCATACAGACATATTAACAATGGCGATTTCCACTCTTCTTCTCTTCAAACAAGGCCAAATCTATTGAGAAACCTCCAGCGGTGAGCAGAGGTGGTTTGGTTCAATACCAAAAAATCCATAAAAAAAGACAGTTAACACAAAAGAAACAGAAAAAGACAAGAGATTAAATAAAGACAGACAAAATTTGATTTACTTTGTGGCTGGTTGGCTTAGCTGCCATTGGCTACATCTCCCCTGAGAAACCATTCAAAGCAGTGTTAGTACAGAGACCTTTCTGTGAAGGTGTCTGTGTCATCTCCAGAGATTACTGCTGTTTTTTTTCTTTTAATCTTTATTTCAGAGGCCCATGCCAGATGTGGTCAGCAACCAGCTATGTCTGGCATAGCAGCTGGGAAAAGACTGTAGGTCACTGGTTTGTCAGAGCACTCCAAGCTTGTGGAGTACCACCTCCCAACTGCAACGAATGGGGCTTTTCAACTGAACAGTGAAGGGATGGAGAAGCCTGACACTCTCATTGTGCTGCAACAAAGGAGTCAAGCAAAGATATAGAGACGGTGTAAAACATGGTTTAGAAAAAAAGAAGAACGGTTTGTATTAACACTCGCCGTGTAACACAGTGAGAGTCTAAGGCTTTTAAGAGTTTGTAGGCCATTAAAACACAAAAGATGACTGTCTTCACCACCTGAAAATATACCTTGAAAGAGGCATGCACAGGTCAGACCACAAGGACACTGAAAATAAACAAGAATTATGACAAACAAAATATGAAAAAGCAAAAAGTAATTTGATTAATAGAAATCCATGAGTATATTCCTGAAATAGATATGGTGATAAATAAGACAACATGTTAGTTTTCTTCTCAGGAGGACTGGCCGTCACGACTACCTTGGAAATGGATTTTTGTAAAAAAAAATGACAGAACACCAGCACATGCTTTTCAAACCAAAAGCAAACCAACAGCTGCTGAAACCCAAACAGAGGAAGTGCGGGCGGGATTGGTGCAACGAAAGATGGATATACAAAGGATCAAGCAGTCAAAAAGACGGGACGCAAACACAAATATATAAACACCAATACATGCTAATGTACAATACACACATCACAATGCCACCCAATAGGACACAATCGCCAGAGTCCACGTCCAAACTAGAGGCACGGAGGAAGAGCAGCCCGAGACAAAACAACACTTGCAGATTGCTTGCTTTTGTCCCCCCCCGCGCCACTAATCATCGAAAACTCCCAACAGCCCTGGACACACGGGAAACCCTCCAAAACCTCCCCCAATTCAGAGCCCAGCTGCTGGCCTGGCCTGACCTTAGTTCCTGCACTGATGCTCTTCGGCCTGTAGAGGAGCTACGCTAAGTGGTGATGGCTGATCAATGGTGAACGGACAGACACGTGGCAGAGGCCGCAGAGTCATGAGGATATGGATGAGTGGAATATGGGACTCCTTCACGGTCGGATATGGGGATGTAGGCAGAGAGGACAGAGAACAAGAAAGGAGAGGGCTGAAAGTAGAGACAGAGGAGGAGAAGGAGGAGGAGGAGAAGAAGAAAAGGAAAGAGAGGGAGGAATAAACAAGGGAAGATGTTGCTTCTTCATCTCCTTACCGTGTCTTTGGAGGACCTACGTCTCTTGATGCTGGAGGCCAAGGTGGTACTGATGGACCTAAAAGAGGCTTTCTTTTTGGGGTCGGGTTCTGCTCTACCACTTTTCCTATCCTAAAATAAATATATGTAGAAACATTATTCATGTTCTCTGGCTGGGGTGATAACCGTGGTTTCAGTCTCACCCATTCTCTCTTCCCACCACCACCAACACCACCACCCTGATGAATTACTGTATTTTATATTGTCTAAATAGAGGGAGGGTCATCGTGAGAAAGACTACAGCACTTGGAAATGTAAAATGCACAAAGAGGGAGAAAGAAAGGGATAAAGCCTGTTAGATGTGAGAGTGGAAATAGTCTTTTCAGGCTGATATGAGGGCATCTGTATTTTATGCAACATTATCACACTGGACTGTACAAGATGGCACAGTAGTCCTTTAGAAATGTGCTGACACATTGACTCAGCCCCTAGAAATGCATTGAAATGAGTGATGACTAGTAAAGATGTCAGCGGGTGTGATACCTACGTTAGGCAACTTTAACCATCTAAAATATTCTGCCTGTGCACTTGTTATTGCCTGAACACACACTTTACAGCTGAAAGTTCCTCATCCTCAACAAAGGAGGGGTGTTAAATTAAAAATGGATCAACTAAACATGCCAAATATGACTTAGCAAAATTTCTAAAATCTACTCGGTACTTGGTTGTGAGAAAGGTCAGATTACATTCCTGCAGAAACAAAAAAAAAAAAAAAAAAAAGAAAGAAAAAAGAAAAGCAGTTTTAACCGTATCCTGAAAAGATGGAGAGCCAATTTGATGCCCTCCCTTCCTCATTCCATTAGTGCCCCACAGCTACTCTCAGCAAAATAAAACTGCGTGTTTGTGTAAAAAAAAAAAAAAAACAACTCATATTAAGGTATTCTTACATCCTGAGTCTCTAGAGAGGAAGAGGGCTGCATAGGGGGAGAAAAGAAAAATAAAATAAATTTCCATCCACTTGATCGTTATTACTTTAAAGAAGATCCTTAAGCAAAAGCCAGGGGAACCAAAAAGGGTGGATATCTAAAAAAAAAAAAAAAAAGAACTAGCAAAGCAAACGTCCACATCCAAAGCCAGGCAGGTATAAAAGGTCAAGTAGCTACGGTATCAGAGGCCACTAAAATGCATATCAAAGAGGGAAAACAACAGCGACAAAAGTCAGTAATTGAAGCCCATTTAAAGTCATTATACCTTAAAGCGGTATAATGGAAATTCACCCCACACACAAGGGAATGGGATGGAAAAATGGGGAAAATAATGGAGTGCAGGAAAAAAAAGGTCTGAGAAGGAATGGTTGCCGACTGTTGCTGCAAAACAAATATTCTTACTGCAAGTTAAAGTGCAAAAAAAGGAAAGATTTGCAATTTCTCTATTATTGACTTCATGACTGGAAAAGATTGAGGCATAAAGATGCTATTACAAATAATAATAAAAAAAGCACTCTAAGATGAATCTTGGTAAAGTGTCAGTGGAGGATGAGTGAGTGGTTTCCTGGAGGGAAGCCCTTCGGGGGGGCGGGGCAGTGTGGTGTGAATTTCAAACATGCCAAAATGTTTGATGGATGGAGGGAAGGAATAAAGGGGGAAACATAGAATAAGTAAACACAAAACAAATAGCATGATAAATCAACCCTGGCCAGCACTGGCCCCCGCAGTACATTCTTTTTCATCAGGTCACATGACAAGGCTCTTTCGGGCTCCATTTGTACCACCCATCACCCCGCCAACCAACAGAATATCAAGTGGAGAGCAGGCATTAGCTGACGTGGAGTATAGATGGAAACTGGCAGAGGAGTGATTGGTGCACAACATCGTTTGTTTTCTAGTGCAGATTATAGCGAAGAAAATGATTTTCCTGTTGGAAGATGACATCTCAAGTTAGTAAATGGTGAAAGTCAGTTTGCGTAACAAGTGCCTATAACTGTTTTCGTCTTGGTTCAGGAAAAAATCAATGCCCGAGTGACGTCGGTTCTCTTCTTTTAATCTTGACTAGCCCCCGTTTCTTATACTTCTGAGACAGCAGGATCTGCAGTCTGGCCGCTCTGAGCCCTGATGAGGTGCTGCGTGTGCACAGTCCCGGCCATGCAGGGCATGCTGGACCATCGGATGAAGTATGGCATGGGACTTGCACAGTGTACAGAAGCCACCTGTTTCGCGCTGGAAACAAGGGAGCCCCCACAGGGCTTTGTCATTATACATCATCATTATCGTCATCAAGGAACAGGGTCTCTGACACTTTGTTTTCATCCAAAACTGACACCGGTTTCAGTCTTTTACAGATAGTGCACCTCTGAATAACATCTGCTTTAAAAGGGAATGCCCAAAGCCTGACAAGCAACAGTGATAAGATAAGATAACTAAGATAAATCACTGACATTCAGTTGAACATATAGCGATAGAAATCTGAATGCTGTAATTTTAGAGAGTGGTTTATATATGGAAAACAAGTACATGAAAACAAAGGACATGAGTAAGTTAAAAAATATATATAATGAAACTATATACTGTAGTTCATACAAGAGTTCAACCTATACTACTGGTCAATATTAACTCATTATAGATATATTGTCATTAACATCATTGTTGAGAGGTATATAGAAATTATACTCTGGGGAAAAAAGTACATTCTGCATTGTTATCATATAATGGTTCCAGTTTTAACATGTATTTTAATTTTTGTCAAATTTAGATTAATTTCCTGCATAGTGTATAGCACTTGTAAGATGTGGTATCTATAATATCACAGGCAATCTTTTACCTGTAAAGGGAACAGCTATAGAGCTTCACTAACCCTGGTTACCATCAGGTAAAGTTCCAGATTTTATTCCAACATGACAGGACTGTAGGCTTTAGCAGGGTCTCTGTGATAAAGCACAGCTTTTTAAAACAGCATAATCTTGTGTGTACCTCTGTGTTAGGTTGATTGCATTTGGTTCAGACTTTAGCCATGCTAGTAATGTTCATGCGACCAAGTAAGATTACTGTCATAACTTTTAAAATTTACATTAGCTGTTTTTTGGCCACTTGGGAGCAGCAGAAACATGTTAAGAACTCAAAAACTAATATATTATCAGCTTTTAATTTAATGTGGTGTTTTAGTTGGCAAACACTTGCCTTTCTAAATGTTCAGCAGATACAGAGCAGCGTTAGAAATGATACAGAGTTGTGTTTCTGTTGACATGATGAATCTGAGTCCGATATTAACTCTCTTTAATCTCTGTTTTTAGTCTCTTAAGCTGCTAACTGCACCATTATGTTTACTATGTAGTTGTTAACTGTGTCGTTCAGCCTTTTGCGCTGGATGGTTTGTTTTTAAAACTTTACTGGTGAAAACAAAAGGCTGCTACGGCTGAAAAATGCTTAATTATTAAACATTGAATTATTAAATTATTAAAAATCTCTTGTAAAAGACTAACCATTACATATAATGCTTT
Organism: Istiophorus platypterus; assembly: GCA_016859345.1. Lineage (NCBI taxonomy): Eukaryota > Metazoa > Chordata > Actinopteri > Istiophoriformes > Istiophoridae > Istiophorus > Istiophorus platypterus. The sequence continues at coordinate 18,297,459 of CM029128.1, read as the reverse complement.
GCATGGCATAAATTATAGATTCATATCATAGAGACTGAATAAGGCAGCTAAATACTCCTACCTAAAATAAATACGTACTAACTGAGATTACATAGGTCTCCCCACTCCACACCTCTATAGCTATGGTTCCTTAAAACTTGACCGTCTTGGGCAGGCAATTCTAAAAATGTATGCATCTTTATTTCGTATGTTGGTTAATTAATTTATATTTTGATGGCCTTTGAGCATTAACAGCATGTAGAGATAATGGGCGTACTATGTGAACAGATTTCGGTTAGTCAGAAGTGCACGTTCGCTGGGATTACATCATTGTGTTGAAAGGTGTGTGGGTTCACAGTACTACACAGTGCTTTGCATAATACACCAACCTGAGGCAGTATAAGCACATAATTACATTCAAACACATGTGCAAGCAGTCAAAATGATGCCAACAATGGGACTCCAAGTTTCAGTGCTTGCTGTACTAAGGAAGGAGGAGGCCACATAAACTGTGAACTTGTAGTTTCCACCGTGTTGAGTTTGTGTCCTACGCAACCAAGTTGTCATTTTTACTTCGTGAAAATTAGATCACGGTGAGTAATCAAATCAGTGCATCCAAACAGTATGAATAAAATCCTGAATAACATTCACGCAGATCAGAACAAATTGTATTAGTTCGACTCTGTGGGCTCCCTCTGTGCTCTTTTCATGAGACCCCATTACAGCGGTTATAGTTAGAGCAGTGAAGATTGTGTGCGTCCTTTTGTTTAGCTCTAGGGACCACAGTGACGGTCGATGAGCAAGATGAGCATGCATGAGCTGTCTTTGTTCAGCGGTGCAGAGAAATCAACGTGATCATTGCTAACATGGATCTGAAACGTGTTGGTCTATGGGCAGTTTAGTGTGTCCCTCTCCTTTCTCAGTAACCCCCCCCCCCCCCCCCCCCCTCCCCCCCGCATGCATTTGCCTGCTGTATGCACCTAGAGAATGTACATCCATATGAGGACACTCACGACGGTTACATACAATAGTCAGGTCAAAGGCAGATACTCTCAGAAGGACATTGATTTGCTGACAGGCACTTGGGATTTTATACTGTACCTTCCTCCAGCCCTGCTGAATACAAACAGCAGGGCAAAACACTGAGTTTGGTTCCAGGCAAACAAAGAGGCAGCAGACAGCCTGCCAGGGCCATATCACAGGCTCATAGTGTGATTGGCTGTCAATTGCCGGGCCCTCCGAGCTATCCAATCAGGGAGTGAAACCATAGCGAATAAAGGAAAGGACAGTGTGTGGGGGAGGAGGGGGTGGGGGGGGTGCGCTCCAATGCTCCAACGCTTCACAGCCACATTAATTTCAGTGGAGCACAGGGGCAAATCATGTTCTTCATCGGCTGAGTGGAGAACTGTATTGCTTGATTGAGGTTAAAAGGGTCAGTTCACTCAAATTAAAAGAAAAAAAAAAATCTCATTCACTGGTGGTAACTCACGATGCAGATGGCTTTGAAACACGAATGAAATTACATTCGCCTCCATTTTATTGGTTTGGTAGCAGAAATTACATATGTAGATATGCCAGACTAGAAGCACGGAAACCAAAACTATCTGTATGGCTAAATACCAGAACAAGAAGAAAAATATATACTTTTGGGAGAACTGACCCTTAAAATTGATGCCTGCTTCGACAGCCATTGTGTTGTGTGAAGCCTCTAGCATGCACGCTTTACACTCTTATTTGCTGTCTGCATTTATGTATGGACACTATGCTGGATAAGGAGACATATTGTGCACTGTAGCATGACACTTTGCATTTATGCTGACACTACCGGGAGAGTCATTGCTGTGTGATTGTGCCAGGGCATTGATCTTTAGTCTTTATGCTCTATTTGTATTGTTAGCCCCTGGCCACTGTTAGTATGGCTGCAAGTGATGATACAATCAAAGTGCAACACGCATACATTAATCCCTGTTGTTATTGTTTTTTGATGTGTCTGGCAGGCCATTAGTTTCCTTTCATTGGCTTTTCATGTCCACATCATCTGACCTTTTGAAGTGTATAAGCACTGCAGCAGCTTAGAACTACTAGTTCATGCCATGGACATGGAAGGTGAAGTTTAAAATTGTAGGTCCAACATGTTAGAGGGTTAAAAGGCTAATTATCTTATTGTTATTCTAACAGCAACAGGTAACATGGAGGTGGAAATGGCCCTGCTAGTTAGTTACATACTAATGAGGGGGTCCCGGCCACGGCTTGACTTCCAGAGGCCTCCTTACTGTCCTGTAGGCACACACAAGAGACACGGGCGCCGTTGGCCTCTCAGGATTCTGAGGACCTACAGGGTGGCCACTTACAGTACATGAAGACATCAGAGATCACGGTTTCTCATAGGGTGAACTAACGGTCTGGCCACCACTGCTGAGAACGAAAAGCTCCCGGAGGAGCTGAGAGACAGAAATCGAAACCTGCGAGGGTCTTGCTGACTCTCTTGCACCCCAGTTTCGTCCCTTCCACCCTGGGTGTGAGCGGGCAGAGGGGATCATTCCTACCTGCAGGTTCTTCCTCCAAACATTGACGGCCGCAAAGGCCAGCTGCATCTGCTTCCTGCGGGCGTCTTTATGGCGCTTGTAGGCGATTTCGATGAAGATGAGGAAGATCCCTGCTGCTATGCCTCCAGCCACCAGCATGAAGACCCCTTTTGGAAAGGGACAGAAGAGCAGAAACAGAGCAGAGGTAGAGGTAGGTGAGCTGTTGGTCTACAACTCCGCTGCCCCCACTGAGCATGAATGCAGGGTTTGCCCGTCATGCCCAGTGGTCACCCCTCTCTTTTCAACCAGCTCCTACTGACGACGGTGGCTGCGAACCACACAATGTAGAAGACCACAACCGCACAAAGCCACAGCACAAGATACTGTACGGCACACTTCCACAGAGCACCCACGCCGACACTAAAACAACGATTTTATAAAGGTATTGGACAAAAAAGGGCTACAGTACCTGATCACTGCAGTTTTTGTCCAATCACTTTTTAACGCTTTCTCTACGCCATAAGGACCATACCTGCCATGTTTTCAAAGGTGAGTGTGGCTGGGGCATTGCTCCTTGAGTCACACTCCTGGTATCTCACCCAGGTTTTATCTAGGTCTTCCATGAAGCCGTTCTCATGAGAACTGCAGGGGGTTGGGGGTGGTGGGGAGAGAGGTGACAATGTAAATACACGCCGCAATGACGGAATATCCGAGCCGCTTACTCCCAGATAGCAACACAAATGAACCACAGACAGCTGGACAGGTGTAGTGACAACCAGACATAAACTTGGCAGTGGCAACAGACAAGAGAGGGCAGGAGAGGGGAGATACAGAGAGAGAAGATGTGACAAAAGGCAATGTATCGGGTGGCTCTAAGTGGTCAGTATGTGACCATGAAATCATATTGATAAGAAAAAAAAAAGTCATACGAGTAATGCAGCTTCGGCTGGGACAGACCTGAGAATGGCCAGGGACACATTCTGTTTCCAGGGGCTGTCCTTGCGCATGCCTATGCCAAAGCCCGAACGGAAAAACAGCTCTCCCGTGGTCACCAGGTCGCACTTCTGCGAGGCTTCAAACTCCAGCACCGCAGAGTCCCAGATGAAAGCATGCAGCTTGCTGTGGGGGAGGGGAGGGAGGAGGAGGAGGAGGAAGGAGGGAGGAGGAGGAGGGGAAGGAGGGGGTTACGGTGCAACAGTACAATGATTTACATACACATTTACGGCTCCCACCCCTCTCTCTCTCGCACACCACATCGTGTGTGTCATTCAGCGTTTACCAGCAATCTCTACCGTTGCTTATGGCCCAAATGAAATCCAATGCCAGATGGGTGAGGGCGCCTCCCCCATTGGATTCCCCCATCTCAAAGTTGTTCGTCTGGGTACAACCTGAAAAAGGGTGCTCTTCGACTCATCGTTAGCTCAACCGCACACTGGTGCCAGCGCTGTTGACACGTCCACACCTGCTGCTGTCCCTGGATGTCTGTCTCAGCTGGGCGATGGGCCTGGATCAGAGGGAACGCCGCAGTAAGTCCTGCCGCTTCCGCCTGATCCGGAGGTCCATGTCCCCCCCGCCCCAAAATGACTGGACTGGCCCTGGTCTGTGTGCCTGACGGGTCGAGCAGCCGGCCGACACGTGCTCTGGTCGGCCCGGCCTGGCCGAGACTCACTTGTCACGCACGGCCTGGATGGCCTCGGCGGCACTCTCATAGTTGTGCTTCTCCATGTGGCGGTACATGGTGCTAAGCTCCACCTGTCGCCGGAAGTATATGTCCACAGAGCTTTGCTTCACCGTGGCGTAGATGAACTTGTCTGATGGGTTTCTCAGCTGCAAAGGGAGACAAGCACAATATTGTCAAGTAATGGTTACGCTGATTTATCATTTTTATAATTTTAGATTCATATAAATAAAATACATGTTTTTCCGTGAGCATGGTTGTAACACCATACTCTACACACCCTTGGGTCATTGATGCCGGTGATGCGCTCCTCAGGTCGGTCCAACACCAGGAAGGCAGCCAGATTGGCAGTATAAGAAGCCACAATGATCATGGCAAAGCCGGCCCACACCATACCCAGGATTCTCGCTGAGAAGCTGCGCGCACCTGTGTGGTGAGTTCAAGTCTTAACCTCAGTCATTTTCTATCTCAATTCGGATTAGTAATGTAGAAGTAGTTAGCCGGATTCCTCCAACAGTTCTGCCGCTCAGAATTGCTAAACCTGCAACTGTTATTACTACTACTGTTACAACTACTACTACGAGTAATAATGAAAAGGATTATGAACGCGTTCTATATGTTGCAGTTATAAGTTATTATCTTTACTACTCAATTATTAAAATTCCACAGATTTTACAACACAACATAGAGCTAAAGAACTTACCAAATAAAACCCCACTAAAAATATCAGACATGAGAAGAAATCGCTCGAAGACAAACGAAACAAGGAAAAGCAACAGGTACAAACTGTTTAAAGCGAAACTGCATCAGAGCCTGTCTTTACAAAATGTGATCTAAAAGGAATTAAATCACAATCAGGCAGCACCTGGAGCCACAACCACCTTGATGTTGTTCTTTTTGCATATGCAAAGCTGTGTAAAGATCAAACTACTCAACAACACTACAGTGTTCTGTGAAAAAAGGAGCTCAGTAGGGGATGATCTGCAAATTTTCATTAATTACTCTTTTTCGTATTGGGTTTTTCTCACCTTCTCCTATTCCAGAGTTCAGCAACACTCCCCAGGAGAACCACATGGCAGAAGACAGGGTGAGGGCATCTTCTTCTTCTTCTTCACTGTTTACTTTAAATCTTCCAAACGGGCTAGAGTGGAGAAATTGGGAGGGTTGCAGGAGATAAAATGAGAAATCGCTGAGAACCTTCAGAAGGAAAAACCCTGGCAACCCCAGGCAGGGAAGGGAACTAAACATGAGCAAGCAAAGCAAGAGGGAAGCAAAGTCCACGGAAAGAAAGCAGACAAAGACGGTGGCACGGGGACAGAGCGGTGGGATGGTTGGAGCCAATCTTCCCCTCCGTCCGCCTTCGTGTCCACACTGAGGGAAGATCCGCAGCGCTCAGGAGTGTATCTACGCACATTTTCCTGCACACTGATTCAGTCATGAATACACATAAACACAAACACATGGGCACACACAGGTCCCCCTTGTACCTGAACCGGTCTAGTAGGTAAAGCATCACCGCCACCACATGCACCGATAGACCCACCAGCAGCCACAGTGTGCTCTGGAACGGCTGCATGAACGAGTCCAGTGTACTGCGAGGAATTTCCTGAAAACACACAGCGCAGTTGGTTATTGATTGATAATGAACAGCTTTGATTACCTTGTGTTTGCGTATCATAGACAAACATAAAGGAAAATACTAGTCAGTTTCCAAGCTTATGTCCTTATTTTAAGTAAATTTTAATATTCTTCAATTGGCTATAAAATTCACCCACATCGCTGTGATCCTTTAATGAGAGGAAATGATAAAGCAGAAACCATTGCGGCTGCATGTAGATTCACGTCCAACTCCTGAACTATTTTCAGATGAATGAAACGTATGCGTGTATCTTTGTGTTGTCATGAACTAGTGGCATTACTCACTCCATTACCTTTTACATATGTGACAAACTCTGCTGTCCATCTACTGTAAAATGATAAGGTTAGTATCTGTGATTTTCTAATTTACTTTCTCATCCTTTTTTTCACTGTGTTGCTTTGTGTTTGTGCTGTAGAAAACAAGGTATAAAACAACATGTCTGTATTTTGGATGCGTGAAAGGGTAGATGAACTAGGGATGAAAATTGCCTGAGTGCGTAACTGGTTACACAATGGAGCAACACATGTAACTCCCCAGTGGTTGTTTGACGTCATAGAGCACAAATCCGACTACTAACCTTTTTAACGAGGATGGTGAGGCCTTGATATTTAAAGGGTTTGGAGAACTCGATATACTGGGCTCGTTCGTTGTTTATAGTCAGCGGGGCTACAATCATGTCAGCCAGGCCCCCCAGGAGCTCTCCCATCATGCCATTCCACTCTTTCTTGTTACTGTTGTTCACCTGGAGGGAGGTGTTCACATGAAAATCAGCTGTCAACCTGCTGCCGTCTAGCCCACCACATGTTTCCAGGCTTTGAGAATTTGGGTTAAGCCTAGTGGGGTTCGTCGTGCTCCACATCTTTGAAACTGTCTCTGCCTTACATAAGAGAGAGAGACTGCTGTTTTCTTTAGTTTAGAAAACGAAGCACTATAGAGCACCAAAAGTGCAGAATATTTTGCTCATGATTTGCCTACAAAACAAGCTTTTTTTGGGGGTTAGAGATGGATGTTTCCACAAGAAAAACAGTTCAAACCATGCAGATTTTTGAGGTGAACATGTCCCGTTTTTCCTCTTTTCCTTTCTTGTCTTCCGTGACTATATGAAAATATAGTCTACACAGTCATCTCCAGAGATCGTCCTGGTAGGCTTCACGTTAGTGGCATTGCCCCTAAATGATACCATGGCATTATAACATGGCCTGGATATGTAATTAAACTGTATGCCCAACACTATGTGTACAGTTGTAATCAATGCTGGCAATGTGAGATCTCACACTATTAGCTCAATCTGAATAATGCAATCTAAGTGTGTCGATAAAAATGCGTGTATATCTATATATTTATATATATATATATATATGGCTTCCCTGTACACAAATGGTGGCCATGTTGAAGTTCCGCTGCAATGCACAGCAGTGGCTAACAAGGTATCTCCACGTAATATATATATACATATATATGTATGTGCTAGCAAACTGTTCACTAAAAGTTACTGTGTTGTAAAGATAGGATAGCAAACTGCTGTTGAATAATCTTATCTTTTGTGAATAAAGGCAGTGTTAGTAAGTTAAACTTGATTATTTTGCAAAGGGATGAGGCAAAGGTGCGAGAGAAGGACGTTCTGCTCTCTGATTATCACTAGTTAGTGAGATCAAAACTTTCAGTTGAGTAAAATAAAAGGATCAAAAATATTCAAATTATGTAAAGTAGTGAAAGGGACATATTATGTGAAACCTGTGCCTCATGGAAAAAAATATGAAAAATATGGCTGTTAATGTTAAACTGACCCGCTCCTGAGTTCCGAATTTCCCATCAGCCACCAGGTGCACCTCATAGGTAAAGTTCATGGTCATAGCCAGCTTGATTAGGAGATCAATACAGAATCCATAACAACACTGGGGAACAATTGGGCGACCTGTAATAAAAACCAGAAATGGTTGCAAGTTACAATCATTCAGGAGGAAATATGTTAGAGGTTTTTTTTTTTTTTTTTTTTTTTTTTTATTCCAAAGGCGGCGCAGGTAGACTGAACACAGGAAATGCGTGAGACAGTGAACTGCAGACAATACACACAGTCACACAGCACACAGCATACAGACCAAGCATGTCCCAGCATCCCAGCGATCACTCATTCTGAATGGCACACTCAGCTACATGCATACATATATAGATACCTACTGCATATATATGTATGCATCTCCAGTGGGTGTTTGGCGAGTGCAAAAAAGCACAGTGATAATATAAACGTCCCTGATGTGTTACCTGGGATGGTCTCATTGGGCCCAGTGCAGATAACCTTTTTAATTAAGACTCCATTTAATGTCATTTCCTCCTTGCATGTTCCATCAGGCAGAGTGGGTTTCACATACACAAATGGCTCCTGGTGTATCGTCACTATCTACAACAGATGGGACAGAAAGCTGTTTATCACGTAGTTAGAGCTGGATCAGAGTGATCCAGAGGGACTTCAGAGCGCCGCAGCAGGAGGGAAAAAATACCTGGAAAAATCCCAGCAGATTCACAAATACCCAAACTTCCTGGATACCCATGGACACACAAGGACAAACAGATGAATATAAAAATAACTGACAAGGATACAGATGAGAGGTTTTTTTCCAGGCCCATGAGAAATCTGAGGAGATAAAAGTCATAGCAAATATATCACTGCCGCCTTTATGAACTGAGATTAACTTCACTCCCTTCTGAGAAACAAACGTTAACGCACTGTCCAACATGAGTATATCAGCCCAGGTCCGTGCTCGATCTGTGTAGACATGAATGTCACATCGCAGCAGCGAAGTGAAGGCGGCCTACCTTTAATCGAGTGGACATCTGGAAGCCCTGTGGTTTCTCAGTCTCCCCTCCGGGCCAGATGATCTTCCGCTGATTGTTCATTACCACCTGCAGGGACGCCACACACATAGAGAGTATTATAGGCCAGTGCTGACAGAAGGCATGCTGCTGATGAGGCTTCAACACTGTGGGTGAGCATCACTAATGAGTCAGCTTTATATAACCATGGCTCAGCGGCTGTTTCATTTATTGCATTGACCTCTGACTTATCTATACTACCTGAGGGGTTCAGGAACTTGTTATCCTCGCACCTATCACAAGGGAACTGAGGTGCTGTACCTCGCAGGCTTTACTATTCTCTGTGCGTAGTCGGCGCATTTAATAACCACCATTAGCAACAAATTGAATATAATTTGACAAAAGAAATCCTATCACATGGTCCATGATATAACCTTTACCAAAGCACCTTCTTGTGATGACCAGTTTTGATGTCAAGAATGAACTCTTCAGCATACCAGTTTTCAAAGAATACATTTTTAGCTGTATTTTTTTCTTTTTTTCTGTCTATAATGATAGTGTGGTTGTGTCTTTTGTTCACTTATTGCTGTTTCAAAACAGGAACTAAAATCTTGGGATCTGCTTTCTAATTTTCATAGTGTAGTGAAACAAATTAAAACTACGGCTTGTACAGCTTTGTACAGTCATCAGTTATAATATCATACATTTTCTCTTCATCCATATTTTATACCTCAAGCTCATGGTGTACTGTAGGTTGCAGTACCTCTGGGTAGAGCTGAATACAGTTCAGAGTGGACGATCCACCAGCAGAAATAATTGCATGGTTTAGGGCAAAGCATAAACCAGATTTTCCAGGGTGCTACAGGTTATCTTAGCAAAAATCAGCTAGTAATTTCAGAAGTCTACAGTCATTTCAATGGTTAAATGGTAACTTATCTTTACTGTCTATTCAAATCTATCATAGCAACATAACAGGATTTAGTATTTCAAATCCCCCTCATTCTGTCTGACAGACTGCATGGTGGTAGCTTTACGTGAATTTGAGAGAGGTTTTTTTGCTCAAACTGAGGAATGTGGAGTTGTCCTACATTAAGTGCATTGTTCTATAGATAGAAAACTGGGTCTACATATCCAGTATGAGTTTTAAAAAATGGATGACTATGTTCATCGAGTGGCTACAGTACAACCTACTCAAAGGATTTAAAGAAGGGCAAGAGCTTCTCTCTAATTCCTATAGAATCGCCTCACAGAGCGGCCTCTGCCTCTAACCTTACCTGTGTTCCATTGTATATGCCGACTTGAATGAGTCGAGTCTTCTGGTAGTTGAGTATACTGTAGTGGGCGTACTTCCTGTCGCCGTCGTCATTGAATTCCACGCGTCCTGTGAGGCCCTCTGGGTATTTAGATGACATCAGCACGCTGTGGCAAGCAAACGGGAACGATTATACGTGTGAATGAGCGCACATGTGTTCATGCATGTTATCGCGTGTCATCCATTAGGAGAGAAATGGTGCATTTAATTGCTTATCATTCAGTACAGGGCTCCCAATTCACTGCTCAACCAATTAGAAACTGAACCGACCTAATTTGAAATCAGCTTTTCTGTATCTAATCTTACCGTTTAAAAAGGGGCCCCGTTTTCCAAATGTTGGTGTTGCCCACACATCCTCTCGGGGGCTCTGTAATGTTTTCCTTCTCAAAGAGCTCCTGGATGGACTGAGCCACCACAGCCACCGCGTCATTGATATGGGCTGACTCATTCTTCCCGTTGATGAGCTGGAGGCCGATCAGACCTGAGACCGGGCCGACAACAGAGACAGTCACTGACCTGAACAAAATTTGGCCTCCCTGGATCCTTTTGCAATGCAAAAAGTGGAGAAAAAACTTATAGGGCCTCCAGTTTAGACATCCTGCATAAAGGATGGTTCCATCAGTTGCATGATCCATCTTTGTTGCCCTAATAGTCTCTTGGAGGAAGACTTAACAAATTCCCACATCTTGTGATTTACTATGAGACGAGGTAACAGAAATAACTGGATCATTTTTCTGATGTTGCCACTGATGACCTTTTTACAGCATGTGTAAAGGGTCCCTTGAAGTTGGATCTTTTTTGTGATCCTACCGGCTAAGGCTTGGTCAGTCAGCACAAGCAAATAATTATCTGTGTCAGGTATAAACAAAAATACCAGAAGACCTAAACTTAAATCAAGCAGCAATCCAACTTCAGCAAAGTTTTCTGATTGCAACCAGGTCCATCAGTCTTGCAGGCTCCCGGCAGAAGCTGCAGTGGAGGTGAATGAGATAGGACACGGATAGGCCAAAAAAAAACCCCAACAAAAACACAAACTCTGGGGTTGGATGTGTTAGAGTGCCTGGGGGAAAGACGCTCAACGTTTGTGACCAGAAAGTGATAAAATATTATGAAAGACTTAAAAAAAAAACAACCCAGAAGCAAAGAGATAAAAAGGCTGTTTTATCTTACCATTCTATCAGTTACCTGTTGCAAAAGTCTCCCCTCATAATTCATTAGAAACCAGGGTATTAAAATAGCAGAAGAGCACAATGAATTTACCTCTGAGGTATTCCAGGATACACACATTTAAAATAAAAAAACAAGTGTGGGCACCTTTAAGCACCAAATGCTTCAATGGTTAAATGCTCAACACACAACAAACCATTATACAGTTAATCATATAATGCATCTCTCGTGCAGCAGTTAATCTCTCTAATCCTGTATGCGTTATGATCGGGCCTCTGAGCAAACTGGGGTTAACTCATCGTATTCCCACTCATCTCTGCCGGATGAACGTACCGTCTGGCGCCTCGCTCAGGGCTTTACCCGACATCTCCCGCTCGCCCACCAGCCAGACGTAGCCCGAGCCCGTCATGTTGAGGAAGCGGGCAGCCTTGTACACTGCAGCAGCGTCTTCCTCACTGGAGTTTTACCATGTTGAAAATAGACAAGAGATTGTTTTTCACATCAGAATGTGCTGAATGAAAGTGTAAGATTTTTTTTTAGTGAATCCAGGTTCAATGTCCAGCTTTATTGTCATCGTTCTGGAGGCCCTACTGTCACACATGTATACTGTAATAATGCAACCATGTAAGAGGTGTAATATGTACAATGTCCTTGTATTTTGGATTGGGGCATACTTGCTGTTCAATTTATTACTACTTTACATTTCATTAATGATCCGAAATGTGTTTAGAAGGTTTTTGTCTATTGAGACCTAATTTTCCAATGCATTTTTGCCTTGATTAGTTTAGTTACAAAAATGGACTTTGTTTGATGTATCACATACATATTTAAGGTTCTACTTTTGTCCTCTACATCTTTCTAAAATCCAGCCTGAAATACATGAACATAATTTAAAGCACTTAAATGCTGAGCATTAACATCCAGTTCTGAGTTAAGAAGAATTAAGTTTAGGTATCACTTTCACAGTCAAAGTTATCATCTTTAGTTTAGTTTAGTTTTGTTTTTAACCTAAGTTATTTATATTTCTCATAATGTGTATCCGAAAATTCATCAATACTGGTATGTTTAAGTGGGCTTCAGGTAAATATGATACCTTCTGAAAATGTGAGTGAAATGTATTTGTGATCACTGTAAAAATCTCACCTGGCGGACAGAATGATGACCCGGGCCTCCAGCTCTTTCGCCTCTAGCAGCAGGGCAGTTAAGTTAGTCTCCTGGCTGAACTGGAGGACTTTCTCTGCCTGTGATCGGGGCATAAGAAAGGTCAAGCCAGCTACTTTTCCCTACCTCAGACACCATGCTGCCTTTTTACCTGCTTGATTTGAGCTTGGCCGATTTTGTTTGAAAACGGGAGACAGAGATAAAAAGGAAAGCGATCCAGGGGAACCGGCTGAACTAAAAAAAAAAAAAAAAAAAAAAGCTTGAAGGGAAAAAAAAAACTTTTGCATTTGTTTGCATGCAAACTGAGGGTTATCAAGGCTCCAAAGAAGGACGTGCATGTGTTAGGTAGGGGGAAGAAGAAGGTCAATGCAACCAGTAACTAAAAAAGGGTGAAGAGAGGTGAGGGGGCCGTTTTCCCCCCAACAAAAAAACTGCTATAAAACGAGGAAAGTGCTACAGAACAGGAGGAAGTAGCATCTGGGAAACGGTTTTGTCCCACACTACCGGTTCTCCACAAAGGAATGGACTTGCAAACTCTTTTTGTGTGTGAGTGTGTGTTCTGAGTACATGCATTCCTTTATTGAAGGAGAAAATGAAAATGATAAAAGCGGGGCGCCGTTCACTGATTTCTTTTTTTTTTTCTGTAATGACCGAAAATTATAGATTTCTCATTACAAAATCATTCGTCATTTAAATCATAGAGAAATGTCTCAAAGTAAAAATTAAAGAAAACACGTGCTACCAAGAGAGGGACATTTCTGGGTCGGCTGGTGACTGGTTTGGGCTGGTTTCTAGTTGCTACGTTTGGAAAGTTGGTGGGCGGCGTGCATTGACCATGCAAATATACCTTAGGTCCTCGCTTGTTGTCATAGGACAGTTGGTCGAGGTTTTCATAGTTCCTTTTTTTATTCTGATGAGTAATGTGCACAGAGAAAATATGCAGACACAGAAAAATATTATAAACAGTTGAAAATGGAGGGCAGTAAAGCATTCCAACAAATCTCCACTTTTCTGCTTCAAATTGGGATCTTTAACTGAGGGGCTTGCAAAGAACATCAGAGATGACCACTTATCAATAATGCTGAAATCATGTATACTTGTGAAAATTGTGAAAGTTATTTATTCATATATCTGATCCATCATTTATCAATGCTGATTCAATGATTCACCTGCATCAATCAGTTACAAGAAATAACTGGACCAAATGCTGTTTCTCATTCGCCCTATTATACATTAACATTACACATCAAACCAACAGGAATGCCAAAGAGAGCAAGCAGGTTTTTTAAAAGTCACATCATCAAGTCCAAAGTGTGATCACAATTTTTTGGCCTCCTAAAAATATATGAAGAGCTTGTTAAAGTTTTTATAGCATGTAAACTTGCATAACTGCACTGGGCAACTGCCAATGTATCCATCTGTTGAGGAGGCATCATTTTTACTGGCCCTGAAATGGTAAATTGAGAGGCTGCAGCTAGTTCTATATATGATCATTACGTTTTCTGACCAGCCACTAAGAATAACATACAAAAAGCTACAAACCATCATCTATTTCAGATGTTATTTTTATCATGTATTTTCATTGAATGGTTAACAATTCTGGTTGATAATTTGATTGTAATTAACAAGTATAGATTGATACAAATCATAAAAGTTAAAAGCATTTATCAAACTTAAATCAGAAAACACAAACCAACAATTCACATTCTGTTATTCTTTCCCACAATATAATTCTAGCAAACACTCTCAAACTGTGTCCCAGTTCAACATTACATACTAATGTTGAACTGGTTTTTAGAATGGATGTAGTGTGTCCACACTAAAAATACCTGAATTTTGAATGCAGTCTGGAACTATACTACATCTCATCATTTACTGCACAATGGAAAAGGAAATGGCTACACTCGAAACTACATATAATTAAAATACTGTGGATGTAGATAGACAGAAATATTTTGGAAAATAAAAGTATTCTTTCTTGCACACATTTTTGTTTGGGGTCGATTACCAAGACTGGTGTTGTGCTGGAGGTACGGACAAACAGGTTATTGGAGCTGAGATTGCAAAATCAATTGGTTGAAATGTTGGTTCTTGTTTTTTTTTCCGACTGGGTTTTTCTATCTACAAGCAGTCATATTAATGATTTTCTCACAAGTAATCATCTGCTTAATGAGCCCGTTTTAGGACAAAATTAATGAGTGAAGAAAAATAGGGGTATTTAACCAATAGTTTGGGGGCGGTTTGCAATAAATGGAATTTAGGTACACTCAGTCCAAAACAAGTGTAAGTTGCAACGTAGTGCACTGATATTATCATTCTGAAATTTCAAATAAAGCTGTTATGAGTAATCACTATATCAGCCACTCATAGCTAAAGCAAGTAATAAATATATTTCAAGATTTAGATAAATACATTCAATATGTCCTAGCCAGGGTTTTCTATCAGGTAGGTCATTCAACCAAACATCAGCAGGCATCTGGAGGGACAATCACATGCTCAAAAAAAGGACCTCTTATCAGGTACGTTTACAGCTCCAACAAGTGACGGGACATCAGTGTGTCAAAGAATTAATTCTTAAGATAAAAACATTCGCTTTCCCTTTTCGTTTAACTAACCCTTTTTAACGGTAATTGCTAAAACAATATGTTACTGTATAAAGATTTAATAGAACTTGCTGTATAAGAATAGCATATAAATTGGAATCTGGTCACAACACAAGATACTGACTCTGAGAGGAAAAACTGAATCCAGACACCTGAGGTGTCAAGACTCGGATTCCCGTCCTATTCTGTGTCCTGAGACACTCAGCGGTCCTGACTGAGACAGGGAGCCATTTTGCAGTAAAATACATCTTCTTTCTGCTTGACAGGGTTTCTTGCACAGCTGCCTTACTTCACGGCTCACACTTCAGTGCACCCCCGGTCTGAGTCCCTGCCTCCACCAAGGCGACACCGGCCATGCATCAGTACAGAATTCAGACTGACAAGCAAACTCACAACAAATATCCCCCAGAAACTCTTCAATTCACATCAAATGAAAGCGTGTAAGATCTGTTATACAAGCTGATGCCATAGTGATCTGTGTATTGTGTGGTCATGTTGTTTGAGTAATTGGGATTTTAAATGCAGAGAGGTAATTGTTCAATCCTGAATCATAATCAGGAATTATAAAAACTGAAATGCCGACAGCTGTTCTTGTGTAGTAATGAAATCAACTCTACAACAAACTGTCAGTGGGGTTATAGATAATTCTAAATATTCTGTTTCCTTACTTTGTTAAGTTAATGTTCTAAAATTCTGTGATATTTTAAAAGGTGGAAGAAAAATGACATATGGCAAAACCAGATTGCATGAAACTACACTAGGTAAAAGTTAAAAAAAAATCCCACTAAGCAAGAAGAATATTTTTCCAATTTTTGTTGAGAAAACTAGAATATTAAGAAAAATTGTTTGCTGAGAGAATTTTACACATTTTGCACGTGGCTCAGTTTTGTCAGTCATAACCCTTTAGCTACTATGTAAATATCAGGTTTATGCCTCTTTGGCACATAGAAATACTCTCAATGAGTTTCTTCCAGCAGCACTGGGAACAAAAAAACCCCAACCCTTTTCTGAGCGATCTATTTTTGTACTCTCAGCCAGACATTAATATTTCATGTTGTGTTGGTCACGTTTGGGCTCTGACGGAGTCCACTGTGCCCAGAGTGACAGTGACAGTGATCCCCGTGTGCCCACATTGTGTGACTTTGCTAATGACTTGCCACAAAGCTAAAAATAATGCAAATTTATGCATCAACCCTGGGTGATTAGCAGAAATAACACCTCTCTCTTTTAATGTCAGAATAATGTGTCAAAGCCCTGATCTGCCACATCCAAACTAACATCCACCATTAACTAAGACAGTTAAAGCTACTAGTGCATTTACAGTTGGGTGTTTAGCTGAAACTGTCATCCAAACAAACCTAAACTGATAAATTTGGTAGTTTTAATTTTTCTGCTGATGTCCTGACACACATGGGGCATCAGATCAGAGGCTAAAGTAAGCTAAGTAGCTACTCAGGGCAACTTGGCCACCATGGGCATCTCGACTGATTTTTTATCAATTAATTATTTAAAGGTGCATCTTCAGATTTTGTTGGACTGCCAAAAAACAAATCCCCAAAGGCGAGGTCAGATCTTCAGGTGATTTTAATGTGCTGTTCATATTCAATTTCCATAAGAATCAGTCTACACTCAAATTTTCTGAATTTAGACTCTTGATTCAGTACTTTGTAGAAGCTCTTTTGTGTCTACTTGGTTAAGTCTGTACAAGCTTTGAACACATGGATTTGGGCAGTCTCATCCCTTTTCCCCCAGATTTCTCAGATTGGATGGGACTGTTTTCTTCAGGTCTCTCTCTACAATAGGAGACTTGTCCTGAAGCCACTCCAACATTTTCTTGACTGTATGCCTCAGGTCATTGTCATGCTGAGAGGTGATCAATCAACCAAGTCTCAGGTCACATGCACTCTGAGGCAGGTTTTCTTCAAGGACCTCTGTCTTTGGCTTCATTCTTCCTCCTCATCTGTCCCTGCCGCTGACAAGCACCCCCATCACATGACGCTGCCACCACCATGCCTCACCGTAGGGATGTTGTTACCTAGGCAATGAGTCGTGCCTGGTGTTCACCAAGCAAATTGTTGCGAGTTCTACCTAAATGGATGAGTTTTGGTCTCATCAGAGAAGGTGGTCTTTTTCTTCATGCTCTAAGAGTCCTTTAAATGGCACTTGGAAAGGGCAGGCTGTCTTGTGCCTTTTACTCAAAGGGACTTCCTTCTAGCCAATCTACCATAAAGGCCTGACTGATAGAGTGTTGCTGAGATGGATGTCCTTCCATCATGATCTCCCATCTCTGCAGAGGACTTCTGAAGCTCTGTCAGAGAGACCAGGAAGAGTCCTGGTGGTTCCAGACTTCTTCCATTTCATGATTATTGAGGCCACTGTGCTCCTGGAAACAGTCATCACTTTAGAAATGGTTTCATTTGTGTGCCCTTTCGGTGCCTAATTTTAACGCTATGGGCTCTAAGACCTTCTTTCTGGCTGTTCCTTTGTCCTGACAGAATGAATGATGGGCCCTTTAATAAACAGGTCTGTGCCTTTCTAAACTCTGTCCAGTCAATTGAGTTTTCTGCAGGTGGACTCCAGTCAAGTCGCAGACATGTCTCATGGATAATTAAAGCAAACAGGATGAACTGGACCACAGTTAGCCATGCTGCAGCAAAGGCTCTGAATACCTTTGTCAATAAGAGAAGGTTGTGTTTGTTTTTTAATAAATTTGAAAAAAAAAATTTTTTTTGATTATTATGGTTATTGAGTATAGTGTTGGTGAAAAATGGCAATTTTATTTATTTACAGTTAAAACTGCAACACAGTAGTGTGTGCAAAAAGTGATGGGGTTGGAATATTTTCTGGAGACACTGTATATCAGGCTTTGGATAAACAGCTACTGTAGTTGTTAATAGGATATATTCATGGTTGGTTCCTGTCTTTTCATGGGATTTGTTGATAGTTACAAAAATATATCATTTTGCTGACCTTATCCTTTGGGTTTTACCAGGGTTTCACTTTAATTGTTGCTTTGCATAGTTGACGAGATTCTCAAATGAATCCTGCTAAGAGTCCCAAAAATGCTCGAGCTGGAACTGCAGTCATAACTAAATATAGGCATAATTAGAGCCTCAAAGTAGAGGGTTGCAGCAATTTCTCTCAGCATTACGACACTGAATGGGGAGCACAGATGGGTTCGTTCTGAGATCGAAACTCAGATTATGCAAACATAAAATGAACTTCCTTGATTCAGGGATTTTTGATTCACAAATTTCTCTACTGAGTGATTTTGAAATCAGTGTTATCATTTAAATTGGATGAGGTTGCAAAATTCTCTGGGATTAATTCAAATGTTTGAAATGTTTTTCTGTCGGTGGCATGAGATCGATATCGATCCCTGTCACCTAATTTAAACAGCTTGCACTTTAACTGTAGCTGCCTTCTGTGAATTACCTCGGGTGTGTGTCATATTCAGCGTCTCCTCGGATTCGGATTTAATTAAATCTCTGAATCGGGACTCATTACATTCAGCCACACAATTACAGCAAAGAGCCCCAGAGAGGGACAAGCATGACAGAGTATAAAGCAAAAGCATATCCCAAGGTAATGTCATCTTATTAAATGCATGGATGAAATAGATGACACTTGTTTTTCCTTCTCTCTCTCTCTCTCTCTCTCTCTCTCTCTCTCTCTCTCTTTCTCTCTTGCCCCCCCCCCACCCCTGTTCCTAAAGGGCACACATCATTGCAGTCTCAAGTCTGTTTTGGCTCAAAGAAGATCAGCATTTCACTGACCCACATGCACAGCTCAGAGCTACACTTAAAATGGATGCATCAGCGGTTTCTGAGAAGGCGAAAACATCTCCCTTATCTCATGAACATGAATTAGCAGGGTGCAATAAACATAAGCCCTCTGTGCACGATAATGAAACCACCTATCATCAGACACTGAGAGGAAAAGACACACCTGACTTCCACTATAGCCCCAATAAAACAGCTCAACGCTTAGTCTGTGATGGTTTGCAAAGCCCCACGTTAAAGTCCGCTATTTGGCTCCCACTGTGGATAGACACAGGATAATTTGGACTATGGCGAAAAGCAACGTGAAGATGAGCAAATAAACATACAAACTTTCGTCAGATTAGACCACATTAGACGCTGTTGATGTCTCTAGGCGTGTTAGCCAGTGTTTACACAATGGTGAGAAAGAGATGTTGCCACACAAACAGAAAGGAAAACAGTTACATACATAGAAGACCTTTGAGGTTTTAAAAAACCCTACACACTTGCACGCTCATGCTCACGTACTCTGCTGGAGCTGGAGTGTCTCACCTTTGTTTCTCTCTCCTCCAAGAGAGTCTCGAGCCTCTTTTGAGCAGCCCGCCCCTCGTGGTCGTCGCTCACTATCAGGATGATGTGGTTCCAGTTGAACTCGCGCATCAGGTCAAACCACACATGCGCCTGGTGGGAGTAGGGAGGGACTGTCCGCAGAAAGGACAGGTGGATACTCTGAGGAGCACCGAGCAGGAAATGAGCAACGGTTAACAGTTTTCCACAACAGTTCAATTTTAATGAATGACTCAGCCAAAACCTCTCGTCTTTTTACTTAAGTCTTTCCATAGGAGAACATACTTTTTTATGGTCATATATAAGATTTAGCCAGATAACATGTGGACAATACACGGGGTTGTGGACATATCACCCAACATCAGTGCTGGACCTCACTAATGCTGTTGTTGCTGAATGGGAGCAAATCCCTGCAGCCAGCCATTTTCTTCAGCAAAGTATGGAGGGCCATGTATTGTGCCCTATGTTCTGTATACTGAGAGAACATAGACATATAATATTCTGAAAGTTGAAATGCCTGCAGCTGAATTTGTTCTGGAAATGGTAAAAACACTTTATAACGGTAAAAACAAATGCTAAACATAGTCACTAATGAACAAATCATCGCTTAATCTATGCATTGGCACCTTTTAAATATTTGTATTTAATGCCTCTGATTTCCTTTAATTTGCACTATTAGGAGAGATGTCAATTAAATAGACTTTAACTTTAGTCCTTGGCTTTTTATTTATATGATTGCTTCAAAGTATCATTTTAGTGGTTTGTGCTTCGTGAAAGCATTACTTAGGTCAGAGGCATTATTAATGATGTTCTTTCAATTTTCAGCTGGAAACCCATTTAATCACAGCTCCCCTAATGGACAGTGATGGGACGTTTAATCTGAGTAGTTTCTGAAGTTGCCCCAGGGGAACTCCTCACTCCCTGGCTCGCCATTCACTCTCTACCTGTTTTTCGCTCTCTCTTTTTCTTGCTTTACATCTCTCTCATCCGTCACTCACCTTGTCTGAGTAGATGGACATGCGGGTGGTGAGCCCCACCACCGGGATGCGGTAGAAGCCTGCAGTGTAGGAGACAGGCGTCGGAGTTAGGTGGTCATTGGACTGGGGAGGGTGACTCACCAGGATAGCGTAGACCTGCAGAGACACAGGGGAAGAACGATTTGTCATTCTGACACTGGCACTATGACAAAGTGTTGGAACAGGCTGTTGTGTTGATAACATTTTTAACATACCCCGACTTTTTTCTTTCTACTTGTCTTTTTTATGTACAGTTTTGTAATTTTGCAGGCAATAAGCAAAAAAAGGCCATTCACCACAAAACGTAACTTATAAACACATTTAAACATGTGTTCATCACACATGATATGTATACAATTACATAAAATAAAACTTTAACCATACCTTTATAAATTGTAGTCAGGGACAAACTCATTAATAACAGAGAAACAGAAGAGCAAAGAAAAATCGTCCTCTGTCTTCGGTCTGATGGCCTGCAGACTAATATTTATTAGTGGCAGTTTGGTTTATTCTTATTCCTGCATTAAGCAGGAAAGAAAAGAACGTCTGTGCGCTCCTCCCAAAGCTCAGCCTTGAGAAAATGTCACAGAGATGTTAAGGAAGAGGAATAAAGTTGGCGTGGCTGTGCATTCATGGATTATTGGATATGAGCGGCCCGTATGGTTGGGTCAAAAAATGAGGACTATCTTCCAAGGACTGCTCCCAGGCATCTACTCCTCCATCTGCCACAGACTTTGCTTCTCCATGACTGTTATCGCCTACAAGCCAGTCTCATCTGATTAAACTTAGACTTTTCTGTCTCAATAAGGTTTGATTCTGTCTCATTTTCAAAAGGTGTGTGTGTGTGCAATAAACTGAACTGCTGGCGGTGTAATCTGCACAGCCCAATGGATGGATTGCACGCTTATGCTTTGGTGTGACAGGAGACTGGATGCGACACTGTTATTCTTCAAGCCTGCATCATTTAGAGTCATTACACTAAGCAGAGGACCGAGGACATGAAAGCAGCACTGAAGCTGCTTTTTCAGATTTTTTTTGTTGCGTGAAGCCTAATTATGTGTGTGGGAGAAATAGGAGTGAGAGCGAGAGAGGCTTCACGCCTCAGCATGCTGTGACATAATGTTGGCGCTTTTAAAAACCATGTAGAGCATCGCATTAGGAGATGGTTGGTGCATTTCAGCGTGCACCAGTGTTTTAACAATTCTCAAAAGCGCATACATACTAACCATGCACCATGTATTACTTATGAAATATGTTTTGTTTGTCAGATCTGCAGCACATATGGTATGAATCTTTAAACTTGTGTAGCTGCAGGAAAACTCTTTCCCGGAAAAACTGCATTTAAGCCCTTAACAGTTTTGTATCATTTCACACAGCTTACAGCTGAGAGAGTGATCTAAGCCTGAAGGCCAACACAGAGGAAGTATTTATTTATTTTTTTAAATTTTGCTCAAACTGCTCACAGCCATGTCAGCCTCCTCGTGCCAGAATGTTATCATGCATCACACACACACACACACACACACACACACACACACACACACACACACACACACACACACACACACACACACAACGGCAAGTTGTTAATTGTAAATTATGTATGGCACATTTTCACTCCTCAGTGGTTCCATTGCAGTTCAGTAGATCTACAGCTGTGTGTCCTGAAATTGTACAGTTGCCCTCTCATCTGAGATATGCCCCAAACCGAAGCCTATTTTTGGATGTCTGTAAAACAGATGGGTCCGTTGGGACTTTACAGAATTTGAACTACACAAAGTGGACTAAATTGTGGGTCAGGTGAACGAGCGTAGCGCTGATACCAGATTAGACAAATTGCAGGACCTGTATTTATATATTGTCTGGTTTCTGTTAGTATTTCTATACATTTTGTAATATTTTGACGTTGAGTGGACAGTTAGTCTGCTAATATGAGCCTTTGGAGAAATAGACAACTCTTTTGTCTGGACTGGAGAGGGATGGTGATCTGGTCGTGAAAACCAAACCTCAGTGGCCCTCGAGTGAGAAAACACATCTGATAATGACATGTAAATGTTTTCTAAAGCACCGGTGTTCTATAACAGCGCTCAGGGATCTCTGGGCTGCTGTTCCTCCACAACACCCCGCGGCAGAGTCTCGCGGCTAAACCATCTTTGCACTTAGGTGGAGGAATGCACGGATCATACGTAGCCCCTGTGTATGCTACGACTCAGAGACGGACGAAGCAGTTGTTGGATGCAGCGCTCATGCAAGAGGCGGCGGTAAAACTACCTGACTGGAGATGAGGTCCTCGCACACGGAGAGAGCCATCTGGATGGCGTTGGGTTTGTGCGTTACGGAGATGGCGGTCAGCTTGAATTTGTCCCTGCCGTAGACCTGGTTGGCCTGGGTCACGGCATCTTTGAAGACCTGCTCGTATCTCTTCTGGCTCAGGACGGCCCCGATGTTCACGATCTTCGGCTCGCAGCCGGCCCGCGCGCAGGAGCACGAGAAGAGCACCGCCAGCAGAAAGAGACGCATCGTGTGGACCAGCAAACAGCGCAGCGCTGCCCGCTCGCTTTTCCCCCCGGTGGCGGGTCGGCTCGACCAGCTTCTGGACGGCGGCACGGCTCAGCCAGTTGAGAACCACGACTGCGGACACAATCCAGGTGGGCGGTGGGAACGAGGGGGAGGGAGGCGAAAGAGGGGGAGAAGAAGACTGGGAAAAATAGGTGGATTTATGTGCAATGCGGAGGAGTGTGTACAATCATATCAGGGACAGGCTGTCAACCAGAGACGTCCAAACCGCATTGTCCACCTCTTCTATTTTCGCTCTCCTCCGCAGAATCTGCTCAGATCTCCCTGTGGTTTCGGGAGCGGAGTTGGGGCATAGTTCGAGCTTGCAGGAGGCGTCCTCTCCGGGGTGTGTATCGCTTCCCGCGGCCGCCGCTCCCTGCGCTCTTCGCGGGGCTGATCCCACCGATGAGTCTCCGGCTGGTCGCTCCGGGCTGAGCGGCTGCTGTCCTTGGTGCTGACAGCTGTGCATGCGCGCCGCGGTGCTGGTGCGCGCTCCCGCCGTATCGGCTCCCCCACTCCGGGTTTTGCGCGTTGGCGTGATGCTGCTGCTGCTGCTGCTTCTGCTGCTTCTGCTGCTGATGCTGCTGATGCTGCTGCTGCTGACGACGACGACGCTGGAGCAGAAGCTGCTCCTATGAAAAATAAATGCACTCGATCAAAATACACTCGATCGCCGTGTTACTCATAATGTGACATGAGAGGCGAGATCATTTAGGGGAGCGCACATGCCGGCGTTTGGTTGCATGCCTGCAGGGCATGGACATGCTGCCAGATTAATTCAGATTAATATTTGGGCTTTGTTAATGCTTGTGGGTTTGAAATGAGAACCAGGCGGTGGTGAGATTCTCTTAAATAGCGTGATTGCAATAAGAGCAGATGGAGGGAGGAGGGAGGGAGGTTATTCCAGCCTAGCGGCTTTCAGGTCAGAGCTGATCCGTGGACAAGGGGCTTTGATGCGAGTTCCTTTTCCTCCAAACTGGAAGGGGAGGCTGATTTGTGTTGCAGCTCTCTGCGTAAAGTGGACCGACTCCCCCGGACGGCTCATTCATCACAGGGGATGTCAGGGACATCCGTCTCCCCAGCCGTCCCGTGACTTCAGTCATGCGGACGGGGAGGAAAACCAGGAACGCGGCGTGGACGTAGCGCAATCTCTGACCCCGCTCTTTGGACTGTTTAAGTGAGCGTTGGGAGCATCCCTGCAGCTCCAGATACATGAGCAGACTCAGCCATCCTGGTTACCTAGGAAACAAGATTTTTACAACACACACACACACGCACACACACACACACACACACTCACGTACGCGTGCACACGCGCGCACACAGAGGAGATCTTCGCGCGGAGGAGATATTCTGTGGCGAGAGACAGCGAGTTTATTCATCACAACAGGAAACGTCGAAAAGCATCACTTTAACATAACATGCACATAAAAATGAAAAGATAACGAGACATTTAGTCAGAGAGCCTGAGCCAAGAGCGCGAGCCAATCAAACAGCCGCTTGCTATTTTCATTTTATTATTAACAGTCAAACGTTTTCATATATTTTTTCCCCCCGAGGGGATTCAGCTCTGGGCCTCGGTGTGTTTATACCAAGTATTAATATAAATAGTTTCTGTAATTGGGGGGAAAAAGGTGTTTTGAAAATGAGGCCAGTCTAAAGTCATTGAACAGTGCTGTGAATTATAAATCACACAACACTGTGGTGTCTCTCTGTGTTGCAGTCAGCTGCTAAATTAATCACAAGGCTGAGGAAATCAACATTCATCAGCTGTGTTCCTCCAGAACGAGCTAGACTCAAACGTAGTATGATGTTTTTTTTCCTCTTTTCCTAACTTCAGACAGGAAACATGTAAATTACATGCACTGTTTAAGGGGATATTGAAGAGGGTTGTGGGCAGCTGGTTAACAAATTCCTCGACTCATTCAACATACTGGAACATGTTATTTCCACTTTCATTTGACAGTATTTTCAGATCCACTTTCCACAGAGGAAAGTGGGATGGAAAAAGGATTTAGCCTTCAAGAGAAAGTCCACTTCCTAAACCTTCAAAAATGATTGTTCCGGAGCTTTCAACTACTGCTGGACTATTGTGCAGCAAATGGAAACTACTTTATACATTTATATATATAATTTGATCCGTTTGATTGTTTTAATGGTTTTTGTTGTTTTTTTTTACTTAAGGATGAAGGAAAATCTTCGCAAATCATTAAGGAGAATTTAGTCCTTAATTTTGCATGAAACCTAAAAATCACTGCATATGAAAATCCATGATTTTTACTGGACAGTGACAAAACGTTAAAAAAAACCCCCACAAAACATATTATATGTATGCTATAATATTAGTATGTTAGGACAAAATACTAATATTATAGTTTCAAAGGAAAAATAAAAAATCTTTAGTGTCTATTAGAGTTTAAACCAGTCAAGAGCAAAGGATTAGTATGATTTATGAAGAAGCTGAGGCTGTTTGGTTGGTCAGATGTGTTTGGCTCCTGGATCTTGGCACATAGTGTCCATCTGGAGCTCAGCCTGGACAGATCCATTTTCAAAGGCAGTTTTCCTTGTTGAAGTAAATAAGCTTCAACTGAGGAATCTGGGATTCACAAAACGCCGGCCTCCAAAGCCAGCCACAAAGACAGTAGGAGACAAGTCCCTAGCACCATCGAACCACTAAAAATAAGTGGAAAAATAACTGTGTTGGACAGAGCCCCTAATTATTACCCTCCCAGCCTCGGCGTGCCTGCCATGGCCAGTTTGCATAAAGCTCACTACTTATTGGATGGCCCAGACGGCGTGAAAGCCTCGTATTAAATGAGGTTATGAAGCCCTCGTCTGCCTCTCTCCCGGCCCTCTCAGCCACTACTCACACATCATTAAAGCTGGACCAATCTGCTCTGCAGCCATTATATAATAACTTTGCTTGTTTGCTGCTGGATCAACACAACACAGAGGCCTATTAAGACTCACACACAGATCATCTCGGGGTTTTAAACTTAGGTACACACAAATAATCCACACGCAGACGCACACACGCAGACACACTCTTCAGTTCACACTTTCAGCTGCCCACTCACACAAAAGGACTCATACACCACCCACACAGTCCTCTGCAAGGCTACGAGAGGGATGTTTGTGTGTGAGTGTGTGTGTGTTTTAAAACCAGCTTTGTTTATGTCTCATTACCTTAATACATTCATTATCATCATTCTGTGCATTTGGTTGGATTTTATTTTTTATGGATGGCGAGGTAAGTTTATGTAAATAGCACAAATAATATTCTCAGGCAGTTTCAAAGTGGTTTACACATTATCGAACTTTGAAAGCAACTGAGGACCATGTGAGGACCAACTGTATACAAATTCAGCCAATGTTGATAGAAAGTTGTTTTGGTAAAGTGCTCTGATGTCAAAATTAAACTGACAAAATGTAGCGACAATTTTAACAGACAATTCAGAAATATGAACGAATACCCCAACAGATAAAATTGTTGATTATCTAATTATAATGCAGTTTAAAAGGAAATTTAAAGTTTATTTTTTTTCCTTTATACTCCAACCAGTTGGTTAAAAAAAAAAAGTGAATCAGTAGATATCAGTTTCATTTTTATCTTTATTTTTTTGGGTGTTGGAACATACATATAAACATTTATCTGTTTCAGCTAAACATGCTGTGCACCAGCATACATGCTGTGTACTGCTGTAGCACTTTACCGTAAAATGATTTTCCCGGTTTCTAAAGGGAAAACAATTTAACTAGCTACACTGCTCAGACACTAGTCTAACTGAGGAAATGTTGGCTAAGCTCACCGAGCAGCCTTCACGGCTCACTGCCTTAAAGTAGATCATTTTGTCCTTAAAATTACCAGCCGGCAGCCGTTGTATGTTTATTATCTATGCTGCTGTGTCAAATGTTGTGATAGCAGCTAAACCATTTCAGCAATTAAATGATCTTTACCTGATGACCCTCATTTAGGCTTTGTAAAGTGAATTGTTTGATAAATTTTCAAACCCTTTTCATCTAAATTTAAATGTAAATCCATTCTTTTCTTTCATCTTGCGATGGTGCTGAATTTTTTTTGGCAGCATTAAAAGGCCTTATAGATATTCCCTTGAAGGTGTTCAAACCTGCTGCCCTATCTTGATCAGGACTTGTGAAAACGTTTTTAACAACTATAGAATGGACTAAAGTAATTTCATTTTGAGTTTTTATTGTTTTAAACAGTCGAAAGTGCCTGTAGTTGGAGAGTTATGCATAAAACACAAAGTGGGTGCAAAGGGGAGGTAGGAACAGACAGAGCCTGTCATACATGAACTCCTACATGCTTTAGCGCTTAGCATGACAGCGGCTCCTTAGTCTGCAAACTGCACGTCTTCAGCTCCCTGTGTTGCGTTTTGTGTCATACTAAAGTGTTTTTTTTCTATTGAAACACATTTGTTCCGACCTGAATGTGTCCATGTAGATGATGTGAAGAAGTGCACCATAAATGATGTCTGAGGGTCACTCTAATGCAGCAATCCAGCAGCGTTTTGCACGGAGCTGCTGTCTGTAGTTGCTGGATGCCTCTGAAATGGAGCCCACATCTTCTGGCTGAGGCAAGGAGGAAAAAAAGACATTGCTCTGCCAGTGCTTTGACATAAACAGAGCCGATGATGGAAATGGATTGCCTGAGTGAGTCATCTGCAGATGGATGCCTGCCTATCTGATGAGTTTCTCATGTAGTGTGAAGTCCTCGCATAAATTATAGATGTGTGAGCCCCCTCAGTGCTCGCTTTCTTGCTTGTCCTGATGCCCCAGCTGAAGTATTCATGCTGCAGAGAACACAAAGAGTCTTCCGGATGTTAGATTCTAGCTTTACTCCCAACATCCTGCAAAGCCTTCTAGGGGGACTGCAGGCCTGATCAATATGGATCAATTTTTCACAGAGGCCTGTTCGCTCCAGATTTCAGTAATTGACAGACCATCGACTCGAAAAAAAATTATTATTTGCCCCCAAAAAAAAAAAAAATTTGACACATAGCGAGCTTTTTAACTTCCTGTAATGCTCTTCTTCAGTCACAATACTACACAATGTAATAAAATGTAAATAGTGTGGTGTGGTGTGTGGATTGTGGATGTGGAGGTGTGGACAGTTGTCTGGCTTTTCATTTTGTCTTTTCACTTTTAGTGCTAGTGCTGTTATCATGTATCTGTCTCTATGTGTCCATTGAAAATAAGATATCAATGTTATACAGTACACAGTATCATAGAGAAATATCTTTTTTTTTTTTTTTTGATTTTTTTTTTTGGCCGTTACCTTTGTTTTATCATTGGCATTACAGTCAGTCAACCAATGATATGCGGACCCTATAGTTTTAAAAATGTAATCAAAAATCTTTATTTTTTTTTTTTTGTTTTTGGCAAGAGAATTTAAAAGAAACACTGAAAATATTAGATTTATTATTAGTTTTATTAAAACATTATTTTTTTTTTTCATGTCATTTGTTTGCTTTGCATCTTGTGTGTACAGATATTCTTCTCCCCCAAGTTAAGCATCCAGCAGCCGAAGACCCAAAAAATATTTGGGTCTTTGACCATCAGATGGTCCAATTTAATAGCTAAAATTGCTCTTTGCTCTTGGCATTTGCTTGGCAGGTAGTTTACACTGGGTTTAATCAGCTGTCTAAAACTCTTCATATCTTCTCTTCTCTCTCTCTCTCTCTTTCTCTCTTTTTTTTAAATTTAGATTTATAAAAGGATTAAAATAAACAGCCTTCTTAGCCTAAAGTAGATCAAGCTTAGTTTAGATTTCAAGAATATTTTTAGGTTCTAGCAGTAACAGCAGACAGCAAGTGAAATTTGCAAGAGATGAGAGAGAAGAAGAGACCACAGAGGAGACCAAGATAAAAATCCAAAGTCAAAATCAAATTATCTGTCGACTACAAATCAAAACTAAAAAAAGAAGAAAAAAAAAAGAAAGCCAAAGCCAGGGGTTGACAAAATCTCTATCAGACTTTCATCCTTAAAGCTTTAAAGATATATTAGAAATGTTGCGATTACTTAACGCTTTTTTTAAGTTTTTTATATTTTAAAAACTAGGTCTTGGCGTGCATCTGTAAATCATATTATTTAGGAGTCAGTTTAGCTTGCGCAAATCCAAACTGGAATTTATTCCAATTATGATATGAACAGAGTCCAAAGACGTGTCTGGAATAATCAGGTTATGTGAAATGAAAGATGGTAAATGAGGTTAACAAAACAAGGAAGAGCAAATGACATTTAAATTTTTGACATTTCGCCAAATGTCACTGTATCTGTAATGGCATTAAACCTGAGGGCATATTATTCACAGAAATAAACCATTTTGCAGAAGTCAGACAAATGAAATCCCTCAAATGATAAGTTTACTCATTACCAAAAAGTAGGGATAATGTTATAACAGGAACAGCCGTGTACAGGAGACACCGAAAAGCACCAGGAAGAGCAGTAGGAGGACAGTGATGGAGAAACAGAGGGAATGTTTTTGCATCAGTCTCAGTCCTCTGACGAGGCATGGAGAGTGGACACAGCATCCACAAATGCGCGTCTCCACCTGCCTCTCCAGAGCAAAGCAGCACAAAGGTGACGTTGACCTGACCTGGGGTTCAGGGCCAGGACTGATGATGAGGGCTGGTGTGAGCTCGTAGACGCTGTTACTGTAGGACTCCTCCTGGAGCCTCCTGATCTCCCACTGCGGGAACGGGGTGGTCTGTCGACAGAAGGGGCACTGCAGTCGGCCCGGTGTCCTGGCCAGCCTCATGATGCCGGCTATACAGCGGTGGCACAGTGCGTGGTTGCAGTTGAGCAAGTTGAAGCGGTGATCTCCGTGCGAGTCGAACAGCTCGCTGCAGATGGGGCACTCGTGCCGACTGCTGTCACTGCACAAACTCCTGACACTTCCACTGCAGCTGGCTTGATCCCTGCCATCCGATTCCAGCTCTTGTGGAACAGCTGTCATTCGGTCAGCACCATCTGTCGGCGTTTGCGTGTCTGCTTTGTGACTCTCATCACGGCTGTCCTGATGTTTGTGTTGAAGCAGTGGCTCTATGACTGAGTTACTCTCATCTTGTTGCTCTTCTGCCCCACACATTGTGTGTGAAACCATGACATAAATCTCCTTTATAGCTGGCAGGCGCTTTTCTTCCAGTGTAACAATGCCTTCCTCCTCAGCTTCAAGGACTTCTGCGTCAGCCATCTGTTAAAACAAAACGATTTATATTTCTATCTGCTCAATCATTTTAACACAGCCCTAGATCGAGCTCGGTATGTTTCCTCATTACAGCAGGTCTGCTTTCTTCCGGGACAAATCTCATTTGAGCCAACTGTTGAGGTAATGCATCAGTATAACAAAGGAAACACAGTTCTCTCCCAACATAAGCCCAGATAAGAGTAACACATTCACAGATAAGGAGTGCTGAGCAGTGATATGAGCCTCCGAGAATTGCCACTGGCCAAGAAGAACAGTGAATATTTTACTGTTTTGCTCAATTTAACACACTAACATATTTAGTACAATGGAAAGCTTTTGCCAGTTCATAAAATGCATGAGCACACACATTAGAGCAGAGTAGATTTATTTTGCAATTTTCAATTAACATTACATTTGTGGATCGGCCAGTTATGAAAACACATTATCAGCAATGGACTCTACTGTCAGTCTAATGGATATCAAAAGATAATGTCAAGCTATCACACATAACCAGCCCCATTCACAGACAATTATTTTGTTATTACTGTTGTTGGTGGTGGCAGTGCTGTTCTTATTACTTCATTCCAAATGAACACAATAGCATTTAATAAAGTGACACAGCATTGAAGCTGTCCCCGTTTTAGTCATTAACCAGTTGATAATGTGAGTCAAAAGAAAATAAACAAAAATAAATGTTTAAAGTGCACTTTTCTGTCTTAAATTAAGTTCCGCTAGAGCAGTAACAGAAACACTAAGTTATGACTGTTTATTATGAGCAACACTGTATAAATAATGACACATAAATGATCAAACCTGATACGGAAATTTTCTTTAAATAAATGTTTAAAAAAACCTCAACCTGAAACTATGAATCCCTACCCTTGGAAAAAAAAGATTAAAATAAAGCTGTAGACATACAAGGTGTACTTTTCACATACCAGTCACCGTCTGTTAACTTACTGGCACACGATTATATGCACAGTTAGGCTTGGTAAAAAAAACAAACCCAAAAAATAGAGTTGTGCAGCGGCAAACAGCTACACTAGCTCTGTCCGAAATTAAAAACAGCACCTATCACCACCTCTAAATGTCACTAGTTATAATGTAATTCTGTTTATTTAGTTTGCACACAAACAGAGATCAGAAATTAAAAAGACATGATTTTAGGAGTATTTACATGTATAACTTATTCGTAGAGACAGTTTCATGAAAAGAGATTATTCATCTACCCTGTATCCAGCTCTGCAGCATGTCTACAGCATCCTGCCACATACAGTTCCTGAACACAGGTTTTGGCAGAGCTCTCTGCACAGCTGTGGTAGTACAAACTGCACCGAGCTCCCTCTAAATCTGAAATGGTTGTTTATACATTTATGTTTGTACATGTGTTAAACAGATAATAACTGAACTTTGAGAAGTGTTGAAGAGGTATTCTTTTCAGTTTTAAGGAAGGCAGGTTCACTGTTTCCAGTCTTTATGCCGAGCTATATCAATCACCTCCTGTCCTTAAATCTGTATTTAACACACACAAGAGATTGATATCTCCTTATCTTAGCATCGGAAAGTATGCAAATGGTATTTCCCATAATGTTAAACAAATCTTCTCTTACTTGCTTTATATATTAAGAAGCATGTAGTCATTACCTCAAATCCTCCACCTCATACTGCAATACTGAGCTGGAGTAGCACAAAATAGAAAAGGATTTCTTCCTGAATCTCTTTTTTTTAAAATTTCTTCTTGATCAAAGTCTTTCTGGTTTCAAATTATTTTCTAATTACAGAGAGATAAGGATGAGAAAAAATGGGACGTGGTCCTTTAAGTTGTCTTCACACACTGCCATGACAAGAAAGTCCCTATCAGCTGCCTGTTGAGTAACCTGAGATATCAACCAGAAAACAAACACACCTGCCATTATACCTGCAGCTGGGGCTGAGGCCCAGTGTGATTGCACATTAAAGATTTAATCTTGCACTTTCGAAAGGCCAGATTAATATTTTTCAATGCAGATAAAGCCAAAGTGAGAAAGAAGCTCATAACAACTCAGACTAGAAGAAGGAAGCAGAGTAATATGTTTTTTTTTATAATCTTCTGGTCTTCTTGTCAGCATCAGAACAGTAGTTGTAGTATTAGTTTATCATAGGATTGCTTACTTTGATCACAGAATCATCAGAATTTTACATTTAAGGGCTGAAGTCAACTCAGTCAGTTATACTTCAGGCACTAGCCTACATGAGGCTGGCAAGTTTTATTATCCACTAAAACAAGTCAGGAAGAGGAGGTGTACAGGCAAAATGTACAATTTGGGCTTTTAAATATAAAGCCAACCAAAGCCCCCAAAAAAGTCAGGTCTCCTTTCCTCCTTTAATTTATTATATGTGACACATAAAAACCAAATCTGGACTCCTTCCGCTGAGAGGTCTCATTAATGTCAAACCCTGACCCGACATCGGTCTCTGCTGATCTCTCCTCCTGTCGTCCACAAGGGGTCAAAAGTCCAAAGTGTGGCGCTGGTACTGCAGCCGCGGGCTGTTCTCGCTGTAGAACTGACTGAACCAGCGCCTGTGCTTCTGGATGGCTGAGTCTTCCCTCACCAGAAGTGGCTTGGAGATGTACTTCTTATTGTTCCAGATCATCACATCCCGCTCAAACTAGACACAAAACAAAAACAGAAGAAGGTCACTGGACAAGCCTTATAAATTATGATCACTCAAAGCTATGACAAAAATAAGCACTGAGTATATATGACATTTGATTTATATCAACAAACACGAAATATTCGTTTGTTTTACAACTTAAAGTCTGTTAGAAACATGTTTGCTTTTATGCTCGTCACTTCCTCTGCCCTCCCTTCTTCCGATGAGCACTAGATAATCATACAGATGGTACAGGAGGAGATTTCAAAGCAACTATCACTTAACCAAATATGACCAAATGTTAAATAATAACTAAAAGAATAACTTGTATATTTTTTCTGTCCCTTGCTTTACATCATTATAAACAATCAGCAGGGATTTCCTGTGTGATGATGATGTTTCTGATAAAATGCCACTCCACAGTTTCTCCATCAGCCGCTGACATTTGGCATTTCAGTCCCCACTCAGACTCCCCCTCTTGAATTACCCTTTAAAAGATGAGCTTCTTCTGATGGCTCTAAACATATTCCAATCTCGAGATGTAAACTATTAACTTTAGTTTACCTTTCAGAAAAACAACCATTTTCTCAGGAGCTACTTGTTATTTTTTCTTTTCTGTTAGAACACTGACTGGTTTCTTTTTCACATCACAGCTAATTATCAAGTCTAATTAGTACAATTTACACTTCTCTGTGACTTTGCGGTGTTGATTCTGGTGGGGCTGTGATTCCACCTTGCAAATTACTTTTTACTTTTTGCACATTTGGATTTGTACATTTTGCTGTACAGTTACTGAATATTTATTTTTATTACTTAATACACAATGATGTCTTCACATTAGAGAAACAGTGATGTAAAAGTAGCATGTGTGTTATTCATGCAGATCCATACAGTAAGTGTGCTGGAAAACCAAAACTACGAGTTAAAGAGGCTAAAAAGAGGTAAGTGTGTGCTGCACCTGAATGCACTCTGCTTTGAGGATGAATTTGGGCACCAGAGGTGGGATATTAGACTGATAGAAGATAGTGTGAGAGACACACTGAAGCAGAGGCTCCACTGGGGTCACACAGTGCATGATTAAACCACGGCCCAGAAAACTGTGGTCAAACAGCAGAAACACCACTCCTGGACCCAACTGAAAAATAAACAAATATACTGTATGATCATTCCATATTCATATATGGCAACACTTTGAATGAAAATATGTGCAGTCCAAAGTTGTTAATTATTGTTGATATACCTATCAGGTGGTTTTAAGCACTAGAGATTGATTCATCATTTACATTCATTCACTTTAAAGGTTTTCTGGTGTTAAGACAGTAAATGGCTGTATTATTAACAGTAAGACAGAGTGAAGGTGTTTAAGAATAGATTATTGAAATTCATATGTATGGCTCAGTCATGGACTGATTATTCTTTCAATGTAATGTTGAGTCATCTTGGGAAATTATGTGCAAACTGCGCATCTACTTTGAACTTTACTGTACCTGTCTGGCCACAACTTGAACATCCAGCAGACTCCAGTGGTGACCAAACACGGTTAGAGCATGTTTCACCAGCATTTGAGAACAATGCTTGTTGGGCTCTGACTCTGGTTCCCATTGAGCCTTGAATAAACACACACACACATACAGACATATGTATACACATACACATATATAACGCATATAGCGGCATTAAGACTGCTGAGTACACTGTTCAATAATACCTCATCCTCCCCATATAAATTTATATTGCACCATCTGATATCAAAATACCATTAAATACACTATCATTAAAAAAATAACATACAACTTTCTCATCAGCTAGAGCATCTGACCTTCCAGTCATGTCGCAAAAACTCCCAGAATTTGCTTTTTGTGTAACGTAGATCTACGCCGCTGACGATGCCAGGGGTGTGCAGATGAGTGAGGTGGGCGATGTCTGCCGCATTTTCAGGGATCTCCTGTAGAGAGGAGAGGTCAACTTGAAACATTCTCCTGGTTCTGTTAAAAGATTAGTATCCAAACCATCTACAATGCTTGGATGACGTTGATACCTGAATTCATGTACAGCTACAAAAAGTGGATTATCTGAGGATTGAAAGTGAACAGATGTTAAGACCTAATGGTCATTTTCTCTTCCTGCTCCCCTCTCAGTTGGAAAAAATAAAAACTAAACTGACAAGATAAAAAACCCAACAAATTGGGTTTCACCTTCAAACAAACTCAGATAGCCTCATGCTACATAAATGAAAACACATCCACACACATATGCACCTACCTCTATGTGAGCGTTGATGAAATGTTCTGTTCTCCCCCGATAGACCCACTCTCCCTTTGTAATCTCCCGCTGCTCTGGTACAGTCCACGGAGGATCTTCTCCATCACAGTGAAACCAGACCAGGATCTGGCCGTTGACCTCAGAGCTGGGCCAGCAGCGCACCTTGGCGAACTCTGGCACTGAAGGACAAATGAAACCTGAATCATAGCCTCTTTAGTGAGGATGCAGAGAGAGAAATGTTGTGACTCCTATTTTGTCAATCCACTGTTCAATCCTAACACTCATTGTCCAGTTATCAATAGTTGTTTTACTACTATCTATCACCTGTTCAACAGTAAACAGTGTTTGTCTGTTAGCTTTTACTGATACAACGTTTAAACACCTTAGAAAGTGACATAAGGTCATTATATTTTCTGAGCATATTCATGCTACCCAGAGGATGAACCATTTTCATTTTGGACTTTCCATCAGTTTTCCTCTTTTTCCCTTCACTTCTTTTAGCTTATGAATTTGTTTTGTCAATTGTAAACTGACAAACACCTTCATACCTTTTTCTGCATAGGGAATCCTCTCACACTTGCCATCGTTCCCACGAAACTGCCATCCATGAAATGGGCACTCTATGCAGTTTCCCACCACCCGTCCCCCCACAGCCAGGTTGGCGCCCAGGTGAGGGCAGTAGGCGTCCACCACATAGGCCTTCCCATCTTGGCCTCGAAACACTGCCACCTGCTCACCTAGGATAAGTAATTACAGCAGGGGCAGGATTTTAATACAACCCAGTATCAGGATATATTGATTCAAGTAGGGCTGTACATAACTCCACTTTGCTGTATAGTGACTGAGGAAGGAACAATAGGCATGCAGCAGACACCCATGCAGCATTTTTCTCAGAATAGGTTACTCAGCACCCAATTATTCTGAGAAAAATTAAAGTAATACAAAGTGAGGCTTTGACAAACAAGCATAGTGTGTACTTGCTTATTAAATAATTCATAAATTAGATTGCTAATACTATGCCAGATTTCACATTAGTAAAAGTGAGACAATTGTTGTGTCATAAATCATTTAAGCCTCTAAAGGCAGTTTCTTTATTTGATATTAGCATCTTTGAAATTATTCTGATGGCGGATGAAATTAACAGTGAATATGGAAGCAGTTAGTGTGTGTGGAGGGGAGGGGGTTAGTGCTTAGTCAGGGTACTCCTCAGTAAAATCCTGAGAAATCCAAGATGAGGCTCATCCAAATGAGGTGTGACACAGCATCGCACCGCTGTCCACTGACATTTGTGCAGCAGAAGTGAACTATTGTGCTATGTATGAGAACAGGACAGGAGAAAAAGACACACTTGGCAGAATTTTATATATGATGTAAACGGATGACTGCAAAGACAAGTCGGGAGCAAGACATTGCAGTCATTTACAGCAGGATGCAGATCCTGAAGGGAGCTAAGTTTTGAATTGGGTCAACATAATTTGGGGCAGTAAGATGTCGGGGCTAGAGAGAGAACTTGTGCTGAATGGAACTAAGGAGACTAGAAGGATATATAGAAAAATAAAATTGCTATTATGATAAAATGTATATTTAGCATCACATACAGAAAGTCATTCGTGTTCTCTGGGAGGAAAACCATCTGTATTTCATTTAATGTTTTCCAACATGCCAACACAACCAGCTGGTTTTCTGGCAATCCTTCATCCCCACTCTGGCAACTACCGATCTGCATCACACCTTCAGTCCGTAGGGGCTTAAACAACCTGCTACGCCTGAGCTTGCAGTCAGACATCTGAAATATAGAGCAGCCTTTCAACATGTGATCAATAAATACAATCCTTTAAAATTTACCCCCATATGAAGCATGGCGGTTTATTCTTGACAATAGAAATGGAAGTTTGACAGTTGTCACGGAGACAGTTCTGTTGACATGCGCTATGATTTCATCCATTTTTAGTTACTACCACCGTTGAGCTTTGGTCAACAGATAAATCTCCATGACAACTGAGAAAGCTCCATTCACATGAAACCACTGAAAGCTCAGGGAGAAAAATAAATAAATACTGACAAATAATTACGGTGTGTTTTAATCTGGAACATTTAGTTGATTAATCAGAAAATAAATTTACCATATTTTTGATAAAGTATTAACTGTTTCAGTCAAAATCCACAGTGTCAAGGAAAAGCACAAAGCACAGTTGTGAAACTTGAGGATTTCCTGCTTTCCTCTGTTTCATATCATTGTGAACTGAATATCCATTTGTTGTTTGGACTCTCAGTCGCACCAAAAAAAATTATTTGAGGCCATCACTTGTGTTGAAGATTTTTCACATATTTACCAAAATTTATACATGTAATCATTGAATAAATGAACAATAAGTTGATTTCAAATTAAAAAAAAGTTAGATGAACTGGTAAACAAAAATATTATTTAAAACTGTACACTGAAACATTCTGCAAGAGCAGGTGACTCCTTTTTTCAAGTGTAAAACCCTTCCAATACTGTTTCTTTATTTGCAGCAGATAATATGACAGAAAACATGAAAGCACTAGACCCTCTTTGAAACCTTTTTGAACCCAAACTCAAAGAAAGTCCTTGCAGCGATCAAACGGCCCCACAACACACCAACACAGGAATACCAAATTCAAAATGTGAAACACAGATCTTTTTTTGCATCATGGGCTGCAATGAAAATATGCCAAAAACAAATCACATATCAGTGTGAAATGAATTTAAACAGACCTGCTACCTGTCAAGCAGCGCGGTGACATAGATATGACAAATTAGCAGCTTCAAAGCTGTAAATGATGAGGTTGTCATATTAATGCTCATGGGGGGCCTGATGCTGGATAGATTGGCTCTCAGATCACCATAAACATTAAATCAAAGAGGTCAGCCAGTGCTATTAAGACAAAAAAATAACCATAAAGGGAATAGTAATAGGCAGTTTTCACAATCTGGCATTTTATTGCCAAGGCAGAGCCATTAATCAGTTGAAAGATTAGTGAGGAATCAGCAGGTTAATTCACGGTGAAATAATCATTAGTTGGGGCTTAACTACCATTATGTGATTAGTAAACATTAGTAATCACAGCCTTCACCTCCATGACTCCTTAAAATTAAATAGGCAGTAACAAGTTTGTTTGACCTGAAACAATGAGGCTTTGTTCTAAAGAACGCATTACTAAGCACCCTACTATAACAAAGGCAGTCGTGTTTGAAATGTAAACCAAAAACTTTGTAAAATGAGCTTGTCTCTCTGAGCCTGGCAACTTAACCTCACTACACACCTGCCTGAGATAACAGAGACCAGGTGAGCGGAAAACCATCAGGGTGACTGGACGGCCAGCAATGAATAATTAGGGTTGAATCATCTAGGGCTGATTATTTTTATCAACCTTTTATCAGTTAGTCCTCCTACTTTTTCTTTTCTGGTTGACTGAACAATCTTTTTTCCTATAAAATGTCTGAAAATAATGAAAAAAAAATCCCATCACATTTTTTTCTAAAGCTCATTATTGCGTCTTCTAAAAGATGTTCAATTTGCAATCATGTGAAACAGATAAAAGCAGAGAATCCTTCCAGATGAGAAGCTGGCACAACACATGCTTGGCTTTTTATTCATGAGTCACCCCATGTTAGCAGAATAATTTTTTGTCAATCGATCAATCGATTAATTTTTTTTTCTACATTGAAGGAGGAGTGATTATTACAACATTAGTAACAATCATAGCTCCTAGTATATGAGTACAAGATTATAATACATCCTTACCTGGCATCACTTAAAAACAACATGTTAACTGAGGTAGATGTAAATATAAAAAATATTAATACTATATGGTAGTGTTTGTTTAAACAACACATTCAATCTTCAGTGCGTCTGAGAATTACTCTACTATTTTATGTCAACTTTTCTGAAGCTTACTACATTTTGAAATTTCAGCTGGAGCCATTCAGATTCAGAGCAGTTCACTCTGAGTTATGTCCTCATCTTGTTCAGGGAGACAGGAAATCTCGGTGTAATCATGAACTCAGGTACACTTTAAGATTAAATTCAGTCAAAAACAGAGTCTGTCTTCTAACATCTTAAAAATCATAGGAAAAATCTGATGATTTATTTCCAGAACGAGTTCATATGTCACAGTGATGTTTGTCTGTGTTTTTGTAAATAAATACTAACAAACATTTTATTGTGTGGTCTTTATGATGGTGTTCATGTTTGTCCCGTCTTTGCTTACAGTTTAATTCTTCTATGATACTATGACAGCCACCCCTACTCATCATACCTAGAAGAGAGTGATTTCTGACCTCTCCCCTCCTCAGCATGTGCGAGTCCAGCACCCGGTACCAGCCGTTGGGGTAAACCGGGGGCAGGTCTCCGGCCCTCCGCCTGCGGCGGACCTCGTTTGCCGCCTGCGCTCTGGAGCGACCGTCCTCGGCGACGTACCCCACGTCCTCTGGCGCCCTGAGCAGCTCCAGGGGACGGAGGAGCAGCCTGTACAGCCAAGCCAGGGCGAGGAGGGAAACCCCGGCGACGATGCAGGCCGCAGGCCGCGCTGGAGCACCGGGCAGCCCCGTCCCTTTCCGCCCCGGGAACCCGTCGCCCGCAGGCTCCGGCGCGTCTCCGCCTCGCAGGATGAGCATCGCACCTACTCCCAGCCCGAGAACAGCAGCTACCTTCCCAGTGGACATGCTGTGACTGTCTGCAGAGACACGGTGTTAATGAGTTAGTTTACCATCGGCTTGTTTTGTCACCTGGGAGTGGGACGCCTGACGGGAGCCCCTTGGAGACCAGATGAGCCACACCCAGGGCCTGGGGGCCCTGACCCGACTGTAACTGTCACGCAGTTGTCTGACTTAGTAACGTTGCCAAACCCAGAGAAGCCTGTGAAAATAATATAATGACAACTTTAGATCAAAAAGTTTATGTCTTTCCACCAGATGTTGAAATCTGGCTCCAGAGGTTTTATCCCGTTAAGCCACAAGAGCCTTAGTGGGGCCCAGCACTGATGTTGGGGGTTAAGGTCTGGCTCTCAGACTGCACACCATGTCCTCCTAAAGGTGCTGAGCTGGGTTAGAATCAGGGCTGTGTGCAGGCCAGTCAAGGTCTTCCACAACAAACCTAAAACCTTTTCTTTATGGACCTGGGCTTGCACACAAGGGGCATTGTGGACAGGTATGTTGACTAACTTTTGACCATGTAGTGTGTAAGGTATGTAATAATAGTGTATCATATTGAGATCAAGGTAACGCCAACCTCATTACTGAGGATTACAGCACATAGGGCAAAGTGAGTTATTTTGCATCACTGTAGTAGTTTTCACCTTCGTAATAAAAAATTTCAGGCACATCCTTTCTCTAAATGACACAGAAAAACTAGTACATGCTTTCGTTACTTCTAGACTTGATTATTCCAACTCCCTATTATCAGACTGTCCCAATAAAACATTAAATAGTCTCCAGCTGATTCACAATGCTGCTCTGAGAGTATTGACAAGAAAAAGAGATCATTTCTCTCCTGTGTTAGCTTCTCTGCATCCGCTCCCTGTGAAGTCATGAATACAATTTAAAATCCTCCTCTTCACCTAAAAAGCCCTTAATGGCCGCACACCATCCTATACTAAAGAGCTCATAGTGCCTTACTACCCCAGTAGAACACTTCGTTCCCAGAATGCAGACCTACCTGTGGTTCCTGGAGTCTCCACAAGCAGAATAGGGGGCAGAGCTTTCAGTTATCAGGCTCCTCTGCTGTGGAACCATCTTCCAGTTTGGGTCCAGGAGGCAGACACCCTCTCCTTGTTTAAGAATAGGATTAAAACATTTTTGATATAGCTTATGGTTAGAACTG
This sequence comes from Istiophorus platypterus, assembly GCA_016859345.1. Classification (NCBI taxonomy): domain Eukaryota; kingdom Metazoa; phylum Chordata; class Actinopteri; order Istiophoriformes; family Istiophoridae; genus Istiophorus; species Istiophorus platypterus. The sequence goes on along the minus strand of CM029128.1, from coordinate 18,256,738 downwards.
GCTCAGCATTAGCTCCAGCCATCCCCTCACTGTGCTGCTATAGGCCTATAGTACCGTGGGACTTCCCATGATGCACCGAGCTGCCCTTTCCACCACCTCCTCCTCTCTCCTTGTGTGCATTAACACCTCAAAAATGCTTGTTACTAACTGTCCTTCCTCTCTCCAACAGTTTAGTGCTTCCTCGTCTCTCTCCTCTTCTTCCTGTCACTTTCTGCAGGTTTTTCTGCCTCTGATGCTCCTGAGTCTGGATCCATGGCTGCAGATCCACCTACTGCCCCATGAGCCTGATCAGCACCCACTGCTTTATTTATTATGATTACTACTGATACCATTTCATTTAGTCCTATTAATAATATTATTAGCTCAGCCCTGTTAATAAAATTATAGTTTATATAGCTATTAGTATCATTATTATGCTATGCTCCCTCTCCTCCTTCCTACCCCCCATCTCTCTCTCTCTCTTTGTCACTCAAAACCCAGCCGGTCGAGGCAGACCCCCCCCCCCAACCACCATGAGCCAGGATGTGTTCAATGTTTCTACCTGTTAAAAGGGAGTTTTTCGCCACTGTCGCCAAGTGCTGCTCACGAGGGAAATACTGGGTCTCTGTAAATAATAACTATAAAGAGTCTGGTCTGGACCTGCTCTATATGAAAAGTGCCCTGAGATCACGTCTGTTATGATATGGCGCAATATAGATAAAGTTGAACTTAATTGTCATCCTGCATCATTTAGTAATTACAGACATTTACAAAGGAACAGTTATGTGTGTAAGATGAAGTCTTTCAGTTCACTGTATACATTGAATTCATCATTCATACATTTTATATGATTTTATAATATTTTTTTAGTTTGATGTGAGGATTCAGGCCATATTAACAAGTCTGTAACCTGAGTGGAGCTGACTCATGTTCTACATGCACCCTCCTGTGGTCTTTTATTGGTAATGCTCTGTAAAGTCATAGCTGGAGAGATCTCAGCTTCTAATGTTGAGCAGAGCATTTATTACACAATGAGAATCTTTACAAAAAAACAAAGTTATCAAAACTATTTAAAAGTAAATAAATATCATACAGTAATTGTGTATTTATTTATAATAAACCAATTCCTGTGCTGATGAATTGATATACAGTTGTACACTGCAGGTTCACAGTTGTTGCACAAGCTCTTTATGCTGAGATGACTGTCCGTAGGTTCGGTTGGACACTGGTCCAGAAATGCACATAACACTCTCATCTTCTGTCTCACATAGTTCCTGTCCATCGTAGAATTGATCTCCAGGAACTGGTTTCCAATGCAGGTGAATCTGGGCCAGGTAACAGTTAAACTCTGACCTCCTTTGCTCGGGTCTCTGTGGACATAACACGAGAAAAATGTATTGAATTGAGATGGTCATTTATCAGGTCTTTATTTCCATTTCAAATTCAGGTTCGATCAATTAATTCTGTGATATTCCTTGGTGTTGTCTGCAGAATTATACCCAGTTCTGGCAAAGTCGCTCCAGTAAGACAGGTGGGTCTCAGGGTGGACTTTATAAATGGTCCAATAACCCAGGTATGGGAGAGTCCACTCACTTGGATGCTGACAGTAGCCCCTCCCGCACCCTCTCCAGAGACTGTGATTGTTAACAAGGTCTCCTCCAAATGAGTGGATGTTTCTGTGCATCCATGCGATGGTGGTGTGCTGGTCTCACAGACCATAGTTTCCTGACAAAAAGCACCGAACAGTCTAGGAAACAAAGTCAGTAAAGTCAATCTAGCTTGACACCAACCACAATGCTGCTGATGTAAAGACAGAAACAGGGATCTACCAGGAAAACTAGCAAAAAAATTACAAAAAAAAAATTGAGCCTTTTGGACCAGAATCTGAATTTCATTTGCATAGCTCGGACAGGTAGCCAACACGACTTAGACCTTCTACTGTCACATGGTGTAGCAGTGTATCAACATATTTGTGTGGAAGTCAACTTTTTGGTCGAGACTGAAATATTTCAGCCATCATCAGATGGATTGTCATGAAATTTGGGGCATTCATGGTCCCAAGAGGATAACTCTTACTTATTTTGGTGATCCCCAGAGTTTTCCTCTAAGACCACATCCAGGTTGACATTTTTGGCTTATGGAGAAATGTCATTACATCTCAGGTGGATTGCCATGAAACTTGGTACAGATATTCATGGTGTCCAGAGGCTGAATCTAAGTGACTCTTGTGACCCTCTTCCTATATTTTACTTATCCTATGAAATATTTATACTTCTGCTAGATGGTTTTGCACATTTTTTGGCAGAAAGAGTCATATATCCTAGACAATGTATCACAATGACCTTAATCCCCTGACTTTTCATCTTGCATCACAATGAGGTCCATAATTGTGGCTCTGAGGGAAATATCTTCCTCAGGAAGAATACTAATAAGTTTGGGGATTTCTCAGCTTTTCATCTAGTGTCATCATCAGGTTCAACTTTTAATTTGTCCGTTAAAACTAATGTAAAACTAATGATATTCCCATCAGATCAGCTGCTCTTTGTATTTAGTGCTAATTAGCTGTTGGCATTATAATATGCTAAGATGGGAAACATGGTAAATGTTATTCCTGCTAAAAATGAGCATGATTGCATACATTTTACATCTGAAGTCTGAACAGTCAAAATGACATTTAGAGAGGTTGCAGAGATGATTTCCAGAAGCAGAGCAACAACAACCATAATTCCAAGCTTTCTTATCATGATCAAACTGTGACAACCTGGTTGTCCCCTAGACTTTTACAGTTACAGGTGATCCCTCCCATAAAAAGTGTCCAATCAGTGCATACTCTGTGTGCCTGCTTTCTTCACTGTTAGATCCTGCCTATATAATCAACTTTTGTCCACAATGTTTGAGTCAATACTTAACTAGAATACCTTAAACTCTGCAACAGACCAATAAACCAATACTAATAAACCAATAAACATCTTATAAACCAAGATAACATTTAGTCAAGGATTATTTTTATAACTTGTGAAAATGTGGTTCAGGAGAAAGAAAAGGTTTAAATCAGGCTATGATGATACCGTGTATGTCATAGTGTGGTAGCATTATCACCCAAAATTTGTAGTAACATTTAAAAGGGTGGACCTGTAATCTGCAGAAGTACACAAAAAACAACTTTATTTTTAGCTGGAGACCATCAGTTTTGATTGCTACATACATGTTAACATGCTAAAAGATGGCCAAAAGGCACATGCCCCCGACAGTAAGTCAGCATCCTCACCAGTTAATGATACTTGTACAAGAAATGGAAATAAAGAACCAGCATTGTACTTGTAGAGCTAGATGATCCTAATATTACAAATCATTTTTATATGGATATAGACCTACCTACTAAAATGTACCTGGAAGCAACAAAGTTAGATTTATGCTTTATTGTTCCTGTTTTCAAACAACATGTTTCACGTTTATATGGATAAATGCTTTGGATGAGGACTAGTGGATACGTCTGGCAAATATAACAGTATCTTTGGTAGCAACTTTGGCTGCGGTTGCTGGAATGAAAGAATGAGGTTAGAGGAAAGAGCAGATATTGTGCTGAAGTTTGTTTCCCCATAAATTTGCCCCTTACATTAACATGAAAATAACCCTATCTCTAACCCCAACCAGTTGCCTTCTGTGAAGCTAACTGAGACCCAAACTACCCCTAACATCATTAGGATCCTGCAGCTTATGTTAGAGCCGCAAACACACAGAAAAGATATTCCTTGGAATTGTACTTCTGTTATTGTGGATTGCTATTTACTAACGCCCCAGTATTGCTGCTTCAGCATGTGCAGAAACCCAGAGCTTGACAGGTATGCTATGCATGGTTATGGATACTAAGCTATGATGTGATAGTTGCTGATCAGGAGAGAGGTTTAGGGAATGGGCGAATTGTTGCTCACTCAAAATCAGTGCATTCAACTTACCTATTGATGACTGTGTTTGTCTTTGCTTGGCTGTGTATCAAGTGACCTTTCAATCATTCTGTGATACATACAGTATTTTATTTAGAAAGTATTTCTCGGATTTAGGGCTGATGGCTGCAGTATGTATAAAAAGTCTTCAGATGATGTTTATTCATTATACTCATAAAATTATTTGTACACACTCTTTATTAGTAAAATTTGTGTGTTATTTTAACTAAAAATACATCACTGAGTATCTGGGGCATTATATGATGGAAGGCTGGGAAGGATGTTGGTCCATAGGCGAACAAAGCGTAGTCTCATTTCCTGTCCAATAGAGCTCTCATTCATCTTTGCATTGATGTCCAGGAACTGATGTCCCCCGCTAGTGAATTCGGGCCAGGTCACAGGCACCTTGAGGTTTCCTTTGTTGGGGTCTCTGTGCAAACAAACAGAGGGAGAAGTACTTGTTAAAGTACACATTAGTTTTCTATTAAGGTTTTGTAAAACAATCCTTAAGCCATTGAAATTTTGCAGTGTTTCACATGCATGCACAGTGTGTTTTACCCAGTTCTGGCAAAGTTAGTCCAGTATGCAATCATGTAGCCAGACAGGTCTCGGTGTTTGTCTCCATAAGCCTTCGGTGTGGTGAAGGGTTTGCCGAACACATACTGCAGGTCATCGGCGTGGTCAGCTCCCACCCAGTCATGGTAGCGTTTGCCAGCCAATAAACTGGGCTCAGACAGCCGGTAGGAGTAGGTACGGCCAGATCTGTTACAGACCGTCACAGTGTGATTACTCATTTATCCTACATTAATATTACATAATCATTTTGATGAGACCAGACTCAACCTTGCCCTTAACCTCCAAAGCATCAAAGAAAACCTATCTTGATTTTTTTTATCTTCAAACCTTAACTAAAGTATGATTTTTTTTTTAAATTTTGAATAGGCCATTAATTTTAATGTGGGACTGGAGGTTCAGTTCAAATGTTAAAACACTGTTACTGCTGCCAAAGCATCTAGAACATGATGTAACATGGTAAATCTTTAATCTGATAATAGCAATAATGATTTGAACATGAACAACTACCAATGGAAACTAAAAGATGTTTTCAGGCTAGATAATCATGCAGATAGGCTCACATGGCATTTGCAGCATGCAGGTAAATGGCAGTCTGAATGTGAACTAGGAAGATGTAATCAGTCCCAATGTCAACAGCAGTTATCTTGATGGTCTCCTGGCTGGGTTTTGACCCCCAGTTGGATGAATATTCTGAGAAGGCAATCTCCAAACCAGCTTGTCCCTTCTCCTTGGTATAAGAAGCAAGGAGCCGCCTTACATCTTCTCTGCAGAGAAAATAAGGTAGAGAGCTGTCAGTGAAAAGACTTTGCAGGCTGTCTACATTTCTTCTCTTTCTTTCATTGTATAAATTTCTAAAACCATAGAAGCGCCTAAAACAAAATGCCTCCCCTCTTTAAACAATCAACCTTACACAAGAGTCTCTTGAGTTTTGTTATTAAAGTAGGGAATGTCCTGTGAGGTGAAGAGATGTCCATCCATGTCATTAACCCCTGCAAGGTAGTCGATATCAGCAGCATTGTGGAACAAGTTGCCAGGCTGATCAGGGAGGAAGTCTCCATCAACAACAGGAGACAGCACCAGGTATTCCACACCAGGGTCTGAGATAGATTGAAACAGATATAACAAGAATTAGACCTGTGCCAAGGCCAGTGTCAAGCAACATTTAACAGATATCGGAGAAAAAAAAGTCTAATTCATAGTAAACGAGCAGCATCTGGGCCAAAATTTAATGGGCGTTTCCCCTGGCCAAGGTCCCATCCCTCCACAAAGTTTGGTGCAAGTAGGTTCAGTACTTTTTGTGTAATTATGCTGACAAATAAATCAATAAGCAAACCAACAGATGTGTGAAAACATAACTTCCATGTTAGAGGTAATTAAATGGCTTCTTATGTTATTTCCTTTTTTATTTTATTTTTTTTGTTGTTTTTCTTGTTTGTAAAGCAAATTTTAACTTGGTTTTAAAAACCATGATGCAATTTTGGTGTGATACATTGATTTAGCAAGTTGAACCGTAGTATTAAACTTATAACTTTACTTAACTATGAAGTGATGGATCTGTGTATGCAGCTCGCATATGATCTATGAATGTTAAGTAGCAATGCTCACAGTCTGGCGAGCCTCGTTTGATGCGGGGAGAAGCCATGCTGAGAGTCCTTGCATCAGTTGATTTCAGGCAGGCAACCATCCTGTCATCAGTGGGGCAGCCGACCGTCCTAGCAACCTGAGAACATAGTATTTTATCAAGCTTATCAAGGTTGGCAAGATGCCTTGGGCCATTGGGATTTTTCTCCCTTGCTGAAAAACTGGTAAATTTTACCTAAGTAAGCCTCTTGAAAATCATGCTCACTGTGTAACTACAACAAGATCCTTTGTCTCACTCTGTCTGGCCTTCTCTAACCTACTGCCCCCATCTGCAGGCAACACCACCTTCCACAGTCGGTCACAGTTGTTGACAGACTTTCTAATCAGCTCCTGCCCAAACTCCCCAGTGCTAAGGAGACTGTTAAAATTAATTTCAGACAGAGGGCTGCGGCTCACTTCTAGATTCTAGAAAGTCAGAGTCCCATCAGTCCCATCACAGTTATTTTCTCGATTCTTAAGTAATGCAAACCACCTACAATCAAATTGTAATTTATGCCAAAATACTCACGTTTTGCCGAAGCCACCAATCTTGTTAGAGACTAATTACTGATTGACTGATAACAAGTGGCTATTCCACAGACAGTTTAGTATCAGCGAAAACTTACTCAGTAAAGCACTGATATATTTGGTACAAATACCAATGAAATTAATGGTTTGTCTGGAGCCTTTCCACACAGGTCACAATGGCATTGCTAACAAGTTAATCAACCTGCAATTTACCTACAAAGTTGATGTTAAAGACATTTACTACCTTTCACTGTGCGTTATATGCAACTTAAATATAAAATGTTTGTAACAAAGGCACAGTTAAATATAGCAGCAATTTCGCTTATTAAAAGTCACAATTACAATTCTTATCAGTTTTAGACATAGAAATAATTTAGAAAATCTGTATGTCTATAATCCAAAAAGCTAAACTTAGTTCATGGAGTCCAAGTCCATGGAATCTGACAATGACATACCTCCTCTGCAACCTTGCGTGGGTTACTGTTGAGGGCCCATGGGCAGAAGGCAACACCACTCTGGGAAATGGCTCTCTTGAACAGCCCCTTGTTATGGGGGGAGAGGGTCTGCATAGGAATACATACATACAGTATTAAAATTATTATTAATAGTAAGATTAACATGAAAAAGCACCACTTATGACTGAAATATTTGGTAAAAGGTATATTTTTGTTCTGAGAGCAAATATCTAAAGTAGTAACCTAGTTAGTCATAAGGTATAACTAATGGCTTTATTAGGGGTTAGTTAAAGATTTATTAATGCTTCAACAACTGTTACTGAGGAGGATTATGTGCATCAGCCAAATGGATTCTCTTCAACCTGGCAACCCCCAAATCAGGTGTCAGGTTTTTTTAAGACTTTCACCTGGAAGCTAACACTAGCTCCACCTGCAGACTCTCCAAAGATGGTGATGTTGTCAGGGTCTCCTCCAAATGAGCGGATGTTCCTGTGCACCCAGGCAATGGCGGCGTGCTGGTCCCACAGACCGTAGTTTCCTGTCATTGTGACAAACTGTTTAAAATTACATTAACACAGCCAACAAATCTGCTGTCACACAGGCATCAATTGTACTTACCAGGCAAACTAGAGTCCCCTGTACTGAGGAAGCCCAGCGTTCCCAAACGGTATCCTACTGACACCACAATAACATTGCCCTTGTCTGCAATTTTCTGACCACTGTACAGATAGTTGTTTAGAAAATTTGGCCCCATAGAGCCACCGACCATGAAGCCTCCTCCATAGATCCAAATCATCACTGGAAGGTTTGATGAGACTTCGAGAGAACAAGAGAGGCATTTTTTTCTTTTAGATTACGAACAGCTTCCTCTTCTGCATCATTGCTTCTAACATTATTAGATAGAAACACAAAATGGTACCATGGCGACTCTGAGGAACCCAGATGTTGAGGTAGAGGCAGTCTTCACTACCAAAAGCCGAAGTCTGGAGCATGCTGATCTGGAGGCATCTTTTGGCAAACTTTGTTGCCTTCAGTATGCCTGGGAATGACAACAATACTGATCATTCCTTCTTAGCGCTGGACAGGTGATTTTGCCGTGTAAATGAGATTTCAACATTTTTATATTTGTTCTACAAGAGAATATTTAAAAAAAAATTTTTAATATTCAGCTCCGTTTGGTCAAATCAGGTTTGAACCCACCGTCCCAGCCAGGGTGAGGTTTGGGTTTCTCAAAGGTTCCAGGTTTGGCAGCGAAAGGAATTCCTTTGAAAACATCGACAGAGCGGAAGAGACCAAGGGGGATATTTTTTCCCTGAACGCTGCCACCTTCTGTCTGCACCACTCCCAGCTGGAGATATAGTCAAAATCATCTTCAGTGAAAGTATAAAACAGTGGTGCCTACTGTTAAAAGTAAAGCAAATAACACAGTAAATTATGACATTTTAAAGATATATTAACAGGATAGAAGATCTATATTTTATATTGAAGGGTTAGGGTAAGATAGACTGCAAAGTTATCCTTCAGTGTTATGTAACACTATTACAAGTTAAACTGTTGATGTATTTTTCAGCAGCTGTTCAGAAGTTCACATGGATGAAGTAAGCTTATTACAAGTGAAGGAAAACACTGTTTAACAATCATCACATCCCAACAGTGACACAGATTTTAACTGTGCTACCCCACACATCTTTGTGTATGCTTTGTGTATGATTCACATATTTGCATATTCTAAAAATTCTTACAGACTTACAGTGGCTGCTGAGGCCGATCCCAGGGACAGGACAACAGTCAACAAAACCTTAAGTCTCTCCATGGCTGTCCAGAAACCAGTGAACCGATGCCTGTCCTTCTGCTTATATACACAAGTCCCCCCCCCCCCCCGCAAAAGAATTAATGGTAAAAATAGCTGTTTACTCCTGTTATACAACCTTTACATTCACACTTTCACCATCTGGTCCCACTGACCTAGAGCTGACCTCTAAACCTCTGACCCCTGATTGGAAACAGCATCCAGTCAAGTCGAAAAATAAAGTGAAGTAAGCCATTCCACACCTCACGTCATGTTGTATGTCGTGTGTTTCACAAAACACATATGGAATTATTAACCATCTATTTGCACAAGTTTTTTCTGGGGTGCAATTTGTATTCTGGCAAATCCTTTTTTCATAGTCATAAAGGTTCACATGTCCTAGAAAATAGACTACAAGGCTCACAAAGACTCACACGGGTACTCTCTTGATGCCAAATCTAAATTAGAGTGGATTTTATTTAACATGTAGTGGACAATATACTATTATTTCTTACTTCTCGATTACTGAGATAGGGCAGAATTCTGAATACTTTAACATTTTGAAGCCATTCTTCAGTAAAAACTGATCTTTTGGTCTTTGTCTCACCATCTATCTACTCAACCCTGTCTCCTAGAGATTACGTTTTGTGGGGAACTGTAATCATTTGCCTGATTAAGTTCAAAGGCATTGCTCTATTTTGACAGCTGAAATCCCGATGATGCAACTAATCTTTTTTTCAATAAAACCTATAGATCAAACACCGAAAAAATCAGATATCACAATACAGCAAACTTACGAACATTTCACAAATTTATGGTAGTAATAAAGATGTTTTCATCTTTGATATAAGGAGTGAAAATGCTGCAAATGCTTGTTTCACCTTCTTTTTGTAATTGACTTCAATTCTACTATAAAATAAACACAGGGCATACAGTGTAGATGTGCAGAGGTTTAAGACCAGAGAAAGCCCAGTGGTCCATGTAAATTTGGTAATGAAGTCATGGTGGTGCTGATTTACAGAAACAGGTGGAGTAATTCGCAGATTAGCAAGAACACGTGGTCGGAGATAAGATAAAACCTCCAACTCACTCCACACCTCTGAAGTGCTGGTCTTGGCTGAAAAATGAACTTCAGCTTCCTGCCATAACAGATCAATACAAACACTACCCAGGATAACACTGTTGGACAATATACAAAGTACTTCCAGTGGATCAGAAAAGGAAAGCTGTGGTGTAGGTTATATTTTATGTTAATGCTGAGCTGTTCAGGGATTGAACAGCTGATTTAGTTTTTTTAAGAAGGACAAGAAAAATTATGGTTAAAAATGACTCTTTATCTGCAGATACTCTGAATTAAAGAACTCAGCACTGGGACAAGAAACACGACGGAGCATCGCGTCAGTTTAACCTTCTGTAATTACCACTCAATAAATTATGGCAACAATGTAACAGTTGGTTACTAAACACTTCCTTTGTTTAATTAACTGTTAATCATTTATCACAATTATCACAAAGCTTGAGTTTGACTGTGTGTTTTCTGGCTTTGACAGTTAATGTGTACAGCTCCTGTTTGGCAGACAAATCGAATTTCTCACCCTTGGAGCCCTCGACCTGTACATAAATGGGCCATTTAAAAATAGCTTTGACGGTTAAAAAAAAAAAAAAGAAATATGATTTAAGGCTTAAGAAAAGCAGAGAGAAAAAAATGTATGCAATGGGATTCTGAATACATTATGCTGAACAAATTCAAGACAAACAAATAATTGTGTACAAAATGCAAAACCAAACTGCGTAACCTTTTTTTTCAAGAAGAGATTAGTTTAGCAGTATAAGCAGACAGATCGCAGCCTTGCAAAGCTGACCTATTAAAATTATATGCTTGCTGTTAGCTGGTTGCCCAAGTCCACTCATTTTACCTTAACTAATCTGTACTTCTTTGTGTGACAACATGAGAAACATTACAAAATAGTCAACAAAGACTGGGAGCAGGACACATGTGGTTAATAAACTAGCTTATTTGGCAGCTATGCAGATTGCCACCATTAGTCCTGTCACTGAAGCTAACTAATAACCTCTGAAAGGCCTTGTCTGATGTGTCTAGTTCTTTTGTGTCCTGACACAGGAATACAATGGACCCTCTGATTTTGGCAGTAAAAATATCACATGGCCTTGTCTTATTTTCCAATTTTATGGCACCTTGTCCCATATTTACGTGTATCTAGTAAGCAAACAGCCTTAAATGTCAACTGCGATTTTACATGAACTTGAAATAATTAATTAATTAGGCTACCTGTATGCTAGCGAATGCATTTGCATTAGCATTTGCATTCGCTAGCATACAGTTAGCCTAATTACTGCTAACAAATTGATGTGTGGTTTTATCGTATCATATCAACATATTATAATTTTTATGTGTCTGTTTTGCCTTGATTAATTTGCATATTGCGTTTAACACTGCTATCTTATAATGTTTTTTACATTAAAAAAGCTCAACACCAAAATATATTCTTACAGCAGTAGCCTATGTTATCAATGCTGAACCAAAAACACGCAAACAAACAAAAAACTCAGGTGCCATACATGGTGCACAGGTACAAAGGAAATTTGCTTAACTCAATTTAGGTATATTGTAAAATTAAAGAGGCATAGCACATTATAAAATAAAACAAAAAAATTATCATTTGTATTAAACAAAAATTTATTTTTCATGAACCAATACTAATGTGATACTTTGCATCTGCAGTCCATACTGCAGGTGCAAAGATGATTGCAATAGTTCTTTATTCTGAGATGGTTGCTGGTAGGGTGGGCAGGATGCTGGTCCAGAAATGCACATAACGCATTCTCATCTTCTGTCTCACGTAGTTCCTGTCCATCTTAGAATTGATCTCCAGGAACTGGTGTCCAGTGCTGGTGAACGTGGGCCAGGTAGCGGGCACTTTCAGGCCTCCTTTGTTGGGATCACTGTGGACATAAGCAAAAACCGGGAAACTGAATTGGGGCGGTTTTAGTTCTTTTTCACTTCTTTGATTCAAGTTTATTTGATCTCTGCAATGCTCTTATGTCTTGCGCCTGCAGAGATATACCCAGTTTTGGCGAAGTTGGTCCAGTAGGCGATTATGTAGCCAGAGACGTCGCGGTGACGAGGCCAGTATGCCAGTGGTGTGGTGAAAGGCTTTCCGAACACATACTGCAGGTCATCAGCATGGTCAGCTCCCACCCAGCTGGGGTAGGGTCTACCAATGCCAGCCATACGATTGGGCTGAGAGAAGAGGTAGGAGTAGGTGCGGGCCGTTCTTTTGTAAGACAAGGAAAATATAGGGATGTGACAACGAAAAAACACCAGAGAGAATTAATAAAGAAAGAGGTGACATTCTAAAAGCTGAATTCTTGTCAAATCTAGGAGAATCCAAAATAAGGGCAAATGCAGGAGTCTGGAAAAAAAAGACATTTTCCAATTTTCCAAGCATTGCCACCCTGGAGTTAAGGAAAAATTATTCCCGACTTATTTACCGCCTTCTAAAGCAATGTGGAGGTATGAAAGGCCTTATTAATAAACTGACAAGGATATCTCTATTGCAAGATCCTGTTCTCACGTGGCATTGGCAGCATGAAGGTAGAGGGCAGCCTGTGTAGGGACCAGGAAGATGTAGTCTGTTCCAATTTCCACAATGGTTTTCTTGACATCCTCCCAGCTGGGATTTGCTCCCCAGGTTGAGGTGTATAAGGAGTAGGCCTTCTCCAAACCAGCCTTGCCCTTCTCCTTCGTATATGACCCCAGGAGTCTCTCCATATCCTTACTGCATTCAGGAAGAAATTGAAAGTTAGGTCTGATAAAACACCTCTCTACCACCAAAAATGTTTATAGGAGTATTTTGTACAGTATGTTGCTCTGGGTAGATCCATTGCAGAATTGTCAGTGTTTCTCGGTGATCAAATGGCTTACACTCACATAGGGGTCTCGACCAGGGGGGAGTTGATTGACGGGACATCTAAACCAGTGAATATGTGTCCATCCATGTTGTTGACTCCAGCTATGTAGTCCACATCAGCGGCATTGTGGAACAAATTATGAGGCTCATCCGGCAGGAAGTCGCCATCGATCACAGCAGACAGGAGCAGGTTTTTTACAACAGGGTCTAACGGAAGCAGACACAGTCACTTAATAAAAAATATATTAATTGCATGTTTTATACATAACTGGCTTTCCATTTTGTCATTTGCAGATCTGCTGTTGGCTTGCAGAGACCAGCAGTCATTCATATGTTACATACATGCGTAGAAAAAAACTTTGAATATGAAAGACATTGAAACAACAAATAATGTCTAAAAATTTCTATTCTATTGACTAAAAACATGACTTCCATTAAAAAGCCATTACAGTGTGTGTAGGATTTGAGTTTTGGCACTGTGGCAGACAATGTCCACTGCTATGAATCACAAAATGTACATGCATTTAGATGATCAGTGATTGGGTGTGGGACCTCTAGCTCTTTGAGGTCAGCTTGGTGCCTCAGGACCTTTAAGATCAAGTCTCTCTAGCCAAACTTCAAACTAAATTTTGCACCAATTGATAAAAAAGAAAATGCAATTTATCCCCATTTTCATCTAATACTTCTAAGTGAATATTAGGAGTTGAGTGCATCAAGACGAATAGATGGGCCATTAAACCACTGAGCAGTGCTGTGGTATAAAGCGCTGGCACTGTGCCTAAAATCAAAACACAAGCTAGGCTATGTTGTGTAGTGCAGTCCTTACTATCAGGTGAGCTGAAAAGATTGAGAGTGCCAGCCAACGTTAGGGTCACGGGATCAGTCATCTTCAAACAGGCAACCATATTTTCATCAGTGGGGCAGCCGACCTTCAGAGCAACCTGGGGAGAGGGACTCAAACATTTTAGATCGGTTCCCTGAAGATACAAGTCCGACTCTAAACGCCCATCACCTTATCCGAAAAAGATGGTTCAAAGTTCCATAGAGGACGTCAAACATTTTAGAGAAGCTGTGAGTGAAGTACCTCTTCAGCGTACTTGCGGGGGTTCCTGTTGACACCCCATGGGCACAGGGCGACCCCACTCTGGGAGATGGCTCTCTTGAACAGCCCTTTGTTGTGGGGGGTGAGTGTCTTTGGGCAGACAGGTAGAAAAATAGATGTTTTAGTGTATTCTGTAAATGAGGTTAGACTTATATGTACAAATTATGCACTTCACCATCATCTATTTCAGTGCTTCATTCAACCTCTCAGGCGTTTCCACTTTAATGGAACAATAAACAAAATGAGGTAAATGTCCAGAAAAAAGGCTTCTCACCTGGAAGCTAACACTAGCTCCACCTGCAGACTCTCCAAAGATGGTGATGTTGTCAGGGTCTCCTCCAAATGAGCGGATGTTCCGGTGCACCCAGGCGATGGCGGCGTGCTGGTCCCACAGACCGTAGTTTCCTGACAAAGAGGTGGAACAGTTTAGAAAAAGTACAGCATTAACATTTACCTGTCTTTTTACAGTTCGGGCGCTGTTGTGTAGGAATAAACAGCGATCTACCCGGCAAACTAGAGTCTCCGCTGCTCAGAAAGCCCAGCGTTCCCACACGGTATCCCAGCGTCACCACAATAACATCTCCTCTGTCTGCGATCTCCTGCCCACTGTACAGATAGTTGTCCAAGAAATTAGCTCCCATTGAACCTCCAGCCAGGAAACCTCCTCCATAGATCCAGACCATGACTGGCAGATCTGTGGACACTAGAGACCCAAGAGAATTAGGGCCAGTTAAAGTGTTGATTCAGGATGGATGATACTTGTGGGCGTCTCTCAGTCATTTTACCTGAGCGTCTGTGAGGGACCCAGATGTTTAGGTAAAGACAGTCCTCACTGCCTCTGGTATCAGTCATGAGTACGTTCAACTGAAGACACCTCTTCCTGTATTCAGTGGCTTTCAGGATGCCTGACGAAAGGCACAGAGAGTGAAGAGCAGTGAAAATTACCAGGATAAATTATGTATGTTTTCATGGCACATTACATCATACAGCTTAGGCCTTAAGCTGATCCTCATTAACCAATTAGACTATTATACCTATTTCCCACTGAACAATAAGGAGCAAAATTGCCTGATAATCAAAGAAAAATGTAGAAAAATTGGAAGAATATGATTGACAGAGTTGGCTGCTGGGGTTGTGGCTCTTGTTACTATATTTGTTAGTGCTGTGAGTTCTTGAGCAGCAAAGCATCATTACACCTTTTAGTTGACAGTCTGAATATAAAGTCCAGTAAGTGAGAATTTCAATGAGTCTACTCACCGTCCCAGCCAGGGTGACGCTTTGGTTTTTCAAACCTTCCAGGAATGTCAGCAAAGGGAATTCCCTTGAAGACGTCCATGTGATGGCGGAAGCCAAGACGAATGTTCTCGCCCTCCACCATCCCTCCCTCTGTGTACACCACCCCAAGCTACAGAAATTCAGCACAGAAAACTCGATGAGGTAGCCCACTAAAAATTTTGAATGAAAGTCTTTATTTTAAAAATAGCACTACATCCAGTTCTCAGTTTCAGTTTGGCATGCTTTGAACAAAAAATAAAAAGATTGAATCCAACCAAAATTTAACACAGCAATTCAAAGAAAGCATTACTAGTAATAATTTAGAAATAAGAATCAAAATTAAATATAATAATCATAGTATCTTCATTTAGAGTAGCAGCTGAATTTCAGGAAGTCTCTGGATGCAAAAATGTTTTTTTACACACTGAATACTTTTAACAAATCTTTTGTTTTGTTTGGGTTTTTCTTAGATACACAAGAAATAATTTTTTTGTGTGACACTTACAGAGGCCCCAGAGACCGTCTCCAGAAACACAGCAACAGAAACCAAAATCCACAGCTTCAGCATTGTGACTTAACTGTGAGAACAAGGTTGATTGTCCATCAGACTTTTATAAAGGGGACCCCTCCCCTAAACAACATCTGACCACTGTGCAGCCTGTGGGACTGCTTTTCTCACTATTACATAACACATAGTATTTATCCACCCTTTCTCCACAGCATTTTCTTCAACACTTACTGTGGATCATATAAAAAATGCTAACACCTCATTGGCTCTAAAAAATTATCAAATTAAAGCCATTTTCATAGCTTCTCAATAAAGGAGATGGGTTTTTTTTCTTTTTGAACATTGTTGAAGCCTGATGAAAAGGTCACCAGTCAACAGTGACCAGACGGAATGTTTACTCTAGTTTTACATGCAGTGGGAGAGGTATGTCAAGGTTGCGTTAAGTGGGTAAATTGGGTTTTTAAAAAAAGTCATTGGAAGTGAAATATCCATTTGTTAAAAACTTCAAAGACTCACTTTGTCCTTGGACATTCACCTCGGACAACCACGGCGTAAAAATGAACCATTTAGCCCTCAGCCACAACATCTATTGGACCTCCTCATGATGTGGAATATAAAAGGTGAAATATAATAAGTTGAATCCTCTTGAAAACATTATTGGAAATATGACTTTGTTTAGAGCTCAGTAATTAAAGACCAGTCCAGAGAGAATGATGGTGATAAATTAATATTTTCTAGTTTTAAAAAAACTGCTTTCAGTTGATGAAAGCTTATGGTCTGATGCTGGGCTTTAAAATAGTTTTGAGGCATATACTGAGTTAAATAAGTCAGAGACATGTCTACATAGAGAAAGGTTATCCAACTAACCTCTAAGAAGTAGTTTTCCACCTTTTAAAGCATGTATCAGGAGGCCATCCCCTGCTGCATTGACACAGCTGTCCAACTGGACCCAAAGTCACACTGTTGTAGCCAGTTCACAAGTTAATTCTGTTTTATGTAAAAGGTTTTTCCAGTTGAGCTGAGGAACATATTTTGACATTCGGTTTTTGACATCATGTAGGCAGTTATTTAGTGAACTCTGCTTTCGAGGGTCAGTGGATCTGACAGGCAGGTACATTTCAATGTCGTCAGCAAAACAATAAAAAGAGACACCATTTCTATGAATGTTTTGTCCAAGGGGAAACATGTATAGCAAAAATTTAATTGGTCTTGAAAATGAACCCTGGGGCATACCATACTCAGCAGGAGAGAAAGAATACATATAGTTGGTCATAGAGACACAGAACCTCTCATTCCACAGATAAGAGTCATGATTTTGAATGATATCAGACAAATCAATAGAAATATTTCTGCTTTTATTTACATTTAACTAAATCATATCACATTTTACAGAAACAAATAATGCAAAATATAAGCAGTCAAGACTCATGTCATCAAAATGGTTGTCCTTTATTACATGTAATCCAGAATTTCTGTCTCCATCTCATTTTCACTTCCCTCAGATGGCTGAAATTCGTCATCGTCGTCTTCCTCATTCTCACCATCCTCTTCCTCCTCTTCCTCTGCATCCACATCTCTCGCTGAGGATTTTAAACTTGCGCCTCTGCGTCTGCTTCTCTTGGGGACTTCTGGCAATGCTGAGTGAGAGAAGTAACATTAGATAGCAGACCTCCTAGTTAACACAGTATTCAACAAAATGATTTATTTTTATTTGGGAGAAGTCCTGCCCCCTTTTTAACTTGACTTTTCCACTAACCTCAATGTACAGAGTTTTTTTCCTGTTTTTCTTTCCATATTCTAGAATAAATTTGCAAATTTGTACATTTGTGTGTTAGCATGTTCGTTGGTGGAACTGTTCACAATTCGTGTCCACACTACAGCCATGAAGTGTGATTTAGACGAAGGCCCACAAGACTAAAAGGTTTGGAGCCACTTGACCAATGAAAGAAACCAAGCATGAAAAATTACACAGGGCAAAGAAAAAGCCAGTAGGACTGACACTAGCACAGAAGAGGGGCGGGTTTTGACTAACTCTAACAGCGTCACTGGTCATGCTTTAAGCCATGTTGTGTCTACATGGCTGGAAAGTGCTTTATCAGTTTAACTGCTTGAGAAGTTAAAGTGTTCTCACACACACATGATGACAGACAGGACATGGTTTCCAGGAAGGTCTGAAGCTTATTTTTTGTTAAAGATATTTTCCTTACCTGGTTTCTGTGCTCGGACAACCTTTTTGATCATAGCTGAGATCATGTCCCTCAGCTTGTCGGTGGTGCCGAGAACACACCAGCCGTCCCGCTCATTACACACCTGTTCATTACCGCCATTCTGCTCAATCACCTGTTTGATACTGTAAACACACAGCTGCATTACACCCTGACAGTGGTGGAAAGTATATTTACTCAATTAATGTGCGTAAGTCAATTTTAAGGTATTCATACTTTATATTTCTCCACTTTAAATCAGTGGCAAATATTGCACTTTTTACTACACTGTGTTTATTTGATAACGGTAGCTAAAAGTTACTTTGCAGATCAGAGAAATAATACATGATATAATCAACAAGTAACCTATAATATGTCATAAATTAAGAGTTCATTGATCCCTGGGAGTACTATAAGACGCCTACCAGGATACAGTATTAAGTAACTAAAATTCACCCTGACTTTACCAGCTGCGACATTAAATGCATCAATAATTAGAATACAGTAATACTGCCTATAATATAATCTTGCATACAGCACTTTTACTCTTGGTCATTTAGGTATACTTTGATGCCAACATTTTTTTACTTTTACTTCGGTGACATTTCAAATGCATGTCTATGTTAGTGGTACTTTTACTTAAGTGGAAGACCTGAGAACTTCTTACTCCACTGCACCCAAACCAAAGAAAGAGAGAGAAAAATGACCATTTTCATTACAATAATTACTATTTATCTGATACGACTTCTCTTATATTTGCTCTATCATGCTGTAGTGATGGGCTAATACTACTGCTATATAACTAGTTATCTAATTTAATTAATTAATTAAATTTGAAATAAATCTTTTTGAAGAACTTTTTTTTTTTTAAAAAAAGGAGGACTTTTTTTTACAGTATGTGGAAAAATAAAATCTTGGCTTGAAAATCTGGTTTGAAAGGTCTGGGAATTTTCTGATGAAAATCTGAGCCTTTAAGCCGACCCTAAGCGTAAACTTAAGGGCTCAAATTATGCAACATCAACACAACCTAAGTGCCCAGATAGAAGCATTTCAAGTCCATTTCAATGTCAGCTATGGTCAAAAATTACGCAAATTTTGCCACTGAAAAATATCTAAACAAGTCATCATTACAGGATCTCTAAAACTGAGACTAAGATCTGATCACTCCATTTAATTGCATTGGGACAATCTACAGCCTCCTTTTTTGAACTTTTAGGACTTTTCCAGCGCAAACTGAATCTGATATTAGTTTGATTACTTTAAAGCACTTGAGAAGAATAATAATAAGTTGTGTACAAAAAACACTGTAATTTACCTTTCCACATCCAAATCACAGAGCTGGTAAAACATCTGTCTGTGAGGAGGCAGCATGCCCTCTCTGAAAATGTATGATGACTCCTGTGGAGATGACACAGGGGTCAGTAATTATCGCAGCAGATTTATACAGATTTTGTTAAACGAAAGCTATTCATGAGACAATACAATAATAATAAAACCCTTATTGTCTTCCACCAACATGTTAAAAATCTGATCAATAAAAATACAGGTTATTTTAAATAAATACTCTTGTGAATAAAACAAACAAACTATAATATACCACCATGAAATTGTTAGATGGTTGGATATTTAATTCACACCACCTTCCATTCTCATTTGTTGGACACTTCAAAGTCAAAGTAGCAAAGGTGTCAGATCTGCCCCGAAGAAACAACAGCTTTAACCCAATAAGCATATTAGGACCTTGCTCCTAAATAATGATTTCACATAACGTGTCTATACTTGAACTTCACTGACCTTCAGCTGGTATGTGATTGGGGCTGTATCTCGACTGGCACCTGGACCCTCCTGAGCTGGAAGATCCATCACACTAGCTGGCTGGGGACCTGGAAACACACAAGAACACAGCTGTTTTTCCAACATGTTGTCAGTTTACCTTGGCAAAGCTGCAAGGTGGTGGAGATTATTGAGGACTTGTTACTGCCATTTCGTTTAGTGAGTCGGACTTTGGATGACATTATTTTGAATATTAGGATCCACTGCCACATGTTATGATCTCTCTCTCCCTCCCACACCTATTAATTTCCCTGTCTTAAGTGTTGCCCATGCGTATGAGAAGAAAGCCGATCCCAGTCCTCGTTATCTGTATGCATGGACAAGTTGTCGGTGTTCTTTAGGAGATATCAAGCTTGAGGAATCAAATGTCTTCAATCTCCTACCCAGATTACGGCATCTCATGTCTCAGGAAAAACAATCTGGTTTTCAGTTTTATGAGGTCACAGGTTATCTAATGATGTCTAAGCGACTTTAAATAAATTCTTCCCCTCTGTGAGAATTGGGTCTCTTGTGACTACCTAGTTTTATGTGCTTCTATTGCAGCTAACTGTAACAAGTTACAGTAGAAAAAGTAAAGGTGTAAAGAATAAAATTAAAGATGGCTGAAGTGCATTAAGCTCAGCTTCAGTAGCCTCTTCCTGGTAGCTTGCATGCTGGCATATTACTAGGACACTTGAATAGATCTCAGCCATTGTTAACGTTGTTAGTGACATGTGTGCTTCCCTTACTATAACAAGTAAAAATATCTGCTGTGAAAAAGGCTTGTTGACCTCCATATAACAAATAAATACATACATCTTCATACACTCACCCACTCACCTGCTTTGTTGAACGTGATGGGCAGACTGTAGTTAAGAGCACTCCTCTTGGCTTTTACTGGCATGTCAGATAGTGAATAGCCTAAAGGTGGGAAAAAGAGGAACCAGCAGTCAGGTGTTGACTTTTAATTAGGATTCAAAATAAGAAAAAAAAATATTCTACAGTATCACCAAATACTGGCGTTACTACTGGTAACTCTGAAAAAACTCAATGACAAAGTAATTTGGATAAAACCTCCTCATATTCCACTGCTCATTAGCAATCTAAATATAGTCACTCCTGTCCTAGCCTATCTCAGGTTCTTACCATGCTTGGTGCTGCAGCGGATCCTGAAGTCCAGCATCTGGTATTTCTTGGACTCTGTGCTCTTTCGGGGGTCATAGCCCAGCCTGACCCACAGACTTCTCCACGGTCCTGTTACCTGCAAAATTCATTCTGAGGTTTAACTTAAATGTTGGAAAATGACACGTTATTATTCTGTTAAAGTAGAGAATAGACTGCATGGATCACCTTACATATATAAAGAGTGGACAACACAACTTGGACAGTTACAGTAAAATATAATCCAGCGGAGCAGCCCTGCAATAAATATTGCCTTTGTGAAGTATAGAGATTTTGATTTTTTAAGACTTTGACCAAATAGATTTTTTCCATTCTATGAGAGTCTTGGAGCCATAGCTTGTGGAGCTATTGTGTTAGGTTTCATTATGTACTGTATATATTGTATATTCAATACCATAGTCAAAGCAAAATTGTGCAATTTAGTAAGCTTCACATATATTCACAAGATGATTGATTTTTGTGTGAAATTTTCTTTTTTTATGATTTTTCTGATCAGCTACTGCAGAACATGTCCTCACTGAAGTGTTCAATTTCCATTCAAGCATCGCTGTGTCAAAATATATCTGAATGACATTTATTTCTTTCCTCCTAAAATGCAACCTCAGTGTTTACCAGGCTAATTCTGTCCCCTCAGCTCACCATGTAGTAGGCAAAGACAGGCAGCAGCAGTTTCAGTTTATCAGGATGGATGTTGATGTTGGCCTTGACTGCGTTCCGTGACCAGATGGGCCGGCTCTCAAACATCTAGGCACAAAAAGTTTGGTTTGAGATAAGATAAAGGCTCGGAAAGGATGGTAAAGTCATGCCTGCCTAACATTATATAACATCATTTTCCAGCTTCAAGCAGATGTCATTTATGGAGTGAAAACTAGTTGATTTGGATGGTTTGGTTACACTGGTGTAATGACTGCCAAAAATGACCAGATGGGAAAAATATTCCTATGATGTTGCATATCCTCCTTTTGCAAGCAAGTGACCTTAACAGTCAGAGGGTGTGTTATGCTCTTAGAAGTTGGTGATAATAAAAACAAAAGCACACAAACCTTTTTCAGTTGTTCTTCAGCATCTTTGTCAGACTCCTTCAGGCAGACTCGTGTCCAGTTGAGCCTGGCTGCCTCGAGGCACTCAGTGGGCACAGTGGCGTCACTGAAGCTGACGAAAATGGCATTGTGGGGCCGACGAGCGCGATTCAGACCAATGAAGTTCTTCTTGTTGATGGGCATCTGGCTATAAACAGAATGGAGGGGTGATAGATTAAATAAACTTCTGTTAAGATGCATCACAAAACAGTGAAATTACAAACAGATATTATATGCATTAGTCACTGTAGCTGAAACAGGGCCAAATCAGGGTTTCACAACTTTTGGCAACAAGAAATCAAAAGAAGGTCAAATTACAAAGATCTTAGGTTGAGGCAGGAAATGACGCCTTTCCTCAGAGCCATTACTGACTTTTGATAGATGTCGGGCCGGTAGAAATAATCCACAGGACTGTCGAGGCGTGAGAAGATGGCCGGGGGAAGAAAGTAAGGCATGGGTTGCTCAAAGAACTCTTGATTCTCTGATTTGCGAAGAATGATTTTGTCATATAAGGATGTGTCTTTTCCTCCCTCTGAATGCACAGCAAGGCACTGAAAGTCTGCCAGCCCTGCAAAGACCAAACATGTGATCAGAGCAGCAAACCTAAATCTTTTTATTTTTTTTTAATTCTGACCTGTTCAAATCACGTTTCCTTAACGGAGATTTCATTATTGAAAAATACTGATTTCATTCTGTGTATAAAAACCTCATAAGCGAGAGAACAACTGATCTAACCTTGGAATTTATATGTCGTTCCTATGACTCCGAGTACATCCATGTGGATCTCAGCATCCTTGGGGTCTTTTTTTCGCACCCGTCGTCGCACCCTAAGGAGGAGATTGCTCGATGGGAAGCGGTTTCCGCACAGAGAGTGACAGAAAGGATCCTGAGGTCGGTAACGCAGTTCAAGCCGCCGGTTGGGGTGAGCGAAGGTCTGTGGAGTAACAGATTGGTGCGGTTTAACCACAGCAGTGACGGCAGTTAAGACCAGAGCAGTGATAACAGTCAACAGCTCAATTCACATTATTCAAGATTGAACTAACTTTAGGCCTAGTGCCAAACCGTCTGGTGTGTTACAAAACATCCATGTCCAGGGCCCGTTTAACACACATCCTGCCACACAGGGATTCAAGACCCTCATCATCCCAACAGATATTGACCAGTAGTAGTGTTTACTCCCCAAACAATTTAGATTTGTTCATCTAGTAACCATAACAAACTTGTCACACAGTGAACCTGGGGCTTTTGGCGGCCCCTGGCAGTTTGGGGCCCTCAGGCTATTGCTCGTCTGCTTAAAATTACAGCCTTAAAGACAAACAAATGTTTCTTTAGGTGGGCAAACGTCTGTGAAACCCTACAATTTAGTTTATGTAATTTAAAGTGATTGTC
The DNA here is from genome assembly GCA_016859345.1 of Istiophorus platypterus. Lineage (NCBI taxonomy): Eukaryota > Metazoa > Chordata > Actinopteri > Istiophoriformes > Istiophoridae > Istiophorus > Istiophorus platypterus. Next base: position 18,233,364 of record CM029128.1, on the reverse strand, counting down.
CCAGCATTGAATTTGTGAACAGTTTCAGGATTGAACATTGTCTTCAGGCGCACAACGTTACGAGAATAAAAGCCCAGGCCGGGGAGCTGGAGCAGTGCGTCCCGGCCGTGGGTCGCTTACTTTGGACACCGCCTTTTCACCCCCGAGGGTCTCCAGCATCTTGGTCACACTGTTGACCACCGCCGGATACTCCACACACACCAGCCTGTTGTCCCGCAGCTCCACGGCGGACGAGCTGCCGGGCACATCGACATCCTCAGCCCCGCAGGACAGGGTCAGCTCTTTCAGGGTAAAATCCAGCTTCAGCTCATCGGAGTCCGCCATCGTGCCTCCTCCGTGCGAGGCATTAAAGGGAGACCTGGTGTCAGTGCGGTTAAACCCGGAGTCCACACATGGACGAACCGGCTACGATCCTCGCAGCTCAAAATTACCGCAGCACGTGTCCGAGTGCAAAACATCGCCGGGCGGAAACAAGAGTTCACACATAATAGTTCCGAGCGCACTTCTTAAACCAAAAGCACTCCTTCCGCGTCCAGTCAAAAAACGAACATTCAAAACCGAACAATTGGAAATTGTTCTCTTATCTTCTTCTATTTTTTTCTTTATATATTTCACAATATATCAAATTATTAAATACTGTTTTTACATAATGCAAAGGGTATCTCATCCCACTGTTACTTTCTCTATGTTCCCTGACTCTTCTATTGTATGCTCCACTAATATTTGCAGTTTTTTAAAAAAAATGTAAGTGTCCCAGTAAACTCGATATATGTATTGTAGTTAAACCTATTTACTGTTGCTGAGCAGCTTCTGGCCACATGGTGGCGGTGTATAACAAAACATAAATAAAGGTCAATAAAGGAAATTATCCTGCTGCAAGGATAAAATCATACCTCCCCTTAGGTTTAACAGCTCAGGTAGCTGAGTGCTCGGGGACACGCTTTCAGTTGTGTCGATGAATGATGTGTTATTGATTTACATGCAGGAGTGGGTATGTTAACATTTACAAAAAGTATCTTTGTTGTCAGAAGGAGACATCAAATGTTGTCAGAAGGACCTCAGTAAAGAGGATTAACGTGCTGTCCCTCCCTGAAACTGTCAATAGACTGTTGTCCCCTCAGAGAAGAGAGAAGACTGGGGAAACAGATGTGTCAGTGTGTTTAGCGATGCTGTTATATATGCAGTTAGACTCTGATGACCCATTGTTTGCTTTGATTCTAGTTTGTCTTCTTTTCTCATCTCTTTGCAGGAACACAAGGCTTAACGCTAGATTTTAACACTGTGGGCCTGTAGCAATCTTATTTGCACTTTTTGAATCACCTTCATTTGAGTTGGGCTATTTGGATTATATTTTCTTTTCTTTTATCAAATTATTTTTAAAGAACAGTCTGGCATTATGATGAAGTTTTTTTTTTTTTTATAATCTTGTCATGCCAGGTGTCTGTGTGCAAACGGAGCTGCAAGTGCAAAAATGACAGTCTGCTGGAATGGTGCTATAGTTTAATATCCATAAATAATCACCATAGTAGGATGCCAGTTTGTGAATGTGATGCTGTTTTGAGTCTGACTCTTAAGACTGAAGCTTGTGAATTACCAACTTGTTGGTAACACTGAATTTCATCCCTGTGCTTCCAGCCCAAGGAGAGGTTTAGCCTAGCTTATCTTAATGATGAAAAGCAGTGGGTGAAAACCCTGAATATGTCCATTTCACACTGTAACATATTCTTTCACAAATGTAGAAGTAAAACCTATATATATATACAACAAATCATCACTGTTTAAAGTATGTCAGGTCAGCTCTTTTCTAGTGGCTTTTCCAGTTTTGAGTGCTGTTGTACATGTAACTCTTAAAGCTAGCTTGCAACATGTAAAGTAAACAGCAAAGTTTTATATTTCCTAAAAAGCATATTTGTTTTGGCCTGTATAACATTTTTTCCTCTGGCTCTTACTCTTAGCGCTAAGCTAGGCTAAGCAGTTCCTGAATTAGTCTCTGTAATGCATACGCTTGAGTAAAGCAGAATTGTTGTTAATGTTATTCGTAACACCTGTGCTTTTCCTGCTACCACAAATTTAAATATGTACTTTGAAATAGCTTGTGAATCCTCCTGGTTCATTTAATTTCAATATTCATTCTCTCTTTTTTTTCTTTTTTTAGCTCTGTTTTTGGTCTCTACCGATTCCTGAGGGAAATACCTGGCTCATTACCTGCTAATCCTGGTTAATGAGCTTGTAGCTAACTCTGTCTATTATATTAGTTGTTATAGTGTTGGTATAGGGTGGGTTACTGGAGGGGTTGTTTTTTTGAGTTTTTTATTTCGTTTTTATTTTCTTCTCTGAATCTCAGTTTGTTCCGTCAGATTCTTCACTCCACAGGCTTCAACCTGTCAGTGATATTTATTATAGTGGCTTTTACTGTGTTTTGTGTTCTGTTGTACTGGTGCTTCCATTTATGGAAAATATAAGCATCAACGGCATGCAACTGTAAAGGCTTTGTCAATACTTATCAGAACGTCAATTCAAGTAATAAATTGTGACATTCAACCTGCACAGATGTGTCAAAGGTTTATAAAGCTCAGCATTTTGTAGGACGGACATAAAGAGGTGGGGACAGAAGGCACTGACTGACAATCTGTTGTGCGCTGTGGTGAAGTGAAGATTTTGATGATCTTTCTCTACCTTTTGTTTTCTCTCTTTCTCTTAGGGGCGCTTGTACATCAAATATTTGTCTGGCTTTTGGTGCTATCTCAGTCCAGGGCCTGTCTGCTCCTCCCTGCTGGCCTGTTCCAGCCGTTACAGTGTGGCAAGACCATGATAAGGTTATCAGACAGCCGGCATAACTGGGCTCACGCTGGAAGCGCCTGCTACCCTCAGATTTCGCCAGAGCCCCCCCTCCCCACCTCCCACCTCCCACTCACTCTGACTGCCCACACAGCGCATCCCCTCTCTCCTTCGTTTCCTTCCCTCAGCTTTGGACCATCAGCTAGCCATTTGTCAGTTGAAAAGGATTCCTCCATGCATGGCCATGTTTGGAAATGTGATGTAGGCATCAGGCCACACCCACAAAGTCTATCTCCTTTCTATAGGCAAAACAAAAGATGATTATCTGCATTTTTTTTTCAGTGCACTCTGGTAACTTATTCAACAAGTGGCTCTGATGTGAAGATTTACCACCGGGAGTCACGCAACTGCACACACATTCAAATTTGAATTACATAAATGCTAATTAGACTTAGTGCAGAGCAGACAAGTGTCGTCCCAATCGTTTTAGGCTTATGATCCCTGGAACAAAGAAATGTTTTATTTCTCCCAGTTTTAACAAACTATTTATGAAGGCATGAAAATGGAAAAATTATCCAGCAATACGCAAGTCAAGAACTATAACAGACTACAGCCATGCTAGCAAGTTTTGAGCTCAATGCTAACGTCAGAATGCTAACATACATATATGCATATAATGACAATGGTAACATGCTGATGTTATGCAAATATAGTGTTGGCCATCTTTCTTTAGCATGTTAGAATGCTAATATTTGCCAATTAATGCCAAGCAAAGTGTGACTGAGGGTGATGAGAATGTCATAAGCTTCTCAAGCAGTTGATCACTTGAATTATGACCTAATGATGAAGTGACATGAAAAAAATTGCATGGCAATCCAGCCACTAGTTGTTTTGAGATTTCAGTCTGGAACGAGGAAATGGTGGACCAACAGACACTGCCATCCACAGAGCCATGCTGCTGCCATTGTTAATAAAAACAGACTAGGGGAATGTTTGAAGAAATTAATCGTATGTTATGTATTATTAATGTTTTTCTGCTTCCTGACCCTTTTTTTCATCTTATGAATCCTCAGATTTATCTTATGACCCTCTGGAGAAGACCCGACCCCCAGGTTGGCATCCACTGCAGCTGAGTATCTGCTAGAAATGATACAGCCTTCAAATCTTCCAGGGAAATTATTTGCTAAAAAGAGTTCATCTGTTATCAAGCTGTTGTTGCAATTACTGGACAGTTTTAAAAGGAAAACATAGGGACAGAAAGAAGGGAAATATGTGACTTTTGGGTTTACGTCCAAAACAGCTGAGCATCCAGGGTACCCCTATCAGTATAAGCCCCTACCACTGCTGTTTACACTACATCTATGGTTTTTGCTCTGACATATTTTATTGATATGCAAATAAAATTAAAATGCATCTGGTGAGCAATGGACGTAAATAGAACTATTACTGGCTGCTAGTGCTTGATGATGAAGTTAAAGGTCACAGCTGAGAAATTGGTGACTGAAAACAATGTCTGAAGCGCACAATTGTAACTATAAGAATGGATGTTCATAAGTATTCCCTAAGTTGGCAAGTTGTCTTTTTTTCCTGTTCCCTGCATTTGAGTTTTGCTGCCCCATGTGTAAAATAAATGATTGGAGAACCTAGAAAAAGCGACCTCAAGAAATGATCTATTTTTTTTTCTCATCCCACTCGTATGACACTTTGTAGGCGAGGGCTTCTTGAGACGTCACCGCCGCATTTATCTATAGGAGGGCAGGACCACAACGCTGTGTTACTAGCAGTCAAATAGTATCACAGCCCCACACTGTCTGACAGCAGTGGATATGATCATACAGCATCTTCCTGTGTCCTGTGTCATACAGAGGAAATCTGCTGACAGCTCGTTTTTTATATTTGGATTATTCTGTCTGTTTTAAAGACGAAGTGAAGGATCACTGGCCTGTCATTCAACTTTAACACTGACTTTAGAAAAACACAGCACGACTCTGTAACTTTCTTGTGTTTATAATTGTGATTTTGGGGCCTACCTATACTTTTGTTTATTATACAAAAATTTGTATGTTCTGGGTCACTCACAACATTACTATTCTTTTATATATATATATATATATACATAATATCTCTTTACAAAAGCCCATTAAAATCATTTGTGCAATGTAGTAATTGTTTTTCACAAACATACTCTATGTGTAAGCATTTTCTCTTATCTATTATGAGCAGCTCTTGGGTTTATCAGGACTGTTTTTATCATTTAAAAAAGAAATTACACCTCCTGTACACACTTGTAGACCCTGCTCATTTCTAGCAATGTCTTATTTGGTCTCCTCCTTCTGCTCCTGTACAGCTTCAATGTTCTTGCTGGAAATTAATAAGCTATTATCATAACTAGATTCATCTTGTAATTAAAGCCAAACGTTCCTTGGATCCAAATGCTTAACTGTCTCAGAAAATCTCTTGTCATATATTATCATATATTGTCATATATTGTTTCCTTGTATACTGTCAGTTTGAACCTAATGAACCAGTTTCCAGTGAGATTATATCGGATTAAGAGGACGGCAGGAGAGGAAAGGTATCTGTTGTAATGGGTGACAGAAAGTTGTAGTAAAGACAGAGAATCAACACATTCTAATGACTTGATTCCTAAATTGCTGACTCATGTCACATCGAATCAGATTAAAGGCACAAAATAGTTTGATCAGAGAGTCATGGAGCTGTGAAATAGATGTCTAAAACAAATCGAGCTAGAGATACAAGTCGTTACAAAAAGGTCACCATGATGACAGGTATCTTACTATAGTAAATAATTACTCAGATTCCCATGGTGTTTCTTTGATTTCATAGGATCTCCTGCTCAGTTTGTCATCTTTGCCTCAGGCATGTTCAGCCATCTAACCACCCTGCAGCATTTCCACAGTACCAGCCAGGGCACATTTGCATATAACCAATTTGCAAGACAAATTTCAGCCCTGTGCTCGTTTTTTTTTTACCTGCTCTTTGTGTCAGTGTGTTTCTGTGAGGTAGACAGACAGAGCTGTATTTCGATTTGAGTGTATTGGTTTTGACAACACAACACTAATGTCTGAGTCTTAATTTTTTTAAACAGTTGGTTGATCACTATTGCTATTCGTGCTGAAACTTTTTGTGGCGTCAGATTGTGCTGTAACTCCACTGTTCAGGTAGCAACTTGCCGATATGTTGTTAATATTTTAAAATGTATTAAGATATTTCACTGTTAACTCAGTATGCTGCGTCTTTGGGAGACTTCTTCGTACCTTTCACATGCCGAGTCTGAAGCTTAGTAAGAGTTGAACAGTTGGGCAGAAAATCTGGTAAATTTGCAACTTATGGGATACCACAGCACCTCAGGCAACAAACTTATGCAAATGATCAAGGGCTGTATAACCACACCTGCAACAAAGTCTTCTTCTGCTACTTTGTCAGACATCTGTGTTAAAAAAAAATCAAAATGACTCCACTACATAAAGCTTTTCACACCCATACACCTATTCACCGGTGAAGAAATGCTACAGGTGCATGTGGGCCTGCTCGATTTCTCCATTTTCTCCAGTTTTTCCCCAGGCTACCCCACAGCACTGCCCCTCCCCCTTCAGGACCTATGTCCTGTTTGTTTAGTCCCACCCAAGATGATCCTCTGCCTGTTTTTTTGTGCCTGTTACCTGTGCAGGATTTTGATTGCTCTGTTTGCTCACACCATAACACAGTGACAGGTCTAACTGTTGTACAGTATCACAACGGACCCAGTTGCCCTGGTAATATCAACAAATTTTGCATAAGGCCATCAGATTTGTTTGCCAGACAGTAAGCTCTTTGGTCTCTTCTCTCCCCTGTCAAACACTGATTTCTACCCCCAAGGTGACACCACATAGGGAATAAACTTTTGCACCTGAAACTATGTTTCCACATTCTAATTTGCAGCTGATCTAAGCATGTGTATATCAAAGAAAACTTTGTGTCACGTGTTATTTATCATTTATCTGGAAGCCAAAGATAAACAGTTGCACATTTTAGAGAGAGTATTCTTCCTCTGTTGACTTCACTTAAAAAAATCTGAGGCAACCGTTTGACTTAAAAAAATGTAAGTAATGGATAATTGCGAAACTCCTTTGTTTTAATGAAATTGACTTAAATGCTTAATGCTTGGAAGTAACGTTTTAAGTTAATACACTAAAAGGCTTTTTATTTTTACTTAATTAGTTATTAACTTATAATTAATATTTTACCTTAAATGCACAATGGAATACATTCATCAAAATTTAATTTCAAATAACATAACAGCAATAAAAAAAATATATTGTTGACATGTACATACAAAACAATGAATGTGCCAGTTCCTTCCTAAAAAAAACTTTTATACCTCATGTCAAGCTAGTCCCATACTTGAAAATTCATTTGGTAAATTTTAATTTTGGGTGTCAGCTCAGCCCCAGCCAAGTTCGGCTTCACCTGCTGAATATAATTAATACATTTTTAAGTTTCAGGTCATTGGGCCAGACAGGAAACACATTGCCCCTAGTGCATCCCTGACAACACTGTCTTCCAATATGATCCCTGTGTTTGACAGGTTCAGGTGAGGAGAATCCAGATTTTGGTCAACACCTTACAAGTGATCGAAGGCGTTCTCATCGGCAATATCCTCACAGCATCTGAGGGGCAAAAAAGAAAAGACATTACGTGGCCGGCTTGTATTTGTAAGTAGTACTACAATTTTACCAGAGAGCCAAGGATTTTCCTGTGCAGTCTGACCGGAATTGCTAAAAATCCACTGCTGAAATGTAAAATAAAATAAAATTATTTACAGAGCTGCTCTTGAACCTGTTAGAAGCACCTTCTCCAAAAATGACAGGAAGGGCCCTATGAGACAGGGCATCTGATTTCTGTTGGCCCAGTAGTCTGTGATGCAGAAAATACAGAGTACAAAACACACTTCATCCAATGATAGGGAAAAAATGTCGAACCGAGAAAATAGCAGTGTTTTTGACTAAAGATATCTCGGCTAGTCCACACAACTTATCTTTGTCTGAGGAGAAGGCACCTTTAGTGAGATACATGAAAAACAGTGACAACAACATAGAAGTTGTTTTCTTCATCATGGAACATGTTCAGTTCATGCCCAGGTTGAGCGAATTAGTCAATCAGAGTCTGGCAAAATACCTCAGGGCAAATGGGAGATAGTGGTCCAAGCTAAAAATTGATGTATTTAAGTCCGTTCCACTCAACGAAGATAGTAAAAACTGATCCCTTCATATTTGTACAATATACTAAGACTTTTAAAAGTGACACAATGAAACTCAATATTTCTGAGTAATATTTATTAATGAATCTAAGTAGTAAGTAGAAACAAATTTTCGGTGAATGGTGCAGGAGTAAGACCATTTGTCTGAGCGGTGGATGAAATGAAAGCATGAAACAACTTAACAAAATCCTGAAATATTCTTATGTACAAATGAGAAAAAAATAGAATAGCAAAAGTGTCATTCATTTATACATATTTATATAGATTTATAAATATTTTTTGCATCCCAATGAGGTTCCATTAAGTTGAAAATCTGAGTTATTATCTTGAATTTACAACTAGAAGTTGGTCTGACATACCTTTGAAAAACGTTTTTTGTTTTTTTTTACAAATACTGACTATGCTTCAAGTCTGTCAGATTTAAAGGCTCAGGTGAAGATCTGATTTGCCTCGAGCAGCTTAATGTCCAACAGGTTTGGTATTTGAGGAAGGTGGTGAGTTGAAGTAAATCCAACAGGCTGGCTGGGCGTGGTGACGGTTGACTAAGTAATCAATCCCTTTTCCACAGCTTCACTTTAATCCCTGCATCCCATTAGACTCATGTAAAGACCAAGCAGTGACTCTGGATGTATGTAAGGATGTGTGGTCAAAATTTATCATGGTTGACCTGACAGTTTGTGCAATTCTGATTTTTTACTGAGATTGTAGAGCTCGTTTCACCTCTCCAGTAATGACGAGGAAGCTGCCGAGCATCACGCTGGATGGCTTATCTCGCATGGCCATGGCAAACTTTCCTCCATCTGCTTTCTAGTCTGCACTTAGGACTGAATAGCTCTCTGGCCTCGAATTTGCATGGCGTTCCAGGTGTGTTATTTGAATGCATAGTTGCTTCATTACATCCTTTCTCCTGTCCCAAGAGAGACTTTCACCCGAGGCCGCAGTTGTGTCGTTATTCTACATCCTGCTCCAAAAGGGGCGTGTCGCAAAGAATTACAGAGAAATTGCCGAACAGCGAGAAAAAGTGTGTTTGCAGTGCTCATCACATCATCCTAGACAAACACTGTTTTCCCCTCTAGCTGTGAAGGATTTTATATTGCATTTCACCTTGCATGTCTTTCATGCAGTATTTATTTAACAGAACAACTATAGATCTTCCTCCTCAGTTCACCCTTTATTTACATTCAGCAAGTCGCATACAGAACATTTTTTTTAAAATTAACTATGACACATTAAGTGACGTTATATGTTTAACATAAATGACATAAGCATATCTCCCATTCATTCACATGTAAACACGTCTTTGAAAGGGCACAACTTTCAATATATTAACTAAATACATTTTAATCAACTCCTCAATTTTCTTCATGACAGAAATGACATTTTTTTTTAATTAAGTCACCTTCAATCACAATTGGATTTCACAGCTTTCTTATTCTTGTACTGTACCGGTAAAGTCCATCCAAAATATACCAGATATTTAGGTTACATTAATGTCAGCTTATTGTTTTGACAACAATTTATTGTACATATACAAACACTTTGCTACTGTTAAGCTTAGGCCCTTGTGCTCGTTTCTCCTTCACTTCATGCCATGCTGACTCTCGTGGTGCCTTCGCAGATCCACTTTACGCTGGAAGCCCTTGGAACAAATGTCGCATCCAAACGGCTTGAAGCCCGTGTGTTTCCTGCTGTGGGTGATCAGGTTGGAGCTTTGGCTGAACGCTTTACCACACACTTGGCATTTGTGAGGCTTCTCGCCTATAAGATAAGACACATGCAAACAGTTAGAAATCTATAAATCAAACCTTGGATCATTTCAAATGATTTGTATAGAGGAGTTGCAATTTCTTTTTCACCGCTTCTCGAAAGTCGGGTTTGATATCCACACCAAAAATGGTGACAGAACATTTTTACCTTAAAGATAAAGTTCATGCGAATCAATGGTGTGATCCCATTGTTCAGATTTGTCAGACATGTGTGGGCAACAAATGTGGATGGTGTGAAGTTCCTGGTACAGAGCTCGGTGCAAAACAGGAAGGGCCAGATATGCAAATCAACAGGACATTTGTTTAAGTTTCTCTTTCTGATTTATCAGCAGTTATATTACTCCTGGAAACAAATTCTGCATGCTGCACTTGGAAAGCAGATGGTTACACTGAGAGGAGCCATGGAAATTTTTCCCTTTTTTTGACTTGTATCAAAAAAATACGGCCGCCCAATGTCAAATAATCGCCATGTTAGGTCTTACCAGTGTGAATGTACGTGTGTTTCTTCATATCGGACTTCTGGTGGAACCTCTTGCCACAGTACTGGCATGGGTATGGCCTCGTGTCCGAGTGGATGAGCAGGTGTGTGGAGAGAGTGGAGGAGCGCTTGAACGTTTTCCCACACATTTTGCACTCAAAGCTTTTTTCCTGTTTAAAGACAAAAGCACGAAACGTGTCACACACAAGAGCAGGACGTTGGAAATGCTGAGCTTCAAAACTTCATTCTTGGCCTTGGAAATAGCAGTTGATAAAACAATTTCACCACAAGATCCATAAACTGTAGTCGTTGTTGGTGCTTTCAATCAAAACACATGATCTTCAACAGCAGATGGACTTTGTACAGTTTTCAAGGAATTGTAGATGTAAAAAAATATATTTTTTATAAGCAATATAATTTCAAAGCTTGGCTCTGAAAAAAATGTAACTTCTACAATTTAATGAAAACTGGATACATTTCATGTGGAGGACGATCATGTGATGTGATTGAAAGCCACAGAAGAACTATTAAATTGACCTAGTGGTGAGACTGATTTGTGAAGTTGTTTTTATTTAGTTATACACTGTAAGAACTCATCCTGGGATTTTGTTGTAAACTAATAAACTCTAATATTATAGCTCCCTGATCTCAAACCATTTTCAGAAGCTAAAATCATTAGTTCTTGTGACTCTAAGTGTTATGACTTGAAATGATAAGTCGAGGGTCCTGATGAGTGTTTGATAAACTCAAGTTCAAAATTATTTTCCAGCTTCTTGTATTTTGAGTGAGTTGAAGCCATATTTCTTCTTAAATTCTTTTTTATGCATGATAATCCCTGATTAGTATCCATTACTTGTGTTTTAAAGGGGCATGCCATCACTTTTATACATCAAGATTGGTTTTTGAGACTTAATCCACACTAGGGACTAAAAGTCTGAACATCTCAGCCTTTGCTGCTTTGATTCTGAGCATTCAGGTTAATCTTTAATTGTCTTTGAAACATCCTCCAATCTTTGTGAAATTGCTGGAGTCCACCTTTAAAATAAGGTAGCCCATGTTGGTGTAGAGTCACTGATATACCTGAGAGTGGACATTCATGTGTTGCTCCAGACTGACTGCATGACCGAAGGTTTTTCTGCAGATGCTGCAGCCGAAAGGCCTCGTTCCACTGTGCGACCTCCTGACATGAACCTCCAGTCCGTGGGGTGTCGAGAACACCTGACAAAGAGTAAGTCCATCAGTAAAGCACAAAGTGAGGTCCCTCCGAAATGCTTCTACATTTGACATTTTCATTTGGCCTTGAAGTGGGTCTAGTGAAGTTATTTTTATAGGAGAGACAAAGAGAAACTGACTAAACTCAAAAATGATTCAAAATTTGCAGATAATTTGATCTTATCCTACATGTTGTATGTGCAGGCACGAGGCCACACTTGGCGTGTACCTTGTCACAGGTGATACAGTGGTAGGTGTTAGAGGTGGGAGAGTAGTGCGTGCTGCAGTCCAGGGGCTGCTGAGGCTGTGGGCTGCGGCTGATGTGGGTGCCGTACAGATTGCTTGCGTGCTGCAGCACCGTGGGACTGAAACTCATCTGACGGAGCTCGAAGGAGGAAGGCACCGGCTCCCAGGCGTAGGTTTGCTTGTAGTAAGGAGGGAACTCTGCCATGTGAGGCTCTGAGGGTGCACATATGCAGACACAGAAAAACATGTCTTAACCCTCTGATTTAAGTTGCACCGTACTGTAGACTCCAAAGAAAAAATAGATGGAGATAAATGCACTGGCAGCTCACCGGTTAGGAAGTATGGCTGCGTGGGAGCAGCAGGAGGTCTGGTCGGCTCCGGATGAACAGGCAAGGGACAGTCGAGCTTGGCCTCCTCCTTTTCAAATAACTTGTGGTCAGGAGGGGAGAGGTGGCCCTCAGACTGAGACCTCTCTGCTGACTCTGTGCTCTGAGCCTCTGGTGGGACTTCTGCAAATCCATGGCAAATAAAGGTGAGATTGATCCAAGAAAAAGACATTGCAAACCCTGCAGTTCCTTATGGAGGATATTTTGTCCAAATATTTGCCCAAAAATTCAGATGTGTTAGTTACATTCGATACATATCCTTTTTTTGGACTAAAAACTGCAAATGTTAAAAACACAGAACCCTGCTTTAATTAATTATATAAGAAAATGAAAACTGCAAATGTTAAAAACACAGAACCCTGCTTTAATTAATTATATAAGAAAATGAAAGCAGACAGCAGTAGTTTAATTGGTCTTTACATTGTGTCCCTCATACTCCGATTAAATAGTAAATTATTCAGGTCTTACCTGGAGATACAGGGGGCTTGGGCTCGTCTTCATATGATCGGTGAACGTTATAGGACGTGCACCTTTTGTTTTTGACCAGGAATGACCGGGGCATGATGGTCCTGCACCAGACAGACGTTGTTAGAGACACAGTGACTCTTAGACAGCTCGTTAAGGATAAAAGAATCGATGTTTATGAAGGGATGATCAAGTCAACATTGGTGAAAACAACAAAACGACAACAAGACTACAGCAAAACAAAACCAAAAACTAACGAAAAAAAAACTGTCATTTTCCAAAAATCTAATTCTAACATCTTCCTGTTACTTTAATATCTAATTAACATGTATTGAGTCCGAAATTGCAGGTTAGTTACTCCGCTTAATTCACTCTGTCATATTAGTATGTATATGGTAAACAAATGATTTTTTTTTCTTAATATTTTTATTAGACTGAGAGAAAACAAAAGACAAATCACCACATTTAGGGCATTTATACTGTTTGCGTTATTCTGTTATTCATGAAAAAGTCACAAAAGTAATGAAAGTTTGCCCGTAGTTTGGGTTAAACTTATTTCACAGGTAGCGGCTCCTCACCGTTAATCGAACAGGTTCCCGTCGAAGTGGAATAAAAATGTAAATAATTTCCTTCTCTTCTCCCGAGCTGAAGAAAACGCGTCGTTAAATCCTTTCCTAAAAGTCAGGAAAGCAAAGCAGCGTAAAACCATCGCACTTGTTGCTGCTTCTTTTTCTCCCCTCCCTGATTTTCAATCAGATAATTTCGCAGGGGAATCTGAGTGTGGTTTCAACCAATGAAAAGGCCAAGCTGAAGATGGAAATTTGCCTACAAAAACACGGGGCCTTCGCAGTCCTGGTCCAGTTATACAAATACCCAGCGCTCCGAGGAAAAAGTGTCCGGGGTTAAAGGCTCATAAATGTCTGTGCTCTCTAACCGAAGGAGCGTGTATTTGCATCCAACTGCCGATTCGCGCTGATCTTCGAAAGACATTTAATTTAAGAGACAAACCTACAGCTACATTTCAATTTAGCGTTAAAAAATAAAATACAGCAAAAAAAAAAAAAAAAAACAAGTAGGAATTTCTACCCAGAAATCCGACCACTTATTTCAAGCTCACAATGTTTGATTTACAGGATTTACTCTAAGAGAAGTGTTAAAGACTGTTGACTGTTGTCTTTAAGATTTAAGTGGATAAAAGATCATATGAGGCTGTGGCACCGCCAAAGTAACACACACCAAACCAGTCCTGGAGGTTAACACTGTTGACTGTGCGTGCTCTGTCTGTTTTTTATTACAGCATATCTGTATATATTCTGCTATGACAGATTTATCACCGGGGTGCTCCGTTGTCACAAATGCAGGATATTGTATAAAAGAGCAGGGTAGACTGTTATGTTGCAAAACTGGCAAGTTAAATATATATTTTTGGGAGATTAAGATAATAATAATGATGATAAAACTAATGATAAAACTAATGGTAAAAATGATAATAATAATAACAATAATGATGATAACAACAACAATATTATTGTTATTATTATTAATAGTAATAATAGTAATAATAATGATAATAATGATTATGATGATGATGATGATTATAGTAATAATAAACTGATAATAATGATAATTCAAAATAACACAATAACGCAAGAATATTAGTCATTATTATTACTGATGTTTATTATTATTGTTATTATTATTATCATTATTATTATTATGTCAACTTATAAAGTCCTGTTAAAAAACAAAGTGGAAGTCAAGAAAAGGGTCTACAGAAATGGATTTACATTAAGGGACGTAGAACAAGTGCGACATCTGGTGGACAGTTGGTGCATCTTGACAATAGACACTAGTTTTAGGGTTTGAAATTTTATCTTTATTGTTGATAAAAGCCTGAAATATTAGGATGTATTTAAAATATTTTTGAAATATAAATTTACCTTATAGGAAATATTCTTTTAGATGTTAAATTCACTGTAACCCTACTTTGTTAACTTAGTCAGTTAGAAAATACAGTAACTTAGTCCTTTCCAGTCAGTAAACCTACACTGGCTGTTTCTGCAAGGATCATATAAAATATGATGGATGTAACAAACTGGACCATCAACAGATGTTTATTAAAATGTCTCTGAAGTAGTTTGGGAACAATACAAGGTTATGTGACTAACTTTCCAGTATCAGCTTACTCAAATAGTTTTTCTGTGTGTTTACTTTGTTATATATTTACCTTTTGTGCATGTTGTCCTTGTATGTTCAAAGTAATAAGGATATAATGGAGCTCACCAGTCAGATGGAAAGTTCACAATTGAGCTTATTTATGTAGTTTATATGACAGAACTCAGAGACTGAATGTTTTATGATACTTGTCTTTACTTGACTGTGTCTGCGTGTGGGTGTGAAACTGCTGCTGTTACTTTTACTGCCCATAGGTGGAGCATGCTACTGCTGCAAGACTGGAGCTGTGGGTCTGAAACGAGGACGTATAATACACACACCACAGCAGACCTGCAGGTATATTGTCAGTGATAATGATGCAAAGTCGAATTTCATGCAATCAAAATCTAAAACGAATACACGTTCACCTTTAACATTATAATTAATTGCATGGAAGCTTCTTTCTGCCGGGGAAAGACTAAGTGGCCGATATAATAATCTTTGTAATAAGTATAATATCTGAGGTAATGTCTTAAAATTTTGACATCTTGTGTAAAAATATACTGAGTCAGACTCATTACTTTTGAAGTCCAAATTCTAACTTATCGTGACATATATTGTACATTAAAAATGACGAAGTCAAAATGAATTTGAACTACTGTATCATAAATTTTACTTAGAAAAGGGGAATTTACATATATATGTATATATAAGTATAGACATATATAAAATTTGCGCGTGCGCTTTTCACATGTGGGTCACGCGAAACCGCATTACACACACTTCATCCTTCCACCAATGGGGAGACTGGAGAAACAATCATAGCTTTGCAGTAGAGCTCATAGAGCGAAGAATCCGGCGGGACACAAATGGGAATTATACTTCAGAGACATTAGATGTAATTTACCAAACTTATTTTAGACGTTGTTGCCCTAGATGAGTCGCAGAAGTTGCGCCCGCGACCCGCGGGGCGCTAATTTGTGGGATTAGTTTGTATGCAGCCCGACAGCGGAGGCTGACTGCGGTGGGATGGGCTGTGAGGTGTTCAAGATGGCGGCGCCCTGTGGAGTGCAGCTACTCTAACAGGTAAACAGGTCCGATTATTTATATCTAACGCCTTTTTCTTACAGCGAATCTCAACGCACAGGATTTGTTTTACTGTACGGGGGCCGACCGGCTTGCTTTTCTGCCGCCTCAACTGCGGTGACAGGCGGGATGAATCCCCGACCGAGTGTGGGTCGCTGCTCCCAGCTAACGTTAGCTCTCGGCGGTTGGGGCTGGCTTGTTTTCCCCGAAAGAACCCGGTGATGGATTTGGTCGATGTTGATGATTTAAACGCTACGTCGCCGATTAATCTGCGTTTTTCTGCGCGTCGTGAGGCGGCGTTCGGCTTGCAGGAGAAAGGCCGACCACATATTCTTCTAGGTGGATAAAGTACACCCAACCCTGCCCATTGTTCTCTGCGAGTTGTTTACGACAGGCAGCAGTCAGTGGTCAGTCCACATACAGCAGCAGCAGCAGCCGCCGCCGCAGCAGCAGCAGCAGCTCCGCCGCTTCCCAGCCTCGCTCCTCAGCCGACCCGGGCTCCGCACTGCTCCCAGCGCACCTCACCACAGCACAGTGCCCTTAAGGCCTCTCTGGGTTTAATTTGCTTATCTAGTGTCTCCTTATGCATCTCGGCGTTACGGATCTCTTGCAGCTTTTCTGCATCATGCCCCCTTGCTTTTACCTCCCAGCTGCATAAAGCTCGACTTAAGCCTGACAGTTTAGTTCCTGTTGTCACGTCAGTCATTGCTGTCATGTTGTTAGTTTTTTCTTCATCACATAGGCTCTGCTGCCACTGTAGAAATACAGGGGATCGCTAGTTTCACAGTTGTACCTCCCTGACCCCTCTACCACATATGACCGGCCTCACTGATCTTTGGGTTGGTCTCTCGGTTCTGTCTCTCACTATCCAAACTTGGGTTTGGAGGGCTGTAGTCCTGGAGAACACCCCCCCCCCCAAACAAACAGCCAGGCCATAAATACAACAATACTGCCTATAAAATCATTTGCATCTTTACATGGCAATATTTTATTTATTCAGCTATGTGTACTAAATAGTACCTTTAATCCTGTTTGGCTTTGGATCTTTTCACTACCATAATAAATATTGGGTGTTGTTACCAATAATAATACTATTTTGGTATTACAGTTTGAGGGCAATTATTGTGTTTTCTAAAGGGAAAAAAAGCAGTTTCTAACAAAAAACAAGAAAAACTGTGCAGCAGCCTTTAAAAAAATTAAACAGTCTAATATAAGACAGCCTGATCTCCTGATCTAGATTAAGGATCTAGATTAAGGGTCCTGAGGTGGTAACGCAGCCCAAGCCGCCTGTCGGGGTGAACCGAGGACTATCGGATTTTCAGGGAATATAAACCACTCTCAGATTAATGCCTTTTATCAGAAGCTCAAAGAGCTCAAATGTCTTCAAACAGCCTGTTTAGTTTTCTAGCGCTGAGAAATTTCAAATGCTACCCACCAAGCCCAAAGTGTTAATAGTTTCTTCTTTTTGTGATTGTGGGAGGTTGTTTTTAATTCCAAAATGTGATCCACATCTTTTTGCATCGTTTAATGTATGAAATCAATTGCCAGATTTCTAAAACCCTAAGGACTGCCATCTAAAAAATGGCGCTTCCAATTGGACTACCCGTTATCATGTCACCATAATATAAAAATACAAACTAATACACATGATGTGATTTTTAATTTGACGGATATTTTGATAAATATCAGACAAGACAGTCCTCTGTTTACTATGATATAATAATTTGCATATTGCCCAGCCCTCGCTGCGGTTTTCCATCAGTGATGGAATAGGTACTCTGTTCCCAGTGTATGTATAGACTCATATTTGAGTTTGTTGGTATACTAAATTAAAAACACTGAAATATTTTATGTAAGAATATATGTATAGTAAGTTAAAGGTTGGCTATTGTCTCTGAGTTTATGAAATAATTTGTGTATCCCAAAGCTCATAACCCTTTTATTGCTGAAAAAGATGAGTTGATTAATCGATTAGTGGATTAAAAGAAAAGTAATTGCCAACAATATCTACTATCTCTTATCATACTGAGTGATCATTTCTGACCTTTATTAAGCAATAGGGCCAAACAGTCTCTGATTCCAGCTTCTCAAATCAGACAAGTTGCTGTTTTTCTCTCTTTTACATCATTGTAAATTGAATAAAGCTGCAAAATGTCAATTAATCCATAAATTGACCAAAAGAAAATTAAACAGCCACTTATTTGATGATAGATTAATTGTTTTGGATCCATTTTAGGGAAAACAGTGACAAGCATTTATGGTTCAAGCTTCTCATACTTGAGGATGTGATGCTTTTCCTTGTCTCAACTTATAGTAAACTACTAGAGATAACTAGACTGTTGAAGAGAGTAAAATAACATTGAAAATAACTGAACTTCAGAATGTAACTGTCAGGAGGTTACTGCACTGTGGCAAAATGTGATAGGCATTACTCAATTTTGGACATTTTATAAAACTAAAAAATTGGATGATTGGAAAGAAAACAGAGTAGTGAATAATGAAAATAATGTTGTTTTTATAGGCCTAAACCCTGCTTCGTTCTACAAAGCACTTTAATATTTCTGTTTCCTTTTATCTCTTGTAACAAGCCTCTCTGCTAATTGAAAAGGGCTGTTGGGTTGATGGTAATCATTTCTTCAAATGGACTGAGCAGGCTGTTTGTCTCTTTTATGAAACAGCTTTAAAATATTCACGCAGGAGAAAAGGAGCCTGTTGGCAACGGCTCACATATAGCCAAATGTTATTTCCAGCGTGTATATAGAAGTGCTCAGGCTGCACAAAGGTTCTTTGTGTCCTCCTGGTTGTTCCCAAGCTGCCCCGAGAACCACACTGAGGGTGGCTCATGTTTGGGCCACTGACCTGTCCCTGCAAGAAGAATCCTACTGTCCACACCCCAGCTCCCAGCAACCCCATGACTGGGCAGTTAATTGATACCCGGGAGACAAATGGTTTGTGACTTCATCTGTGAATCAACAAACAGAAACTTATTCAACCTTTTATCACTTTGTTTTGATTTTGTTGTGAATCAGAGGCTCGAGGAGGCTAATATCGTCATGTTTCTTTCCGAGAGGGCCGTGTCTTTAGCTGACATATGACTTAATTGGAATTAAGATGAAATTCACTGCATATCGTCCATGTCTTCTCTCATGTTATAAACGAACTCCTCTTATCTTGGTTTTGGTTACATGTGACAAAGTGTTGAAAGATTCAATAGTCTGCGCTGATGAAATAGTTTGTAGCCTTTAAACTTGTTAAAAAAAAAAAATCCCACATCCACCATATTAGGATTCTACTCATCTTCTAGTGTGTTTGCTTTGTGGCCAAAGTGCTGAGAGGAGATATTAAAAACTGATGTGATCTCTGGTGCTGATTCATTACTCCTGTGGAGGGAATAAGCTGCTGGGGGCAGACATCCTGATGGTAATGACCTGTCTATCAGGATTGTTTATGCCTGGATTCCAGGTGGAAATTTGCATGGCTCCCTTTTACTTTAAATGACTGACTAAATGTATCATTGAAGACATTAATAGACTAATAACCTGAAATGGTAAACACATTAGGCAAATATGTATGTATGTTTGTTTGTTTGTTTGTTTGTTTGTTTTTTAAAAGCAAAGCCTTGCTGGGGTTTAATAGTTGTTAAATATCCCTCATGAATGAAACTCGTCTTTCAAGGCACTGATCGTAAACGGAAAGGATTGAAATAAGTTGGCTTAAGCAGGGTCAGATAAGGCGAGGGTCATTTATTGGGATCTGTCACACTGTTTAATTAGAGCTGGGAAGTTTTGCATCTCACTATTTGATTAATACTTTTTAAATCTGTTCTCTAAAGTAGCTTTGTACCGAATAAGTGCAGTGCTTTAGGTCTGTATTTGTTTGGGAGGCTGTGTATGGTTCAGTTATAATTCTCTCAACATGTGAACTGAACACTAGGATTGGTATGAAAAATCAGCGATGAAACGTGTGTTTTTCTGTAGGTCACATATAACGGTAAATTACATCCCAGCTAGTTAAGTGTTGAGTGCTTCACATGTTACGTGGTGTTTTTCAGTGGGTAACGCATAAACGCCTGCTGATTTTCTACTCTCCTGAGTAAAGATACTTTTATTTTCTCCTTTCAAGGAGAAAATTATGTAAGCCCTCTTTGAGACATTTTGATATGTCACAGAAGGAAAACCATAGGTATAAAAATTTAAATGGGTGATTCCATTTCGCTTCTGCAGGTTCAGAAGCCTGGTATTGTTCATACTGGCTCACTGGGACCCTTCAGTTGAATAACAGTAACCATGTGAAATGTTCTTAGTAACACCCATTCTTTTCCCAAGTAGAAATGTCCCCCGTGAAGAAGATCTATTCTTGTTAAAATAAAGTTCATTAAGACAAAATAATCTCAACTCAATGTTTACTCAGCTTCAACCACATCCTACAGTCTTCATTAGCAGATACAGTTGGCTTAGTTACTGCTAAGTTGTTTTCATGCTCTTTTTTTTTTTTTTTAAGAAAGCACTAATTGATGAACACAATCTTTCCAGACATTATAGTTAAATATTCCTTAAATTTACATGAAAGTTTTTTTTTGTGACTTGGGGCAGTGCAACAAGCTATAAAGATAAAACTAATGTATCATAATCTTGTAAAATTGCTATGGCAAGCATGTTAGCGAACAGTTTTTTAGAGTGTTTTCACTGAGAGCAGCTGCCTCCTGCCACTGAAGCTGGTGAGAGTGAACTAAAACGATAAAGTTGAGGATCATCAAACCAAATCAATGAGTTAAGACTCTCAAACACTTGTTATAGCCGTAGGGAAATGCAGAGTAAGTGACAACTCTCTGTGGGGTTGTCACTACAAAAAATGTTGCGCTGTTGGACTTTAGGGATTTAACATAAGGGGGCCTCAGTGGTAGTAATATGGTATGGACAAGTGCTGCTCTTTCACTTTCCCCACTCACTTTTACTTTGTCCTATCATAACCCTGCCCCTCCTTTATGACAAAGTATGACCTCACAAAGATGTAATCTTTTCTGTTCATGAACAGCCCTAGGCCTTTTTTATTGTTCCTCATCAGGATGTCACCAGTAGCCGACCCATTTGTTCTGCAACTCAAGGAGGGAGTTGCATAGCAAATATAATGGAAATCATCTGTGACATGAAAATTAAATTGCACTAAAACCAAAGCTTATTTAGGATTTTTATACAGAATTCAGTAACACTGATATGTGCAAGTCTATAGCAAAAACACTGTTTTTTATGTGTATTACAACTATAAATTGCAGAGAAATATGGAAATAGTGTCTGTGATAATATTATCTAATGTAATGACCTCATGGAAGAATGAAGCGGCATTCCTCTGAAAGGATGATCTCTCAAGACCATCGTATCATATCTTCCAAAAATGTAGTTCGTTGGGACCTTATTTTTTCATGTCTGAGTAAATAAGATGAAGTTACATCATTATGGACAACATTTCAATTGTTTTTTTCTGATTTGTAGAAACGGCTCAAACCCTGCGTTCCTGTATAGAGTCGCTATTGTCATGTGAACATTAATCCTAGATCAGACCTCTTACTAATTCTGGAATATGTCTACGAATTGGTCTTTGGGTGATGCAGAGGTGCCTGGAGACTGTATCGGAGGGTGGCCCCCAGGAGTCCTCCAGGCAGGCAGGGACGGACACCGTGAGAGACACGCTGCCTCCACCTCCAGCACTGCCACCACCATGGCCAGGGAGCAGCCCAATGTGGGGGACCTCCTCCCACTCCTGGAGACCTCCGACCTCCACCAGCTGGAAGAGATCAGAGGCCTTATCAACGAGCAGCTCAGCACCGGTAGGGCCGCTTGGCTTGATTTAACGTCAGCATGGTTTATCTCTCTGTGCCCAGCTTTTATGGTGAGCTATGAGACAGTGAAACCATACTTTGGCTTGGCAAGTATATGAAGATTGCATCAGACTTTTTTTTTAATGTCCTTTTTAACCACCTTTCGAAGAGTCATGGTCTTTCAACATAGATTACCTAATTTATTTTGTCTGCCCCTCTTTCTTTTGAAAACTAACTGGATCTAATTATTTTTCCTGATGTCGTCATAGAGCGAGGGTCCATGCTGCTGAACGGGCTGGTGGACTACTTTTTGGAAACAAATTCTGCCCAGGCCATGCATATTCTGTCCTCAGTCAGAGAGCCACATGATAAGGTGAGAAATGCCCCAACATAATCCTCGCCACACCAGGATTTAAAGCAGCAAAATCAATTAATTCCAATGGAAACACGGTGATCAGAGTGATCTGCTCTATGAGGAGAAATTAGTTTGCATGAAAATTCAACATAGAGCTCAAACTCATTTGAACTCTGACACGTCATTTTTGCAAAATTGACCAATAGCAGGTTGTCTTGACAGTGCTGAGCTTTGAGGTAATGGAGAGCTGAAGCGTCCAAAGCAGAGGAAGCTACCTTACCATTCACTTCTATGTAACCTCCTCTGTGGGAGTAAAAACTATCTGACATGGTTGCAGAGTTATGAGACAGGAGTTGATGGTATGGACGATGATGGTAATACGTCTTATTAAATAAGGTGATTAGTGATTGAGCTAAGCTAATGCTTGCTGTCAATCAGTTAGCAAACCTGTTAGCTTGAAGGAGCTTTATTTTCCCTCTTGACTAACTTTTTGTTGAACAAAATGTTGTGCAATAGTGAGCAAAATGCCAGGAGGAAGTAAAAAGAACTGTAGAGAGTAAATGGAGAAAAGCTCCAGGAGCTGTTGTGACTGTCTAGCGCTAGCTAAGCTGGGTGAGCTAAAAAGTTAATGGTTAACATGCCAGCTACGGCCATTAACCAATCAGGCCTGCGAGTAGTCACAATGTCACTAAGCTCAAGCCCCCACCTGTTTTGCACGAACAAGTGAATGGTATTCTGTTGTGCGACTGCTGCTTTACTCTCAGTATTTAAAACCAATTTCTTTACTAATAAACAAAATGTAAATATGGGCATGTGAACTTAGAGACTATTTAGTAAAAATGACTAGTGAGAGGAAGAAAGCAGTATTGACACATACTCTTTAGATGATTGTATATAGTCTGCTACCTGTCAAAATGTAATAATTTTAAGTGGAGAATAAACTGATACGCTAGACTGGTCAGTGATAAAGTTTTGAACATGTGAAAAAATAGGCATTGATGCTGTTGGTGGTCTTGCCCTCAGCTGCTAGAAATTGCTTCCATCTTGTTGTTGAACTGTGTTTTTGTGTTTGCATACTGCCATAGCAACCTAATACATGTGAAAATATGGGGCTTTGAGGTCGTCATAATTATTTCTGTGGCTTCTGTGATTTTATTTGCATGTGATTGAAGCATCCATACCATCCTGATGTTTTTGACTTCTATTAAAGAAGTCAAAATAGCATCACAGCGGGGATTTTTAGCTGTTGATGTTTTCTGCAACCTCAAATGCACTGCATCTTATATCATGCATATATTTATATGCAATATCTAGATAAGTAAAGAAAAAAAATGCAATTCTGAATCACATTTCATCCACCTTTGTCCTTAATTAAAAGGGAGACCTCTAGCTACCTTTTAACCCAAAATGATTGTGTTAAATACACATCTACCCCTGCTGTTCCCCCTCCCCTTCTTCCCTCACAGCACCTTCTGGACAAGATGAACGAGTGTATGACCAAACAGGCCTGCAGACTGCCCACCCTCACCCTGCTTGGCCATGTAATCCGCAAGCAGCCGTCCTGGATCCACAAGATTGCTCGATACCCTCTGCTGCTCTCGCTGCTCAAATGCCTAAAGGTAACGGCCTAGTTATGACTAGTTATGACTCAGTGAACAAAGAAATCTCCTTGTCAAGGCTTTGAGAAGTATGTGGATGGATGAGGATTAGAGGTTTCTCATCCAGCTGCTTTTTAGAATTTATGCAATGTTCGGTGACTCTACATTTAGTCATGTGTTCTGTTTGTTTTGGGTTTTCTTTTTCTTTTATATTATTTTGCAAGGTTCTGGAGGCCGATCAAGTAGTAGGCACATTGATGAACAGCTCCTTAAGGGAATATTATTTTGGATTAGTTTCATTTGCACTGACCCTTGGCAGCTGGCTTCCAAGCCTCTATGTAAAACTACAAGAGATGAAGCTTTTATGGACTTAGTTTTTAATAGCGGCAGGCACTGAGAGGGTGTTGTTGAACTATATCCTTGCAGTTTTGATGAAGTATTTGATTGATTAGCTTTGTCAGTCAGTGCTCCTCAGAACACCACTGCTTGTTTGTCTACTCAGACTGGAGAGAAGTTTGCAAAGTTGTCATTCAAACGTGTGCTGATTAACCCTTGATTAGATTAAGTCTTAACTGTGCTACCGGCCAGGCTCTGGAAATGGTAATATCAGTCTGTTGGTCCACTGCTTTGGTGCATAATAATAATATTATAATAAATATTTACATCCCACTCAGGATTAATGTAATATTTTTTGCAGTTGCTTGTGTAAAAGTGCCCACAATTTCTTGATCTTTCCATTAGATGAAAATTTTTTTAACATTAGATCAATTTTATAAATGTTCCTCCTCAGTATGATATGTATCAAGAAATGGTGACTGTCTTTGTCAAACCATCATTAATTAAAGGGTCTTAATTCCAACCTTTTAATGTTTGACTTTGTCCTAAACTCTAATAATGGAATTTCCTGGCAGACGGATACAGATGTAGTGGTGCTGATAACCGGAGTGCTGGTACTGATCACTCTGCTACCCATGATCCCTCAAGCTGGGAAACAACACCTGTGGGAGTATTTTGACATCTTCGGCCGCCTGGCATCCTGGAACCTTAAGAACCCTGGTAAGAACTTCCCATCTTGTCTCAAAAAAACATGTCAGTGCAACAATACATTTACTTGTTAAAGGAAATGATCATTTATGAGTAGAAAGGAAGCGATAGTTTTGGAGTTCCTTTTGAATATCAGACTACATTAGTAGTTTTACGACAGGATGCAAAAGGTTTTGGTATTTAGCAACTTATATATCATATTCTTTAATTTAATAATCATCTTATCAGAAAGTCACCCAGCCTCAGGCTTCTGGAAAGATGTTTACACTCGAGTGATCTAGGCTGTTAACTGGAGTATGGAAATCTAAATTTGTTTAAAGGGGGAGTGAGTCTGTTCTGACAAAGCCAGCCAAAAACAAACAAGACTTGCTCTCTAACTGTGTTTTCCAATTATCTTGCAGTCTAAGTTAAATTTGTTTCCCCAGAGTTCACATTTGTTTTTTGTTGTTTTTTTTTTTTTTTTACACATTCAGGGCATGTTTCAGAGGTTTATCTAATCCACCTTCACGCCAGTGTCTATTCACTCTTCCATCGCCTCTATGGAATGTACCCGTGCAACTTTGTGTCCTACCTGCGATCCCATTACAGCATGAAGGAGAACATGGAAACATTTGAGGAGGTGGTAAAGGTGAGGGTATCACCCCTGCTGCCCTGCTATGTTGCTTCTTCATTAGAGTTTGTGTAGAAAAATGATCACTGTTGTAAATGTTATGTCCAATCTTTGATTCAGCCGATGCTTGAACACGTTCGTATACACCCTGAACTGGTGACAGGAACAAAGGACCATGAGCTTGATCCCACTAGGCAAGTCGCATGCTATTCTACCCAGCAAAGGAAAAATTTGGTGTTTAAACGTCTTACCCAAGTGCACTGTGTCACTTCGACTAATAGTGCTGTGCTTTGTTGCAGGTGGAAAAAGTATGAAATCCACGATATTGTCATTGAATGTGCCAAAGTGTCTCTAGACCCCAAGGAGGCCTCCTGTGAGGAGGGCTACGCCACCATGCCTGAGAACTTTTACCCCCAAATCCACATGCGACCACAAGACTGCACTTCAAGCCCTTACACAGACCTTCACAGCAGCTACGGTCAGAAAACACCTCAGACATATGTATAGAACTGGAGCTGGAACACTACTGGATTTTTAAGGATGAGACTGATGTTAAAATTTGAGATAAAATCTGATCCATTGATATGAATTGTTTTTTGGCTTATCATGTTTTCCCATGGCATTATTAATATATATGTGCCATTTTTGATGGGGCTTATACAACTGATTAATCAATTTCTCATCTAGTTAGAGTTTGGAATTTTATGGGCTATATTTAACATCCCAGATGTATTTTAGTGTTGTATTTTATTTTTTCTTACTTGGGAAAACATACAGTAGGAGTGGTTGATATTCTTTCTTATATGTTATATTGCAAATTCATATATATATTTTTATACTGAGTAGTAAAGTAAAAGCTGAAGCCCTTATAAATTTACGAAAAGGGGTTTCCTCCAATGAAGAAAATTCCTCTTTTTTCTTTGTGATTCAGTTGTTTATCTCATATTAAACATCTGTTTTCTAACAAGTTTAAAGGACAAAAACTGAACAGTTGTGTCCAAAAGAACAGAGAAAGAGACAGCACATTGCCTCTTTGGAGACTGATCAGATTGTTTGTCTTCTTGGCAATAGGAAGCTCCTCTTCGACCCCGTTCTCAACTCCACGCCAGCCGCTACCCCCGCCCCTGTCCTTGCCCCCCTTCTCAGGGACACAGTCCTCCAACCGCAGCCCACAAACAGCCAGACGCCAGGTGAGGTCATCTGTAATCTGGTCAAAATGCTGGTTTAATACACTAGACTGGTCAGTAACTGATGATCACAGGGTAACACTACATCAATAAGCTTCTGTTTGCTGATAGCCGTTGTACACGGTACCATATTTACACTCGATGTATCACCTAGCAGATGTAGTGAGTTGATTGTTTTCATCCAAAAACTCCACAAAGCCCTTAATTAGAGCAACCACTGTTAGAGCAACCACTGCCCACTACGTTTTGTAAGACACAGAGTGAACGTGAGTGTACAGTAAGTTTTTGAGTCATCAAAGTCAGTGGGTTTGCAGACAGTTGAGTCAAGCTTCAGGAATTACAACAAATGCCCCCCGTCCTTGTCCTGCCACCTCTCTGTAGACACTCCCAAGTGTGGGTTGCCTTGGAGATACGTCTCTCCCTTTCTATTATTGGACCACGTGAGGGAGGGGCCGGGGTGTTTTTCTGTCCCCTGGGGTCTATCTGAGGATTTGTCTTTGCAACACAGCCAGACGGGAAGTCTGGAAAAAATGGGGGACCCGCCATTTTAGGAAAACTGTAAATTTAAATGGGCCCGACTTTCTGTTGTTGACCTGGTTCTTGTACCGTAAAGACAAATACTCATTCAGCCATTTTTCTGGCACATCAGTTAGAGTGGAGACATGTTTGACTGTTTGGCAAATGTTTGTTTTCACAGACATGCCCTTGGATTAAAATACTGAACCTCCACCTACACCACTGTCATTACTAAGTAAATTAATGTTGAAAAAACATATTTAAGTGTAGTCACCATTTCCATATAAAGGCCTGAATCCCCACGAAGTAACTATAGGGTGAAAATCTCAGGATCTTGAGACAGTTTTGATACATTTTGAGGTGTAGTATAATAGGAATATAATAGGTGTAGTAGGTGTAGTAGGTAGTAGGTGTAGTATAATAGGAAGTAGTCCTCAGTTATATTAATGACATTAAAACAAGTAACTATGCAGCAAACTTTTTGGACAACACTCTCCAACTTGAATGACAGCTGCACTCATTAAATATATGGCATTTGTTGTGTGAAATAGCACTACTTTGTGTGAAGGTTTGGGTTTTAATTCATAAGTTTTTATTAAGTCAGCAGAGGTGATCTTTTGTTCACACATGAAACAATGGGGAAAATCCTGTAAGTACACATACTCCTGTCTACATGATGGATTGAATATAATGAAATTAAACCTGGTGACCGATAAATTTTAATTTTTTTCTTTAATTTTCCAGTAGCTGCCCTTAATGGCAACATTTCCTTTCAGTTTTTAAAGAATATCTGTGAGTCGTCTTTAAGTTTGACGGTCAAAAAATCAACAGTGATTGAAGAAGTTTGTGGATTTGGGGCCAAAATAATAAAATCTTTTTATGTGTGCAAAATAGTTTACATGCAATATTTCCTGATCCATTTCTAATAGGATGCACAAAAAATTAAAAAGAGAAATGTCCCTTCTCATACACTCTCGTGGATTATCCTGATGAGAAGGACTAGTAAATTTCCATTTAGCCCCATTGTACTGAGGTAAACACAACCAGAACCAACCAGATAAAACCAGAGCTGTTTGCAAAGGCAGATACCACTGCGATTGATATATATTTTTTTTTTAATTTGGCTAAACTGACCAAGGACACGTGAACACAGAGGGAAATAATTTCACAGGTTCGGTCTGTGAAGGCAGGTGTCCCATACAGAGGCATACAGAGCAGCACAGCAGACTGAAAGGAATAGTTTAAGCATTAAGGCTGCAAACGGGAAATGGAATAGTTAACATGTTTACAGTCTTAATGCTAAACTAAGCTACCTGGCTGCTTGCAGTAATTGCAGTATTTTGCATACTTTCCATCCAGTTCTCGGCAGGAGATCGAATAAGTGTGTTCCATAAGTGTAAATGTATTCCTTTAAGGGCAGTAGAAATTCAGCTGACTTTAAAGTTTTCGTCCTTCTGACATGTTTCGTCCGTCAGCTTTGTCATAATTTTGCTCTTTGGCCTTTTGTTCTTTGCAGAACTCCACCTGTGAACTCAACTCTTCCTGCGGTGGGAAGGACCCTCTGTGGAGCCCCTCGTCATTGTGTGGCATGGCCACGCCCCCTTCCTCCAGGGGGATGTCACCCAACTTAGAGCTCTCCCACAGTGCCTCACACCTTCCCAGCCGCTTCCACTGCACATCAGGTACAGGTTACATCATTGGATAATATTTCAGCTCGGCTGTCAGTGTGCTGTGGTTTTGTTTTGTTTTTTTTTTCTTGTTGTTTTGTTCCTGTTTTTCTTTTTTTAATTTTTCTTTCCTGTTGACTGTTGATTTAAAAAAAAAAAAAAAAAATCTTTCTGATCTGAATAGGTGGTAAAGGAACGCCGGCCTCCAGCACTCCAGCCACCTCTTCCCCACCTCCCACCCTATCAGATGACTTCCCTATAATCTCCTTACCAGCCAGCACAGTCCAGTCCAGTCCACCAAGAAAGGTATGCTCTCACTGAAAGACAAATTCTGCAAACAGACTTTTTGAAATATTTTTATAGAGCGGCAAAAGATAAAAGAAAATACTATTTTTCCAAAGTTCCCATTAGCCAAATTGGATCCTGCTAGTCGTATGTTGTTTAATTAAGAATATCCAAACAATTATGACAAATATGGCAGCCATTTCAAATTATCTTGTTTCCATCAGCGTGAAAACTAATTTTTTTTGAAAGTTAGAAGCTAATTGATTTTTCAAATGTGGTTAAAGTGATTAATTTTGAACTAAAATTCCCCGTTTTCATCCAAAACCAGTAATTCTATTTTCATGACATGTCAGTACCAGTGCTGACCTATTTTGTAAAACAAAACAGGTCAAAAGACATCTCAAAATCAAAAAAACTGAGATCTGAAATAAAAAGTAGATGAATAGGAGAAAAGAAAAGGGAATCATTATAGTAATGTTATTGGAACTGATTTTTTATATATATATATGTAAAAATCTAAACCTTTATCTGTCAGTCATCCAAAGATCATGAACTTTTGTACAAAAAAACAGTGGCTCACTTTTTTAATTTTACTACTTATTTATTTTAATAAGAGTATCTAATTGTGACCTGCAGGTCTTTAAATTGTACAAGTAATCCTACAAGTACCAGAAAGCTGGAGAGGTGGAGCAAGCCACTGACCCGTTATCTGTAGTGAATTCATAATTAAGTTGATAATAAAACTACTAACGCTGTGATTCTTCAGGATCGTCGACAAGGAGACGGCAGCAAACCTGCATTAGTGAGACAGGAGCCAGTGAAAGACGCAGAGAAGACTGCGGAAGTGACAACAAATAGAGGTTAGTCACTACTGCAATTTATCATATTAAATTTAACAGTAGAGGTCTTCATGGGTTTTCACAGAACTTAACAGAGCTTATAGTTGATCCCACTCTGATTCGTTTGAGACACATTGACAAATAGAAGTACAACGCCCCAGTCATTGTATCGCCTATACAACAAGACTCTACCAACCAGATTACACTCATTATAATTTAGACATGACCCGACTGAGATCTCAGGTTGGAAGGCCACTCTTTGTGATGAAAAATGATGAATTATTGGATCATCAGTCTTAATCTTAATGAGCTGCAAATCACCTCCACAAAGAAAGCCATAATACATTTGTAGTTTTAATGTTGTGTTCTCTTTGGCATCGTACCCACAGTTGTGATCCAATTTGATGCATTTCTCCATCAGATGCAGGAGCTGCTGAGAATGTCTCCATGACCTTGACAGAACTGTCGGTCTTCATGAAGAAACAGGAGCTGGAGCTTCAGCTGAGAACAGAGAAAGAGAGGGAAGAGGGTGAGTTGTGGCTTTAGTATAAATCACAGAATCAGATCCAGTAACTTTGCGGATACTCCTCTACACAAGGCAGTCACAGAATGACAAAGTGATCCTTCTGAAAGTTGAAACTGCTTTGTGTTCACACACTTGTTGGCTAATGAGCTTTTTACACTTTTTACAAAGGAAGACATACATGTATCAATGATTTTTTTTTTCATGTAACTCAAAATCACCCAACTCAGATCTGCTAATCCAGAACATGTAAAAGTTCCAGTAAAGATAAACCAGTGTGTGTATAATACAATATATGATTATATATAATTCGATTTATCTACTCAATAAAGTAGTCAGCAGATACATCACTAAAGTATATACATCATAGAAAATTTTTAATGTTACTAAAAGCTATATAGACACAATTTAAAAACACAACACAAATTAAAAAAGAAATGAAATGAGGGAAAAGAAAAACAAAAAACGTGCTCCTGGGATCCCTGACTCCAAATCTCACAGGTATTTGCCATATGAAATAGTCCTATACCTTTGTGTATCTCTGGGAGCTGTTTTATGAAGACAATAAATTATCCTGCAATGGGCAACATGTCCAAATTGTACAAATTTAATAACAGAGTTAGTACCGTGTTTTGTTTTGACTCAACCAAAAAGTTTTGACTTGAAAATTGATTCTCCTGTCAAATTAAATGAGTCTGAGATATCCCGGTTTATAACCCTGTGTGTTTAAGTAGCTCCGCATGAGTATTGGGTTTAAATCCCACCAGAGCCACTTCTACTAAAAATAAATACACCTACACTGCTTTGATACACAAGCTCCATTGCTGAAGGTAGCTACGTAGCCTTTTTTGTTATCTTGAGGAGAAAGCAGAGGCCTGAAACCTCTGTTTTTCTGTGATTGCTGTTGTTTGGCACCTGTTGTGAGTGCAGAAATATTTAATCAGACTGACATTCAGAGCCTACTGTGAGAACAGGCTTAACTCCATCACAACCCTCAATATGTTGTTTCTGCTGCAGCTGCCATCACAGAGGAGCTGCTGAAGATCACTGAAGATACGCAGGAGCTGCCGGTCCTGAGGGGCTTTGATTCCCCTTTTTATCACACCACTGAGACTCTGACTGGCTGCCAGGCACAAGACAAGACCCTCTCCAACACCCAGCCTGGAGGTCACCTCGTTGTATCGACACCTGACAAAGCAGACAACACTGCAAGCACCAGCGGTGTTGGCAGTGAGAGAGGAGCGGGAGGAGCAGGAGGCGACAGCAGGAGTTCGGCCCTCGCCCTCGAGCAGTCTTGGTCCTTCCAGTCAGGTTTCACCCCAATCGATCACCACCTGCACCGGAGCCCCTCCGCCCCAGACGACGAAGTGGCCAAGTTAAGGGTGTTCTTCCCGAGTCCGTGCAGCAAGAACCCAGCCCCCGTACCATATGAGTCGTTTTTTGACCTGGCTCTGCCCAGGGCGGCCTCGCTCTTCGTAGGGCAGAAGACGTCGGAGGCGGTGCACAAGGCGGCGATGGAGAGACTGCTACAGCGAGAAGAGGGCTTGGAGGACGGGGAAGAGGAAGGGGTAGTGTCTGCTTCACCGCTGGAGGTGCTGGATCGCCTTGTTCAGCAGGGGAGCGACACCCACGATAAAGTTCTCAAGAGGTGAGGGGCTAGATTTTGATTTAGTGTCATTAGACAGCAGTTAGTCTTTTGTTAAAGGTTGTTTTCTGGCTTTTATTACCACCTCTGCTGTTAGTTCCTCCTAAAAGCATTGTGTGCCACCACTTTAGATGACAAGTATACTTACCAACTTTGAGAAATCCTACAAAATTTGATAGCGTTTCATCTATAGGTTATGCTATTGCAACATGATGAATTTAAATAGCCCAAAAAATGTATTCACTTTTTGAATTCTTTGTACAAAGCGCAGGATAGATTTTAGATACTCATAGATGCCATCAACCAATGAGTCTCTGTCTTAAAGCACACATAAAGCAATTTATAAACACTCTATGTCCATATATCGACGCATGGAGAGGACTGTGCAGCCATGACAGAGTTATTTTCTCTCTAGTTGTGTGAGTGTGTTGTCAGTATGAAGCTTAGGTTGATCACACTGGAGAAACTCAGGGGTGTGTTTTTGATGTGCTTTTCACTGTGCAGAGTCTGCTTGGGTTGTTTCCAGTCTGTTACTGTGGGCCAAAGGAAACACCCAGTTGAAAACAAGTATGACATTGTTCAGGAGTAGCCACCCCCATCTTTCTACACACACACACACACACACACACACACACACACACACACACACACACACACACACACACACACACACACACACACACACATGCAGTGAGCCAGTCCTCCAAGCCAGTAATACAACAGCAGGGACAGTGTCAGCAAAGTCAGTGCTGGGCACAGAACAATCTGGCTTCACTGATTTCAGTCGCTTGTCACCCCCACATTTTACGATCTTCATCAGAGCGTAACATGGCTGATGG
This sequence comes from Istiophorus platypterus, assembly GCA_016859345.1. Classification (NCBI taxonomy): domain Eukaryota; kingdom Metazoa; phylum Chordata; class Actinopteri; order Istiophoriformes; family Istiophoridae; genus Istiophorus; species Istiophorus platypterus. Next base: position 18,200,610 of record CM029128.1, on the reverse strand, counting down.
TGGGAATGAAGTCAGCTGAAACTCAGACAGAAGTACGTCAAAGACAAATAACCGGTAACTTTATTATGATATGGTCACTTGCAGGTGTTGACAATATGGACATTATTTTAATTACAGCAGTACCTTGATCCTGATACATACATTAAATTTACTAAAAAAATTAAAGTCCATCCCTCTTGAACAAAATCCCCTATGTTTTAGAAGCGACATTATTCTTTTAAAAAAGTGTTGCTTTTACATTAAAGTTCTTTCACAGATTAAACAAGCTTATATTACATGTTAATAATAGCACTTTAGAGCTGGTACATGGAAGTTTTTATGCCAAGCTAAGTGTCTTCTGGCAGTAGCTTCATATTTAATATTTATACAAAGTTGTATCTATCGTCTCATCTGACTTGTGGCAAGAGAGCAAATTAGTGTATTTCCTAAAATGTCAAGACATGATCTGAAGCCATGACAGTATTCCTGAAGTTTAACTTATCATTCATTTAGACAAGAGACCTATAAACCACAACATCCATATTCCATTGATATCAGAGATAATTCAGATATTCTGATGATACTTTTATCTTTTTTTGTATTTTTTTCTAAACCTGATTTTCAGTTTTAAGGCTGTTACAGTACACAGTCCTCTAAAAGATATAGCTATGTATTTTATCTGATTATCTTGATGGATGTTTTTTTTATGTCCTAGTATCACCATCATGTGTAATGTATGAGGATTGTATCAGAGTAGTATCATATACATTAATCTGTCCTCTCAGCCAGGTTATGTCTTTAAATGTAGAATTCAGTGGTTGAAAACTTACTTTTGGTGTTGGGTATGACCAGTGTGCATGAAGAGTCATGCAGCTTAAAAGGGGGAGGGTGTAACCCAGGTTATTTTCTATAGTTACAATTCACAGATGTCCCCTAAACACCTCACATGCAGGCCGTCTGTTGGCGCTATTTAGTCGGCTGCACACAGAGAGGCCCCTAGTCCTCACTCAGTTACTGAAGCACACGAAACTCAGACATGTGCGGTCAAAAATCGGTTTGAGTGACATAAGGTGTTAGATCGAAACTGAGTGATTATTGTCCACCTGGTTGGGTCTTAATCTACCTGGACAGGCCGCCCACTTTCCTGCTAATCTCAATGACTGCAGTGTGTCCATTTGAATTTTTGGCTGCAGTGAAAACCTGGTTTGACCGAATCACGTAAGGGAGAAATATCCCAGAAAGATGATTTTTATAAACAGTTTTTCACACTCTCCTTTTACAGATTACCTTTGCCAAGTAAGTCAGCTGACTGGACGCACTTTGGAGGTAAAGCACTCACACCACAGTGCTGTTGTACACTGATAAAAGAGGCTATTATAAAGACTGCAGACGGAGCATTATTTAGGCATGACTAGTGATTCATCACGAGCTCCGAGACATGAACAGCATGTTAAAATGTTACCAGGCCGGACAGGGAATTTGTTCAGCTGAGGTTTATCAAAACACGCAGTTCCCACAGTCATGCAGAACATGATCAACTCAGAAATTTGAAAGTTGGCCATTTCTTCTCCATTTATTTACCTCCCTGTATGCACTCAGTCACGCAGAGCAAGAATCCGATTTTCTCCAGCTGCAGTTCACAACAAAATAGAAACACTGTGATTTTGCCAACTTGTAATTAAAACTCTGGAATCTAATAATCTCTCCTGTATTTTCGAATACATCTAAATCAAAAGTCCTGTCACTGTATACAACTGATCGAATTCACCAGTTTTTCTCTAAATTTTCTGTTTCTTCTTCCCTTTGTACGTGTTTAAAAAGTTAAGCTCTGTATGCAGAGTCATGTCAGGCAGTCGTAGGTTTTTTGTTTTTAATCCTTTTTAAAATATCTTTATAATGTGATTAAGCAGGCACATAGCAGCCTTAGAAACGTAGAGTTGTACCACTCAAATCAAAGACCTGATTAATTCTTGTCAGGTGGATGTAGATTGATAATCATCTTTTAAAAGCACCATTGAGATATCAAGTACTGCAGCTGTGTAGTAGCCAACAGCTCTAAAACATAAAAGATTTCAGTGAGCCAGTGAAACTGGGAGGGAACCAGCAAACTGTGGGTTATTTCCCCTCACTGCATTTTAAATACAAAATTTTGCAGGGCTGTGCCTCATTTGATAGTTTCAATACTGGCTACAATTCCTGAGTCTCCAAACAGTACTTTTTTCAGATACCTCACTTTGAAAAATGTCAGTTTTTTTTCCCCAACCAAAAATGTATTTGGATACTTTGTTGTGCTATGGACAAACTTATTTGGAACTTTGTGCTATGGACAAAATTGCCTGAATTAGTGAGGTATCTGTCATTAGGTTTGTATTAAAGCAGATCCTGCTTGAGGTGCAGATGAAAATTTGAAAAATTCAAATTAAATTTTTTAAAATTAAAAAAAAAAAAAAAAGCAATTTTTGATGATTTTGCAAAAATGGTTGAGGTTTATGCTCTCGTTAATGTTTTGTATTGTTTCTAGTTTCTAGTGACGGTGTGTGACTGAGCAGCAAATCTTTTCTTTAAGTTCAAAGTTCAAAAATACATTTTCCCAATTGAAAGACAATGATGCTAGAACTTGCACTTTTTAATCCTTTTTAAAATATCTTTATAATGTGATTAAGCAGGCACATAGCAGCCTTAGAAACGTAGAGTTGTACCACTCAAATCAAAGACCTGATTAATTCTTGTCAGGTGGATGTAGATTGATAATCATCTTTTAAAAGCACCATTGAGATATCAAGTACTGCAGCTGTGTAGTAGCCAACAACAAAAAAAAACATAAAAGATTTCAGTGAGCCAGTGAAACTGGGAGGGAACCAGCAAACTGTGGGTTATTTCCCCTCACTGCATTTTAAATACAAAATTTTGCAGGGCTGTGCCTCATTTGATAGTTTCAATACTGGCTACAATTCCTGAGTCTCCAAACAGTACTTTTTTCAGATACCTCACTTTGAAAAATGTCAGTTTTTTCCCCAACCAAAAATGTATTTGGATACTTTGTTGTGCTATGGACAAACTTGCCTGAATTAGTGAGGTATCTGTCATTAGGTTTGTATTAAAGCAGATCCTGCTTGAGGTGCAGATGAAAATTTGAAAAATTCAAATTAAATTTTTTAAAATTAAAAAAAAAAAAAAAGCAATTTTTGATGATTTTGCAAAAATGGTTGAGGTTTATGCTCTCGTTAATGTTTTGTATTGTTTCTAGTTTCTAGTGACGGTGTGTGACTGAGCAGCAAATCTTTTCTTTAAGTTCAAAGTTCAAAAATACATTTTCCCAATTGAAAGACAATGATGCTAGATCACCTGAACCCTCTCAGCCTTGCAAGCTTGGCAAAATCACAGGTTTATATTTAGTTTATTTCAACAGTTTATCTGGTCCCATTTCAATAACTTGAATACGGTCCCCACTTTGATTATTCTTGTTAGTAGTAGTGTGTGTACGTGTGTGGCCGTGTTAATTACATTATTATTACCACGTCCTCCCCAGGCTCAGCTCCGCTGGACGAGCTTCACACACTGCGCAGCCAGCTGCTCCTGCTGCACAACCAGCTGCTGTATGAGCGCTACAAGAGGGAGCAGCACGCCGTCCGCAACCGACGCCTCCTCCGACGCATTATCAACGCCACTGCACTGGAGGAGCAGAACAATGCTATGGCAAGTTTGCACAAGCTTGTCATCATAGATTATCCCTTTTCAGCACCTTTAAATTTAAGCACTTAGGAACAAAAGAAATAAAAGCTGCATTTGAAATAGAAAAATGTAGATTTTGTTTGAAATTGTTAAATGTAGATTTTGTTTGTTTAGGACTGACTGTCCTGTGACTGGAGGCAAGTCCACAGGTGTAAGCATTTGAAAAAGTGTGAAGAGAAAACACATCTAAATTCTTCAGAGATATCTACTGATCGCTGAGGCATTTGTCGCATTTTAAACTCTAGCTGTCAAATAAGTCAGGTTTTATCTGATGAACGTAACAAAAAAAATGTAAATCAAGTTGTTGTGTTTCCAGCTGACAGCAATTCAGACAGATTGTGTTTTCATCAAGTGATGGTTACAAAGAAGCCATGGAGGCTGTTTTATCTGCTGGAATGAAACATAAACAAGGAGGAGGAACACTGGGACATTCTTACAGCAATCAACTGAAAGCATAATTTATTTTCTACAAATATTTCAGAAATGTTGCACGCTGATTCAGTTTTGTGGAGACATCTGTATGTGTTTCTGTGTGTGTCCATCCCTCCTCTTACTGAAACCTTTTGAGGGAAAAAGCAGCACAAACTGTTGCAAACTGCCGTAAAACATCTAGACATTTAGAATCCACTGTGCTCTTTATACTGAACTTGTGTGTGTGTGTGTGTGTGTGTGTGTGTCTGTCTCCAGAAGGACCAGCTGAACCTACAGAGTGTGGACATCTTGTCTCTGAGGGAGAGTCTGCAGGTGGAGCAGCAGCGCTACAGGCAGCTGTGGGATGACCGGGAGACTGTGGTGACCAGGCTGCACAGCCAGATCAGACAGCTGCAGCAGGGCCGGGACGACTACTACACCAAGAACCAGGAGCTCCAGGTGTATATACACATATACATGCACATACTTACACACACACACACACACACACACACATAAGGTCTGACTGATGGAAATGATTTAAGGAATCTACATTAGCATATACATTTTTAAAAAAATGTAATACAATGTAAGTCAAAACACAGTGATAACAGTACAGTACAGATATAAATGTCCACTGGAATCAGTAATTTAAGATCTAACTCTTGAATCTGAATGTGTCTTCAGAGTAAGTTGATGGAGTGTCAGAAAAGGATGGATGAACTGGAGGCGGAGCTTCAGAGGGCCAACAACAAAGTCTGCCACACTGGTCACCTCCTCAACCAGATGACCATCAAGGTAAAGAAACAGCGGAACTGGGATGTGATTTAACGAAATATTTTCTTAGGTTTGGTTTGGTGATAGAATATAATTAACATCCCTTTTCAGACTTTTTTCAGACTGAACACGTAACATTTCTGGCGTCATCTGTCTATTTAAATGCATGACAAGCCATTTTTTCTTTTTTTAGTGCCTGTCAAAAATAGAGGCAATTCAAAGTGCTTCAAATAAGGTTTAAAGATGCATTAAAATGTTGAGGAAAAAAAGTAAAAGCTAAATAAAATCAATTAAAATAGAATTGAATAAAACTATAAAATTAGACTCAAAATAAGTTACCCAAAATTGAACAAAAGAAATAATAGTGCAGTAATAAACTGCAGGCAGATGTATTTGTAAATATTTGTTATGCTCTCTTCAAGCATGGCAGGACCATTGTGGAAAGTCTTCTCTCTTTAACAGTGATACACGTCCCCTCTGTTCACTCAGGAGACTCTGAGAATGTGTAAACCGTTTTGCAGGATATTCATGTTTTCATCCCTGCAACTGACATGAATGAATTAATGATAATATTGGGTCTGGTCTGATAATTACTAATTTTTTTTTGTTCTTTTCCATCAAACTGTGATGTTTGTTTATTTATTAGCACATGATAATACAGTGAAATTTAAATTTCAGTGTTCTTGTAGGATAAAATTGCCACATACTGATCAAAAAGGGTCTGTAATATTTTTTTGATATTTGTTTAAGTCAAATAAATTGCTGACGTATCATTGGTAGATTATTAGCATATAGCACCTGTTTACTCAGAGTTTAATTGAATTGTTGTGTCTGCCCTGCACGATAACAGCCATCAGTCAGAACTAGCAGCTGACATTTCCTGTGCAGTGTGACATCTTAAAACCATGTCCTGCCAAAAAGATGTTTTTTGTCTACATTTTAATCTTTCGTTGTCTTGGTAGGTGTTTAATTCCAGATAAGGAGAAGAACATGCCTCCGCTAACAAACCCATATGGTCACTGTTAACAGTATTTTGCTGTTAAGGACTCAGTGCTTTGTGTTGGTGTTTTGGCACTACTCCTCAGGCTCATCCAGTGTAAAATATTAAATCTAAATATTAGGTCAGATTTCTGTGTGCTCACTGCTATAGGGAGGGACTGGGTAGGACAGCAAACCTGCTGGTAGACAGTTGGGTCAGACTTAGGCAGTTACAACAGCGCATGCCCCCCCCCCGCCCTCATCCTGTCACCTCTCTGTAGATTGCAGACTGTCCCTCGACTCGGTTGCCTTGGAGATGTTGTCTTTCCCTCTCTATTTTTGGGTCAGCGACACAGGGGTCCTGGGTGTTTTTCTGCCCCCTGGGGTCTGTCTGAGGACTGTTTCCCTCCTCTGACCCAGACTGGACTGAAATCCTGTCAAAGTAGGCGCCATTGATTTAGGAACCGGGCATTTTCAAATCAGACATCACGCAGTTGACTAAAGGTTGTTATTCATGGTATTCAGACAGGATTAATATACAGTATCTTTTGATATTATCCTACATCAGGGCAGGGGGATTGATTTCTTAAAGTAACTGTCACTGAATGGCTGTAAAGCATAACATTTCTTTAAAGTTGACCGCACAGGGGGAAAAAAAAAAAAAAATTGGACAAAATGAGCTTTCCTAGAGTAAAGTGTATTCTGAAACATTTGCACAACTCTTAGTGCCTTGGTGAATCTTTGATGGGTTCAGCGAGATTATTAATGACTTCATTCTGTAGTGCTTATTGTTGATGTATTCCCAGATATCTTTGGACAGGATTTATTTGTAGTGTAATTGCTGTTTTGCCCTCCATCATCAGTGTTTGTCTCATGTGTCCTTCAGCTGAGCAACAGTGAGAGCACCCAGCAGCAGATGAGCTTCCTGAACAAACAGCTGCTGCTCCTCGGGGAGGCACATAAGCTTTCCATGCAGGAATTACACCACACAGGTGCCGATAATACCAAGGTAAAGTGGAAGTGTGTGTGTGTGTGTGACTGCCTGACTGACTGACTGACTGACTGACTGACTGACAGACTGAGAGATGGCTCCATAAAACTGCAGATACGACGTACTGTGGTGAAAGAAGGGTCACCAGTTGGGTTTGTTGAACATCAAGTCAAAGCATTTTAACTTTGCTGTAACATCAGCTCAGGTAGATACATCACAGGTAGCTAGTTTTATGAGGAGAGTATGAGGATACATTATATGTCGTCAGAAGCTTGTATTAATATTCATTGAAATTTTTTTTTTTTAACTAATGATCATGAAGATGCTTGTTTCATGCTTCTCCTGTTTTTGTTTTTTGACTGCTATCAAGAAGTAAGACATTTTAGTGAATAGGAAAAATCTATTTTTTCTAAACATCTCAGCTGTACTGACAGTGCAGATAAAAAATTTTCTACCAAAGCATGATTAAAAGTGAATAGGTTTGTTAATTATTATGGCAGTTTATGTATAATTACTGCATTGCAAGCAACCTCCTATTGATACATCCCAGCTCTTGGTTACAGCTCAATGAAATCACCCCTTCTTGTAAATGTTGTAAAACGATATTAAATGTGTTTCAGGCTTCATCTGTCCATGGTTTTAAACACAACATGTACGCTGCTCTGTCTTCTTCTAAGCTCAATGGTCTTGGAGTTTTTAAAAATTAAGTCCAAAACTTGAACGATTGAGATCATTTTGTCATATACACTGCTGCTAAACTCAAGAATTAATTTCATGCTTAAAGGCCAACTACCTTGATTTGACAATCAGCCAATAAGCAGGCATGTTTTAAATCCACAAACTTTCAAATGCATCTCTTTCACTCAAACATTTCTTGTTCTTTCCCGCTCTGTGTGCTGCTGATGACAACGACCCGTCAACCAGGAGGCCCGGATGCTGCAGGTGTCTTTTGGGAAAGAGGTGGACACGCTGAGGCAGAGTCTGCTGGTTCAGGGTCAGAAACTGGAAGGAGCGCAGCAGAGAGTCGCCGAGCTGGAGACACACCTCTCCAAGAAGGAACACCTCATCGCCGAGCAGAAGAAGTTCCTGGAGGATGTAAAATGTCAAGCAAAGTGAGCATCAGTTTATCAGGATTAGTTTAATTTGCTTTGCTATCAGTGATCATCACTCTGTAGGACATAACACGAAACTGTGTACCACAAAAAGAGTGAACCCATAATTGCTTAATATCTTTGTTGAGAGATAGGAGTCTTGCATCTCAGCATCAGTACAATAGTAACAACTTTAAATCCGCAGGGCATGAATCAGTTGTCTAAATAAATCAGATAATACATAATTTTGTTCGAATTGCTAGAAACAGCTACAAATCTCCCGTGAAAACATTTTGGAAGTCGGCCCCGTTTCTGTTCCCGTTTCCATCACGTCTCCTGTCCACCCTCTGTATTTTACCTTTCCTTGACTAAATTTCAACAGTGGCTGCTTTTGTACCTCCTTTCCCCTCTTCGTCTCTTTCCTCGTCCCTGTCTCGTGTCCCTCGCTCTGTGTTTAGGGCGGAGCTGCAGGCCTCAGACAGCAGGTATCAGGCTCAGAGGAGAATCACTCAGCTGCTGCAGACTGAGCTCCTGCAGCTCTACAGCAGAGTGGAGATGGAGGCTCCGGCCTGCGCCGCTACCAGCTCACCACCGGGGGGCAGAGCTGACCCACAAACTCTTGCTGACTCCAGGTCTGGCTCAGAGCACTCTTCTTCTTCTTCTTTTTATTTTTTTATGAACATGGCAAAAGCACTGAACTTGTGACTTACTTTTACAGTGATTATGTAGTTATAGTTTGGTTGATTTGCTTATTAGGAGTCCACAGATTTAGTACTTATTTTATTAGCACATTAAGCCATGCTAGTGTAGTGGCCATTGGGAGGGTAATGTCTGTTGGCTGGGTGTTCCACCACTGTGGTTCAGACTGACATATCTCAACAATAACTTGATGGATTGCCATGAAATTTGGTTCAAGCATTCATGTCCCCTTCAGGATGAATTGTAGTCACTCTGCTGATGCCTTAGCTTTTCGTCTAGTGCCATCATCAGGTCAAAAAAATCTTTGTAATGTACTTTGGTTAATGATTAAATATCTGCAAAATTAATGATGTTCCCATCAGCCTCAGCTGTATTTTGTGTTTAGTGCTGATAACAAATGATACCATATTAACACCATAAACTAAGATGGTGAACACAGTTCAAATTATACCTGCCAGACATTAGCGTTGTCATTGTGAACATGTTAGCATGCTGACGTTTGCATTTAGTTTAAAACCTAATTACACCTTCGCAGAGCTTCTAGCACAGCTGTAGACTAAATCTCGTTTAATGAGAAGAGCTGCATAAATTTTCTTCCTCCAATATACCATGTTATCCATGGCATTGTTTAGAGTATAGATACGCTTCCTTAGTACATCTACCCAGCATAAAAAAAACTGGTTCTAGATGTCATGACTGATCCCTTCAATGTATAAGGCTTTGCAGTAGTAAACATCTTCTGCTGTTAGGGGAAAAATGTCAGTGGTATGTTTTTGCTTTGTGAACAATAAGATGGTAAAAATGCAGAATTGCACATTTGACCAGGTTCAGGTGTATAATTTTTAAACAAGTACATTTTTAACATGGAAAACATGATAAACTAAAGCTGTGCTAGTTAGTGCCTGTTTTAGTTTTTGGTGTTTATATTGATTAATTAAAAATGTGTAAATAATGGAAGCACATTCAGTGATGTATTTTTCTGTCCACCATTTCTTTTTTAAAATTTTTCTTATTTATTTAAAACCTACATATACTTGCTCCTCTAGTTAAAAACTGTTGCTTCGAAACAATTATCTTTCTTTTCATGTGAATATTTTCTTCTCCATAGTGTCATCGTGCCAGATGGACCAAGTAAAGCTCATACCAACGAGGAGGTGGCCAGTAGACCACCACACGACTCCCCTCGGGGCAACGGCAGCACTTTATCGGCAGGGCAACCTAAGGCGAGCAACGCCTCCAAGCCAACGGCCAACTCCATCAACGGCAGCCAGGACCTGACCCCACCCCTGCTGGTGGAGCCCTCCCTGTCTTGTCCCCATGTCAACCCGCTCGCACCCTTGCCCCCCTCCGACGCGCCGCTCACTGTGGGCTCCTATCCCAGTGCCAAGAGCTTCCTGGGCATGAGGGCACGCGAGTTGTTCCGCAACAAGAGCGAGAGTCAGTGTGACGAGGAGCAACCGCCACCACGCCTTGCCGGCCTGGCCCACGGCCTGAAGACTGAGCTGTGCGTTGAGCCGCCCTGCCTAAGTTATATCACCCCCATCGGCCCTGCACCTTCCCCCATTGCGATTCTGGCCCCTGCCCCAGCCCTTGCCACTCCTCTCACTGTGCCCACCAAGGAGCCCCCATCTGAGCCCAAGCAGCAGGCCTCCAGCCAGGAAAGCCCACGCAAGAAGGCAGGGGCAGGACTCGGCGGAGGACGGGGTCAGGCAGGGTCAGGACGCCCCCGGCAGCAGCATCTAAAGATCATGGACTATAATGAAACACATCACGAGCACAGTTAGAGACACAGAACTGAACTGGGATGGAAGGCGAATGAGGAGAGACTGAAGTTTAACGACAGAGAAGAGCTACAAATCAGCAAAGGAGTCGGCACCTCTTTGGAATTCAGTGTTATTTGTTCCATTCCTCTGAGTGGACAACAGGATTTCCCCACATTTTTCTTTTTTTTATTTATTTTTTCATACAGATTCATTCCCCTGAAGAATTTTGACAAGCTGGTTATGTGACTAAGATGCTCAAGGAAACACCAACAGGATGTAACACTGTGAGTCTGATATTTTAAGGGTAAGATCAACTGAATGACGAAAAATGAACATTTCCCTCTTGGCTCTAGTTGCATCAGCCATGCAGCTAGCTCAGGTTTTATAGTTCCAAATTTTGAGATATCTGTCAGGGAGGTTTCTGCCATCGCCTTAACAAAATGGAGGTGAATGAAATTTTGTTTGTGGTGCTGTCAGCGTTGAAAAATTTCATCTGTAAAACTCAGCAGCAACCTGTCTTTCTAGAAACACTTATTGGTTACTTTGGATAATCCTCACTGTAAAAATACTTTCTGCTGAACGAAGTAGAGAGAGACGTTGCTGTCAAAAATTTTAGGTGCTTTTTTTTTTTTTTTTTTTTTTTTCCAATGCCGTGAGGACTACAAGTTAAGTTCTCTTCACCTCTGTATTATTTTGGTTGAGGCAGAAACCTCAGAGACAGTACCTCAAAAACTGGACAAATAAAACTTAAATCATCTGCTGTCTTCAACACCACTTAGCATAAGTGAACCAACCTTTTAAAAATTTTAAAGGCACCACCTCAAGTCAAATCATTACATTTGTCTTGATCATCTGTTAGAAGTGCTTTGGCACTGACCAAAAACTGAAATATATACTTTTTTGTGTTGAACAAGCTTTTGAACGAGTTTTACATCAGGGCAATGGAAGTGATCAGTATGTAGACATGTCTGGGTTATTCCGGGGTAAACCATGTAGTTTGACCTCAGTGGTGCTTGATTGAATTGGAGGACAAACATTTCAAAACAACACTCCCTTGAGTTTTTGTCCAAATTACTCAGGTGAATGTGTTTGTTGGAGAAGGTGTAGGTGATGGAGACATGTTGGTTCTCGTATTTCACTAAAGATGCAACGAGGAAAGTGTATGAAATTTAGGAACTAAAGAAATTTTATGCATTTTTATTCATCCCACATTTTGTTGTACCTTTACTTTTTATTCAACCATGAAGGGGAGAAGCTTACATATCCTAAATTTTAATAAGACCTGGCAAAGCTGCAAAAATCAACTTTTTTTTTTTTTTTTTTTTGTTAAAGACTTACCAGCTGATGGTTTTTGGAAGTGGCATGAAAACTTTTTGGGTCTGGCTGAATTTGAATAACAGAAGTGATGTTACTCATGTTGTGTTCAGCTTTTACATACAACATGGGAAACAGAAGAAAGGAGGTAACTCGGTGTTCATCGGACCTGCAGGAAGGAAAAACCTATTGGAAATTTTTCAAAATATTAGAGGTAAACTCCGCTTTGAATGTCGTCTAAATCCTGTTGTCCACCGGGAACTCCTGCTGTCATTTCCTTCTGCCTCGTTATCTAAAGCATGTTCAACAATCCACTTTAAATGCCAACCGTAGTAACTACAGCAAACCAAGACAGAAGGTACAATCAGCACAAAAACTGAAGAAACCAGGACTCTGACCGGAGCTGGAGAATCTGGGACATAATGGCAAAAAAGGAAGTTCTTAAAGCAGTGGCTTGTGTTTAACTGTGAACAATAAAGATCGTCTTCAATGTTTTGCACTACAGTTCTTGAGTTTTCCTCTCTTCTTGCCCCTCTATTTAGTTTGTACCTGTGTGGAAATGCAGGATGACGATGTTTTGTTGAGTTTGTTTCAGGGACTGAACATTTTCAGATATTCATCCATCCTCCTGATCTGTGCTGTTGGTTTACGTTCTCTCTGGGTGTCAGACTTGCAACGTAACACCCACCTGAACACAGAATGACAAGTATGAAGCCTGGAGCTAAAACGATAATTCAGTTCTAACAGCAAAAATATCAAACGCTCACTTCTACTTTTTCATATGTGATGATTTGCTGCATTTTCTCTTTTATCTTGGTTAACTAATATCTTCGGGATTTAGACTGTTGATTTGTTGTTTTCAGTTATGATGGACATTTTTCCACAATATTCTGACATTTATTGACAAAACGATCTCCACTCTCGGGTCTTTAAGCTCAACTACAACTAAAAGAATATCAAGAACAGTGTTAACCCTTGAAAACCAGTTAATGTCCAAGGCTGCCTATTGAACCTCCTTACTTTTTAAGTACAGGCTAAAATATGTTTAGGCAGCAGTATCTATTGAAAGTTGACATTGGATGTCTGCCCACATTCTTTGACTTCTTTACTCTTTCTAAATAAGACGGTATTTCATTTAGCCGAATGTTTTTTTTTTTTATATAACACTGATGCGTTGAGCAGGTCCACATAGTTATTTAAATCAAAAACATTTATTTTCCCGAAATAAGGTATGAAAAAGGTGGTGTATCTGTACTGACACCACTATCATATTGGCACTTAACTTTCAAAAAACAAAACCAATAATCACAAAGGTCCTGACAGTAAAAACACCACTATATACTGGTAGTACTATTTGTAGTAGTAGGTTTTAGTGTAGATGGTATTATGACTTTTGCTGTTTTATTAAAAAAAAAAAAAAAAGCAGATCCCACGCTATAATTACAAAGTAAAATATTAAGTATAGTTATGCCAACAAGTTATTCAATATATAAACTGTATAAGTAGCTTGTGAATTATTGCTGTAATGAAGCAGTTTATAATTGAATAGTTCAATATTTTAAAGACACTCTCCAACTTGGACATTAAATATTAAGCTCAAGTGAGGAAAACGCTGAGCTCAGCATATCTTAGCATACGACTGGCACCAAGGAGCTAGAGTGACTCCATCAAAAGGTAAATCCACCGACAAACACATGCGAAAAGACGAAATGGGGGTTTACAGAGGACATGTTGAGCTACTACAGGAGGCCATGTGCCAGACTAGCAACATGTCCTGCCCCCGGTTTTTAAGCAAAACCTAAACTGAGCTAAACCAAACCGAGATAAACCAAGCTAAGCTAAACCAAGCTAAGCTAACTGTCCCCTGGCTCCTTCTCGACCAAGATGTCGAACCGACCCTCCGGTAACGACGCGGGTTAGCGTGAGCCTCCAACGCAAATGTCCCCGGATTCACCGTCCACTCGGGCTAAATTGATATAAACGAACAGATAAGGCGAGGGCGCCGTTTGGCACAGTCGTGGCCCGTTTGTCTCGACGCCCACGGAGACGGCGGCAGGTGTCCCCGTCTCCCCGTCTCCCCGCCGCCGAGCCGCTCCGCCTCTCCGCCGCTCCGCCTCTCCTGCCTCCAGCAGAGGACACTGTTGCTCCGGCGAACCGAGCCCGGACCCCGCGGCCGTGTCGGGATCAACAGGTGAGACGAGCCGCTCACGTCCGTAGGCCGTCGACGGGGCTGATAAGGTCAATATATAAACACAGTATCGATGATATCGACGAGAAATAGCATTGTCTGATTTTTTTTTTTCCTCCCTGTCTGCGTATTTTTTTCCTTGATAATTCAGATTTTACTCTGTGAGACAATACATCAAAATCTAGACTATTGATTAATCAGACAGGAAACCAGAATGGGGATGTTTATTTATACAATTAAATCCGCCTCATTAATTCATGAATTTATTTGAATTTGGAAATGGGAAAATGGGACAAAGCTTGAAATTTGAAAACTTCGCCGTAATTTTGTGATTTTGTGTTTGAATTTCCTCTGGTGTACGTGATGTGTTTGTTGTTTGTGTATGCACATAAGCATCTGTGTGTTTTACGGGCCCCCAGTTCCCTGGGCCCGGCTGCTGACTCTCATCCTCCTTCCCCGTCCACAGCTTCTTCTTTTGCCTTTTTTTCCCCCTTTTTTGAGCATAACCGACCAAGTATGATTAGTTTATCCATAACCGACCAACTATGATTAGTTTATCAAACGTGTGCATATGTATTTTCAAGAAAAAAAAAAAAAAGAAAAATTGGTATGATTAATTTACCAGCATTCCACAGGGTCAAGGAAATTGATGCAGGATAATTGGGCACATAGGGAATCCTTGGCAATTTGTGCTTTCAGACTCTACTTGAGAAATTAGATGTCAGTGCAAATGTGAAATTGCTCCTCAATGTTCTCAAAGATTCCATGAAAGTTTAAATATACATCTTAAGTATTTCCAGCAAAGGGATCCTTCCCTTTTTTTTGTGCCAACTTGAAATAAAGCCCTGTGAAAATGATCTGAATGAAGTGAAAGTGTATGAGGGGGGAAAGAGACATCCGAGCTTGTGTAAAGTTCGGGGCGGCACTCCGAGGAGGATGTCGGGGCTCCTGCTCTTGGTAAAATCCTCATGCAAGAATTCATTAGATTCTTTTTGACAGGAAGTAAAGTTTGAATTCATCTGAAGATGTGTAATTATAATATTCAAGATATGTACACCTATAATGCAAAATATAACTCAGACGGTGCTGTATAGCCTACTTTTTTACCTCGGCTTGTCAGTGTAGAAGTTAGGAGGTACAAACGTACGACACACGTGTTCATATAAATGAGAATAAATTACATGGAAGTGAATAATTGATATGAAGGAGCATATATTTGTAAGGTTCAGGAGGTCATTGACTGATAAGCTGCTGTGTGTGTTTCTAGTTTGAAGGAAGTTTTATTCCGAAAAGAATTCCGACGCTGTTAAAACCACTTTTTCTTAATTCAGCAGTCATCAATTACATTTTATAAATTTCGCTTCAATTGCAAGGATTACTGAAAATTAATAAATTATGATCATCATCACTAAGTCTGATCAAAGATTATGGAAAATTTTCCATTCATGCTAGATCAAGATAAACTGATTGCTTTAAAAATCCTGCACCAAAATCCTACTTATATTTAAATGTTAGTGTTTATTCCTCACGGACACAGTGCAAAAGAAAATGCTAAACAAGAATATTTTTGGTAAGCATACTACATACTGACACTCTGGAAAACGGCTTCATTTGTCCTCATTAAAAGCTTAAAAGTCCATGAATAAATAATCATTAAAGAGGATACTTTTTTCCCTGCTTTTTTTTTTTTTTTTATCTTCGGCCTTATGCAAAATACACACGCTGACTAAATAAATATGCTCCATAAAGGCTGTTTAGAAAGGCGCCCTCCTCCCTCTGCTTCCACATTTAGATGGCTGACATGCACCTAAAGATCAGATCCTACATTGGCTGTTGGTTTTGGAGGGAAAAATTGGACCTCCGAGAGTCAACTTAATGCAATTAAGTGAGGATGATGAGTCTTTCTCTCTCTTTGCTGCTTGAATCAGTAAGCAAGGCAGAATCAAAACTTAAAGGCAAGAAGAAAAGATGAGCGCGCACAGACCGGTCCCAGCGGTTTAATTATTTTAATTATCTCTCCTCTTTCAGCTTTCCTAAAAAAAGAGGCCATTAAAGGATGCCCGTTTGGGTTAATCTGATTAAAAAAACAAGATGGAGGGAGAGATGAAAGCCTGCAGATGTCAGTGCTAATCAGGGGAGTTAAAACTGCTATTTGTGAACTGGGACAGTTGTTAAAGTGGGTAGAAAGTGCGTACAGTGTGAGAGTTTTTTTAAATACGTTTTCCCTCACTTCAAAACACCTCCTTCCTACAGCCTCTGTTGATAAACTCCTCAAACTACCGCGCCATGTTTGATTCTGTGCCGCGCTCTGCGAACGTTGCTGGCAGCAGGTCAGGCGAACACACACGCGAATAAATAATCGAGAGAAATAGTACAAGTTTAAGTTCAGTCCCCAGTGATATGATTACATTTTTTGTACAGGAAGACACCACTTTAGGGTGTGATGAAAGCAGCACTAGCAATTAGCAACACCGGAGTGGATCTTACTCAGACTTTTGCAGAGAGTGGACAAGCAAGGCATGTGGTTATCGATTAGCCGTATTTTCCTTTTTAATTCTGATCCAAAAGATAATCATAAACTGCTTCTAAGCAGCCAGTGATGGAGTCACTGTGTGGTTACTATTTCAAGTGAGGAAAGTCCATCAGTTTACAAGGTGGATTAACTCGTCTCGTGCATTTTCTCCAACAAAATTTAGATTTTCTTGATTCTCATGGAGCATGTTTTTTTGTTTTTTCAAAATACATGACGGTAAAGGGGAAAAGAGAGAGTTGCAGTTGTTGCTATAGTCAATGTCAAGCAAGCAAAAAACATTTTTGCCCTCGAATCAGTATGAATGCTCTTTAAATTCTGCAGAATCACAGTTTCCACATTCAACTCAGGGGAGTACACAGATATTTGTCCATGAGGGTGAAATCTGGTTCCAAGACACAGTCTATTCTTGAAATTTCCTGGTTTAGATTGCTTTCTAACCAAAGTGTTTAAATGTTCAGGCAGTTTTTCCAATTGTTCTAAGAAAATAATTTTTTTTGATAGGAAATGTAAAAATATTTCTTTCTAAAAAAAGATCAGTTTTATGTAGAGCTGACTTGATAAGCTGGAGATGTTTTGGTTTTTTTTAACAATGTAATAATTAAATACATATAAGAAGCCATGTGCGTCAACTCTATGTCACTCAGCAGGCCAAAAGCAACACTGTCAAGTTTCATAATGCAGGGAGTTGTTAAAGTTCCTCTGACTGCAGAGCTTGACATTTGTTCAGGCAAGAATGAGCACAAAACCAGCACAGGTGTTGAGCCACAGCATGGTGAGAGAGGAGGGGAAAGGAGGGAGGAAAAAAAAAAAAAACAAAGATCTACTTTCAAACTAAATCAAGCAGAAGGAATGTCCTGAGTGTGTACAGAGATGGACGGGAGCCCATGCAATATTAAAGCGCCGTGTCTGGCGATGCCAATCGTGCCACTCCTCTCCGCGGCTCCCGCCCTCCTGGCTTCCCGGCCATCGGCTCTTCCCTCAAGGTGACACTTCAAAGCGGGCACGCAGACGTGGCAGGCTTGGCTGTCGGCATGGAGCCAGTCGTTCCCACCCCCGCCCCCCTCTTCCACCTCCTTCCTCCTCTTTCTCTCCCGCCCACCACCCATTCCACCCCACTACCCACACCACCACCACCGCCGCTGCCTCAAAGACACAGCTCCTACCCCTGCTGGGCCAGGTCAGCGCCAAGATCCACACCGCTTGCCGCCTCGGGAGCCGCTGTCAAAAAAAAACTCTTCCCTGCAAGCTTAATTAATAACGGGCCATTCCTAATGCAAACCCTCTGAATCTGCAGCCTGTTTCCCTCCGATCCTATTGGTGAGTTCTGAGGCCTCGACAGAAGGCAGACAAGGAGAGGAGGGCTGGTTGGGGATGCATCCAAATCATTTGAATTTCGATGATTGGGATTCACATGCATTATTCTCCGTGCTTTATAACCTATTTTCTGTGTTGTACAGTCTGCCTGCCTGCCTGCCTGCCTGTCTGGATGTTTTTTTGTTTAAAGATGTCTCTCTTCTGCAGATGATTGGAGACACTCGAACCAAAGAATATAGGGCTGCTCTCCTCGGCCTGTCTGACAGGTGCGGTAGGAAAAACATAAATGTGCACACATACACACACCCAGTCTGCATCAGCTGGGTCCAGGGCCTGTAATCACCTCTCAAACCTGGAGGGAGAATTTTACCAAGCGCGCCGTGATCGATATTTGCCGATCCGTCTGCCCATATCAACCTCAAATAAAAGCAGAGAGCAGGAGACAAGGCAGCACAGGCAGGTCGTGAGGAGGTCTGCGGCGCCCCCCGTTTGATGTCTGTGAAAGCGCTCATCAGTGTGTAGAACCGGCCTCATCTCGGCACGCCGGGTCACTGCCGCCTCACCCTGAGCAGCGCATGGCTGATTGTCTCGCTGTCGGGGCGAGCGGGGTTGTTGTTTTCCGAGGTGAGAGGACGGATCTGTTCCAGCAAGCCGGGCTTCAGTTTTTTTTAATAGGGCCCCAGTTCCAGCGCCTTGCAGGCCCACTCAGGCCAACACACTGATGATGAGGAGGGGAACTCGTCCAAACTCACTCCTCCCTCCTCTCACTGGTCCTGAGCTCATGTTGTTACTGTATTTTCATTCACTGCATGTGCTCCTTTGCCTCGTCCGTTGCATTCTTGATGGAATGAGCGGAGGAAAAAAAGTGCAGGCTAAACAACGCTGCATGTCTGGAGAAGCTGTGGTTAAATGGTACATGCCTCAGAAACATAAGGTCTGCAAGTATGAGCTTAGCCACGAGAGCGTTGTGGCATTTAGGGCAAGGATCCGGTTACGTTAGCTGACACACTGATATAATTAGGTCATAATAAATAACAAAGGCATCGGGGAGCGAGGGCGGGCCTCAACAGTTGCCATTAGAGGAACCAAAAAGGTTGCTTTTTTAAAAAAAAAAAAGTCACTCGTCTATTTGGAAATATAAGCACTCTCTTTTTCTTCTGCTCAGTCTCACACACATTTACTCAGTGTCCTACTTACAGAGTCCTGACGAATGTTGTTCTAAACCCCCAGAAGCCCTGGCCCTTTAAGTGAGCTAACTGGGGTGGTTGTAGACTCAAACCAACCTTAATTAGTACACTTACTGCACAGCGAGGGCAGGTAAGAAGGCGAGCCCATGCTCTGCAGTTTCCCTGAGATTAAGCCTCTTTTAGAGGAGGCTGTAACCTCCCACAATCACACAGTAATTAACTTCATTTTCTTCCGAATCTCTCTTAGTTTTGGCAAAAGTGGTTGAGGCTTATTTTTGGCCTCTGTTGAGATAATAGTCGCAGAAATCAGCTAATCTCGGCTGTCTGTGTTTTATCTCCACCAATGTTGCCGTATTTCACACGTGCTACCTGCTGTTCATCTTGGCGACATGCATGTGCATGAGCGGGTTGTAATGAGTCAGGCATCGGGTTTTAATAAGCAGAGCTTTACCCGCAGATCCTTCTGTGATTTGCATCCATGTCCGACACGAGGCGTAAAGCGGGGTGATTGATTCATGGCTTGTCCCATATTGGAGCGGGAGAGAGAGGGAGGAGAGAGAGATAGAGGAGGGCCATAGATTTATTATCAAGCTCAGCGACAAAGAGAGGAAGAGAATGTGCATATGTTAATCCGCTGGCTGAACGATGATCAAAGACTGGAACAAGCTGAGCCCTGCTGATCGCCTCGGGGCACGCGATGCTCTCCAAGCAGCTGGGAAAGTGTGCAGACGAGGAGTAAACAGATAGTTAGAAAAATCAATAGCCAAGGTTCAGGCCGCAGCCTGGTGTGAAGGTCAAAGGAGGCTGGTGTCCGTGGCACGTAGAGGGAAGTCTGGAAACCAGGAGCGCTTTTAGGCAATTTAAGAGAAGTGATGTGTTTACAGCTGAGTTGTGTCCAGACATGAGGGAAGTTCAAGCTGAGGTTACGGCTGCTCTGGCTAGCTTAGTGATTATATTAAAAAAAAAAAAAACACCATGAAAAAACATCATTTTCTGGTTTGAACATCTAAAGACTGGATTCATGGGCCGTGGCGCGATTGTGTGTATGGAACGTGGACCTCACATCAGCTCATTTGGGTTTCAAAGGAGCAGGGATTTTCTTTTTAGTGTCAAAACACCTTGTGTGGGTCCTGTTTGTTCGTTAGCTGTTATTTCACCTTCTTCTTTATACTGACCCAGCGTTTTCCCACAAGGCCTTGTACCTCAGGTACCCGCACTGCTTCACTGCTTTGGGAATTTGTGCCATCCCTGTGATCCCATCCTCAAAGCTCATTTTTGGTTTGAATTTTAAAATTTCCATCATCACAAACATCTGATTCTCTTGTATGTTGTCGTGTAGATAAGTAGATAGGCGAGCATATTCTCTTTCATTGAAAACTACAGTATATGTAGAAAAAAATAAAAATATTATCTGTCATCGCTCTGTTTATTAGGAATTCATTTCTTTGTTTGCCTATAGCTGAATAATTAAGATGACTTAGCTTTTTACCCCCAAGCTTTGGCGTCTATTGACTTCCTCCACTTCTGAAGCAGATTGTTTTTGTGATTAGTCACTTTGTTTAATCTGGTAATGATGGCATCCCCTCAGGCTAAATGCCTGATTCGTGCTTACCAGTTTATTTATTCATTTGTACTTTTGACGTGGTAATATGCATAAACGGCGAAGGGCTCCACCAGGACCCCCGCACGTCTCTCTGCACCTGTCAATTACAACAAATCTGAAACACCAGGAAGCAGCCGCCCTGGTCTCTGCACCTTGATCAGGGCAGAAATCTGCCTGTCAATCAGCCCTCATGTACCCTGTCCTGAAAGGCGGAAACTGATATCCATCCCCTCATCTCTGCCTCAGTTCTGCAGCATTTACTGAGCAGAGCTGCGGCTAATTAAGAGATGATGAGAGAATATGGAGTACTGCACATAAACAGACAATAGAGTAACATGTGCACAGCTCTTTTCACAGTGGTGTTAGAGGCCTTAAAAGGTTGAAATATCCACAAGAAAAAAAACAGAAAACGTAGCAGAAAGATTTGTTGTTTTTTTTTTCTTCTATGCACAAACCTCTAAATGTGCAATATTTAATCTGAGTCGGATTGTGGAGCTGCATAAAGAAACACATGACAAACTGATTAGTGATGACAACTATGCTTTCTGGAGAGTGTCTACATGATGTCTGGGAATGTTGGGGCTTTGTAGAAATATAAATTGTGCAAACCCTCCAGTAATTCAGATTAATGACCTCTGATATATGCCCATTAATATTTGTCAAATTTCAAAGATTGTTTCGAGAAGATGTGTGCATGTGCCTAGGGATTAGGTTGCACCTACACAATTTATTAATGGGTAAAAACACTGCATCTAAATTAATTTTGTAGTAAATTCTAATGACCATGTGGGGGGGGGCATCCACTTATTTTATTGTCCTAATAAGATGGAAGCTTGATGAATTTGTTTTAAACTGGATGAAATGTGATGATATCAGGAGGTAGAGTGGGTGGTCCATTAATCACAGGATTGGTTCAGGGACCTTGAGGAACTTGGAAAAGAATCTGAGCCAAAAGTGTTTATTGTATAACCTCACAATGAACCACAGTCTAGTCCTAAATCATAACAAATTTCACGAAAATCTGTTGAGTAGTTTTTGAGATACTAACAAACAAGCAGACACAAGGGGCCAAAAACAGACCTGCTGCTACTGATCATATCCTCTGATTGGATTGCAGCATGTAAAGCTGACATTGGCAGGTTCTAACCCAAAAATTGTTAGACTGAATAAACCGGGCTGCCAGATGAGTTGACAACATAACAGACCTGAAAAAAGAACCGGCTGACCTCTCCTGCTGCAGCCTAGCTATTAGCAAATCCTCGGATATGTTGTTGGACAGTTGGAGACCTATAATTTACAGCAACGCAGCTCGGTTAGCCCTACAGCAGGCCTCTGGTTATCTGATGCAAATGTTCCCAAATGAAACGAATGGGAAATATCAACAAGCTCAGAGTAATTGTGGTTGATAAAAAATGCATGGGGGTTGTGCTGCTGGACTTGCCTCCCGCAGACGCAGGGAAGTTATCTCTCATTACCCGGACTGTGATAAAGTGCACTGACTTCGCCATCAAGCTAAAGTAATGCATTCAGCTCTGTCTAATAAAGGCTGCTGCCTACCATGCACTTGCTCGTGAAATCCATTTGCAGCAGTTTGTTACAGAGGAGAAATATTGTTACTGGCTGCAACGATTAATTTTCCTCTCTCTGTGCTTCGACACTTGTCTCCATAGTTAAAAATCCTAGCACATGAAGTCTAGATGTTTCATTCATTGTAAAACTTAATTTATATACAAGCATGGCTGTACACGATGTGAAGATTTCACACTAACAACCCCTGCAGTACACTTAGAGAGTAAAGTCTGTTGCAATTGTTCATTGGTGTGCTGGGGAATACTATATTGGGTATTTTTCAACAGCACCTTGTCTTTATGTGTTACTTGCTGTGCTATAATTCAAGGCCTAGGTCCTTCAATTTATCTACTGAGGGTCAGGAGTCAGGTCGCGCTCTGATTCAATCTGCCCAGCAAAACAGCTGTTTGGCTCAGAGTAATCTGAATAATAAAGAGGACGACATGACTGCTGTGGCTGCGAGCGCAACGGGGGATCCCAACTCCACAAACCAAGAACATGAGATTAGATTATGAGGAAGGGATGAGGGGGATTTCATGGCAAAGAGGAGCAGTTTTTTTCTATGCTGCTGTGAAACTCGTCGTCTGTGGAGATTTGAAAAATATTCCCAAAAAAAAAAAAAAAAAAAAAAAAAAGAGCAGATGTGGGTGGTGTCTTGTTTACATCTCTAGGAAATGTCAGCTGAAAGACCGTGGCAACGTTTCAGTACGTACCGCCACTGCTTTCTGCTGACTGTTTTCAAAACCCGATTTTTTCTTTTTTCCAACCCTCCAAACAGCTATCAATCCCCTTTGAGTTCGCTTTGGTGTTAGAATCATTGTGTAGATTTCAAAATGCTTGAAAGAGACACATAATACAAGACAGTGAATATTGTCACCTTAAGTCTTCAAAATCAAATTAGACTTAAAGATAAAAGTCCTTAAATATCTCTGAATGCTGACATTTAAATTGGTAATAGACCAGTATTTTGCTTTATCTTATCATAATGATGTAAAAATCAATTGTACAATGTAATGGCTATAGAATAATGGCACCATCGGCCTTTAGATTAGTTCACTATAAGCCTTGCTTTCAGTATGCAGTTATGTCCATCACATTATGTCATTATGTCTGTCACCATGTACGAAATCTCCCAGGAAAATGAAGGCTTGATTTATGGCACAAAGAAAGTGTGTCTGCCAGTGCGCCATTAAAACATAAGAGGGCGGTTCTTTTGTGATCCCTGCTTGCTATCAGTAGCTTTCCTCAGGATGTGGACAAGGCAGACTGTGAAACGACCAGAGTAAAATATATATATATATATATATATATATATATATTTACATTTAATGTATGCTTTTTTGGGCAGCTACGTAAAGAATGGACGATTTGTAATAAATGCTGAAGCATGTAAAAAACAACTTCTGTTCAACCTTTCCAAACTCTTCTAAGAATGCTGCCATAGAAAAGATCCCTTTTTGATGACAGATAACATTTCTGTGAACTTTGAGATCTGCCTGTAGCCCATGCAGATGAAAGGATTATCAGCATCCCAGGGATAAAAAAAAAAAAAAAACTTCACTTCTCAACTAGGGTTAATGCTTGTGGCAGCGCACTGACGTCAACAGCTGTTCTCAAACAAGCCCTTTGATGACTCATTGACAGCGGAAGCTCCCAATTGCCACTGTCACTAACTGGGGAAATGTCAGCATCTGCGCTCGACGGAGGCTGATCACAGTCCCCCTACAGGTCCCGCCTGCCAGAACGCGGCAGTGATGAAATAGCTCTGGTGTTAATGGATGTGAGAGCAATCTTGACCCCCTCCAAAGAGCAGGCCCTCTGTCTCCCATAAAAAGGGCCTCGGCTTTGGTCTGGATCAGAGCCTCAGCTTTCTCTGTGCCACAGGGAGTAGCCAGACAAAGGTAATTGTACGTCTCCTCTTCCCCTGCATCTCCATGTCAGGACTCAGGGGAGTGCCTGTAGAGGGCACGGATTTTAAAATGGGGAGAAAACAAACACAGACAAGTAATGATTAGATTATTAGCACCGAGGTGACTAATTACCTAATTGTACTGTCAAAAGAGGGAGCAGGAGGGGAGCTAGGCTGCAAGGTGAGGAGACGAGAGGGGCCCAGAGGTGGGGTGTTTGGAGAAATTCGGGTTCATCTCCACTCACCTCCCTCCTCAGGCTGGGCTGCAGGGGTGGGTGCCTCACTATGTGTCTTTCCCCATGGCATCCCCCCGTGCCTGCTGTTCGGGTCCCGGTGACATCTGCTTGTAGCACGACGTGTCCTCCCTCCCCCACTCGGAGGCCGGAGCCCCACCCCCCAACCCCTCCACCCCCGCATGCCTCCCCGTGCAGATGTTGCACTCCCTGGGTCCTGCCTGCATGGAGAGCGTCAGGCCTGTTTGATGTGTGATGAAACAGAATCGAGCGAGCCACTCAGGGGCTCAGGGAGCAAAGGGGGTAGAGCGGGTGAGGAAGGGTACCCGTGGAAGATTGGAGCGGGGGAGGAGGAGGGCAGGTGGGGAAGAGTACAGGGAGGAAGGGATGTCGGGATAAGTCTCATTACAATATCAATCAGAGGCTGGGCACAGAGCACAGGGTTGGGATGTCCCTGCACTGGAGGTCAGAAACCTCAGGAGAAGGATGATGGGAAGGAGGAGAGGGGAGGGTAGGGGGGGGCAAGAAGAGGAGATAAGAGAAAGGAAAGTAAGATTAAAAACAAAGAGAGGAATTGAGATTAGATTAAAAAGCAAAATGAGAGGAGGAAAGAAATTCAAGAAAAGGAAAGTTGTTGAGAGGAGAAGAACAAAAACAGAGAGAGAGAGGAAACATAGGAAGGAAGTGACATGATTGGAGAGAAAACAAAAAGAGAAAAAGTTGATGAGAGGAGACAGACAGAAGAAACCAGGGAAAGGGAAAGAGGAAGCGATGGGAGAGAAAATATGAGAAGAGAGGAAAAGTGGAATAAAGAACATGGACGATTGCAAGGAGACAATTTCTCAAGAGTATAGGAAATGAGAGGAAAGGAAACAAGATGAAGTAGAGGAAGATTCGGGGGCGGAGATGACAGTTGATGAGAGAGATTAGAAAAAGGAAACCTAAAGAGGAGGGAATTGAATTTGAGGAGAGGAAACAGGAGAGGAGAATAAATGAGATGAGAGAAAATGAAAGGCAAGGAGAGGAAGCAAGGAGAGAGCGAATGAGGTCAAAGGAAACAAAGGAGGAGGAAAGTAAAAAAGATAGGAGAAATCATGATGAAATTAAGAAAGAGATTAACCAAGAGGATAGGAAAAAGGAGATCAATTAGGAAACAATAAATAAAATGAGGAGTGACAACAAGATGAGAGGTATTTAGATGGATAAAAAAGTACATGAGGATATAGGGTGAGAGGAAAGGGAAAGGAAAGTGGAAATAGGATGAGAAAACACATGAGGATAGGGAAAAAGCAAAGCAAACCAGATGAGAGGAGACTGAATGAGATCAGAAAAAAATGAAATGAGAAAAGTGGAAGTACAAGGAGAGGAGAATATAAAGGAAAGGAAACAAGTAGAGAGAGCAGAAGAGAGAAAGAGTGCATGAGGAGAAGACAGTAAAAAGATACTGGAGGAAAGGAAAGTACAAGAGACAAAATGAGATGAGAGGAAATGGAGGGAAAGGAAACAAAAGGAGAGTTAATTACAGATGAGGAGACAAGATGTGAGAATAGGAAACAAGAAATGGTGAGGATGTCAGAAAGGGGAAATGAATTAGATATGATAATAGAAGAGAAGAGAGAGGAAACAAGAAGACAGAAATGAACAAATGAAATGAGAGGAAACAAGGAATGAGGAAATCAGATTGAAATAATTTCAAAAAAGGAGCAGAGTTAGAAGAATGGAAAGAAATTAAATTGGTTGAAGAGATGATGAGAAAGAAATTAAGGAGATGGGAAGAGGAAAATAAGACAAAAATACATGAGAAAAAGGGAAATTAGAGGAAGCAGGAGGAGATAGGAGAAGTTGAAAGGAGAGGAAACAAAAGGGAGAGAAATGGATGACAAGAGGTCAAGAAACAAAAGAAGAGGAAATGAAATCATGAGAGGGGGATGACATTTGAGCAGAAGAAACAAAAGGAGAGACATGAGAGGAGAGGAGAAGATTAAATGAAATAAAATGAGAGATATGAAATAAAATGAGAGAAATGTAGATGAGAGAAATCATGACCTGAGAAAGGAAACAAAGAAAAGCAAGAGGGAGGCAAAGGAAAGAGCGTTCTGGAAGGAAGTAGTTGAGATTGTATAAAAGGAATTGGGAGGAGACGAAGAAAGAGGAGAGAAAAATAGAGAGAAAAAGGAAAGTGGAGTGTGGGATGAGAGGGGAGGAAACCAGAGGGGAGAGAAGGAAGCATTAAAAGGAAAGAAGAGACAAAATGAGAGGAGAGGGAGCAAGAGATGAAAGGAGAGGAAACAAAAGGAAGGAACCAGAGAGGAAGAGAGGGAAGAAGAAAAGAAAATGAAATTAGAGGAAAGAAAAAAGGAAAAAGAGAGGGGAAAAAAAACTCAATGAAGAAAATGGAAATGAGAAGAAAGTAGAGTGAATAGTTAAAATGAAACAAAAGGGCAGGAGAGAAAAGTATATGAGAGGAGACAGGGTGCAAGTGAAGGAGACCAGACGAGAGAGAAGGAAACGGCACTGGAGGAGAGGAAAGAGCAAACAAGAGAGGAAAAAAGATTTAGGAGAAGTAGGGGAGGAGAAGTATGAGGAAAGGAAATTAGATGAAAAGAGACAAAACAAAAGGAATTGAAAGAAAAGTAAAAAGATCAGAGAAATCCTGATAAGAGGAGAGGAAGCAAGAGTAGAGGAGCTGGTCGTGGCTTTCTCTCATGTCTCCTTTCTCTCTTTCTTCCCCCAACATGGCTTCCTTCCCTCGACTCTTTGCTCCGCGCTCCTTCTATATACCCTCATTTACTCCTGCAGCTCTCTGCCTAATCTCGCCCCCTGTGCAGTATGTTAATTATTGTTGTGAAAGAACAGAAAGTTAATGATGACAAGGAGGATGATGCTGATGCTGATGCTGATACGGATGATGAGGATGATGATGATGATGATGATGATGATGATGATGATGATGATGCCATTGTGATTACCACTTAGCGCGGGCAGTGACGCGCCACGTGGAGAAAAGTTTAACGGGAGGAAGTGGGTGAAGAAGCACTAACAGGGGATCAGGTGAAGCGATGGATAGGTTAGCAGTTAAAGATCAAAGTGAAAAACAAAGGCGGATTTCAAACGGGCCCAGAGAGCTTGGCAGCAGACCCGCGGCTCCTCTGATAATACTTAGATCTATAAATGTTTCTTTTTTTATTTATTTATTTTCTTATTTATTTTTAAAATTATTCATCGCCATAATAATTTGGGCCTAACAAGCACTTGAGGGAGACGGCTTCCTTTTGCATCTCTCTCCCCCATTTCTTTAGTTCCCCCGCTCTGTGGTGCTGGGAGCTCGGGGATTTGGGGGCACTATTAGAGAGAATTTCTTTTATTTGCTGCTAATGAATGATATGCATGATACTATTTTCTTTTTTCTTGTGTACTTTGTGGGGGTAACTGCGAGGATTGGGGCAGGAGCTGGAGAATTGGACTCTTTTTCAAGGCTTTGTTCATTTTAACCCTCTTCTCGCCTTCCGAGCGAGTGCACGAGGTTGTTATCGTCACTTTGCCGTATTTCCAATTCAAATATGTTATCACACTTCGCTTGACACCGGTGATATGGCATAGTTTGACTTTGTTTTGCTATTTTCAGTCACACTGTGTGTTTACGAAATATGGGTTAACTGGTCTGTAGATACAGGAGAAGCGAAGCAGGTCTGTAAACATCTTTGCCACCGAGAGAAATAACTGCACATTCATTGTTTCTTTATCGTTTTGAGTCTTAAAGTGCTGTTTTTTCTTTTTAATTTTAAATGCCTACATGGTGAAAAAACAGAGCACTTTATCCTAATTCTGGGCTGATATTCAATGATTTTATCAGTTGTTTACAGTGAGTTAACACACACTACAAGCTTTAATCAGCTTCTCTGCATGGCCAAAACATACTGCATTTAACGTGACACTGTACAGATGGATTGATCAACTAATCACTGGACATAAACACAGAGTCCCTGATCGGTTTTGTCCATTGACGATTCCACAAAACTACACTCAGACACAACAAGTGAAATACATCTCCAGAACAATTAAAACATTCTCACAGCAGTTTATTACGGATCTCCTGAAGGCCGGCAGGTGGGAAAACAAACCATCACACTTTTTAACGTTTTTACACAGTTATGAATATGTGATGTTGCCTCTTTCAAATGTCAGAAGAGCCTCTTCAACCTGCTAGTGTGTGAGCATTTTTTCCCTCATTTATGAGACCACTGAATCCACGCAAACAATATTATTTCCTGTGAAACCTAAATTTAAGAGCATAAACCATCTCACAGTTTGTTGATGCTCAAGTCAGCAAAATTTCTGAAACTACTTGATATTTATTAAAACTGATTGCACCTTCTTTTTTTGTTTTTATGTTGAAAAAAATGACTTTTTGAGATTTAGGAGTCCATCACTAATAAATTACTTGTTTAATCTGAAATTTTTGCAGTATATTCCCCTGATGCAGCATTGTATAAAGTATTTATTTTGTTGTTTTTGCAGAGATGCTAATATTCGCCGGGGAAACACTGACCTTCACCTCTCTAAGCAGGAAATAATGCAAATACCCTTTAAAGTCTCATCTCAGTAGGCTTTTTGGAACAACTGCACACAAACACGCATCCACACATGCATACATAGACAAACAGAGGAACATAAACTATTTTGCCTGTAGTGATGGCTGCAGCACTATATTCCAAATGTTAAAACAGCAGCACACATCAGTGTGCTCTGTGCTGGTGTAAACATGGCCTGATAATGACCTCCCTCCTGACTGGAGAGAGCTGCTCCTCCCCAACTGTACCTCCTCTTCTCTTCTACGCTTCCTCTTCTTCTTTGGTGTGATGTGTGCGTCGACCCAGGCCCCCAAAAACTTTGAAGCTGCCTCTCTGCCACCTTCTGCCTAAATCGGCAGCATCAGATGGGAGTTGATGGAGGCGCTATTGCCTCCCTTTGGAGCGCGCTGCAGGAGAGGCTATGTGATGAATGTTTGAGCAGCGGTGATAAAGCTGCAATTTTCCCATGCTGAGAGTCCTGCCAGAGGCTTCACACGCCTCGCCAGTCAGGAGGGGAGAGTCCAGGCCGAGCCGCCCTGATCTTTACCTCCTGCAGTGAGCTGTATGGATGGGGCTTTAGGGAGCTCCGGGGCCAAAGGTCAGGTGTATAAGTACAGAGCACAAGTCCATAACACACCTGAGAGATAAGACTTGTGTGTTGATGCACAGATTCACACTGATGCTGACACTTCATTCTCCTTTAGACGCACCACACAAAAAAGAACCTGGTACTAATATGTGTGTGGTGCTCATGTTAATGTTTGATTCCAGCCTGTAAATGGCCATTAATTAATAAACCTCATACTTCAGTCCTCTCCATGTTGCATGAGCAAATGTTTAACTTTTAATCTGGCAGCAGAGCTGTCGACACATGCTCGAGTCTGAATTAAAAACTACCACGGATTGAATCAGTTAAAGCAGCCCTGTGAAACATATCACTCAGATGCAACTTGGCACTGTTAATTTCCCGTCTTTGTTTGTTTCTGCACAGCTTGTTGCTCCCCAAACCCTGAACATCTGTGCAGAGTGGGGGATGGGTGGGGGGCGGGGTTGATGGCAGGCCACATGGGGTGGGCCTCCTCTCTCTCAGTCTGTCAGCCCACCTGACTTCTGCTGTGGCAGGCCTGCCCAAGGCAAGACCACAGGCTAGGGCCTCTTGTGGGCCTCCAGCAGGGCTCACCAGCCTCCCTGAGCCCATTAGAGCACCCCCTTCTTCCGACTCCGCTTGGGTATCCCCCACCCAGCCCTGCAGCCCTCTGCCCCAAGATGCCATCGCTCTCTGTCCTCCACTGCTCTGTGTTGAAATGACTCTATTGTTTTTCCACTGTTTGCCCTGCTGTGTCTGTAATAGGAGCAGTTTGGGGGCATGTTTTTCTTGAAATTTATTTTTCTGCTTTTGCTCGTCTTTTCCTCAGGCTGCAAGGTTTCAAATCAGACTCCTGAGAGGTTCCATGCTCCCACAGGTGTGAGAGTATTTTCAGGGGACAAATCCCAGAAAGGCCTTTTTCACAGTCCACTAATGTGGTGTGACTGTCAAAGCTTCCAATTGTGTCCTCTGCTCCCCTGAAGGGTCCAGTATGGAGGATTGTTGAAGCACTTAACCTGGATTCACTGTGTCTTATAGCAAAAACAATAGAAGGAAGGATTTTTGTTGTGTATTTCCCCCTCTGGTTCCCACATCTCTGATTTAATGAGATTGTCTCGAGAGCAGCTGAGATTCGTAGAGGCAAGAGGAGGTGGGGGGGAGATGATCAGATATTCTGGATATCCTGTGATTCTCTGTCTGTTTGAGTCTTTTTGATCTAAATGAAACTACAGGGTGTGGAACGGACCCTGCATGTGAATCAGACCCGGCAAATTTGCATACGAGCTGCGGAAATACCAGGAGAGCAAATTCATGTTCAACCCCAGTTGTGGATGCAATTTGTGAACGTGAGCTTCTGAAGCGCGTTGTAATGGTTCAATTTATAATTAATCATATCTGATTTGCCAGATTGCCATAAACTCAGGGAATAAAAATTTGGGAGTGTTGGGGTTTCTTACTTTTTTAAGCATTAAGTATTTATGATCCTTGATGGACATATAAACTGTGGTAAATCCATTTCCTTG
This sequence comes from Istiophorus platypterus, assembly GCA_016859345.1. Lineage (NCBI taxonomy): Eukaryota > Metazoa > Chordata > Actinopteri > Istiophoriformes > Istiophoridae > Istiophorus > Istiophorus platypterus. The sequence goes on along the minus strand of CM029128.1, from coordinate 18,169,659 downwards.
AATATTGATTATTTCTAATTAAAAATGCAGTTTGATAAGAAGGTTAGCGGCTTTCTCTGGTCAGCCTCCCCCTGTTTTACAACTTTCATATGATTTTTTAAATTGCTGACCTCCTTGTGGTGGTTCCCTGTTTGCAGTTCAGTGTGCCAATTAGCCGTAGAGCTCTTTAACGAGCAAGTCATTAGTTCTAATTAGGATGTGGTTAACTGCGATGCATTAAAAGGCGAAACCCATCATGTTGAAGGATGGCAGCGATGCAGCTAAGCTCGACTACAAACAGCTGTCTACTTTCCTGAGAGGGTCACGCCATAAACAAATACTCCCCTGAGCAAGGCCTGAAGATGGGACACTTACTTGTAGGAAATGATTGGTGTGCAAAACTAAGATAAGTAGGTGTTTGAAGTGTGTGGTTGGAAAGAAATGGTGTTGTCTGACTCTGTCTTTATTTCTCTGACATACTGCGGGGCGTATCTCAAAATGTTGTAGGCCCATGAAAGGATTTTTAGGAACCTTCTGTTTGACACTGTCTCCTAAAATGATGTTTATACACTATGAAGACAGAAAATTAATTGCTACCCAGATTTCATTTCATTAACATTATGAAGGATTTTTTGAAGAATGTATATGTAAAGTTGGAAAATGTTCATACAGAAGATATGTGAGGATCCTCCCTGTCTGATGAACAGTAAGAAGAGGAATGAGTGGTACAAAAAATAAAACCACTTCTGTGTTACACAGAAGCTAAAACTACCCAGTGCTCACCACCATCATTCCCATGGTTTGAGCTTTTGTGGCCTAAATCCAACATCCTACACTTTGTGCAATCACCATCCAACCCATACATTTTCCAACAATTTCTGTGTTGTAGAAGAACATAACTTTTCCTAGGCTGAAAAAGACATTGCCATAATCCTGCAATTACCTTTCCTCCTTAAGGTATAAGGCAAAAAAATTAATGGCATTTGAATGTAATTTTTAGGAGAAAGGGCTGCTTCTCTTTTGCTTTTTCTAACACAGAGATGTGTAAATACACCAAAAATACCTTGTTGATTCCCAACAATTTCAATACATAAATGTCAAATTAGGTTATTTTTCCTATACAACCCATAAGAATGGTTCATTTGAGTGTTTTCTGACTTTCTCCAGAGTAAGTGTTTTCATTTCCTTGGAGTAAGATCAGGATCATTTCTAAAAGAAAAGAGAGTTGACTGTAGAGTGGAGCCAGGAAGTGAATGGCTGTCTATATGGCTGACTATTCACGCTGATCTCCTCACTAAGAGCTTCAACTCTCTCAGAGACAACAATGCGTATTTATGAGACAGTTTGTTTGGAAGACGTGAACCATAAGCTACTGATCATACCAGGGCTCTAGCAGCAAAACTCCTCAGTGTATTGAGTATAGCAACGGTGTGTTTTATTACTATGAATGCAACTTCTTGAGTGTAAGAGAAAAATTGTTGTATTTCTTTCTTCAAAAGTTTGATAGTCTCATTTTAAGAAATTAGTTTACTTTAGCCTTTGTTCATGGATGTTGCTGTCACAGCTGAACATTTTTAACAAATTTAAGCATGTTTTATAGGGCAGTTGTTAAGTTACAACAAAAGTCTAAAAAGGTAATTTACTTCAATACAGTTCCAGGATTTCTAAATAATATTTCATAATAGCATAAGGATTGTGTGAAGGAATTTGGAGACAATCCATTAAAGACGTCCTTTTTAACACCAGAACAGGTTTAACTGTTGAACATAAAACCTATTTTTGGTACTAAGAAAGCTATCTTAGACACTTACATTTCAAACTCTTTTAGATGAAGCTGTTCGGTACATATGGAGGGTCTGAATCTCATTACCTGAAGTCAATATTTGGCAGACAGCTGTTTTTGCTAATGCGTGCACAGGGACGAGGTAGGAGGAGGAAGGTGGCAGGGCGGCGGGGTGTAGCTGAGGATGTGCAGGTGCAATGTGGAATGAAACACGGGGAGAAAAGATGAAGAGGAAGAAGGAAATCATTGAGCGAGACTCGTAAAGTGGGAGTCGCGGGGCTCGGTATAAATCGACGTAGATTACGGAGCCTGTGGAGATCTTTCGACTTGTGTTCCTCCTCTTCCTGCCTTCTGTTTGACATGAGAGTGAATGAGGTAATCCACGGTGCTCAGGGGTACACAGGCTCTGCTCCCATCTGGGCTTTGAACCTTTTGCTCACCTCACGCTCGGTCTCTGGTGTGTCGTGGTACAGTCAAGCATGTCAGACAAAGAAATTAAAGATGGCAGTTTACAGGGAAACACTCGGCTCTTTTGGTAACACGGCTCCAAGAAGAACCTGACAAATTGATTTAAAAGGATGAAATACGTTTCCCCAACCCACAAACGTTTTCCCCTCACCTTTTAAAACATATTTACCTCCCTGTCTGTTCCCTTTTTGTCACTTTGGGAACACGTGCGCACTTTGTGCACATTTGTGTGTGTTTGCATGTTTGCATTTATGTACTCATTCATTTTTCATGCATGTAATAGCACTTCTTGCAGCTATTTTCTATCAATCAGGTTTTTTTTGTTTGCATGTGAGATTATACTGTATGTGAGTGCATACAATATGTGTGTGTTTTTAAACTGCTCCGCTTGCAAGTGTGTTTTCAAAAGCAGGACTGCGACTTTCTCTTTGTTGCTCACAGCTGTCCCACATTAGGGATCAGCCACTATTCCCCAGGCAGTAAAGGGTTTTCAGAGGCCTTGCTAATTGGCTGTAATCTCCTTTTTAAACTTGAAAGCCAGCAAGCCTCCAGCCTTGCAGTTTACAAGCAATTAATGCAAGGAACACCAATATTGCTGGTCACAACTGGTGTATATCTGCTCCCTCTTCCCGTGGTTTTCCCTCTTATCTGATCTCACGCCCATCTCAGAGGCGAATTGACTCCTCTGTGTCGTGGGGCCCTGGTGTAAACAGCTATTCAGTAGTCGGGGCCTTCTGGGGAAGAAGCACAGCGAGGAGGGATTTGGTGTGGATCTTGAAGTGTCCATGGGGATGATGGCAGGGTTTGGGGATCGGAGGGGTTTCCTTCTTAGGCGCCGATGAAATAATAATGCACAGAGTTGGCGAAGGCTGAAATTTGCACATGAAAATACTCTCCCTTCGCGCTCCTTGCGTCTAATGTGCCGCCGATGACAATCCCTGCCTCTCACAGTTTATATGCAAATGAGTTCTCTCAGCTTCTTCCTCCTCAGAGAGTCGCCCAGCCGAGCTAGAGAGAGCAAGATAGACAGAGAGATATAAAGTGAAAGAGACAGAGTGGGGCTTTTTTGTTGTGTTTTGTTTGTGTTTGTCTTGTTTATTTTTAAAAGGATTTTTAAAAGATGATAATATATTTTAATTTTTCCCTTTGTTTTTTTTTTTTTGTTGTTTTTTTTCCTGAAAGGCAATATGCAGATTCTCTGAAGAGTTTGAAATGCCAGACTTTCTTTTTTGTTTAATTGGAACATAATGCCGGTAGTCTAAATAAAGTGTTTTTGTGAAGTAAGAAATGATTGTATAATGAGTAATATTTTTTTTTTTTTGGGGGGGGGTTCTCCAACAAGCAAGACTCATTATCCACCCAGGAGTCTCTTCCACCCCTTCCTGTCTCTTTTGATGATACCGTTTCCTCTCCGTGACCTCTGCTCTGACTGATTCCCTCCTTTTTTTTGGCTGCAGACCTCAACCTCCTGCTCAGCCGTTTGTCCTGTTGGGTTTTGAGGTGATGACATCACATCACCAGAAGCTTCAAGCTGCCAATTATAAATCATAGTAAACAGAAACAGAACAATGCACATAAATTCACTTTAAACTTTGGTCTAAAATACATACAGTGAAGAATCCAGATCAATCGACAAATACTGGGAGTGGTTTAGGTGATGATTTCACTCCCAAACCTAATGAACAACTATTTAAGCCTGGGTTTGTAATTATAAAATAAAGCATGATTCAGCAATAGAATGAATTTCACATGTCACATGAACTGATTCCTGCAGAAAATGTGGAACAAATTTCTTCAAAAGGTCTAAAATGTCACCTTTTGGCACTCAGACTTCTGTATTTTCTGTTGCCTACTTGTTATGATGTCTGGGGCCAGAGTGTGTGTGTGTGTGTGTGTGTGGGGGGGGGTTGCAGTGGTGCAGAGGGGTTTCATGTCAGCCCGCTCTCCTCAGTCACGGCCAGTTAGTTAAAGCAAATGCAGGCAGACCCTTGAGAGAACGCAAGGCAGCGGCGAGTGCCAATCACAGCCGAGCCCTGGGCATTCCTCGGTACAGCTCGCCTTGAGCAACTTTTTATTAATTTAATAAACATCCCACAGAGATGGAGTAATGTAGACTTACGTTGCGTCGCAGACAACAGCACCATTCGAGCCTAATGAGATGTGCTACTCACACGCACATATTCACACATGCAGTGCATGAAATGTGCACACAACCCGTCTGGAAAAAACGCAAGCATGAAGCCCACATGCTCAATAAATATGACTCACTTACCTACTGTGGTCTCTAGTCATGAAGATGAAGTTCTGGGTTTTATGTATGTATTATATATTTAAGATGTGCGTCTCTGATATGCCTCTACACTAATACAGTGGAAGTGAATTGAATTTCATGGTGTGGTGTTTACAGTATTGAAAAGTAATGTTTAAAACATCTCTTTTCTAGAAACAGTGGGACATTTCACAGGGGCTATTTCTTTGGTGGAAAGTAGTTCTAAGAAAGACTCTTGTGGATCCTCCAGAGTAAACAGGACATTGTTCCTGGAGTAAGACTGGGTGGTGAACCTCAGTTCTTTCTGGTACCGACCACAGTGTGTCAAGTATCAAAAGTTGGCACTGAAAGTCTTATACCTCTTGATACCACTTTTGAAACTTTTCAGTACTTGATTCTTCAGACACATTTCAGCGATGTACAGAGAGTACTGAGGTTACATACCCAGCCTTACTTTGTATAAAAACGTATTGGTCATTTTGGATAACCCATAGAGCTTGCAGTGAACATTTTCCTTCGGCGCTACCTTCTACCGAAGAAATCCCCTTGAAAGCTCTTGTTGTTCAGTAGATTATCCAGAGCAGCATTTTTCTAGACAGAGATATTTTATTTTTCATCTTTAAATTCTTTAACGTGCACCCTCATTATATTGGGGCACAGGTAAAAATATTAGAGTTGGATGTCTCAAAACTTTGGCAAATAAAACAAGAGATATCTGCTTGGTCATACACCCCAGGGGCAGGTTGGAAAACGTAGTATTTTTGTAATTTGGGTGAACCGAGCCTTTAACGGCGTCTTTGAAATAAAGTTCTTCTCTTCGGCCCCCGAACCACTCCTCAGACTGGAGTTCATTATGATTCTGTGGGCGGCATGGCGATGCGCCAGGGGTGCGACTGAGAGCACGAAACATTATGAAAATAATAATGATCTCACTTTCACGCTTGTTTCTTCCCTGCCCCGGCTGCTTATGGCGGGCGTCAGTGTCGATGGGAGTCATTAGAAGGGTCGGGCTCTCCTCTCAACTGATGAGGAGCGGCTTCAGCAGGAAGGACTGAGGGGATCAGGAGGAGGACACACACCCGGCATGCTAACAACCGTGACCATCATCACCATCGGCAGGCGTACCTGCTGTTCTGGGGAGACGCTGCCTCCTGTCAAACAGCAGAAAGACCCCGGAAATGTGAAACGGGGTGTGTGTGTGTAAATGTATGTAACTGCATGTGTACATGTGGGTGTGTAAATGTATATGTAAGTGTGTGTGTGTGTGTGTGTGTGTGTGTGTGTGTGTGTGTGTGTGTGTGTGTGTGTGTGTGTGTATTTGAGTGTGTTTGTGTCTGTGTGCACGTGTGTGCATGTGAATCCTGCTGTCTACATAATTCCCTCCCAGTCCTGGATCACTCTTTGGCTTTGACTGTTCACTCCTTCTTCTCTTCCTTCAGCTCACCCCTATGTCTCCCTCCTCCTCTATTTCTCACTGTATCACTCCATATATTCATGAATTTCATTTTTATCATGAAAACTTATGCATGAAAATAGAGGGTGGGAAGGGAGAAACAAATAAAAAACAACAACAACAACAACAACAGAAAAAACAAACAGGGTGAATGCTGATGGGGGGTTTTGTCTCGTCTGGGTGCAGCGCTGCACAGGCAGCCCAGTCCTCGGGGGACGTGCGCAAGAAGACCCTGATTCCATCTCCCCTTTCTTTTCTTTTCATTTCCTTTCTCTCTTTCCTTCCCACCTTCCCTCTCTCCTTCCTAACATGCTCCCCCTTGCTTTAGCCCCCCCCCCACCCAACCACCCCCAACCTCCCACCCACTGCCTTTCTCTTCTCTTCTCCTCTCTTCTCCATCTCTCCTTCACAGTGTCAAAGCCAGTTACAGGCAGAGGAGCTCTCCTTCTTAAATAATTCACAAGTTGATTAATAGACTCACAAGGGTATAATTAGGCAGGGGAGAGACAGTGGCTAGTGTAACCGGTACGGTGCTTAGGGGAATTAGAGAGTTGGGTTATTGAGGAAATGGAGAGTGCCATTAAAAAAAAAAAAGTAAAATAAAATAAAAAAATAAAAAACTGGTGGCTGCAGCGTTGGACTTGAGGAGGGTATGGAGAGGTGGGGGGAGGATGAGACGGGGGGGGCACCTTTTTCTGAGGCTATGTGTTGGATATGAGGCCGCCTCTCCAGGAGCATGGAGCCCAGGGTTTGTTTGATGTGGAAATTGGACAGTTTGAATCCGTCTCCTTTAATTTTTCACAACTTACAGGGCCCCCCCTGGGTGTCTCACATTCCTCTTATAAGATATAAATTAGTTTTTTTTTGTCCTCTCACTCCCTCAGTTTTTAAACACTTTTTTTCCCTTTTTCCTTAACACATAATCCAGGTACCCCTGTTTTTTTTTCAGTTCCTTCTTGCTCTTCCTCACTGAATGGAGAAGTAGTTTCACCCCCTATGTTTGTCAAACAGTCAGTCATCAGCATAAAACTTCACTTATGTTGCCTCTAAGGCATCTTTTGTATTCTGAAAGGGTTGTGCTTTCCGCTGCCAGACTGGTCTTCAAAACAAACAAACAGAACAATGGAACAACAGATCTCTCAGACATCATATTTTCTGTTGTGGTGATCTCTGCCTGCCTCGCTTTTGCTGTTAAAAAAAAATGAAAAGAACCAATGGAAATACAACCAGACAGGTACAACGCTCTGCCTTTCCAGCCTGTGTTTTTTTTTCTCTCTCTCCTCCTTCCCGGGAAGTTCTCTGTGAGTTAAAGCAGTCATATTGGGTACACACTGCCTTTTCTTTGGTTTGTTCCTCTGTATTTATTTCATTGTCAATATCTCAGATTGCTTCCAGCTGTCATGCTCAGCTGTGGGGTTTTTTGCACTCAGGATTCACCGTATCTAAACAGACTGATGTGTCCATCTTGGCTGCGCAGGGCTGCCTGTGATGTGCGGCGTGTCTGCCTGCATGTCGATGTGTCAACTTTAATTCAAACTCCTGTGTTTTCCTCTCATCTGTCTGCTCCAGATGTTGCACTGGGTGTCAAAATGGATCTCTGCTCTCCAAAAAAAAGGTGGAAAGCAACACATTTTTCTGTTTGTAGAAACTGATAGATACACTTTGAAATTCAATTCAGGCGTGCAGGAGGAGATGAGCCCAATTCAGTGAGAGTAAGCCTTGATGCCACTGCTGATTTCACTTCTTGTTATCTGCACTGAATAATCTGACGCTGCTGCGAGGAGAGAAAATGCACTGCTTACTTGTTAATTCACTTCTTTGCTTGTCTGTGTTTGACGATTGTACATTAATTATCCTTTCTGTACCATGTAATTGGCCTTTTTTTGTTGTCCCCAGCAGATGACTAATGACTTCTTGATATTCTTCTTGGCTGTGCAAATACCCTGCCACCAGGAGGCGCTGAAAAGAGCAGGACCCCCCTGTGTTGATTTATTTATCTATGTCTGGATTAAAGCCTGTATACCTGATAAAGGGGATGTCAGAAGAGCTTTGACAGCCACAGAGGCGGCAGAGTGTGTGCGATTTGGTCGCTGTGCCGGCAGAAACAAGGAGTGTCGATGGCATCTTTGAAGTCTTGACAGACGAGAGCCTCTGAACATCCCCTTAATCTTGCCTTCCCCTTAGAAAAGGCGTGCGAGCAGGCAGGTTCTGAGCGTGCTCGGTTCCCTGTTTGCCTTATTCTCTTAATGACACAAACCATTCAGCGACCACGCATGATAGCATTTCATCTGGCATAATGTGTGGTGGCTGCTTACTTCAAACGCTCCGGTGCCTCTCCGTGTTAAGCTGGCTGGAGACGGCAAGAGTCGGGACGTGAACACACAAGGCTTTTCCTAGATGGGATGCCTGGGTGTAGTGTATGCTGTTTGATTGTGCTGATTGTTTTCCTGAGCCCACCGGAAGCAAATACAAAGAATCTGCCGTGTATGATTGTCTGGAATTCAGATCAGTGGAGAGAGAGATACTGTATGTTTCATACCTGAAGGCTCCATCTGCCTTGAGTGATTCATGAAGCTTATAATGACCCTTGAACCTCGAACTGTTCCCATTAATGTTTTTTCACACAGCACATATGATATTGCTTCCTCGAATGAAGACAAATCACTACAAAGACAATTTCAGGGAAGTGCAGCAATACACTGCAAAGGGGCGCATTGCATTACTCTGCACTCTATCTGGAGCTTATTTTCTATCAGCACCAATTTAATGTTTTTTCCATCAGTTTCTATCTTTCTCCCCATCAGATCAAGGACAATGACAAAGCAGCAATGTAGGCAGAGTGGAATACAGGGGACGGTCGTAATGCAGGACCAGAGCTGCCGGCATAAGAGGGCGCTGGGGTTAATTACTCCATTACTGGGTGGCTCAGCCAGGAGCTGTTTAAACAGGCCCCAGTCAGCAGGGGATTAGGCCTCATTACTCCAGTTAAAGTTACGCCCACGACCCTTCCCCAAAGCCTCTTACTACGGGTTTGTCAGACATTCTGGGGAATATTCATATGGAGGGAGAAAGGGGAATACGGGGAGGAAAAACAGATTAAGACTAAGCAAAGGGGGGATGGCTAGGTGTAAGGGGAAGAGAGCAGCCTGGCGTGTATGACAGGGCTTAACTCCATCAGATCGCCTGAATCATCACCTGAGCTCAGCCAGAGCTACAATTATCCCCCAAAATGCCAGAGCGCAGCAAGATTAGCATCTGAGGTTCAGGTTACCCCCCCACCGAACCGAACCGCCGACCATCCCCGGTCACCACCTCTCCACCGTCCTCCTCCTCCAGGTGTCTGATGGCACTCGGCGATAATGACGGGGCTCTGGTTTGCACCATGGACGGGCTGCTTGGAATTAGGTTGGCGTTTGTCCTCCATGAGCGGAGAACGATGGGTCAGTTTACCATCGCTGAAAATCATAAAGCATGAAATACTTTGGTTTACAGTGACAGTGATGAAAGGTGCCTTTATGAAACAAAGGAAGTGGTGTTTGTTTAATGCATGGATATGTCTGTTCATTGAAAAAATACTTTATGAGTCAGGATTATCATTTTTGTTTATGGGTGTTTATATACTGAAACGTGGCTGATAATTGTTTTTTTTTTCACAGAATGTTTTGCATAAGGAGCAGCTCATTTATGATATTCACCAATTGTTCTCTTCACTTTCTATCATTCATAGATTTCCTGAGCTTTGCTATCACAAGTAGACCTTATTTACTTTAAACTGCAGCCTCCTATAAAAGTGGAGGTGGTTCCCTTTGTCAGAAAAAACCATAGCATACGGCTATGCTAGCAGCTCTGTGAGGCTGTAATTAAGCACATTCCCGCTTTGAGCTAAATGCTAATAGTAATTGTGTTTCCCAAAATGCTGTGTACAGTCTGAACTAACAAGATATAATGTATTAATTAGTGAGCACTAAAGGTGCTGGCAGGCTTCTTTGGACAGAGCGAGACTAAGCATTTGCCCTTATTTCCAGTCTTTACGCTAAGTAAAGCTAAATGTCTCCTTGCTTAAGCTTTATATTTATCATAGATGTTAGAGTGGTAGCAATTTCCTCATCTATCTCTTGCCAAGAAAGCAAATAAGCGTATTTCCCAAAATGTTGAACTCCTCCTTTAATGAGCCTGGCAGTTGTTTAGGCTGTCATCTACTGACTAAATGGATCTCAGCATGATATGTGTCTTGATCTGGTGGCTTATGACCACATCTAATAATTTCCTGGGAAAACCCTGGACTGTGGTATCACAGTCCCTTTTAGCGTGGGGATATAAAATCCAAGTAAATCACTCTAAACCATTCATGTCAGTTATTGATGATAATCATAAAAAGCTAAATGCAGTGAGCTTTATTTATCTTTATGTGATGATCTTCCCTCTCTGGTAGATCATTGCGTTTTTGAATCCTGATATTGCTCTTGGAAATTTTACCATTAAAACATGGTAAGCGTCCAGTTGTGTCTTTACTCACAAAGATGTTCCCAGCCTGTATTTTTTCCATCGATGTATATATGCCTGGGAGGATAAAGAATTTAGGGATTTCAACAAAGTTGCCAATGGATCAAATGGCTAAAAAAGTGGATGTCTTCCAATTAGAAGAGTCAACTGTGTACTGGGTGAACTAATCCAAGGGCTTTTCAAAACAGATTTGTGAGAGCTTGAGTTGTGGCTTGCTGAACTGCACACTCAAAGTTTTGTGTCAGTGCCTCTTTGTCTTTAGTCCAGTCACCTGAAACGCATAAAAAAAACCCTACAGACATACGCTTTGGTATCGCACATTCACTCAGTAGTCACGTAAATCTCTCCAGAGGGGCCGCAAAATGCAGTCAATAAAAATCCTTTTTCATATGAATCAAAATGCTTTCTTGATTTATGGGACATGTTTGCTCGCCAACTATGTGATTTAAGTTCAAATCCAGAACAGAGCTTCTATTATATAATTGAGGACAAAAAAATCAATAGAAGCAGCTGGATGTGGCTGCAGCGAGCACGGCTTGCATCCATATTGAGAGTGTACCCTCTTCGATCGGTGTCTGGGCCAGGCTCAGCTTCACTAGCCTAATCACACACGGAGCAGGTCGATTGGAGGACTTAGCCAGTGGCGCTCTCCGATGGCATATGTTAACATGATTCCCCCTCTTGCTTGCTGCTTGAAAAAAAAAAATATCTGCACCTGAGAACCTTGGCCATTCAGAGCTCAAAAACCAGGGATTATTTTAAACATAGCCTGAGGTTAGAGCAAGATTCTCCGCTCCGGTAGCCTGAGTGAGCTGGAGGTGGGCGGCTAAGGACAAGAGGGGCAAACAGGATATTTATCCTATTGATTTTCTAAAGTTGAAACAAGAAGATTTAGGGGAGCTTGACTCTTAAAATTCCCTAGGAGCCGCTCACTGCTCAGCCGCATGGCCATGAACACACACACACACACGCACACACACACACAGAAAGCATCTTGCTAGTGAGCAGTGTGAGTGAGGTTTAGGGGCCTTGAGCTGCAAAGCTGTGCTGTGCTGTGGAATGATGTGCCCCAATGTGTGTCAGAGGAATCATTATAGCTAGTGCTAGTGCTGAGGCCCGCCCATGGTGTATGTGCTCTGTGTGTGTGTGTGTGTGAGTATATGTGTGTATGAGTGTGTGTGCGAGTATGAGTGTGTGTCATATAGCAAAGCGGAGGTGTGAGCAGACAACAGATGGGAAGGGCCTCAGTATTGCAGAGATGTGGCATTGTCTCTCCTGCTGAAGGAGGAAAAAACTGCAAATCATCAACAAATGCACATTGAAGGAAAATGTGTGGGAATGTGAGTCAGCGCACAGAAATGTACTGAAAATGTACAAATTAGGACGACAGGTTCACAGTAAAACTTTAGCTACTGTTATATTTGTAATGTTACGATTCCTTGTTCAATCATCAGCACAAAAGATGCATGACTTTGTTGGAATTTATCTCATTTTTTTAAATTTAAAGATCTAAATATTTAAATAATTATAGCATATCCTCTGACTGAGCGTGCCATGCAGGAAGATAAACAAAGACAAGAACAGGGCCAAGCATCTACCAAGACAGGAGAGACTAGATATCGATTCGGGAGTTGATGACTTAACTCTGACATCAACTTTTGAAGGGAATCAATCAGAGAACATTATACTGATCATGTGAAATCTCTGTGTCTCCAAAGCCCAAAGCGTAACCAAGATTTTTCACCTTGTTAACAACCAGTTCTGTGAATAATAAATGAACCAACATTCTGCAACTGCTTTGTCAATTTCTCAGCTCAAGTTATTCAGACGCTCAATTTTGGCAGAATGTTTAGGAGAAATATCACAGCGTTTCCAAAACCACCAACATATTTTTGTTTTGAAAACCAAAATCCACAAACTCCCTTTTTTTCCAATAAAGTGCACAACGTCCAGACCTCTGCTGCTTGATTGTTCCTACAGGAGACCACGTCACCCAGCCCTAAAGAAGTCAACTGACTCCTTGTACTGCAGTAGAATCAACTCAAACGTCTTCTCACAGACGTCTCCATAACCAGGACCCCTGCTGCATCAGTGACCGTCACCGTGGCCACACTGGTCTGCCAACACCTACCTCCTGTTTCCCCCCTCCAGGACCAACATCGGACCGCTGCTGCCCCCTCCTCACTTCTTTTAGAGCTCTTTTACTGTCTGATTTCATACCTAGCTCCTTGGTGCCTTGCCCCTCTCAGTAAGCATGGATTTTCGGTCATTACATATTTGTAATCTAGTTGTTATCTGAAAATGTCTTTCAACCACAATTTGAGTTTCAGCCAAGACCTGACCTCTGATCAGAAAAAATGAATACCTGAGACTTGAGCTGGACTTGACTACTGTGTGACTTGAAATTTAACTCCATCGAACCTTGAAAGCAAAAACATTCAAGTCTCAAGTTTTCACTTGTTAAAATGGCACAATGTAAATAACTAAGAACACAGCTCTGAAATTGAAATTCTCCAAATACAAAGAATTTTATTGGCCTTCAGTGACGACGTGCAACTTCACTTTGTGTTATTTTGGGCTGTCCAAGACAAAAATTGTGGTCCTACATCTCACATTAAGACATGTTCACTGGGAGCTGATTCAGAGCTGGGGCAAATGAAGGCAGGACCAAATTCTTGCAATGCAGCCGCAGCTCTGACCCATGTTTCCAAGCCAACCAATGGAATACAGCATTTCAAAGAATACACCAGTCAAGACTGTAACTGCCCCCAGACTTTGGTATAGCGAGTTAAAGTCCTGATGTTACATCTGACCTTCACTAGGACTCATCCAAGGACTCGACTGTGATGTTTAGCCCATGCTCATTTAGGACTTATGGCAAATGGGTTGAAGGCAGCTCAAAACAGAAATATTGGTTAAGCAATGATATTAGGTTTTCCTTGACTGCCCTTATCTAAACATATGGAGTGAACATGATACACTTTTGAAAAAAGTTCTGTTCCAAGGCTGACGTTCTTGTTATTTATGTGATTACAAATGTGAGTTGGATTTTGAATAAGGTTTTCTTACTTTTGCAATGGATCCCAGAGGTTCTGGTTTCACATCAGCTCTGTATTCACCAGTCAAGACTGAGAGCAGCCACAAACATATACAACACCGGCATGTAACTATCTATTGCAAGTGTAGAATAAGTGTTATGGCAAAAGGTTGTTTTTGGCTGAGTTCAAGACAGATTTATTTTTTTACAATGTGACATGAAAAATATCTATAGGATTCTACAATAAATATGGGCCTTTAGACACAAGGACTTGAGCCTTGGACCAACCCAAAAGAAATGAAACAGCTCTTATTCAAAAGGATTTAGTTTTGCTCTTTGTCACCTAATAACATAAACACTAACATCTATTTCAGCATAAATGCATCACCTGATGATAATTACAGTCCATCAGATGGGTCACAGGCCTGCAGTCTTGGCTGCAGTTGTCTGTAGGCGCTTTCCAGCTGCTCCTGTTGGACCTCCCCGGTCAATCTGCAGCCACAACTCGTTGCCCGGCGGTCATGACTTGTGACTCCTCAGTCATGCTCGCAGATGATAGCTGATCTCTTAGGTGGAGGAGGAGGCGCCACAGTAATTGTTCTTTGGAGTGCCCCAATTATGCCATTAATGGCCCCTCAGTGATGAGGCTAATGGCGGGAGACCTCGTTTGCATAGCATTATCTTAATTGAGCCCGAGGCCTGGCATGAAAACAAGCCTGAGATTATGTTACTGATGGATGGTGGCGATGGTCCGGTGGCAACCATTTACCCGACAGCTATATTAATTAACAGCTATCCAGTTACATGGGCTTTAACAGGAATGAATAAGTTAACATGGTGACTATGACAGCAGTGGTGACAGGGCTCCTGTGCTTATGTGTCCTCTTCTAATGGAGGAGACACACTAAAATGTGATGTGTGCATGTGTGTCTGTGTGTCTGTGTGTCTGTCTGTGTGTGTACGTGTGCGTGTTTACGTGTATGTGTGCGTGTGCATGTTTCTGTGTGCGTGTGTGTGTGTGGAGAGAGAGATGCTAAAGAAGGTCTGGCATCGGATCTTATTACCCATTTCCTAAAGGAGGAAACCGAGCCAGCGCTAGTAGCAGCCTTTAAATAAATCACCACACAAAGCCTGTACTAATACTTTTAATCGTGAATTAATTACACGCTCATTGTAGAGAGAAGACCCATAAATGTTCCAATATGGTCGGGCCTGAAATCTTTATCACTCAACATTTCAGGAAAATTACAATTCCAGTATGTCTTGCCTTCAGTAATGTGAAGCAGGGACTTATTGTGAATCACCCTCAGACCAGAACCTGGACTCACACATGCGGAGTGTCTCCGGATCAGGATGGAGTTTTAAATGAAGCAGACCAGCCAGGTATCTCTTTTGTTATGTAAAGATCTGCCATGTGATCTGGAAGGATGAAAGAGGAGAGAAAAAGAAACCATCGAGATAAGCTTCCCCTCATCAGATAATTACGGATGCCTTTGCTCCAGTTTCCCCTTCTTAGCATAAGTGTCTGATCAACTTTCAAAAAGCTCATCAGTCAGAGTTGTTCCTTGGAGCTCCACTCCACGGGCTCAGGCAGGCTCCTCCAGGATCTGTCTGCCCAGGTCGAGCTCTGCACCAGGGGGTCTTTGCCTGCAGCTCGCCCTGGAGGGCCCAAATAAATTTGCAAGAAATCAATTATTCCACTAGATATGGCCAAAAGCGAACAGCCAGCTCTAGGAACAATGATTATGATTGGTTGTTTTTCATCATATCTGAGGCCTAGTCTTTATTTTGTCAGTAACTTTTTATAGGGCTGCAACTAATAAATATTTCCATTGTTGATTTTATTGTTTTTCAATGAATTATTTAGTTTGTAAAATATCAGAAAATAATGGCAAATTTCCATTGCAAGGAGACATTTAGATTGTTGACGTATATGTCAGAGCAATCAGCTTACAAAGTTTCAGCAGAGTCGCATCCTTCCCCCCGTTGGACTCCTATTATAAATTCATGCTTTTTAAAAAGTCAATATACAATCATAAAAAATGGCCAGAAAGGAGATCAATGCGTGAGTGTTGGGGCAGTACTCAATCAGCGATTTTACGATTAACTAAAAGAATTTTTTTTTGCAATCAGTACTGTTTGTTACATTTCGACAAGTCAACATAAAGAAAAGAAATAAAGATGACGCAGCAGTTTGACAGTGGTGGCAAAGCTTATCTGTAAAGTATTCAAAGGCTAGAAAACATTTCTTTTGCCGATAGAGTTGTGAAATATGAGAGGGCACTGGTTCTGGAAGTGTTTCTCCTGTTCAGTATTCCCATTTAAACTTCTCTGGATATCCTCACCATTTCTGAACACAGTCTTCTCAAGGATAGTGTAACCATCATGTAGATGTATCTTCTGACCAACAGTTTGAATTATTCATTTTCATGTTCCTGAAATCATATATTGTCCATCATTTGGGCAGAAAGGTCAAATTACCCATGAGCTTCAATCTAAGGGATCGGAGCTGTGCTGAATTCAAATTTGTCGTTTGTTGCTAAATTCATCTAAAATTGATCCAGAATCCAAAAATGAATCACTTTATGAATCATTTTCTCAAAAAGTGTAATCTGTATCTTTAAACTGTCATTAGCAGTGCATGTAAAGGAATTTTATGTTTACAGTTTGAGTTTGGTTACTTTAAAACCATTTTTACAAGCAGTCAAACAGTTAAAAACAGTTCGCTTCAGCCTTTGACTTATAATTCCAAGTAGGAGATTTGGTGTGGCGATTTTATTGGATGATATTGGCTTATTACAGACATATTAGAACACTTGAATGAATGGATTGATCAAAATTAACACTAATACAATTGATTTAGCATTTACAGAGACCCTACATTCCCCCATGAGCATGAGGTGCAATGAGCAGCAGGGTGGTCTCTACATAAGTTTCATAGGTCAGGATGCTTTTTCTGTAGTACTCCAGGATGAGATTCACTGTGCTAGTCTCCCTCATTATGGGACTGTGTTGGTTGGCACAAAGCCAGACAAAGATGGTCTCAGTCAGTTGGCAGCAATCTGGTCGCTGGACAAGTGGAGAAGTGGAGGCGAGTCCCTCTTCAAACTCTCCACCCCTGGAGAAAACTTCTGCCTTTTCTTAAGAGACCAGCCTGCTCTGGTGTCTGGCAGCAAACACCTGCCTCTGCTTGTGTGTTAGTGTGTTAGTTTGGTCTCCTCCAAAGCCCTCATCTTCTTCTTCCTTCTTCCACATCCTTGGGAATGTCCTGTCACCTCTGCGTCGGGGCTCACCTTCAGGGTCTGTCCGGTCCTACTCCGCAGGCACCAATACCAAGCAGCCCTCCTATGAAAAAGAGCTGACTGACACACGCATGCACACAAATACATTAATTGAATTCATAGCAGTCTATATAGATACCATTTCATTTTACTACCCACAAACCAAAAGTATTATATAGCAAGATATCAATCAATATATATGAATCTCATACACCAGTGTATTCGGCAGGCGGCCTGAATGTTGGGGAAAATGCCCGGCCAAACATCCCCTAGCTATTGGTGTTGATACAGTGGACCATGTCCCCAGACCGCAGGAAAAAGACCAAATGGGTGCAGCTCCTTTACCAGGGGCCAGGCATTTAGCAGGAGAACTGATCTGCAAGCAGCTTAAACAACAGCATTACAACATGTGATGTAATGGCAATTATTTGACAGCATAATTAATGACATTCATAATTACAGGCCATGAACCCTTCAAAGAGGCTGGTCTGTCCTCAGACCTGAATGGGGCATTTCTCATTATGAAACAGTTGGAATAGTTCTTTACACTGGAGTGAGTGAGTATTGAACATTTATTATATGCACTATTCTATCGCCCATTTTTCATCAAGTGACCTGCATACTAATGACCAATATAAGTAATAGGTGCATATTTTGCTATACCTTCTGATAGAGGTCATGCTGCTTCTGCTGCCTTGGGGCTGGTCGCCATCCTGATCTATGCCTCATCCACGCCATCCCCTGTCATCCTCCAATGGCTTTGTGGTTTGCAAGATTAGTGCTCATCTAAAGATAAAATGGATATAATTACAATACATATATTAACAATAACAATAATTACAGCTTTGTATAATAGCATATAGTATGTCAGCAAACCCAAACAAGTAAACACTAAATGTGAACATACATAGAACAATACACTGTCACACTGCAGCACATAAATAAATTCATCTAATGCAACCATTATCAGTGTCAATCCTAATCTGTAATTTAATGAAATCAGAAACAACCCAAAAAACATGCAAGTTTTAGTGATGCTGACCCACAGGGTCGTCAAACCATGACAGACTAAAAGCTCAAACATATCCCAACGATGAGCTCTCTCTGCTACGAAATGCCCTTTATAACACTCAACAGGAGAACAACTGCCTGAAAAGGCAGACAGACAGCTTGGTGCAGCATTTTAGAAAATTACAGGCTGCGAGGGTGAAGTTTTTGCCACATGGTGCACAATGCTAAACTGAAACCTGGCAGGCTGGAGGAGCTTCAAGAGATCAGAAAGGCAGTTCGAGGATGAATATATAAAGTGCTAGGACGCCATCACAATGAATGAGTTGGAAGTTTCCCGCCTAAAGCAACGTCTCCAATTCAAGAAGGAGCAGGAGTTCACAGAGCACAAGAACCAGCAGAAGGTGAATGAGGTGACGGAGCAGCTCGATCAAAATAAAATCCCACAACTCAAATAGGAGAAGGATAATCTCTCTGAGAGACTCACACAGACCACAAACCAGCTGAGGAGCAGAGAAGCTGAAAACCTCCTAAATGAGGAAGCTTGGCAGACAAAGTATAACACTCTGGAGGAGAAGTTCGGAACAGGGCTCAGAGAGGAGAGCTGCAAGACAAGTAAAGTAAAACAGAATGAGGAGGAGAAGAAAAAACTTCAGGATTAGACAGAAAACGTGACGAGGAGAAGAAAGAACTGGGTGTTAAACGCTTTTGATTGCAAATCTGCATGTGCAAGCCTCTCTGAATAAGGGTCTACAGTATACTTACAGTTGAATGACATAGTCAGTTATTCATGTACCTGGGATGTTGGTGAAGTTTGGCTAGAAATCTCTCATCTGCTCTTAGAATAAAAAAGAGACCTGCATGTGTGTCAAATTCATGGCTTTCACTACACATCAGACCAGGCTGCACAAAGGTAGACCAGCAGAGACACACTCACTGGGAACATGACAAGACGTGCACTTTGAAGAGAGTCGCCATGGTTTCCCCATCGAAGTGGAAACATAACTGCCCCTATGACCGCAAACATTTACATCTTTGAAACAAGGAATTGATGAATCTAATAGTTTTTTATTATTTTTCAGTAATCAATTAATTGTTTCATCATTGTTTTCAGTTATTTTTCTCAAACAGAAATCTCATCTTTCCCTTACTAATTATCTTTGGGTTTTGTCTGTTATTCAACAAAACAAGACATGTGATGTCAGCACCTTGGGCTATTAGAAATTATAACTGGGTATTTTTCACTAAGTTCTGAAATTTTTATTACAAGAAAATAATCAGCAGATTTATGGATAATACAAATTCAAGTCTATGCGCCTCTAACTACCTAAGAAAAAGAATTTTGTTCATTTTGAGGTTTAGAGGGCAACTTACACAGGAGAAGCAGCAAACTACCCACCACACTGCTCCTACACATTCATTCAACACTGAGCGTTAAAGCACTTCACCCCAAAGAAAATAGATTTACTGAGCTAACAACTAAATGACAGTATCGGGTTATTTAATGTTTCAAAACAAGCAGAAACTCCAGCAGTTTCCTCCACTTACATGTACCTCAAACCCAAGGATTCATGTCAGATAGTTAAGCTGCATTTTCAAAACCAAATCATCATCAAATGAAATGGAGTAGTGTAGAATTTCTTCTTATATTCAAGGATTTTTACAAAAAAATTGCATGGTGTGGCCTTTTTCCTTGTCATTTAATGACAGAAGGTTTGGAGTCAAATCCAAGTCTGAAGCTGAAAAAACAAAACTAACATCAGACAGATGGAGGGAACTTTAGGAGTCGTCAGATGAACAACTTGGTAAATTCTTAAAAAGAAAAAATGCAATGGTGAGTTTAGCAACATCAAAAGACCTGGGAGACCACAGAAGACGGCTGAAGAAGTTGATCGTAGATTTCTGTCCTTGGTGAAGAAAAACCTTTCACAATATATAGTCAGGTCAAGATCACTCTCCAGGTGTAACATGGTCAGAGTCTGCAAACAAGAGACGCCTTCATGAATCTAAATACAGAGAGTTTAACACAAGGTGCAAACCACTGGTCACACTCAAGAAGACAAAGGCTGGATTAGACTTTTCCAGAAAACATCTAAAAAAGTCTGAAGAGTTCTGGAACAAGATTCTTCAGGCAGATGAGACCAAGATGATCTTTTACCAGAATGATGGGAAGAGAAGAGTCTGGAGAAGGAAAGAAACGGCTCATGATCCAAAGCCACCACATCTCTCAGACATGGAGGAGAAAGTGTTATGGCTGCCAATGGAATTGGGTCACTGGTGTTTATTGATGATGTGCCTGCTGATAGAAGCAGCAGGATGAACTCTGACGTGTATAGAGCTTTACTATCTGCTCAGATAAAGACAAATGCTGTAAAACTGGTGGGGAGGTGCTTCCCAGTACAGATGGATTATGACCCAAAACATAGCAAAACACAAGTTCCTCTAGGCAAAGAAATGGAACATTCTTCAATTGCCAAGTCAGTCAGCTGTTTTCAACCCAGTTGAGCAGCATGCTTTTCACTTACCGAAGACAAAACTGAGGGCATTTGTTTGTTTCAAATCCCTTCTGGTTGTGTACAAAGGCAAAATTACTAAAATTCACTTTTCACTGTCCAAATACGTGTGGAGCTGACTGGTATTTTCATTAAAGATTTAGCCTAAGGAAAGCCAAAAAATTGTGAAAAATGCCTAATAGAAGTTCTGATAGCCTCAGGTTATGTCTTCAGACTTCTTTTTTCAGACCAATAGTCCACAAAACAAACACATAAAATTTACAGATATTACCTCATATTTGAGAAACTGAAAACAGCAAATTTTTGTTATATTTGCTGTGTATTGACTGATTGATTAATCAACTAATCATTTCAGCACTCATGTATACAGAGATGAAAATGATACTCTAAATCTGTGCCAAATCATAATTAATTTTGGGTCAGCTAATTGATTAATCAGCTAATCATTTCAGCACTCATGTATACAGAGATGAAAATGATACTCTAAATCTGTGCCAAATCATAATTAATTTTGGGTCAGCTAATTGATTAATCAGCTAATCAGTCCCTTTAACTGCCTTATGTGTAAATCAGTTTTCTGTTTTCAAAACCAAATCATCATCAAATGAAATGGAGTAGTGTAGAATTTCTTCTTATATTCAAGGATTTTTACAAAAAAATTGCATGGTGTGGCCTTTTTCCTTGTCATTTAATGACAGAAGGTTTGGAGTCAAATCCAAGTCTGAAGCTGAAAAAACAAAACTAACATCAGACAGATGGAGGGAACTTTAGGAGTCGTCAGATGAACAACTTGGTAAATTCTTAAAAAGAAAAAATGCAATGGTGAGTTTAGCAACATCAAAAGACCTGGGAGACCACAGAAGACGGCTGAAGAAGTTGATCGTAGATTTCTGTCCTTGGTGAAGAAAAACCTTTCACAATATATAGTCAGGTCAAGATCACTCTCCAGGTGTAACATGGTCAGAGTCTGCAAACAAGAGACGCCTTCATGAATCTAAATACAGAGAGTTTAACACAAGGTGCAAACCACTGGTCACACTCAAGAAGACAAAGGCTGGATTAGACTTTTCCAGAAAACATCTAAAAAAGTCTGAAGAGTTCTGGAACAAGATTCTTCAGGCAGATGAGACCAAGATGATCTTTTACCAGAATGATGGGAAGAGAAGAGTCTGGAGAAGGAAAGAAACGGCTCATGATCCAAAGCCACCACATCTCTCAGACATGGAGGAGAAAGTGTTATGGCTGCCAATGGAATTGGGTCACTGGTGTTTATTGATGATGTGCCTGCTGATAGAAGCAGCAGGATGAACTCTGACGTGTATAGAGCTTTACTATCTGCTCAGATAAAGACAAATGCTGTAAAACTGGTGGGGAGGTGCTTCCCAGTACAGATGGATTATGACCCAAAACATAGCAAAACACAAGTTCCTCTAGGCAAAGAAATGGAACATTCTTCAATTGCCAAGTCAGTCAGCTGTTTTCAACCCAGTTGAGCAGCATGCTTTTCACTTACCGAAGACAAAACTGAGGGCATTTGTTTGTTTCAAATCCCTTCTGGTTGTGTACAAAGGCAAAATTACTAAAATTCACTTTTCACTGTCCAAATACGTGTGGAGCTGACTGGTATTTTCATTAAAGATTTAGCCTAAGGAAAGCCAAAAAATTGTGAAAAATGCCTAATAGAAGTTCTGATAGCCTCAGGTTAT
This sequence comes from Istiophorus platypterus, assembly GCA_016859345.1. Lineage (NCBI taxonomy): Eukaryota > Metazoa > Chordata > Actinopteri > Istiophoriformes > Istiophoridae > Istiophorus > Istiophorus platypterus. The sequence goes on along the minus strand of CM029128.1, from coordinate 18,147,659 downwards.
GTCTTCAGACTTCTTTTTTCAGACCAATAGTCCACAAAACAAACACATAAAATTTACAGATATTACCTCATATTTGAGAAACTGAAAACAGCAAATTTTTGTTATATTTGCTGTGTATTGACTGATTGATTAATCAACTAATCATTTCAGCACTCATGTATACAGAGATGAAAATGATACTCTAAATCTGTGCCAAATCATAATTAATTTTGGGTCAGCTAATTGATTAATCAGCTAATCAGTCCCTTTAACTGCCTTATGTGTAAATCAGTTTTCTGTTTTCAGCCACAGCTTTCCAGCTGCTGGCATGCATCTGCATTTCATGGGAGGGACTCTTGTCCCATGTTTGCGTGGATGCCACTGCTTTTCCATGCCGTAGTGCAAATGAGCCATGCAAATGAGAAGCACAGAATTATGAAATAATTTCTTAACAAATATGCAGAAGAGGTCAGTGAGCCATGCTTGCCTACAGGCTAAAATAAGTGAAATTAATTACTGTTTATGCTGCCATCTAATTGCAGCCTCTCAGTGAACGTCTTTTTTTTTTCTTTCCTCTTACGTTCCCCCACCTCGACACCCGTTTGCTCCTTGTCAAAACTCTTCCTCCACCTGTCACAGTGTCTGAGTTTTGGGCTCGGCCAACCCTCCCACCCCTCTTCCCGTCCTCTTACTCCTCTCCATCGCCCCCTCCCTGCCTCCCCTGCTGCCAGTTTTTAACTACACTCCACTCTGGCCTCTGCTCTACTTGTTACAGCCCCAACACGAGTGCAAACAATCAAAGTCTTTGGGAACGCTAAAATATGCATGGCTATCCGTGACAGACAGATAAAGCAGGGCAATTAGCCACGTAATCCTAGAGCATCGTACGGAATAGTCCGCCTCAGCTGTCCTCCCTCCCCTCCTTCCCTTTACTCTCTTGGTCTCCATTAGTTAAATGTACTCTGTGTGTCGGCTCCCCATCAAATCAAGTAACACTTCCCCTAATTGGCTTATAAATAATACAGCAGGGCCTACATTATAATTTCATCAGTGGTAAACATTGCGGGGGCAGTTTGGTAAAGAACCTATCCCTCATTAATTTCTTAATTTGGGTAGATGGAACGAAGGGGAAGTAAGGGAATGAAAGGTGGAGAAAGAGGGAGAGATGTGGAGATCGAATGAACAGAGGGGCTCACATCACCTCAGGCAGAGCGAAAGAGAAAGAGAAATAGGGAGAGATGTTGGAGGGAAAAAAATTAAAAAACAAGGGGAAGAAGATGCTACTGCTGCTTCTTTTGTTAAGAGATGTCAGATATTCAATCCAGGGGTTTTGTCAGTACCCCTGTGCAATAGGTGATGAGGGCCCCCACCGCCCCCATTTTACACACAAATACACACAAGTAAACACACACTCTCTCTCCCCAGTCTCATCCGTTGTTCTTTTTTTATACTGACTTAATGAATATTTCATAACAAGCAACATAAATATTCATTCTAATGGTTTTGCACACAGTTATTACCAGTATTTCCTTTAAAAAAAAAAACAAAACAAAACAAAAATACCCATTACAAATTCTGCATAACCAGGCCCTGAAATAATTTCTCCCACTACCATGCCGACACACAGAGGACTGCACAAGATTATCTAGATCAACTGCTCAGACAGTTTTTCAACAATAAGTCACTAGAACTACTGTGAAAATCCTCCCAAAAATCTTGTCTTTGCTTTATGTCAGCTTTAAGGTGTAATTATTTGCATGTGCAAAAACGTATTTGTCTGTGGGAATGTCATAAAGTTCATTTCTAATTTCAGTCATTGGCTGCAATCACAAGGCAAACCAGAGAAATTCACACAGATTCCCTGGGTGATGAAATCCTTTTTGTAAAAGGCAATAGGTCTGTAACCAGCCTTCCTCCCCTTGGCAGATAAATGTCACCCAAACCTGCTATTATATTGCATAATGCACTTTTAAGGGAATTTTACATAGCCTGTGATAGACGCTATGAAATATGAGGTATGAGAATTTGACACCCTCTGATCTTTGAAAGACAGATATTAAAGCAAACTCTCAAATAAGCCGTCCCCACCCCCCACCTTCTCTTCCTGCTGAAATCTCGAATATAAAAGACACAGAGAGCCCTTCAGCCTTCAAAAGGAAAGTTAAGCGCTTCGTACTCTTGGTTGAGATTTTGAAAATGGAGCCACCTGAAGGCAATCTGTCTCTGCTGGAACCCAACTTGTCACGGTTATAGAGAGCTGTCACTTCACACTGCCAGCATGGATGAAGACAGACATCCATCATCCACTGTGTTTCCGAAACACACTACATGATGTCTTGCAGGCCGCTGAACAGTATGTTTCACTTAGGATCCACCAAATCCTGCTCAGGCAGAGCCACGAATACATTTTGTTCACTTAGCCCTGTCATCGTAATGGGAAAAAAAAGGGAGAAAACAGAAGCAACAAAGAAATAACTGCCCATCAATCACATTCAAAGACAAATCACAAAGATCTCATTAACTGAGGAAATCTTTAAATCCTTTACTTAATAAAAGGAAGCAATAAGTCCTGATTCAGAACATCACTCTATTAAAAGTGATCAAGAAATAGCAGAAAAATGAATTTAAGTATCAAAAGCACTCATAGCTGTCACAGCTATAAAATATGTTTACATGTTAAGGAATTAATAAAGAAAATTTCAACATTGCAGATCAATTTTTAGCAGTATGATCCAATATGATATTAAAAATAATTATACACATTAAGACTAGCCGTTCTCAAACTTTTTGGGTTGTGAGTCCTAAAAACAAATGTCAACTTGAGACCCCTCATTACTGGTTGTATATGTCTACCACTTATGACCAGTTTTTTAAAGGTTAAAATGTGTTTGGAGGATAACTTATCCAGTAAAGGAGAAGTTAATTTCCTTTAGTCAAGATTAGAGGAAAGTCTGCAACAATAATCATATGTTAGTGTAGCAGAAACATGTCCCCTTACATCTGTCTTTGTTGAATCCTTCTTGGGACCCAACTTGCGTAAATAAGTGGATAACTTCAGAATTATAAACATGAGAGATAATGTTGACAATTGATTGTTTATTCACTGTTTACTTTATTGTTAAAATATAGAGCCTGTCTGTGTAGAGTCCCCGTCCCCCCCCGAACTGTAATAGTGGCAAGTCGATTCCTCTCTGTGAATCATTTTCTCTGACAGTTAATATTTTTCAGACTTCAGTCTTTTTGAGCTCTTCATCTCTGACAGATTTTCTTCCCGGTTCTTTCCTGCAGTAGAGACGTCAGTAGATGTGATGAACTTGGGTTCACTCATCATGAGTTTGTTTCCTCTGTGGCAGCAGAACATGCTACACCAGCCTTCAGAGACTCCTGTAGGCTTACCTGGACTAACCAATCAGTTTTAGGGGTGAGTAACTCTGAAAAACTCACTTGATGGACTCACTAGCCTACTGTAAAAGACTGTGGTTCAACATATACTCTCTACATTCAAAAAGTATATCTGATTTTGTGAATGGTAATTGCCTCGTCCTGGAACTTAAGACGTCCCCCACTTTTTCAAACCCAATACAAAATCCTTTAACTAAGGAGAACTCTTGGTGTAGTATTTTCCATTTATTCTTGTCAGGCACAGGCACTAAATCTAATAATGATATGAAAACCCCTGCATTAAATTGTCACAGCTAAATAAACAATAATCAAGTTAAAGTTAAGAAAAAACTCTTTTGTGAGTGTCTATTAAGAGTTTAATACTCTGAAACTCAGCTAATCTGCTCCATCAGGACTGTGTGGGTGTGATTTATTCAGCTTTGAATGAAAAAATAAATAAATCTGAATCTACGAAGTAACTAATAACTACGGGTAATAGTGAAACCTAATGTTGAAACACAAAATCAGTTAAAAGTTAACACTAGTTGCAAATCCTCACATTCTGAAATGTGAGGATTTGCCGCTTTTCTCCCTTTGTGTTATTATAAACTGATATTCTTTGAATTTTGGAAAGTTGGTAAGACAAACACAAGCGAATTGAAGATGTCATTTTTGGCTCAGGGAAATTCTGACAGGTGCTTACCAACATTTTCTGACATTTTTAAACAATCCAATTAAGCAATTAGATGAAATAATACACAAGATCATTAATGAAAATAGATAAATAGTTGCCAGTTGCCAGTAGTCCATGTAAAAAGTACAGCATTTCCCTCAAAAGAGGTGGCAGAAAAGTCCCAGAATGTAAACACTACTCACTTCCCATCCTTGAAAAGTAAGGTTGTCAGGCTAAATGTCACAAAAGGTTAAACCAGCCATACACACAATGCAGCAATCCACTTAATTACAGCAGAACAAGAGGAGACAGGGAGCATGTTGAGAATGAGCTTAATTAATGTAGCAGTAAAAAGAGGCCCTCCCTCTCGGTGTCCGTTCTGCTGTTCTGTATTAGTTCCACCTCAGTGCTCTCAAAGCCAGGAACAAATAGTGACTCTAATGATGGACATGCAACCTCCCCCCTCTATCCACCTCACACAACCCCTCAGCTGGTCTCGGGTCACTGCCCTCCCTCAGCTCCCTCTCCCCACACAACTCCCCTGGGGATGGCAGAGCAGAGCGGGGGGGGGTCAACCAGTTAGACAACCAGGTTCACCCCATCAACTCAGACAGGGTGGAAGACAACCTTGCATATTGACTTCATTAGCACTGAGTTTGGGGGGGATGCGGTTCAGTCTAGTAGACTTTGGAAACAGAGGACAGAAGCCTTGTGGTGGTGTGAGGGAGTTGGCAGACACAGAAATGATAAACTCTAGATCGTCGGTGTGCCACAGTGTTTACTCGGGTATATTTCTGGGTCCAAACTTTACAGACGGCCATGTTGATTTCAGAGCTGAGGGGCTGTGTTTTTCCTTTCGGGATCCCAAGCAATTGCAACTTGTAAAGAAAAAAGGAGCCAAAGTTTGAATTTTGAGGTGATTAGGACTGGCCAAGAATTGAATTACTTACATTACGTACACAATTTTCAATAAATAAATCGTCATTTACTTGAAGGGATCTGATCCTCGAATCGCAAACTCCCTGGTGCAAGTCTGCTCTGGGGCTGTTTTTGTACGTCCCCTCTCTCTCCTCATTTCCTGTCAGTACTCTATCCAAGAAAAGTAAAAAAGAAAAAAAAAAGTTCACTGTTAATTATTAGTACCATAGCTGAACCAAAAAGTTCATTTTTTCATGTGTAAAAGTTACATAACCCAGGGGCACCATGGTAAAGTACTGGTTAACTGTGTTGTCCATTGTCAACACAAAATATGACAAATATTTCATTATAAATATTATTATATTATTATATTATATAAATATTTCAGATTTATATCGTCTCACTGTGTATATTACCATAGACTGCTCCTAAAATGTAAAAAGAATCAACAGGAGATTCATAAAAGCACCTAGGCTGACAAACAACGGTTTTCAGGTGATGCAGTCGCACGTTCGAGGCGTCAAAGCAGCTGCTACGTTTTACAGTGTAAATTAGAATATTCTGAAGCAACAAAATGAATCGATACTCTTGAGAGAATACGGTGGGACATATCATATTCAAAATCTAGTCTAAACAAAACAAAAAGAATATCACATGAAATTAAGGTGTGAAAAGGTGCCATAAATGTTTCATGCCATCCAGCCACTGACATAAAGGAAATAAATATTGTATGCAAAGAGAAAAAAAACCCTGTTTGAAGTCTGAAGAGCAAAGACAGTGGGAGAGAAAGGGAGGGGAAGCAGGTAATTACTAGTGGAGATGCTCTTTGACGGATTATTATATTAAAGCAGTAGGAGGATCAACCAAACGCAGCTAACCTCTGTAACAGTGCTGGTCTCCACCTATCAGTGACAGGAACATTACAACCTGAGGAGCTGCTTCCACTTGACAAATATACACACCCTGCACCAAATCCCTAGGCTGCAAAAAAAAAAAAAAAAGGGGGAGCCTGGCAGCCACGGAGCCACCAAACGCTGCACACCTACCACCGCCAGCGCTGATGAAAAGCTCATTACATTCAATTTTCAGTTAACCCGCTAATACTCCTCTGGAGCATGGTCTAAAATCTGCAATTAAGCTTAAGCAGTTTTTAATGAAGTGTCGAACTCAGCAACTTTCACAAAAGCAAGGGTTATCTGACTGTTGTGTTGTTTTTGGCAATATCAGGAGGATTCATGTTTTCCTTAGAATTTATATTCCTTTGTATGAAAATCTCTGAAAAAGTATTAATATGGCTACGACTTTCATGTGTCTTATTCTACAAAAGACAGTTTAGTTCAATTCAGATTTTGTCATTTTATCAAATAACAGTGGAAGTGTTGCCACAACCATTTGGTTCCATTTCTGTTCAATTTTGGTAAAGGTTATAACAAATCTCGGTTAAGGTGCTTATTACATGTGTTGCTGGAAATCATAGTATTAAAGTCAACCAAAACAGCTCTGGGAGCTGGGATAGTGAAACTCCATAATTACGCAAAAAGGTTGAAAAATAGTTTGTATTTTCATTACTCCCTTCAAGTCATTCTTGAGGAAGGAGACCATGAGATGAGATTTTAAGTTCTGGAAAAAAGTATCTGGTTCTATTGTAGGTATTAGTCATTTCTCTGTGTGTGTTGTGCACTTTGCTAACAGTTGGTTTTGACCTTGCTGTTATTATTTTATTGTTTTTTTATTTGGACATTTTTACTGTGTCGACACCAGAAATATTAGCAACTTCTAGAGCAGAAGTTAATGATGATCCAATGAAATAAATAGAGAGATAGGAGTTCTGCTCAAAAGGATATTGTTACATGTATTGTTTTTACCTATGACCCTGTTCCTTCGTAACACTTTTTTGCAGCTGTGCTCTGAAAACTAATTATACTACTAGTCCAAAACATTTCAGAACCTTTAGCAGCTATGGCCACAATAATGTGATAAATGATTCACTTTCTAGTAAAAATGGAGATGCCCCCTCCGCCCCAACCAGACTGAGTCTTCACCAAGTCCCGAGCCAATAAATGCCAACACTGAGCTGAGAAATGTGGGGTTTAGAAGAATGAAATAAAAAGGTCCCCTTTCATGGGATCCTGAGGGTTTGGAGCAGAGCTGCCTCTCCTCTCTCCTCGCCCCAGGGCAGGCTATCATCTCCAGTGACACCAGAGGGAGGGCAGACCCCACCCAACCTCTGGCGGGCCTGGGGATGTAAGGGATGAGAGAGGCGGCAGTGAACAGAGGAGGCTCAGCTTCTAGCCCAGTCTCTCAGGTCTGGCTTCCTCTTTGATCACCGGCCGCCGACCTCCATGTCTCCAAAACAAGGAGCCGGGGCCAAGGGGAGGGATGGGGGAACACGCTGCTAAGCCTGCTTCCCCTCCCTGAAGCTCCTTGTTCCCTCAAAATATGAAAAAAAGGGTTAACTGTATTTAACAATATGCTCCCTAACCCCCCATCGCCGCCCCCCTCCCCTCCTTGATTAGAATTAGAATCACATCTGGCGCCATGTTCTGTCCCTCATTACTGCTGAATCTCATTACAACACGCTCCCGTGGGAGGGACTACGCCGGGTTTTTAAGCACACTTTTCGCTTTCTTCCTGCCTCTTGCTCATCTCAACAGCCTTGCTGCTCCTTCTCTTCTGCGTTTACATTAGCGGAAGTCCTCATCTGAGAGAATGACTGAGCACCACCACCACCCTCCTCCTCCTCCTCCTCCTCCTCCCAGGGCTTGGAAATTGTTTTACTGTGCCAATTAAAGTAGGTATGTTGAGTTTTTTTCCAGAGTATGTATTATTCAGAGTGTATTATTTGTTGCACTCGAAAAAGAAGGAAAAAAAAATCACTAAAATAGGACTAGCAGAGTAAGTTCCACTTACTTGCAATAAAAACTACACCAAAGGTTTGGAAATACAGTCAACAGAGGGAAAATGAGGGAGCTTATTTATGGTGCCCTGAAGTTCCACTGAATAATAAAAACCTCCACATATAACCACATTTTAAACTTTGTTTCTTTGCACCCTTGTGCAAACACTGCGTCTGACTGGGAATTAATTTTAGAGGGAGGAAAAATAAAGAAATCTGTAAAGTTTGACTCCAAACAGTTTTACCTCAGTAAAATATTAATTTAAAACTATGGCAGGGGGAAACAGTTTCTCCGCACACTTTGTAGGCTACACCCATGAGGAAATAAGAGTCTGAACGTATAATCAAAGCCTTTTATTTGCACTTTTAAGATACCAAAATAAAGTAATAAAAAGGTGAACAAAATACATGAAATAAAAAATTGTAGCAGTGATGTCTGACAAAATTGGACCCAGCGTCAGAGTGGGGAGCTCTGAAGGTCGCAGGGAAGCCCTGAGGTTCCTCTGGTTGTTCAGCCCTAGATCATCGGCGAGTCGCAGAGCGTGCAGGGCGCCTGCAGTATCCTCTTTATCCACTCTGGATCTGTGGGCAGAGAAAACAAGGCGCGTTTGTACTGAAGGTTTCACAATATGAAAGGATTTAAGACTTTCAGACAGCACTTTGTTGTGTAAATGTGACGGCAATTGTACACGACGGTCTCATGTTTGACTTAGTGCCCGAGTCACTTTTCCATAAAAGGTCCACCTGTCCAAAGTCTTACCAGGCTGGATCTAGTAACATTTCTGTAAAACTTCCATCACTGCACAAGTCTGGACTGAGCACTGTCACATGGATGTAAAGGCCACAACATTAAATACACAGAGAGGAAGATTCAATGCAATCTTAATAACACTGCAACAAATTAATCTCTCCAATTTTGTAAAAGGCCTCAAATAATAAAGAAAGCTTAAGTAAGTTACTATTAATAAATGTAATTTATTTACGCACAAAGAAACTAAATTTTTTTTAATAAACGACAGAACACTAAGAAAGCCGCTAGATTTTTTTTTTTTAAAGAAAATCTTTCTTCTTCTGTTTATTATGGGTTTTTTTTTTAAATTATGTTAGAGAGGTGTTGATTCAACCTGATTATTTTCTGGAGGATGTAGTTTGTGGTGCTATTGAATCGGTTGCATTATACAGAGAAAGTGGGATCTGTTATTGATCCTAACTTCATTGATATAAATGGGGTGGACAAATATAATAGAAACACCTCGACACCCCAGCAGGTGTCCATAGACTTTATGTAGCAGTAGCTGTGTTGGAGTTTGTGTTATTGTTTATTTTGACACCTACATTTTCATTTTTACTGCAAATGTATAGCACTTCTAATTATTGGTTACTGGCCTCCTTGATTACTAATAATCATTAACAGCCCAGGGGAAAAAAAAAAAACAAAACTTGTCCCCCAACCCCTAATTAGTAGTAGACAGCAGAGCTCAGTAATATATGATGAAATTGATGGGAGAAGTTGCAAGGGGATTCACTGTGAGAGCTAACGATCCTCATGCTCATGATCATAATTAAGGCTTCAACAGTGATGCAGCCTATAAGACAGAAAACTGTAATTTTTTATACTGATTATTACTTTTAAACACTTCCTGCCTCCTTATAGCCACAGCAAAACATTTATGTAATAAACACCCCAAATTCATTCCTTTAAAGACAGACAAGGCCAGCAATGTTACATATTCCATACCTCAAAATCATTTAATACAATGAAAAGTCCATAACTGCCACACATGGTTCAAAAACCAAATACAGAAGAGCACAAACAGCTTTTAGATGTTTTTAAACTGGAGCTGAGATGATGGTGATTTTGACAGATGCCAAAACCGCACCGACACGCCCGTCTTTGGCTCAAATACGTTGGAACGATGAGGAGAGCCTTGGCCTCAGGTACTCGACCTGGGATGCATGTAGCAGCCAGATGAAGCCAAAGCCCGAACACTGGAGAGAGTACAACGTTTTTCGCTCACAACTGTAATCACTGCAGGAACAACACAGCTGAGCCTAGACCTGCTGTTTGTTTGGCATTTTTTAAAGTACATAAAACCGTGGCGGTTCATGGCACCTTGATAGATCACTCAGCATTTTAGAATCTAATCATAATAATCACCTTAAAATATTTTATGTTATTGGTTGGATGGATCTGAAATTGAAACCAGTGCTGCTCTAATTTAATGATGCATTAATTGTTAAGAGCAAATACAGAGCAAAAAACTGTCTGAAAACACTTAAAACGTATCTTACAATATATATTCTATGTTCTCTGCATTTAAGTCAGAGCAATTCATGCACATTCCCAATCCAACAACAAAACATAAACTTTTAGAAACTGAGTTCTGTCAAAGAAAATTACCAAACTGAAAAATTAACTGTCTTGGAAGCAATGAGGAGTGAAGGAAACCGAGGACAGAGCAACGCAGAACAGTGCAACTCGGCTAAAATAGTTTTGAAACAAACACCAGCACTATGTCCTCTACCACCAGTGAGTGACTGAGTGCTGGGCGGATAGCCTGTAACCGGTCACACAGGAGAGACACTCTGTGTTGTGTTAGAATTTCATAACCAAAGGCCCGGATGCCTCAGAGGACGTCACTTTTTATGCCTCTGACTGTGTAGAAATCTGACGTAAAAGTATCAGATTCGGCCGGAGGTGCCGAATGCCAGATTGACAAAGCCCCATTAGTCTAGTTACCGTCGGTCAGGCTACGGATGGAACTATTTCGAATACAAGGAGATATATATCTCTCCTGCCATCATGGAGCTCGGCCGTCACACCTACACTCTCCCGGTCTCAAGTATTAGTCATGCACATGTGCACTTGTTAAAAACTGATTAGAAACCCAGTTTTTTTTATACATGCACAGAGAGAAATCTAACAGGAACAATAGGTTTTTCTCATTCCCTACCCAGAAACCAGGTTTGTTCTTCACATGAAATTTAAGAAACTGAGATGCTGTTGAAAGCTGACTAACCTGGTTACCCTGCTGCAGAGATTTCCAACCTTCTGGCATCTGATCCCTTAAAACTTTAAAATCTTTGTCTGTTGAGAGCTCTGGACATTCAATATACTGAACATTTTTCAGTAATTCAAGAGAAAAAAAGCAAATATTAGACAGAAAGTCTGGAAAAAAATCATAGCATTTTGTGTAATTATTTGATCAAACAATTAATTCACACAAAGATATTTAGTCCTACATCCAGTGCTCATAATTCCCTGGCTACGAAGAAACACTCAAGCCTAGTGTTCTTCCAAAATGTCGTTATGAAACACAGGTGACACACTTCAAGGCAAGAAAGTGAGATGGGACTGACCTTTCTCCTTTCAGATAGTTTTAGAAAAGAAGAAAACCTCTCATTTCTATAATTATTCTTTTTTTTTTTTTTTTTTAGAATTACGCTTTCAGCAGGCTTGAAATCCAAAATGTCAAGTCACGACCATGAGCAGCAGAGTGGGATGAAGGCCGACGCTGAAGGTGACAGGAAGACACGGCTGATGGAGAGCGTGACTGTGAAAGGGAGGCGGAGGGAGATGGAAAGTGGCACTTACCCTCAGGCTTTGGCAGTCTGGCGATGGAATCCAGCAGGAGGCATCGTCTGAAAGTCAGCGTCTGGCAGGCCTGGTATGACAACACACACCTGGAAGAGACCGGGGGAAAGGCATCAGAGCGCTGGCTGGCAGGGACAGAGACATGCACACACACACAACAGTGGAGCAGCTACAGCACTGAGGCAACAGCTGACGGGCAGAGATTTCCCTCTGCCCACCAGAGCCACCACACTCTAGCCGGCGAGGAGGCAGGAGAAACGTTCGACAGACAATATTTATGAGACGATGAGATTGGCACACAGGTAAATATCAAGAGGTGGGAGGCTTGATTACTCCTCCGTGAAGATAAATAAGCCGTCAAAGAGGGCAGGTGGCACTGAGATTCAATTCATGCCCCAACCGTCAGTCTCAACTATGGCATCTGCAGCAGCAGAGCACCTACGCTTCCTAGGAGGCCAAATCTAAAATAAGACATATATCCAGTGCATTTGATTTAAACCTAGAAGTTGCTCAAGAATCGAGGGTAATCTTTGTACCTGAGCCACATGTGACCGTTTTTGCAGGTGGCTTGTTTGTGGTCCGTGAAGGGCAGCACAGCCTGACACAGGCTGCAGCGCTCCGAGAACGTCTGCTTGTTCATCTTGTTCTTGATGTGGCCAATCAGGACCTGAGGAGGAGGATACACACACGCACACTGAGCCGGAAGGTTTCAGTGAAGGCAAATACACTGACTCCATTTGCATTTAGCTTATCACAGTGGTCGAGAAGATGGCATGAATCTCAGTTTAGTGCTGCTCTCAAAAATGCTAAAACATCTTTATTTTGAGCTGATGTATATCATTAATATCAGAGCTGATCAGCTGTACAGCTCATCAAGACTCATCAAGACTCATCAAGACTCAGTTATTTCTTTATTCTACCCCAATTTGCTGCATTTTCACCTGATGACACATACTAAGCCACATGTTTGAACATACCTTGTTGAAAAAGTGACAGCTCGTTGGAGGATGTATTGGAACAAGCCTAACCTGTGGCACTTTTTACCCCACAACTTACAGGACTTAAAAGATTTGCTGCAAAACGTCTCGGTGCCAGATACCACAGGACAGCAAATCAGGCTGGGGTGGTCCTGATGTTTCTGCTCATCAATGTACTCGTCATTAATAGTGAGTTGAAAAATAAGAATAAATAAAATTCCTAACAGGTGGAATCATAAAAGGAACAGTCAGGGTGTGTTCTATTGCTTAAGAATTGCTTAAGAAAGAGTGAGCAGTTTCCTTTTTTGAACATTACACAGTGTCTTTTAAGGTGAAATTGTGATGCAGGACATTTTCTTAAAGCAGACATTAATGCTGTCAAGCATTTCTTAGCTTAGCTGGATTGACGTGACTCACTTTAATGTGCTTTAAGTGCACACTGTCAGGCTCTCAGCATATATAACATCATTCTGATCAGGTCGAATAATTTTTTTTTTTTTTTAAATTCTGATGCGGACGTTCATGGTAAGAAGCTGAAGTGAATAATTATCAGGTGAGTCACTGAGTTTTACCTCTGAAGCTCTGTCGTTAGTGTCTTTGGCGAGGAAGTCCACCAGGCCACAGGTGGGTATGCTGGTGTTCTGAGCAATCCAGGTGTTGAGGTACACCACCCCCAGCACCTTCTTCATGTTTTCTCTCATCAGGTGGGTCTCTACAGCATTAATCCAAGCCTGCACCTCCGCCATCTGCTCCTCCTGATTCTCCTCCTTCTCCTGTTTCACTCCAACGGGCTCGCTTTCCTCTTGTAAAGACTCTTCTTGGTCCTCCCCGTCTTCCTCGTCCACGTCCCTCACAAACACCTTACTCCCTTCCTGCGTGGGTTTCCAGCGATGATCTGTAGGAGGTGACTGTAGAGACTGGTAAAGTATACGTACCAAAAAGAGTTTGAAACGCCATAAATAAGGTGAGTCTACTTCCTGGATCCTTTGATCGAGCTCTTCCTGCAGTGTTGCAGGAATGCACTTGTTTTTCAAAATTTGCCACCTCACAAGATCGAGCAGGTCAGCCATTTTGTACAAGTTCTGTGTGGGAGACTTGAGCAACAGTGCCGCCGCCGTTTCTGGCGTTTTCATGGTCACAAAGTGAACCTGGTAGGTCCTGTTAACTGGATGGTAGCTGTCCACCATACCTTGTGTGCTGACCATCGCAATATACGCTCCGTTGCGGCTAACAGTAATCCCGTGTATCCGCCTCCCTGCTAGGTTCTCAGGTCGCAGCATGTCCTCTTGTTTGAAAATCAACGTGTTCTCAGTAAATGTTGGCGTCAGCTTTTTTATCCATCCGTCCATGGAACACGTGTACACTGCAACGCCGTGGTGACTGACCGCTAGCGAGACCACAGGGAGCGAGTGAAGCCCCGCCACGTGGGAGTTGTGTACGTTTAGTCCGGCCGGCGAAATCATGAGCAAGCACCAAAAGACGTAGCAGCCACGTGAGGCAACGATGAGGCTGCAGCTGGTTTTGTGGATCGGGTGGATCATCGGGACGCATTTGATGTTTTCCACAGCGATCTCGTCACACTCCTTCCAGAGGATGACGGGGTGTCGGAGGGTGAAGTAGCCCTTCACTCCCGACAGGCTGACCGGCATGATCTTCACGGGTCCCACTTCGCTGCCGACGATCAGGCCGCTCATCCGGCGGTCTGCGTTCTCGTACTCCCACCACGCCAAGTCACTGGGTCTGGTCACACCTGATTCGATGGTGTCGTAAAACACCACGTCTGCCCCGTTCGTAAACGGCAACACAAACTTCCACAAAACGACGTCACCGTTTTCCATTAAGACAGCCAGGAGGACCATCTCCACATCTATGCACGTGTTGTCCGGCTGAACCTGTTTGATTGTGTAAACGCTCGACCACTCCATTCTCAGAGGTGTCTGCATACGGAAACGCCGCTGCAGCTCTTCAAAGTCCAGTAGGTTCGCCTGTGGCGGCTTGTTGTCTTTCTTGGCGTAGCCTCGCTCCTTTAGCCTCTCGCTGTACTTTTTGGTGAGATCAACTAGCATGTTCCACTCGAGGCGCTTGTAGCTGTTATGTATAGTTAGCTTATGGTCAAGTGTTAGGCAAGCGAGCAAACAACGTCCACTAGAGTCACAACCTAACGGAGACCAACTGGCATACTTTATTCCTTTGTGCACTCCTACTGAGGGGTTCATCACTCTGTCGGCCAGAAAAACTTGCCTTACAGTGGGGTCCGGATGAGTACAGAACTTCTCCATCACCTGGGTCCACTCTGCTGCTGATCCCACCTAAAAAGTAAAAAAAAAGAAAAAAAAGAAACGAAGGCAATGATTAGGTTTAAGAAAAGTTTGCAAGACATTTTTAAACGTACATCCAAACTACATAGGAACGACAAATTTTGAGCTGGACTGTTAAAAGATTACACTTGAGTTTGTTGGAAAGTCTGTGGCGACACATTCTTAGACAGACACAGATTTTAGCAGCAACTCGGATAATACACCGCTAATTGTCAGTTTTGGGCTACACTCAGGAGGTAGAGTGCGTCGTCCACCGAACCGGGGGGTCGGTGGTTCGATCCCCGGCTCCTCCAGTCTGCATGTCAAAAGTGTCATTGGGCAAGATACTGAACCCCAAACTGCCCCCGATGTATCATCGGTGTATAAGTGCACGTGTGAATAGAAAAGTGCTGGATGTGTAGGAAAAAGCAACGTAGGAATTTGTGTGTGAATCGGTGAATGTGGCAGTAGTGTAAAGCATTTGAGTGGATGATGAGACTAGGAAATTGCTATATAATAAGTGCAGTCCATTTACCCTTAACTGGCTGAAACCCAAAGGCATTAGTTCCAGTGCTTTGTAGACGACAAAACTATTATAAATTGTCCCTAATAATTGCAACGCATATCATGTACAGGTAGAGTGATAACAGTGACTGCGATTTAAACCTAAAAAGATACTACAGGTCAGTGAACGATGAGTCGGAAGAAAGTGTATCATTGTCAAACATGTTGGTTCAACTACATAAGCTCACATAGCATTAAATAACATAACAGGATGCCCAATGTGACACTGCAATTTTCTACTGCTCCCAGCTCAGTAACCCTCCACTTTACAAGCACTTAATTATATCTACAAGTGACAGCAGGAAACCAACTTCACACTTCTGTCGCCGTGTCTAGTGGATTATTAAATTCACTTCATCCAATATTTTATCTGCCAAGTGGTTTTTTTTTTTGGACCAGAGAAGAACCTATAAACAATCATTTTTACGCCCTAGAGCAGTTGTGTGGAGACACATTTACCAGAGCAAAGTGGTTTCCCAGTTTCTCTTTGCATCAACACTTGCATCCCACTGCTTTTAATTATCCTTTTTCAGTTTTGTAAATAATGAAAATACAGAAACATCCACCAGTGCCAAACTAATAGCACACAAGTGAATACTAGCTTGGCTGTGCTACTGAGGCATGTTTACATGAGTTGCTTCACAAGTACACAAACAGTTACACTATTAGCACACACTCACAGATGTCGTTTTGTAATCACGTGCATTCTTGAGACACACTTGGTGCACTTGATATACTGCAGGAGTCAGCAGGTTCATCCATGGACCAACACAGTTTTTTGCCAGTAATGTATCTTGACGTGTTTTTTGTTTTTGAGAATTTCACTTTTTATAATAACTAAATAGATTGACCGCCGGGCCACTATTTGCCTAACACTGATACACTTTGTATGGAAAAAACACTGCACTACATGTAATCTGGCCATTTCAATCTATTATCCCCCCTGTGGTTAAAACGCTATATAATTTTGACATAACACATCTTCATGTAATAAATTAATACAAATTAAGGAAAGTGAAAATAAAAAGCAACTGATGATTGAGTCAGAGATTTACTCTTTACTTATGTAGACAAGATCGCCTTTATCCAATCAAGTTTTTAAAGTATCAGATAGATGTTTTAACTAAAAAAGAATATCAACTATTACTTTTTTTAAATGTTTAATTTGTTCCCTGGGGTGGTTCACTCAATACTTATGACTGTGACATTCATTTTTCAATAACAGTTGGAGACCTGTTAATGAATTTGGTGTTTCAGCTGGAGAAGAATTCACTGACATCTTAAAACAAGAATCAGTTCTTGCACGAAATGAAGTAAGATTAAGAAGCCATACGCCTCAGTGTCCAGATCACTGAGTTTTCAATTTCAAGTAATGACTAAAAAAGATGGATTTCACCATTTCCTCTGACTGATATAAGACTTAGATTCGGTCTCATGCCTGGTGAAGATGCAACAATAACTAATCAGTGGTTTTTAATTTGGTGTCAACTTGACAGCTTACATCTCAACAAAGCCAGTCTCCCTTTCTGGAATGAGTGATTTTACGTCCCAGTTACATCATTAATTCAAGATCTCAGGTAGAACAACAACAACAACAACAACAACAACAACAGGTAACAGAAATAACAATAATCTTGATATGATGAGCAAACAGGTGGTGGCAATCATAGTAAAACTGTCAGCTATGCCAGTCTAAAATCACTGACCTAGATGAACTGAACTGTAATGTTGAAGCACTGTTTTTTTTAACCAATATAAGTAAATAATTAGTTGTTTAAGTCACAAGCAAAGGTTTTCATTAGATTTAGCTTCTGAAATTCGAGGACTTGGTTGCTCTCTCTATTTCTTTAAACTGAAAACTCAATATCTTTGGGTTTTGGGCTAATCGATGGTTGAAGTCGGAAGCAGTCATCTCGGACATCTGTCATTGGAAATTTTCTTCAGTCTAACCTGTTTGTGCATTAATGAAATATCATCACCACATCACAGAACATTTTGATTTTTATCGATGGGTTTCTTTATCGCCTCCGTTGGACTACCTGTCACCTCGGCCCCGGGTTTACCACCTAAGATGACCGATGTGATTATCAAGGACTGTTGGGTGAAAACTGAGGCGATGCCATGAATATGGGAGGAGAGAGAACTGGTCCTGGAGCAGGTCCAACGCGGAGCATCTCGGCTCTTTAACTGAGGAGGAGACTGGGAGCTAAGCTGACTATCTCAGCTCGGGTCTCCATATGAGGCGCAGTCGACCGCTGGGCAGGTCGGTGCCCAACTCGGGTTATCGGAGTCCGTGTTTACCAACTTTGCCGCGTTTCTACCGACGGGCGCGTCCTCTAAGTTAACATGAGGGTGTTACCCCCCGGAGCGGGGGAACAAGCGCATATTTACCCGCAGCCTGTGGGCTTCGGCCGGGACGGGGATGGAGGTCCTGTGCAGCGTCAGGTCCTGTTTGTTGCTGTGGACGTCGCACACCAGCTCCATCAGCGCCAAGGAGCTGGAGGTGCACACGGCCAGGCGGTGGTCCTGCGACCAGGAGAGCGGCTGCAGCCCGCTGACCGGCGCCATCAGCGCGACCACCGGGTCCCGCTTCACCGGCGCCCCCTCCGAGCCGAGGGGCGGCCCGGGGTCCGCCTCGGGCTCCGTCTTGACCACAACGCTTCTGGCCGCGGGACTCGGCGAGTCCGACAGACCGGCGGCCGCCATCTTTACTGGCGCTGGGGCGGAAGCGACGTCGGGCGAGCGCGGGAGCAGAGGGAGGCGGGACTTCCTCCGCGGGGTTAAATAGTGCGCCGCGGACCCGACGTCGGCCGCGGCGGATGACGCGGCCTGTTCACGCCGCTGTGGAGAGGAGTGATACAGGGAAAGAAACAAAAACAAAAACAAAAACAAAAAAGGAAATAAACATCTCCCCAAACCACTAAATCATCCGTCCCCGTTCGTTGACTCTGTTTTAGAAACGTGAAAATATATTCCCAGTCAAACTCTGTCACACTGAATTTCGTCCTAAATAACAACTCACCTTGATTATTAGTAATTGTCCTTTTAATCGATAGGTTATTTCTAAATTTTACTGCTGGAGCAGGCACTAAAAGGGACTTAACATATGTTTACTCGCTGTTGCATAGCAAATACTCACTGGGTGAAGACGCATGTACACACTGGATCAGTACATTTCATTAAACTTACACAAGGAACTTACATTCAGTGGATGATGAAATCCACCGAATCTCTGAAAACTTCACTGAAATCATTAAGAAAGTCGAAGATGTACAAATCACATGCATTTTTCCTCATCTGTTGCTTGTTTAATATCCATATGGTCATATGGGGATTATAGCTGTTATAGGAGTTATAATAATATATTTCAGTGGTTTCCAGCCCACCCCAGGATAACTCTGCGGGGTACAAACTTGATTAAAGGGATGCATCAGAAAAGAAATCTGTTACACAAAATTGTGATTTGTCCATGACTTTCCGCAATTTTTGCTTTTCATGTGCAATGTTGGGTAAGTCCACCTCCTCCGACCTACAAATCTTCTTTTAGTGAAACAATCTGAGAAGAGACTCTCTTTATTTTAACTACTATAGCTCAGGTCAGAACCTGTGAAGAAGGGTCACGAGTAGACACCGAAGGGATCATAAACTAGAAAGGTTGCAAATGACAGATATGCTCCATATTGTGGTTGTACATACTTGATTATATATTAATTAAAATATAAATTTACTCCCATCACTTGAAAATGCATCCATGTGGGAATTTTCTACACTCCTACTACCAGTGTGAAAATGTGACAGAGGTAAATCGTTCCTGTAGTTTTTTGAATTCTTCACTTGAATGCCAATCAATCTACCATCATCCCCAAAAGACTGTCAGCATAAATCTCAAGTAATTGCAATTAATAACCTTGCTCAGATATATTAACAAGTGTTGCAGTTACCCCAACATGCTGTGCATATTAGCAATTTGAATATTTTACATTTTGTAAACTGTGTTTTTATTGACTGTCTTTGTCTCTTTCTATATTTTTGTAAGCTACAAACCACAACTAAGTAGGAAAACAGCACAATAAAGGCTATACTATATTTCCTTTAAATGCAGTGACAAAAAGTTGAATTGACCTGAACTGAATTTAATATACCTTTAACATAGGCATTTGTTCATATCTACTAATGACTGATAAATTAATCAAAAGCATCGTAACCACATTTAGTAACAGTGCCTTACCCTGTTAGGATATTTATTGTTTACATTTTATTGTATAACTACTTTCATAGGTTTCTCTTGTGTTGCAGATCAATGTGACGAAGATATGATATCTCATAACAAAACAACACGTTCAGCCTTGGACAGTGTGTCAGGCCTGCACATTCTATTTTAGATTAGATTAGATTAAACTTTAATCATCTCCCAGGGAAATTTTGTAATCAAGGTGACACATTCATTCAAAGGTGGTAGGTCTGTGTTGAAGCAGCACTGGCACAAAACAATGACACATTCACCACTATGAAAGAAAAAAAAAGAACGAGTCCGATCCCCGACAGACACGACATCAGTCATTTCATCTGTCCAAGCGTGGTCACTTGTCACCAAGAGGGATCATTAATTGTCATACCACATCGTCAATTAATAAAAATATGAAAAGTGTCCCATCCGCAGTTAATGGCTCAGATACACACGGTATCAGCATACTTTTTGTGATGAGTCACGAGACGCTCCTGGACTGGTCAAAGGTCAAGCTTACTGCAGTCAGATGCAGAGCGGGAGGGTCCCAGGCAGACAGTGATTTGTTTCAGCCCCTCACATGAAAGGCTCCTCTCACAGTAGCTGCCTGATTCTCAGCAAGATGACAGCGGGATTTCAACAGGCAGAGTTATTTGTCACAAAACAAATTGTTACAAATCTGTGAGACAAATATAGAATAGCGCGCCCACCATGTTTTAATCCCTCATTTTTCTGTCTTTTGTTTCGATAATCGGAATGAATAAATGAGCGGGGACCATGGTATGTTTCATTCTTAATGAAGCGTGTAGTGAATGAATATTTCACACACCTGCTGTGTGTCTTTGGTGGGTTTTGACTGGGGACCCAATCCCAGCCAGGGATGCATGAATGTTGGATTAAACATTCATCAAATGCTGTCACAAAAACTTTATCCTCTCCTGTCAAACCACACATAAAGATGGAAGCACGCCTCCATGTAGGCCAGAGAAGCCCAGCCATGACTTGATCCTCAGACTCTGGTTCACTTATTGTGTGGTAGTGGAATTATTTAAGCTGCGTTGGAGTCATGTCTGAAGGTATATGGGTTATGTAGTGTGGGTTTATGGATATGGATGGGGTCAGCTCAGGTCAATCCCCTGCATCTCTAATATCCACCTGCTGTCTTGTTATTGCCTGCAGTTTCCTCCTCAGCCTCGTAGCCCTCAGTAGACCACATCCGCTGCTGTTTGCTCACTCCGACTGTCAGTGGAGCCGCTTACATGTATCTTGTGAGGAGGCCTGCAGGGACGTCTTGATGCATGGTTCATCATACATGTTTTAATCATTCAGTCTCTCAGACATCTCCCAGGAGGGGGCTGCTGCAGCACATTACAGAGTACACACAATTAGTGATATAATCATGATGATGATAATGAAATGTATTTAGAGCATATCAGCGAGGTTCTCTCTGTTTGGGGAGACATTAGAAGGACTGCAGCCCTGGAAAAGCCTTAGCGCTCGGGGCTCCTGGCACTTCCCCTCTGGAGGCTGGCAGAGCCCGGCAGGTCGTCACATCAGAGATTAGCAGTCATAGTGGTCCACTTGGTGCTCCCTCTGCGCCGTAAACTGTGAGAGCCTCACCTGACAGGTGTTGCTCTCAATCAGTGCTGCTCTGCCTTCTCAGTGCCATCCTTGGGGCAGGAAGGGACAAGGAAAAACCTCTCTTCCCCCTTTATACTTTCCGACAGGCTCTAACAGGCAATTCTGTGAGATGTATTGGGATAATTTCACACCAGGAGAGCAACAGCAAATCCCTCTCTCGATGACAAAGTATCGATATCACATCAGTGACATCAGTAGGAAACACGGCACTGGCCTTTTTATTTAGCTCCCCTAGAGGATGTTCAGTCACCTGTTAAAGGTCAAGGTTATGGGATGTCAGGATCAGAGGGAGCTCCTCAGTGCAGGAATAACAGTACATGCTGTGATCTGTTTTAACAGAGTGTAGAGCAGAAGGGAAACCAGTCATCACTGGTCAAAAATAACAGCAGAGGGCCAAGGGGGGGTTATTAAACATTGATTTGTATTTCTTGAAATGTATATATTTAATACTACATTGCTGAAGAAACCTCTCGCATCTATCTGCCACATGCCTATAATAGTGAGAGGGAGAAGAAATACCCGCATTTATTTTAACAAACAGAATTTATAGTCCGACAAAAAAAAAATCCTAAGTGGTGGAGGTGAATGGCCATTTCTCATTATCTCTAGTTACTAATACTACAGACAAAATCCAGAAGGACCAGAAGGAGAAAGTGCCCTGTGAAAACCCATCTGTGACTTGTACTTTGAGGTTGCCATGTGTGAACATGGGGAATTTAACACATGAAAAACACTCCGCTGTGAGCAGAGGTTTTCTTCTGAATCGCTCTCTACCGAATAAACTGTTCCTGTGAAAACTGCCATCTCAGTCTGCTGCTCTGTGGATAATGCAGATTAATGGCAGCAGCTGTTGCTGGAAAGAGACACTGCTACTAAATGTAATTAATCAATTTTTTTCTGGAGCTACAAACAAATTTCCCTTCACCTCGATTATACTGAGGTGGAGGCAGAAATGAAGCGCAGGGCCTATATGATAAAAACCTGTGTCTGGTGATTTAGCAACGTGTTCCTTTTTGCTGTCAGTACCTCCCAGCTAACACTCTCAGCTGAATATGCTACTCTCCTGTGGTACTGATGACTAGAGGCTGCACAAATCCAACGCACCCTTGCAATAAGGGCGGCCATATTTAAACTGTCCATGCCCCGCCCACTGTTTATGGTTAATTTAGCACTACATGAGAAAAAAGGTAAAAGCTCCGAGGTAACTTACCTGTGACATCCTGTCGCTACCGCTGCTCTTCATGGAGCTTTTCATGCTCCAGTTCCACTTTAAGCGGCAGAGTTTCCTTTTTGTGATGAAGAAGCCTCTAAAAGAGGGATTCATCTTCACCTGTACAAGGTGAGCAGCTAGCTTACCTGCTTGTGGTGTAACGTGTATTTTGAGGGGACGTCTCAGAGACCCCCTGTTTTCACAGCAAGCATTTTGACACAACACAGTAGAAAAGACCATTGTAAATAAATTAAAAAAAACAAATAACGAAGGCTTAATTTCACTTAGCTGCTGTAGTTTCAGGGGTCTAGTGTTGTACATGCTGGCTAAAATTCCATGTTATCACTTCCTGGCACATTCACAGTATAGTGTATAATACAGAGCCATCTTTGATATTATTAGCAACATCTGTGCTTTTTTTTATCACGACAGGTTAAGATGTCTTCCATGAAAAGAGCTATTCTTTTGCCTTAAACCTGTGTGCTGTGTTTGTATTGACACAAGTTAGAAATGATCTACTGATAGTAGCTGAATGTTTTTTCGTCATTGCTTTTGGCAGAATGCAACGCTATCATGTTGTAGACTTATACAACATTGAAATAGGAATATTTGAGTTTTAGTGTTGTTAGTGTTAGTTTAGTTGATGAGAAAAGTAATATTTGCTCAGCGGGAAGCACTACATAGACTGTCTGCTCCAAATGATGTCATGCGGATCACTGGGTGCGGATCATAAACTGTATTAACCCTCAAAGTTATCTACAGTTTGTTCTGTGCAATGTTTGGAGGTGTTATGTTGGTCCACATAATAGCCAGTGTCAAACACAGTTTTGGAGGGGATAGTGCCTCCAAACACTGCTGCAAACACTTGCTGCTTCCTTTGTTGATGCTGCTCACATACCATTTCACAGGCTTCCACCCAGCATACAACTGTGGACTCCACATTTTGTCTTTTTTATTGTAAACCACAGAGGAAGCTGACTGCTTATTGGCTTAATGCATCTTGCACTCGCTACTTATTCACCATCGCTGCATGTATTTCCAAATGGAGTTTTTAAATCTCCACTATGACCATTAGCCTGATTTTCTGATTCACCTCTATGCATTTTTGAGATTGAATGGCTTTGGTATGGTATGGCGAATGATTTCTATCTAGCTTTCAAACTAGCTGGGTTTTTTTTTTCCTGTTTCCTCATGAAAATAATCTAATGGAAAATGGTGACTCTGGTCAAACAGTAGATCACCTGTGATAATTTTGCATGATAATATATGTCATCAGGACTCTAATATGTAAGAAGTCATGATCCAGAACTGCTGAATCACAGGACTATTTCTTTAGTTTACAAAATCTAGCTACTCAGCCTATCTGATTCCAGGCCCTAAACTGCAGGGTTATTAAGGGAAACATGGAAACTGATTGGGTGGAACTCTGAAGGAAAACCAGCCTTTCTATTTATTCCCAGCAATAATGGCTGAATTATTCATCCTGTGTGATGATTAATTAAAAAAGGCCCCAGGTCCTGTGGCAGGTACAGGCTGCTGAGGCACACGCTGACATTCCCATGTGATGCGCTGAATGTATCTGCCTCCGTCTGCCCTTCTCCTGCTTTTCTCTGCATGTCTTTAGGGAAGAAGCCCTAACACACACTACATGCCTTGGCACCCAACACTTTAACCCAATTCACAAATACATGAGGTGTAAGACTAGGTCCTGGTAATCATACATAAAAGCAGATGGGGGGGGGGTGTTCACGTTGCATTTTCTAATAGCTTTGTTGGCTTGTTTAAGCCTCTTTGGGATCTGCAATAGTTCAACCAATTCCACGTATATGGATACAATGGACACATGTGCGATTCTCTTATGAGACTCTAAAGTGTATGATATGTACAGTATGTTGCAACTTTGTTAGTAATCTGTGCATTTTACTGTGTGTAACTGAAAGGGACATTTAACATAATAAGTAGGTTCCCACAGCAGACTGATCATGATTTTTGTTGAAGGTGGCACCTGGGTCAGAGTGGAACCAAAAAGAAATGCAATGGCTGCTGTTACAGCAGAGTTTGAGATTTTGAATATCAGTACTTTCATCCCCCTGCTTGAGGACACTCTTGGAAAAGTTTTTGTGCATCAGTACACGTTGGACATTTCCAGTCTTTTAAAAGAGCATTTAGAATAAATTATATAGTTATTTGGACTAGCAGTACCCAGTAGAGTATTAATTCTGTGACATAAAACGACCATAGACAGAAAGCATGTCTGCATGCGCATGCAGCTGCAGTGAGACTTCATATAGCTGCAGTAATTTTTCCTATGTCCATATTTCTATCCCTGGCATAATTTTCTGGAGAAACCCTGTATTAAACAACACACAGAGTCATAAGCTACAACTACTCTGGACATTTTACTATGTCTAGTCATCTACACAATTTGGTCCATTAATGAGAATCTTATAATACGTTTGTTTATTTTATTCATTCATTAAGTTTTGGAGTTTTTTTTTTTTAACCTTTTTTGTACTATTGTGTTATCAAGGCGGTCACTACAAACCGTATTATCAAAGTGCTCATTGCGGATTGTGTTATCAAAGTACATATTACAGACCCTGCTGTCAGGGTGTTCATTACAATCCATATTATCAAAGTACACGTTACCAACCATGTTATCAAAGTACTCTATTGATTTCATTTTTAAACAGAAAAGACTATATTAATATTAAAACAATGTGTTATCTGAGAGCTAAAAGGAAGCAGAACAGAAGCAGAATATGATGACTAAAATAACTGATTACTTGTTGGTCCATGTGGCAGGAACTGTTAATGTTAGCTCCAGCATCACGTTTTCTGTTGGCAAATGCAAAAAGAGCGTCTTCAACCACAAAAGCTGGTAGTGTCTCAGAGATGGCTCTAGTAACATGCTCCAGTTTGTGAGATGCATTGTGTCTCACTGTAAACCAGTGGCTGGTTGCTGCCAGACTCAGGTAGGCAGCGGCTGTTGCCTTCTCTGACCTAGAGTGGGCAGCTGGCAGTGGGCAGGACATGCCCTGTGGCAGTGCCAGAGGAAGGCCAGGAGGGCCAGGGTTCGGGCCTGCTCTCGCCTCTGCTCGGGCCCCGCTAATGGAATGGGGCTGGGCCGCCCATATGGCACTTGAGTGAAGAACTGGGAGCTCTAGAGGTTGGCATGTGGAGTCACCAGGCAGTCTCCCGTTAGATATTAAACAGGACAGGGCCAGACCTACATGATAACCCCACCAAAACCACCACCACCACCACCATCAACGAGTGTTATGGATGTGCTCCCTTATAGGGAAGGAGACACACCTGTACCAGAGGCCTCCATTTGCCTTTAAAGGACTAACTGCAATTTTTTTGCATTTTTTGTTCTTAACGACAAAATTGAAAATAATTCTCATTATTCACACCCACTATGTTTACTATGTTTTCAAATCAGTTCCCTCTGTTACTGACAGAATTTATTTTTTCTAGTTTGCTACAGTATGGAAAACAACCTGCAGATTTGTAGCGTACATTTTGGTTTCTAAGTGACGCAGTTGAAAGCGGAGTGAAACTCTCCCTTGTTGTTGCTTGCCAAGATGCAGAAAAACAATTCGTTTAAAATCCTACTGTGGGAAAAAAAACAAAACTGAGAACAAAAAATAAACAAAAGTAAGCATTGTGAGTACAATGAGATATTCGTCAAAGTTTCCAGTAGTTCATCAAATAGTAGTATCAAGCATATTCATAAAAGGCTAAATAATATTCTGATCAAGTTATTTTTCTAACGGTAATTCCATGAACTTGAAATTAAATGAGTGAACTGTTGATAGTGGGCAAAAAATTGCAGACACATGCTATTCAGTGCCTTTATCAACCAGGCTTCCTGCTTCAATCACAGCACCTACTCTAAGAAGGCCTCACTTTTTGTTTCTGTGGAGCTGGTCAACAAAACAGTCCGGGTGACTGAGCCAACAACTTGGAGAACGTCCTCCAGTTTGAGGTCAAGGAAAAAGGGGTCTGCCAGGAAGTATGCTGTGTTAGCTCCATGTAAAGGAGCTGGCCAGATAGGCTGTGTGTAGTCAATGAGGTGGACAGGGGGAGAGCTGTGTTAGCCCACTAGCCCTCTCTGGCACCTGACCGACCTGGCTCCTCTCTGAGCTGCGTGGCACCGGGCGAAAGAGAGGCACATGGGATGGGAGGAGAGAGGGAAAAGTGTGTTGGAGCAGTCTGCAGTGTTAACAAATGTGTTTACATACTGTATATACGGAGATAATGCTTACCCTCTGGAATGACTCTGCTCCCTGCCTACTGCTTATTTACCACACAGACTGATGCAAACATAACTAAAATTACCACTTCAGGGTGACACTGGCAATTTGTACTACAGACCTAAAAGGGGAGAAATGGTGAGGGTAATTACAGTCAGTGGAAAAATATGACATTGACGTTGCCCTGCCCTGGTTTTCCTGCTAATGCTCCATTTAAAAAGTAAGGCCAGACTTTTAAAATGGAGCATTAGCAGGTCACTCTCGCTAACCCTCCCTCCAATCTCCATTTTTCCACCCCTCTCGCTCACTCTCCTCCTCCTCCTCCCCCTCCTCCTTCTTCTCCTTCCACCAACCACCTCTCAGGATCTGGAACAAAAGCAACCTCTGCTGCCACCACCTCCCCTCCCCATCTCCTGCTTTTCCATTTTATTGGTGACAGCTGCCGCGGAACAAACTCGCAGAGCGAGAGAAATGATGTGTCAGTAGAAGGTCCTTTAGCCCGCGCTGCTAATCTGTCACACACCGTTTGTTGTTTACTGTTTCCTCCTGCTTGCCGACTGGCCAGCAGCGTGCACCGCGCAGTAATGGCGACAGATGCTGACCCACAGAAGTGTGAATCTTGCCGATTTCTCCCTGCTGTCAACCTGTAAATTACAGCTATCGGGAGTAATTAGACCTGATAAAACCCTTCCACCCCCCCCCCCCCCCCGACACACACAGAAACACATGCATAGCTCTGGCCTGTCAGTGACCTGAGTGGTTGCCATTTTGTGAAAGAAGGCTGATCTGTCTAAACTATTGTTTTAATTATATATGTTTGTCTTTGTGGTTTGTACCACATTTGCGTTTTATTGTTTTTGAATTGTTCGTCTGTCCCATTTTAATGGACGCTTTGAGGAAATTTTCCTCCGATTTGGCACAAACATTCACTTGAACTCAAGGAGGTCAAGTTCACTGTGACCTCACAAAACATGTTTTTGGCCATAACTAAAGACTTCATATGGTAATTATGTCAAAATCCTCACTAAGTATATAAGCCTGGACAGACATGGATGTAAACTGCAGCTCAACTGGTTGGTGGAGGCAAACAACTGTGACAGGGTAATTCTAGGTGCTTTTGAAAATGAAATTAGGGGCTGATATACTTTCGTAATAGTGGCCTCTGGATTTTATCTCTTTTTTTGGCTCTGTTTGACATCTTTCCCCAAAACACTTCATGACTTTGAGGACTCTAAGATTGACGCTGGCAGCGGCCTCTGAAGTTACAGGGGTGAGTCTGTCCACAGTGAACTACCTTGGATGAATCTGCAGACATGCCAGTCGTCCTCTACTTATCCTCACTGAGGCTTTGCAGGGTCAGTGGAGTCCTGGGCACAACCACAGAAGTCAGCATCGGGGGCCACCTCTTCTTGCCCTGGCATCCGTGTTCGCCCTGCAATCACCACAGCGGCCACCATTGCCAAGCATGCTCTTAAAAGCAAGACCCGTGGCCCTTTAAGTAACTTGCGCGATACCAGAGGTCACGCAGCCAGGTCTTGTCATCCTCTCCCCGACTCTCCGCCCTCCTCCTCAACCTCCTTTTCCAGCCCTCAGTGCCCACTTCCTGACCATCGGAGCCAATCACTTTCCACCCCTTGCCTCCTCTGCCGCCAATGCCGAGCAGCAATCTGTCACACGGGCACTAGGAGATGCCACCCTGCCGGCCGCCTTCCGTACACTGCGGTAATGGCTTCTGGCAGCCCTAGAAAGATAAGTAACCGGCAAAAAGGCAGGAGAGAGGGATGAAGAGGGAGGGGCCAGGGCCAGAGAGGAGAGGACCCTCTCTCAATGTAAGCTGCCCCCATCTTGCCACTTTTCGACCCTCCTCTCCCCCTTTCCCCTCACCCTGCTTTGGCCTGGTCGCTTTGCACGATACTTCAGTGAATAAATGAGTCGTTTTAATCCGACTGACAAGCTGGCATTGCCCAGCCCTGCCCTCCATCTGTACTGGCGGCCAGCGCAGCAGCAGGCCCCAGGCAGTCCGATGTGCCAATCCAACACACAGCTTATCCTGGCTGTAGCTTCAGGGACAGAAGGGTTAGAGCTCTATGCGGCTGCTACCCTCTCCAACCAAAAGAGCTATTTATATAAGAAAGGGATTAGCTGGTGGAAGCTTTGATGAACTGGAAAGAAATTATGAATTTGCTCCCATCTTGCTCTATTGCACATTTGAAGTCCGTGCCGTTTATTTCATGCTTTTGCGTGTAATAAAATAACTGAGTGTTGGATGGTATGTTTTATTTTACATTCAATCTCAAAGTAACGGCTTATTTTTTAGAGTAGCCACAAGTGTGCTGACGCTGTCATGAGATGACTGTGTTCTTTCCACAGTTGCACACTTCTCTGCAACAGATGAATATGTTCACTTGGCGGAGAATTTGAAAATGAAAGTGAAACTACCTCATTTTCATCCATCCCCACCCCTGAGGGGTTAATTTTGCTCTGTCATTCTAGCACAGCAAGAGGCCAAATGCGCTATCACTCACGCCGTCCACTGTCCCGGCTGGAAACACCCAGAGGGAGAGAAAAAACTTGGCCACGGGAGGTGCTAAACCCTCTGCTCCATTTCCTCTCTCCAGAAGCTCCTCTCCACTCCCTCACTTGGCCATGTGTCACCTCCAAGTCGATTGGGAAGGGACCTGGTAACATTTGAGTGCCCAATTAAGCGCAGGGGCTCAGCCGGGCCCCCCTCTGGGTTCCGTTCAGGCACGTCACCGATGAGCAGGCTGCCATCTTCCCTGTAAACTACACACATGCGTGCACTTTTATACACACTCCTCCCACCCTCCTTATTCTTTTTCATGCTTGCTTCCCCCGTCTGTTATGCCTCTGTTTCACACAAACACACTCTCCTCCCTGGTTAAAGATCCCCAACAGATCTGATTGCAGCTTATCTCTGGAACAGGAGGTTATGACTGTTAGATCCATGGCTGCCGATCCCATTGCCAGTTATACACCCGGGCCTGGATGCTGCTTATTAACGGGAGGGGTCCTCCCAGTGTAGTGCCAAGGATCTGTGGGCCCGGTGTTTTGCTGCTTTTGGTGGAAGATTAAGCACTGTTTTCTTAAATTAGCCTGGAAAACATGAAGCATAAACATAAAAGAAAATATTTTTTATCCGCAAGGTCAACTAGGCGCTCATTATCACCCAGATTGAATAATTACTGAACTTAAGAAGTGTAGAAAAAATAAAACAGCAACTCAGAGTTAGCGCAGTCAGGCCTTTTGAAGTGTTAAAGGACTGCTTATTCCCTTAACTGGAGTGAAAGAGCATTGCTGGATAATTTAGGTTACAGGCTCGGCGATGACAGCTGGGCAGCATTGAAAGCCAACCAAATCGACATAAATCACAGACTTTTTTTTCAATAAGTAGGTTAATATCTCAGAATGGTGTTTAATGTTTTATTCAGCGACAAGGCAGGGACAGTTTAAAGGGACGGCAAGTGTTTTTGAATGCAAATGGGAAGTGGAGGGCTAGGCAGGATTTGGCATCTTCCTGCAGATGCCTCCGAGTACACCGGCCCTGTTTAAGGAGCACAGGACTGATCCTCGCCCCTCTTGAGCCCTTTCCATATTAAACAAGTGCTTTGTAAGTGTACCATCATTACTATTCATCACAAATAAATACTTAAGCACTGAGAGCTTAGTGCCCCGCTGTTTTACAGTTATCCATTATTTCTGTCACCTGGTTGTCCTTTTTCTGTCTCCTCTCCTCTCTGCCTCTCTTTGCCTTTTGTGACTGAATGTTCCGGTGCCCTTCAACTCAGTAGTGTGCTTGGAGGGAGCTGGTGGCTAGTGCCCATGTGCCAAGCCTCCCTGCTCTGTGTCCCATTTTCCCTGCCCTCACTTGAGGCCTTGCCCCGACAGGAGAGCAGGTCCAAAGGCTTTATTGTGCTCCATGCACTTCCCAAGACGATGCCCTTCTGCTGTTTTCAAAACGTCACCTCCGTATGCGCCCCCCTCTCTTTTTGCACAAACATAATAAACACACCCACAAAAACAGCCCTCAAGTTCAAACACGCACCAAGTCCACTCCTGCCCCAGACATGGGGGCAAAAGTCCACTGCACCCCGTCCTCTATGGCGGGTTTTTGGAAGGTGATACGATCCTTTTTCCTCTGCCACGGTGCTTAGCGGGCTGGCTGGCTCCGTTGCAACGCGGCGGTGCGCTGGCGTGGACTGAGCCTGGGCCAGTGTGCTCTGAAGCTGATGAATTACAGGCAAGATGCGGGGCGGCAGCCGGCGAGGAGCTCCGGCGTGCGGCCGTCATGCGCTATCACCGTCTGCTTGTGTGATGGGGGAAATCGGAGAGACAGCGCTGACAACTTAATTTAACACCAGATCTGGAGGAAGCCAGAGTGCCACTGCGCTCTGGATAATTGATAACTCTGCCACCCCACCACACCTCGTCTCACCTCATGCCCACTACACCTCAGCGCGTCATCTACCCAAATCAGTGGTGGACACATTACTGTACAGCTCTTAAAGCTTGTTCTGCACCATAGAAAAGCGTTTCACTAGGAAGCAAGAAAAAGTGAAAATTATGTGTGAACCTCAATGGTGTACTGAGTTTCTCTATTTCTTTGTGCCAGGCAGAAATGGGCACTCTTTGAATCTTTGTAATGCTGCTACCAGTATAGTACTTTGAAGGGTATAAATATCTTTTTCCACAAAACCCCTCTCCTTTAACAATACGACACCATCACACTACCAGCCATTGAAAACTTATCATATATAATATAAAGGCAAAATAATTAGGAAAAAGCTGATGACAGAAAAAGATATCGGGACTAAAACCTGCTGCTTGTTAGTTTTCAGTACTTGGTGCCAAATATATGTGTCCTCAAAAATACCCGGCCCCAGCTTCCAACCTTTTTGGGCTCCATGCTCCATGCATTAACCCTTTATAAGATACTGACTCCATTTAGATAGGAGACACTGTCTTTTCGCCCTCCTGACTTATGAGTGACTATGATGCTGAAGCATCTCCTTGGGCTGTGATGGTGGGGTGCTGCGGGGGAGTGTGCTGCCTGGATCTCCTTCACAGGCTGTTGGAGGCTGCTGAGCAGGAGCCCGGTTGACTGGTAATGCCTATTAATTACTAATACAAACAGCTAATTAGCAGACCAAACACTGGCATCTGTACAGTTTGTTTTCCCTGCAGCGATGATATTGAGTTCTAACACAAAGAGACAATAAACCTGAACTGCCTAATGCACGTCAGAATCAAGGGGGACTTGCTGCTAAGCATGCCTAATGCCATACGGCAATAAACGGCAAAACCAGATTTCATAAGGATGAGACGTCCATAGACTGCTGTAAGATCAGCAAAGGACGGAGGGGCAAAGTCCTAAGTCTCTTTATTTTAGTACCGCTTGAGTACAATTTTTTGGCAGGGGGGGTTCTTCAGCAGTTCTTTATATTTGTTGACACTTAGTTTTGAAGGGAAATAACATAATTCTTACTCCACATTTATCTGACAGCTATAGTTTGGATGTAGATGCAGATTCGGGGAATAAACTTCCATCCCAAAAATGTTAAAATTTCCAGAAAGCAGATTTGTTGTAGTTTATCATTCAACTACTAACTTTTACTTCAGTAATATTTTTAAATTCAGTACTTTTTCTTGTAACAGCACTTTGATATAGCTACTATGACTTAGTTTAAGGATCTGAACAATATTAATTCTTCTCCACCCACAGGAAATACTGTTTTTACTGACCAACATGCATTTGTAGCACTCAGTATTAAAAACTCTTCAGTACTTAATGGCATTGAATGTCTAGTCAGATTTATAAGGGGTTTACTCACTATTTGAGCGCATACTGTAGTTCCTGATTTAAGTCAAAATATAACAGTCTTTATTCAGGGAAAGTGATTTTATGGCTGTTTATGTTAAGACATCATTTAAGATTTGATTACTTCTTTTTCTAAGTGGAGAAAAAAAGGGTTTTGTAAAACTCAGGTATCCTATTGGGAATAGCGATGAAACATTAATAACAACATTACCAAACCCAAATATCCTAGAAAGGATGCTGAAATCACGGTGGCATGCTTTTATAAATTAACACATTTGCACATTCGGCACCTTTTGAGTGCCGACCCCTAGGCCCCACCCCGGCTCCTCTGGGCCAAGACAAGATGCCACCCCATCTTGGCGTCCCACGCTTCTCACGCACAAATAATAAATGAGTAATCGGCCACAAAGTGTCAGCCAGCCTTAATCCCCTTTTAATTTCCTTGTGGGGTCTGTGCCAGGGCTCCGGCTGCAGCATGAAGGTGGCCGCTGATGGCAGGATGGCCGTGGTGACAGGCAAGCATGCAGCGCAGGCCTGGGGGTCTTTACTGGGATCCAAGTGAAGAAAATACAATAACCACACACTGCCACCACTGTTTGCCTTACACTTGAGCAGGATTTAGGTTTCCTTAGCACTCTGTCACAAGTGTGTATCTGCACACTCGCTTGTGTGCGTGCTCACACACACACACAGAGTTGTGTCACCAGATTGTACCATGGACAAATGCATGCTCTTTTTCTCTCTGCCTTACTCATGAGGCTGCACACACACACACACACACACACACCTACATGCATATATTAAGCATGTGCTAGAGCACTTAAGCACACCCCTGGTAATACTACTCTAGATGAGGCTATTTATATCTTAATTTATACAGGTTGGTCTCAGCGTAGGGGTCATCACCACACAGCTGCCCAATCTCAGACAATCCCACAATGGCAAGAGCATTATCTCCTTTTGAACAGCAACTTATTTTCCTCCGTCTTTCTCAATGCATCAGGCGCCAGAAAAGGGCAGCCGGCAAACGGTATTCACTCCTTGTTCATGTAATGAAAGGCGTGAAGGAAGAACAAGGTACAGGCTGAGGAGACGGTGCACATCTTTGTAACACATTTGCCCAAGAGGTGGGTTCAGTGATACAAAATGGAGAGAGTTAACATTATTCTGGCAGATGAAGGAATTTTTCATGACATTTACATGCGGCAGGGATTTTCACCCTAAGAGAGAGCAGTGCCGTTCTTGTTCCAGAAAGCACAGACGTGGAGGCTATACACACGTTTGTATGTAATGGTGGGATTGGCTAAATTTTGACCAGTCACACTGAAGATATTTGTAAAATGTTTATTGAGGTAGACATTGTAGGGCCGTCCAGCGTATCAACTGGTTGATCGCATCTGGACGACATATTTGCAACAAGTAACAAGAACTTGTGCAGAATTGCTAATTTTATGAAAAGAAGTTTGAAGGTGTTTCAAAGTTTGTCCACTAGAGAGCAGTCATAAGTTTGTTTGGGGTTTTTTGGGGGGTTTTTGTTGTTTTTTTTTTTTCTTTCTAGCTGTTAAAAGTCCCATTCTGTGCATATATTGGTCTCAATAACCACTTACCATTATTCACTTTATTTTGATATTTTATAAACCACGATTTATCTAAAAATTAAAAAAAAAAAAAATCAGCAGATTAAGCTATTGTTATAATGATCATTACTTACAGCCCTGAAGTCATTTATTTACATTGTTTATAAAGAATGTTTTCTAAGTGTCTGGCTCCAGCTTCTCAAATGTGAGGATTTGTTGCTTGTTGCTGTCAGTGTAAATTGAAAATCTCTGGGTTTTGGACTTTAAATTGGACAAAAAGAAGCATCTGCTATGTCGTTTGATTATAAACAAAGCAGTCTAACTGGAAAAGAGCATATCTAAAGTGTCTCTGTCTGTCTATAAGGGTGTTTTGTTTGTTTGTTTTTTGTTTTTTTTTATAATCATTGATTCTCACAACAAAGGTCTTTATGGCAACATAAGGGGTTAGCCTAGATTTTCAGTCCAGTCTCATTTAAGGCTAATTCCTGTGTGGGTCTGGGTGTTTGATCCCATTGCCCATCTGAAGTAATTAAAGGGTTATTAGTAAACAGATATTCACGCTCGCTCACTCTTGCCAACTGTTTCATGCCATCTGCTGCCGGCACACGTGCTTTGACATTGGAAATATGCTGCTGAACCGACACGGGTGTTTCAACACATAGGGAATGAACTGAGCTTTCATCAAGTCTAAACACAGTCAAACAGTGTCATCCTTTGTGTGTGCGTGTGTGTGTGTGTGATTGTGTGTGTGTGTGTGTGTGTGTGTGTGTGTATGTGTCAGAGAATAACACAGAAGGAAAGGCAAGAAATTATAAGCCCACTTGTGCTATTTTAAACCTGCTTGTTAATTTCAATCCCTTTTAACTGGTTCTACTTCTGATACCAGCCGACCACTATTCTTATAATTCATCTCCACAGCTCTCTCTCTCTCTCTCTCTCTCTCTCTCTCTATTTTTCTCTCTCTCTCACTTTCTCTCACTCTCTCTCTCCTCTGGCTCCAGCTCTGTCCTCCTGTCTGTTTTTATCCTTTTTTTATTTTCAGTAATATAGAAGGGATTAACCCTGGTGGCCCCTGGGTGGTTACTGTTTCATTTTATTCTTATTAAAATCTTAAGAACCTGCTTTATTATTCCTGTTTGATACTACCTCAATAATCCTCTGTCTGCCTGTGTGTGTGTGTGTCTGTTTGTGTGAGTGGTTGTGTGTGGCATGTAGCCACAGACCGATAGGTGAGCTGTGTGATGGATGTGGGCTGAGATGGTTTGGGCTGGCAGGAAAACCAAGACACATTACACAAATTTTAATCACATATGGGCAACATACTGTATAGATGCACAAACACAATATTCTGCTGTGTCTGAAATCATGGACTTTATCTTTTTTTGCCCATTTAAAACCTTAATATATTGAGCAAAAAGCTTCAGAAGATGACACATTGTATATTTCAACTCATTGTCTCGTGTTTTTCTGCAATATGTTCTGACAGACATTTTTTTTTTTCCCCCGTCTGTGTTGAGATGGCTATTACCGCTGATGGGTCTCTAGTGTTTGCTGTGATCTTTCTTACAGCGAACGGCATTGATTTTGTGAAACCTCTGATAAATCTCAGACAGGAACTAGACAGGAGTGTTGTCACAGCAAAGCTTCCCTGGATCACGCAGTGATTTCTCCTGCAGGTTCCACTGACCTGGGGAGGTTTATTTAGAGAAGCAGTGCAAAGTGGCTCTGTTAGGTGCTGTCTGTTAGTGTTTCATTACATCTACTGCTAAATATTTTAAATTCAACCTCCACTGAACAACAACTTGAGGATGGAATCAATCAATTTTCATTTGTTCTTTGTATTGAATTTTAATTTTTTTTTAATATAATATATATATATATATAATTGCATATGCCATATGCATTAGTCAGTAAAAGAACCAAGCAGTAGCCCTGTTTGTTTTCAGCGCCATATATGAGAAGGCAAATGAAGGAAAAAAAGAATAATTTGAGCTTTGATTTCATCCTTGCGAGGAAAATAGCGAATGTGACGTTAACCTATCATTTAGTGTGCTTTTGGAGAGCATCTGTCCAAGTCCAGCTGTAAGCTTTTCAACCTGGAGACCAATCATCTCTTCATTAAAAGTGTGATACTGTTCAAGTGTCTCTGCAGGCAGCCGGGAGCACACAGGATTACGCTATCGACTTAGCAAAAGGTCAACATTATTTGATTTTCTCAAGGGTTACTATTTATACCTATTTATTGACTGCCATTTACTCATAACATACTCGAGTGCAGGGGAACGGCACATATATTCATTTTCTGGCTTTGTCCTCCCATTTGAGAGTCTGCAAAGTGTGTACATCCTAATTTCTCATTTATGATGCATTAAATTCAGATGAGAGGATTGTTGGGGACAAAGCTTATCATGCTGTGTGAGATAAATCTGAAATTCAACCGAAGTGTTTCATTAAGAGCTGTTGGCTGGCTGCTAAGACAACACGGGGGTATAATCCCCCCTTTCAATCCCACTCTCCTTCCTTTACTTTTACGTTTTTTACTCTTTCTACCCTTTTCATCACTCTCTCTTTTACTCACATCCTCTACAGGTGCATATTTTGCCTTTTGAGTCCCTCTCCTCCCAAAACATGTAACTCTTCCTCTTTCTTTTCCTTCCGCCATTTCCCCTCTTTCTCGAAGGCCTGTGAGAGCTCCTCCTCCTTGCAAACAGAGCCCCCCCCCTCCCCCCCCCGGCCCGTTCAATGGGGTCAGACCGTCAAAATGACTCTTTTTATTACAGTTCATAAACAGCGGCTCCCCTGGCAGCCCCAGGAAATTTCACATAAACTTTGATCAAACAGACGTTAGCCTCCCTGGTCCTCAACCACCTCTCTCCACGCGTGAAAATAGCTCCGCTCAATCACAGGCAGAGAAAACACGCCGAAAACAGTGCAAATAGCAAGGCAGTCACTGATATATCAAGTCATTATTGACCAGAACATCAGGGGAATAGATCTCATATAAAAACAATAAGTTACTCTTTGCCTTTTTTTTTCCTCCTCCGCCCTCTTCTCTTTTAGTGCAGACAGGAATGTAAGGCGATGCACTGGCAGTAAACTTTGTGGCTTAAAATTAATAGCTTTGAGGGGAGCCCAGGTGAGCGATCCAAAATGATAAAAGTATCCAAAATAAAAAAAGGAGCAGTTGATTTAACAGTGTGTGCGTAGATGCTGGGAGCTGCACAATAGTTCTTCAAAGCTTCCTTTGGCTTAATCATCCTCTCTATCTTGTTTAGTAGAGATGTCAGACCGTTTTTTCTTTGAGTCAAGGGCTCGCAGTGCTCCCTTGTCAGTAATCATGGTCGAGGCTCACTCTAATGGAGATGAGCAGCAGGAAAGCGAGACACTGTTTTGCTGTTTATTCGGGCTCTCAGGGAGGAGGTGTTACAGATTTTCCTGAATGTAGCTCATGAGCTGAAATAAAGGGCAAAGGTCAATACCTTTTCCCTTCTCAAAGGTAATGGTTAGATAGCCTTTGAGAGAGGTCACCAGATGACAACACTTACTTTTCCACCATGGGGCTCGTGTTAAAAGTTTCCCTTTTTGTTCACTTTTATGTAATTTTTAAAAAGTCCCCTCTCACTAAAATACCTAATTTTGGAAGCTAGCATTATTGGAGACACTGCCTCCTCCACCGCCCATCCAGTCAGTCCTTCTAGTCAGTGATGACTGTGTGTCAGTTTTCAGCATGATGCAGCTGAGCCATAGTTACTCCTCTGTATTGTTTGTGTGTGTGTCTCTGCCTCCTCACCACACTGTGCGGGCTCTGCCAGGGTCCTCATATCAGTCGGTCTACCCCCCCCCAACTCCTCACCTTTCCCTCTGCTGCATCTTACGACTCAACCTCCCCTTTCTTTAATACTCCGTTAGCTGCGCCAATTACTCTACCTCTCCGAGCCATCTCCCCACTCCTTTACCTCTCCCCCTTGCCTCCCCTTGCTGCTAATCCTCTCCCAGGCCTAATTGAAGGGGACAGCAGTTCTGCAGGGTCGCACGCTGACGTGGCGTAAAAACGAAGAGAGCCCAGTATCGAGTGACACGTCTCTCCATCCTGATCAGCCTGCCGTGTGTGTGTGTGTGTGTGTGTGTGTGTGTGTGTGTGTGTGTGTGTGTGTGTGTGTGTGTGTGTGTCTGTGTG
This sequence comes from Istiophorus platypterus, assembly GCA_016859345.1. Lineage (NCBI taxonomy): Eukaryota > Metazoa > Chordata > Actinopteri > Istiophoriformes > Istiophoridae > Istiophorus > Istiophorus platypterus. Next base: position 18,109,454 of record CM029128.1, on the reverse strand, counting down.
TGTGTGTGTTTGTCTGTGTGTGTGTGTACAAACGTACACACACCCAGCCGCTGTTATTTTCAGAGCCTCTTTTCCATTTCTCCCGCTTCTCCTCTTTCTCCTCCCAGGGGTCAGGATGCAACCTGGCGCCAGAATCAGTCTACAAATTGTCAGAGAGAAGCCCAGGAGAAGAAATGGAGGCTCAGTGCCTCTAGTTCATTATGACTTAGGATGTGAGTTAGGCAGCAGTATGTGTTGACATTGTCATTGTTATCACGGTAACATCTGTGTATGGCCTGTCAGAGGTGTGTGAGTGTGTGTGCAAATCTGCTCAAAGCGAGGAGGACATGTTTGTGTGCCTGCATGCATATACATACTGCAGACACATGTGCTCCCTGCATTTTTTTCCCTTTCTGTTTTTATGTGTCCATGTGGAGGCTGATGGTTCCAGGTTTTGGATGGCGGTGTCTTGGCACCCGTGGGTCTGCTGAGACCTGCCTCTGCACAGGATCAAGGGGTGCAGGGGCTGCTGCCGCGCCCAGCCAGCCTGACTGCACGGCAGCTGCAATCCCTAATGCCTCCACCACATCCTTGGCAGGCTGCGCCCTGCCCTTTTCTCCCGGCTCTTCTTCTTGGAAGCGATTGCCTTTTGTACTGGAAGCTATTTTATCCCTGCTTCCTTCTCAAGATATGTGACATACATTGATACCACGATGTTTGACTGACGGGCATATGATTTAAAAATTATTTCATCTCAGCCTTTAAAATTTGCTAAAACCGTGTATTGATAGAAAATTAGACTGGAAGTAATTGCATAATGTATTTAGAAAAAAACAAACAAGATGCAGTTGCAGATTACAAATCATGTGGCAGTGCTGTGTGGAGAAGTGTTTGATGTGCTGGATTTTTATAGGGACCCTGTTTATCTTTGTACTTGTGTCAATGTTTACAAATATGTTAGAAATATTTTGTATGGCTCATGGTGTTTGTCCTTTACTGTGTGTAAGAGGATGTTGATATTCTTAGGAAAAAGTGTTATGAGAGCAGTCAGGAAAAGTTGATTCCCATAAACAGGCTAACTTGAGACATCTGTTGTGAGAAGCACTTGAATCACTATTTACTGTTTTGCAAATTTCCACTGCACATCACAACCAGTGTTTTTCTTTTTTTTTTCTTTTTTTTTCTTTTTTTTATTATTCTCTAGCAAGTGGGAGAATTTGTTGTGTTTTCTTGGGGTGTTATTATGGTTGAGTTTGGGGACTGTCAAAGGGACGCGGCGCAGCACAGTTAAACTGGGACTCTCAGTACCCATCAGGCCGCTGTGAGTCTTTGTGAAGACGACACCACAGAAGGCGCCTTCCACAGAAAGCGTCACATTCAGTTAGCAGACACCCGGCGCGCTAAAGAGGTTAAACTGCCGTGCCTGGCAGAGCCAATTGTATTGATAACCGTTTGAAGCTGGTTTTCTCTCCTACCTGGCATCACGCTTCACACACTTTATTCGGCTTGCCACTCCAGACAAACTTCAAACCTGGGAGAGTGCGTTTTCCTCCACTCAGGTGTATATAGGTGTGGGTGTCTGTGTGTGTTTGTGCGTGTGTGTGTGTGTGCATGCAGAGTCAGGGGCCTTTGTTGCTGTTTGTTTGTGCTGCCTCCATTCTATAAACCAGCCCTCTGATCTCCCAGACAACATGCCTCTAAATTCCTCTGCCATTCCTGCTCCATGTAAATATATCGGTGTCAGTTTGTCTGATGATGAAATGAGTGTTAGGATCCGGAGCAAGGCAGGGAAACCACACCGCTTCTTTTGCGATTAAAGCCATCCTCTTGGCAGTGTGAGATCTCTGGCTTCTGTGCGTGTTAGAGAATAAAGTTTGTGCAAGCAGAAAAAGTGTCTTAGCACATCTGTGTTTCCTCTTGACTTCTTGGTCTGTTTCTACTTTCGCTTTACCGCTCTCCGCTGTCTTTACCTCTCACACACACCAACAGTCTCTTCGTTATTGGCTTGTTAGCCCCGAGGTCCTAGCCTTGGCCCGGAGTTATGGCTCTGTCGGGCAGGTGCTCGGCCAGCCCTGGGGGTCCTCAGAGGCAAATGGCATGTCAAGGAGTGGTCACTGAGGTAGATTGTCTTCTTCTGTCAAAGTCAGCCTCACTGACACCAGTCTCACTTGTCCAATTAGGGCTTTTTTGCACCCCTTTAAGTCCCCAATCCATCCATTCTTGATTGTTTCACCAACATCTCTGGCCCTAAGATGAACACACCTGACATCCTGTAAGAGCACAGGTACACAAATACTGCGCGTGGGCAATCAAGCTCAAACACAAGTACACAAACACAAAATAGTGTATCATGTTCTTGTCTGTACATGCATGTGGACGCTCACACAGCTGAATGAGCTGTTTGTGGACATTTGTAATCTCCAACTGATATTTATGTGTGTGTTTGCACAATTAACTACCAAGTTAACCCAAGTGAAATTATTTGATCTAATTTTTTTAACCATTTTTATAACTGATTGGTCATTTATGTATCAAACAAAATACCAAGCATTCACTAGTTTCAGCTTCTCAGATGTTAGGATTTCTGCTTTTTTTATGCTAATTTAAATATTTTTGTTTTTGGACACTTGTTTGGACAAAAGAAGAAATTTGAAGATGTGGAACAGAATTCATATGATTATTTTAGACATTTTTCTGATGATTTTAAGATGCTCATATCCACCTAATATGTTGATGGGACCGTACAGAAAACTGACATTGTGTCAATAGGTTACCGCCGAGCATCAACAATTACCACTGATGAGTTTGCTGTGTCGATAGGATAGAGCCTCGCAGAAGCCCAAGAATGTGTTCATACAGTTATATTAACAGTCAAACACCCAGTTCTACTTTGATAATGACAAAAATCTGTGAGATCTCTGAGATGTAAATCAGATTCGAGCTGTTCTGTTATTTTTGCCTGCCACTGCTGATTGAAACAATAGTCATGTGCTCGCCTGCTCCCCTGTAGGCTACGAGCAACATCAATCATTTCTCTCCCGACAGAAATTACAGTGTTACTCCCTTGACATTTCTGCAACTTTTTGGTAATTGATCCACGCCAACACTCAATGTAGCCGAATTGTAAAAAGAAAATCAACAGTTTGGATGAATTTGGCAGATTGTAAAAAAAAAATATGAATGTTGACATGTTCAATTTTATAATAATACTTGGATTTAAATCTGTTAGTCATTTAATACTCTGACTTCTGAATGAAAGAATCATACATACCTCAGTAACATGTATTATGGCTGATAATGACTTTCATCATTCATCAAACAAACATGTCAAGTTTAACTTTTTTTTTAATCACCGTTAACTGAGAATCTTTTGCATTTGGACTGATGGTTAGAAAAAACAGAAAAAATCACATAACTTTGGTTTCTGAGGACAAGTTTTTATTATTTTATAGAATTCATTTTCCATTTATTAATGGTAAAAAATAATTATAGGGTAAATCTATGATGAAAATGATTTCAGCCCTAAAGTTTTTGTTTTACACTTGTAAAGACCTTTATTAATACATTGATTCTAATTCCAGTTATATGCATCTCAACCCTACTAACATGCACATTTTTCCTTCTTGGTTACATGATCAAAATGTTAGACAGATGCCCATTTATTGGCTTCATGACTGAAGCTCTGTTGGTGCAGCACTTCTCCACGATTAATTCATTTACTATCAAATCAGTGACACCCCCCCCCCCAAACTCAGCCACCTCCTCTTCCCCAACCCAACCAATAAAGGCAGAGGGAGGAAAGAGAACCTAATTCAAACATGCATGGTCCTGCTCTGCTCTCTGCCCTGCACCAGGAGACAGAGTGTGAGAGAGCTGCCAGACATCACACAGATGCACCGTTAAAAATACATGTATACCACTCTTCATCATTTATTGATGGCTCTCCTCCCTTTATGTTTATGAGGTGAGTCCCCCCCCCCCCCCCAGACCTGGTCAGTGACCTCCAGGGTCCGCAGGGGTGTCAAAAGAACTGCCTGTTCCCTCTAATTTAAACCGCTCTGAAATGAGAGCGTGGACACTCCTCCACATCTATAAGCTGTATGCAGGGATGACTTATAAATAGTAAATCACTGCTGTGTTGAAAACTATGTATAGTTTAAAGAAAAATCTGCTGTTTCTGCAGAGTTTTGAGAATCAATTTTATTATGAGGGTTTTTTTTTACCTCTGATGTATACTGGGATTAAAATATATTTTTAAATCACAACTATATTGTGATGAAAGGCTTTTCAACTATTCAGGGCCAAGTAATCTTGTATGTACGTATATTTGTTTTTAGGGAGTAATTCTTTTGAACAATAGTGATGGCAGAGATAGAGAGGAGATATAATTAATGTAGCCTATTTTACAACTTGCTAACCTAGCTAAATTACATAGCTATTCATGTACTGAATCAAGCCACCTTAGCCAGCAAAGCTACTTAGATAATGTTATGTGAATTAACCTCCAATGAACTAATGTTAGTATCTCACATGGCTTGGTAGCTAGACAAAGTCAGGCTGTAATGTCTTTTTCTCACGGAAACCACTGGTCGCCGCATTTTCATATAAAAAAACAAACAAACTAAAAAACCCAAACAAACAAAAAAAAAGATGCTATACCTGTTGAGTCTTTGTTACCATAACCAATGCTAACCAAAAGTTAATGTTATATAACAGGCTAGTGACTGAAATAAACACCAACCACAAACTCCAGTTACACTCCACAAATGAATATTCAGTATTTCACTGTGCACTGATCCAAAGTTTCGCCACCGCTGCCTTCCCCAATTTTGACGTTGCTATGGGATATGATAGGGCTCACTGCTCTTCTGTGATTGGTCATCTGTGTAAGTTAAGGTAATCCACATACACTCAGATATCTAGATATGCGTTTGTGTGTGTGTGTGTGTGTGTGTGTGTGTGTGTGTGTGTGTGTGTGTGTGTGTGTGTGTGTGTGTGTTTGTGTGTGCATGTGTGCATGTATGCATGTATGTATGTATGTATATGTATGTCTGTATATGTGTATATATATTTTTTAATATATATATTTTTTTTTTATATATATATTTTGATGGATATATATGTATATATTTGTATACATGTAAATGTACATATACACACATACATAGATATATATATATATATATATATATATATATATATATATATATATATATATAGTTGTTGTGTTGTGTATATATATGCGCATGTGTGTGTGTGTGTGTGTATATGTGTAAATGTACATATATATATGTATATATGTGTATATGTTTAATGTCAATTTTAGACATATGTGTGATATATCTAAAGTAGACATGACACAATTTTTTTTTAATTGAGTATTTAATTCTGTGCTGGGCATAAATGTACTTCTGCAGTCTGGGACATGGGCTGCTCCATTATTTATTAGAAAAAGTATAACAACAAATTTCATGTTCAACCCACAAATGTAATTCAGTTCAGCAGAAATGCTGCAAAACTGTGACAAATCAGTAGTTTGCCCTGTCTTGACAGAGGAAAACCTCAGTTGTCTCCAGCATTCAAATTTCATACCAGCTGTCCCTTATTACAATTTCCTAATTAAGAGTCTCTCCTAGAACCATTTTTCACTTCCTACCTTGAATATGACACTCAATTGAATATACAGTACATGACAGTATCTAATTTACTTAGCTCTCTATAGAATAGGCATTCAATTTAGTTACAAATATATACACGACAATCCCACATAGAGAGGCTGAGGGTCCAATCAGGTACTAGTTTTTACTTCTCAGAGTCTGTGATGTTGAGGCCTTTTTTTAAAAATGAAGAATTTGAAATGCAAAACTATGTAGTGAATAAAGATTTACAGTTATCAGCGACAGACCTGTCTGAATGTATAAGTTCTCCATCATTAACTTATCTCGATAAGCTACCAAACGAAGACCACGAGGGTATGCACGGCATCTGTACACTTTCCATCGTACATCCAATCATAATGTGTGATGTCATCTGTAAACACAGGACCCCTGTAAAAGCAGAACCCCGGGCAGATCTGGCAGGCTGACTGCATCTGGTGCCTAGATCAGCTTTGCCGTTTCCTTGAACGTCTTTGTCTGGACGTCATGGACGGATAGGGGTGTGATTTTTCTCACTGCTAGATGCTGTAGTTTGGTCCCAGAGGCATTTCCGGGGCCGCTTGACTGGTGGGCGTCAGGGCCTCGGGGTGTTTTACTGCCATGTTGTCTGGCTGAAGTGGCTTTTGAGAGAGCAGTGTGGCAGGCAGCAAAGCCTGCCGTCACACAACAAGGTATTGATTGAATAATCTCTGTGTCATCTGATAGTAATGGTTTACACCGGCCCCCTGCTGCGAGCTACACAGTTTTTTTTCTGAACTCCCAGGGTAAAGTGGACACAAGTCATGTCCAGAGGAAATTTAGAATTTATTAATTTAATGAGTTGTACTTTTTTTATGTTCCTAATTTCGCTGTGTGTTTAATAGTACATTTAAAAATGTATTTTTACCAAAATTTCTGATTGGGATTGTATTTACCCAGTGTATCCATTTAATATACCACATAAGACTCCCTTCTATCATCTGAGCACCTCCTGACAGACACACGTATCACTTGATCAGTTTACATTCATACAGATCAATGACCATTTTTAATATATTTCTTGTGTTTAAATGTGTCTTGAATTTATTATTTGACAATTGAAATGGAGGATCAACCCAATAATCATTTAACAGTCAAGGATTTTAACAATAATGCTGTTTTCCTTACTTGTGTTGCAACAGTTTTACTCAAGTTTAGGTGTAACAAGGTATTAGAAATTTTCAAACTGTTCAGATGAGCCTCCTTATTGTAATAGTATGAATTTATGACAGCTACAGAATTTCTCAGTTGACCAAATGAACTACAGAATTATCAACAACAAGTGCATAAGCCACCATGACTGGTGGTTATGTCTGAATAAAATTTAGTATTAACACTAAAAACTTTAATTCAGCTCATTTAATATACACTTGGCTACACTTTTTATTACTGGTTTTTGAAAAACTACAAATACAGCACGTACCAGCATTTTAAAAAAATGAATAATGTTGCTTGTTTGGTGACTTTTTAGCTACTACAAGGAAAGCAGTGGGGTTAACTATCTTGGAATAATGTGATCACTTCTTTCCTATTTTAACCATCACTGCTTGAATGCAGCATTAGTTAGCCTACCTGCTGTAACCCATATGCTAATTTCAGCCAGTCAACTTGGAGATTCGCCGTCCTCTGGGGATCCAGGAGAAATGGAAGAATGAGAGGCTTCAAGTGAAGTGTCTGGTTGGGAAGCAGCAGCTCCACCTCTTTCCTTCCCCGCGTCTATATCCCCCTTCTCCCGTTGTCCTCTCCTCGTCCGTCTCCCTCCTTAACCCTCCTCCTGATCCGAGAGGAAAGCTTTCATTATTTGCTGAGATTGGGCTGTCAATCCCCGCACCCCTGACCCAAGTTTGTAGTTCTCCGCCGTCATAGAGGGGAAATGATTAGTGGGGTTATCTCCCCTCCACTCGGCGACGCTTTCATTCCTCCTCGTGGTTCCCGGTACCTCCAGGCAAAAAGAGGGGATCTCTAGCCGGCAGGCTGCTGTTCTCCTTTCTCTCCTCACACTCTCCCTTCATGTGGCCTACTTCATCTCCCTAAATGTCTCCGTTCATTTCATTTTAATCTCTTCTCTCTTCTGCTGCCTTATTTTCAGCTGTTGGACCAAAAAAAAAAAAAAATCATGTAGAATGGTATTTAAAGTTTGGTGGCATCTTTATTTCAGATTTAAACATGAAGGAGAAATCAAATATATTTGGGGAAATAGGGACTTTGTCTGGGTCTGTAGTTTACCTACAATTCGTTCAACTTTTCCCCGCCTGCTGCTCAGACTCTAAACATCAGCTTAGTCTATGTTTACATTTTTACCATATAGACTGAAGCATCATGATCCTATTTAAAACAGACTTCCAAAAGAAACACATACATGGGCCCATTTTGTCATTTTTCATTTCTCTGTTTAAAAAACATTTAATCATTTTTCATTTTTAATTTTTCAAACTTTTATTGTCCTGTTGAGAGAGAGAGAAAACAAAGCCTTTGCGAATGGATGTTGAAGGAAAAAAAAACTTAACTTCTCCTTTTTTGAGAATCAAAGTCAAACACTTTGTTTGGAGTATTACACATGAGGGTCTGTGTGTAATAAAGTGCCTTTGCTCTATTTTGAAACGCGTCTGTGTGCTATTATGGCTTCAAAGGTTATATTCCAAAATGCCCCACATACTGTACATGTAGTATGAAGGATATAGAGGCTATAGGCCTCCGGGAATAAATGTAATTTCTTCCCTGACTAACAGCAGATATAATAGCCCCGTATAAAGCCACACTTCGCTTATGTGCACCAAACTATAAAATTAGTTCTTTTCGTTTATGGCTATTGTTGAGGGGGAAAACGGCAAAAAATAGGCCACGCGTTTCTTGAACATTTTAATTGATCTATTTTTCATCCTCCCCCGCGATTTTTTTTTTTTAAACAAAACGCTGGCAGTGTGTTGCAACAATATTAATGCAAACCGCAGATTTGCTTCATTTGTCCACTGAAAAAAGAATTAAAGGAGAAATAAAAGCTCTCACACAACGAGCGCAATGCAAATTACGCTTTGATTCGCTCTTAATTTCATCAAAAGGTTGTTTTTTGTTTATTTTTTTCTTTTGAATTATTATTAATATTATTATTAGGAGTCCGTGGGATTAAGCAGAGTCACTGATCCTCTGGGTCTAAGCCTTTTCTTTTTTTTTTTTTTTTTTTTTTTGTCTGTCGGGAGCTCAACGAGACTCCATCCGCACTTCATTAACCCTGAGCCGGGGACAATCCACGGTAAGAGCCGGGGGATTTACCACCAGCCTTTCACATGCAAAGAAAAGAAGAAAAAAAAAAAATCTCCGAGCCATCCAACAAGACACACGGGGGCTTTTCCTTATATAATCAGCTGTGCACTTTGCAAGAATAACCCCCTTTTCATCAAAAAAAATGTTGTCGTTATCTGAATCGGTCACGGATCGTCATGATGGGACTATAATGATCTTTTGGCAAGTCGGGAGGTGTTTGAATTTCTCGCTTCCCTTTCCCCCCCTTTTCACTTTCCCAGTCGTAGAACCCGGTGGCTCGGCCCACTGTATTTTTAATGCAATTTTACGCATCATAAATGCGGCAGTTACCAGGCCGTCAGTCTGATATTTCACGGCGTGGTCAGCCACTAAGTGGAGGCCCCGGAATAACAGGTGCCATGCGTGGGTGACAGCAGGGGGAGCTGGCTATCAAACCCATTATCGACTTTCAATTAAAACCTATTAAAGTCTTTTGTCTAATCGTTAACATCCTACACGCCAAGTCTTGTCCGTCAGCCTGAACTCCTTTAACCCCCGACGCGCCACGGCCGGATAACTTTGAGTCCACATACACACACACACACACACACACACACACACACACACTTGGAGGGGGGGGGGGTGAGGTCGGTGCTTGGGTGGTTGGGTGAAATTTGTATGGAGGAGGGAGGGGTTGGTGGAGCCGCTGACCAGCTGTCCCCACGCTGATCCCCGGTCTGCAGTCAGCTCCAGCCCGGTCACCAGCTGTTGGAGCCGTTTGGCAGAGGAGCGCACATCCAGCACCCTCAAGGAAAAGAGAAGGGTGGAAACAATCAATTTCCAAATGGGATCATTTAGGGCACTTAAACAATTGCGTATATAACATTAATATTTCATCTCCTGTATTGTTTATGGAAAACGAATTGGAGTTGCTGCTGTTAATTTAGGAGAGTGGCGATGATGAAGGCGGGCGGATGGGAGGGAGGGGGGGGGTGGATGAGGAGGACAGGGGCTCCATTTTAGACAGATCACCCCTCTGCTTTCTTGGCCCTTCTCTAAAGGCATTAGTTGGAATTGATCTTTGATTGCACTTTTGAACGTGTGTGTGCAAAAGGGGGAGGGGGGGCCCCTTTTCTATCAATTTCAATCAAACGTTTCCCCCATGTACCTTTCAATCAAAAGTCTTCATGCATTTATGCCCGAAAAAAAAGAGAAAAAAGAGCCGTAGAATTAAAATTTAATAAGTAGCCTTAGAGGGGGTGATATTTTTATAATAAACGCAGAATAACATTGACATTTGTCCAGATTGAAGTTAGTTGTAAAAAAGATCTTTCACCGATTCTCCGCTCTTCTTTTGTAAAGGTTAAGAAAACGAGTGTTATAGCACTTGCTCCACTGATGACGCTCTTATTAATTTTTTTTTTTATCACGCCCTCATCTCAACATTAAACAAATTAAACTAACGACACTAAACCAAACAGAGAAGGAAAAAGTGGTTTGACAGACATGTTCAGATTCATTCAAACACGTTTCCCTCTAATGGAAAAACCCGCAGGCCCTTAAATATTATGTTTATTTTCTAACTGCTTCCGGAAAAAGTGGAGTTTGTTTAATTAAAGCTTCAACCATCCATCTCCTCGACCTACGCTCATTAACACCGACGTGTGCTCATATCACTTTATAATAAATACGCTCAGTTTAAAACAGAGGACAGTCAAGCAGGCCTTCATACTTTCAGTTCACGTTTATGTATTTGATGGAAATGTCTTTTTTGCAGTTGGCCAGCTGTTACATTTTATACCTTTTGCGCCGAATTTCGTTTGATTTTTGCATGGAAATCGTGTTAAACGAAGGATTTTTTTAACCTTGTGCGATCCTCTGCAGGAGGATAATCCTGAGATTAATTCTTTTTAAGACACGAGCATTATGCACATAGCGGGTGGGCAAAATAACACGAAAATCTGAAGATGCACTTTCAAAATACACCATATAGAAGAATCAACAGATCTCAGCAGATCTTAAACACTTTAAGCGCCACATCTCTCGCGTGTGTTCAGTTTCAGTGGACTATTTCGCAACTGCTCCACTTCCTGCAGGTTTTTATGTGTAGAAATCCATTTGAAAAGAATAATTCTTACTCCCCGCGTTGACAGGCCCGCTTCACAAATGCTGACGCAGCCACGTGATTAAATGAAAGACTTTTATTTCCACATTTATAAAAGTAATTCTCTTTTTACATCAAATCCCCCCTCCCTTTTTCCGTCCAACGTCTGCTGTGAATTTCACCCCCAAAAAACGAACCACGAAATGGGGGAGAGAGTGTTTGGGGGGGGAAAACTAGAAGAGAGATTTTAAAAATTAAAAACGATCCAGGAAATATACAAGAACCACTCCACAAGTTTGATATCTGCAATATACATTTTTCACCAAAGGGAGAGTATAACAGTTAAGGGTTATCACGGCGTCATATGAAATAACATAAGTAATGTTACACAACGTCTGTTCAGGTACATCTATAGCAAATCAACAGGCAGTTACACCTGGACGTGGATCCGAGACCAATCGGTTTGTTTATCGAAAACAAAAATAATAATATTAAAAAAAAGCTTCACTGAGGTGACTGTCTTCCCATTCACCCGTTTACGGGGATAAAACTGCTTTTATTATTATAAATTACTTAACATTTTTACTCCGCTAAAACTTTAACTAAGAACAAGAAAAAGATTTTATATAGATTTTCTTTCTTTCCGTAGCTCTCGTGTTTGTGGCTGTATGTGACCTCCGGCTGGCAGTCGATCCTTTCTCAGACTATATGTTTTTTATTTTTTATTTTTATTTTTTTTGTTTATTTCTGACTCATTTACCTGTATAGTTTCTGATGGCTAATCTAGCCTATTATGTTGAACTGGATCACCGTGGTCTGAAAGAGACACACTGGATAGATCAAACAAACAAAGCAAAAAGTTTCTTTAAAATCAGTCTCTTTCGAATAAAATGCAAAATATTCTTATTTACATGTTTATGACTGCTGATCATCTTGCTCCTCACATGTAAAGAAAAAAATAATGACAAGTTTATAAAGAGAAGGGAAAAAAATAATGTTCCTTTGGATCCCCCAACGAAATTAAATTCAAATTACATGTTTTGCCACCATCCGTGCCCGTCCACATAATAATAATAATAATAATAATAATAATAATAATAATAATAATAATAATAATAATAATAATAATAATAATAGCAACCAATTTCATCTGTTGTTGGGAAAACCACTGAAAATGGGATCAAATAAATACATAACTTAGATACTTTGATTCATATTGAAAAATAAATAAGATATAAATAAAACTCATGTCGCCCCCAAAAGAGGAAAAAAAGTCCTTCCACAGGAGTGTCAGCCACGAAGCTCCGTCCAATGGGTTCAGCCTAAATTGGATTTTACTTTTTTTGCACCATATAAAGGCTGAGTGTTTTTTGTTGTTTGTTTTTTTTTTCATTTATCTTGTTCTTTTTCCAGTCTTTGTTTTAGTTCTTCTAATGAGTCCAGAACTGCCAAGGTTTTGGCGTCGAAGGAAAAAACAATGTGCAGGCGCCGGCTCACCGCTGCTGGGCTGGCCGGGGAAGCACGCCGGACATGGGGGGCAGAGGAGGCGGCGGAGGCGGCGGCTCGCTGCCCCCCTGCAGGCCGTGCAGCAGGATCCGCGGCACCAGCGGTCTCTGCAGGGCCGGCGGGGGCGCCGAGGGGCCTCTGTACAGGTAGAGGGCCGCTCCGGGGTCCAGGTTGGACACCAGGCTCTGGGGGTAGAAGTACGGGGACGGGAACATCCTCTGCAGGGCGGAGTAGTTTCCAGCTTCCGCCAACAGCTCAAGTCCCACCGCCGTCTGCCTCTTCCACTTTGTCCTGGAGGAGATAAAAGAGGCTGTTTTTAGCCATTAGCACATGTAGCCTATATCTATATATGTAGTGAGTCTTACTGAATAACTACCGTCTATTTACCTTGGCTCCAATTAGAAGTCAAGAGTACATCTGTTTATTTTTTCTTTTTAAATCACCGAAATCTCTAACCTGCCACTTGTATTCACACCCAAGGATGTCTGTTAGATTGCCAGTATGCACTCCATGCAGGTGAATAATTCATAATAAAGATAATTGAGTAGATATAGTGGTTTGTTTGAATTATTGATATGCACACATGCAACGATGCATTATTCATCCTCCAAAGTGTTGTGTTTTTATATTTATTTATGTCATTTAGCTGCCCTAGAGTCGAAGCCGTAGACAAATAAATGCTGAAGGTAATTCAACCGAAACCCGCAGTAAACATGTCTCTACAATGACGAGGACGGTTTCTCTTACTGCTGCATGGACGTGCCTGTCTGCAGGGTTGTTGTAGACCCTTGTTACCTGAATGTGATGCGAACTTCAAAAAAAACTAATGCAGTTGTATGAAGATGCTGCAGAGGAAAGATATAAACTCACGACCTGCGCGCATCCAAACACGCGCCAACAAATGGGATTAGTGTTGATGGAGGGAAAATGTGCCTCAGTGATAGTCTTTTTTTAACCCTCTTTTAATAGAAAACCGAAATTAAATCAAAGTTGCCGAAAACATTTTTAGAAAATTTAATAAAATATACACTCCGGGAGCGTTGACAGTGACAGTGTTTCTATTAGCTAATAAATCAATCAATCAGCTGTCAATCAATAATTGCTTCTGTAAATTTACTCGTGTGTTATTTTTTTAAAGGTGAGAGTTACACCTGAAAAGAATGAAACGGTTAATCTGATCATCAGTTGACTGAAAATAAGAGGGAACTTTTTATATATATATATATATATATAAATTAACAGTTAAAAATGTAATTGCCAAAGTGCGAGTCTTCCTCCATGTGATGGTTGAATGAATTTCTTTGGTTGTTGGGTAGAATTTTAAGACTTTCCTTTAGGTTCTGAGAAACTGTGATATTTTGCATCATTTTCTGACTTTTTATCGACCAAATGATTATTCACTGAATCCAGAAAAAAGGCAGATTAATCAAAAATGAATAGGACGCGTGACTCACATCCTAACTAAACTCATGCGACCTTTAGTTTGAAAGGAAAACATGGCGTCCATCTAGTTATGAGTCAGCCGTGAGTAACCAGCCTACCCCCCCCCCCCCCACACACACCCCCGCCCCCTTTCCCTCTCAACAAGAAACCGCAGCAGTGTTTTTACCTCCGGTTCTGGTACCAGGTCTTGACCTGTGTGTCGGTGAGGTTGAGGGAGGCCGCCAGCTCCATGCGGTCCTGGACGCTCAGGTACTTCTGCCGCTCGAAGCTGCGCTCCAGCTGGGCCAGCTGGTGGTCCGTGAAGGCCGTCCGGGCCTTCCTGGGCTTCTTCAGCCGGACCTGAGGGCTGTCTCTACTGCTGGAGATCTCCCGGTCCCCCTCCTCTTTCACTGGACGAGAGAAACCGCGTCGATAATAGAAAGAGACAAAAAGAAGAAGAAGAAGAGGAGGATGAGGCGTGAAAACAGGGCCGAGGCCTCTTTTAATTCCATCCCAGTGCGATTTACACGGCCTGGAAATAAATACATGTGTGCAGCGGACAACTGTCAGTGTGAACCAGATGAAGCAGAGAGGAAAAGGGTCAATGTTTGGCCCCGTAGCCTCTCACTGTGTGAAGCTGCTGACTCTGATCCAAAGTTTGATGCGGTAGGAAATTTGAAAATTATGAAATAAACACTGGAATAAAAAAAGGCAAAACTGAATTTAAATAACTTCAGCGTCTTTAGTTTTCTTTGTTTTAGTGGAAAAACATTCGAGCCGCATGTCCTTGGTGGGAGAATCTATAAAAAGGGTTGAGTGAGCAAATTTAAAATGATAATAACAATGAAAATAGCCGATGCCTCTCTTTGGCCCCACTTTTGAATTACATTGCGCTTAATCTGTTTTTAAATGTATTTTTTTAATCGTCATTTTGAATTATTTTTAAAATCACCTTTTTGAACATTTGGCCAATGGTCCAAACACAGTTTGCTTGATTAATAAAAAAAAATACCGATGGAACCACTTCGAACATTACTTGTCAAAACGTTTAAAAACCACGTCTGATTTTTTTTTTGCTGGGTTTTATAGCTGCGTATCCACCTCGGATAGAAGGTGGATAGAAGAAGTGACAGACTACACGGTGTGAATCACGGCGTTAGAGGCGGCTGCCTATAGGCTATATGGAGCTATTTGATTTGGTCTTAAATTGTGATGAAAAGCTCCTCCAATATTCACACTTGAAATCTGTTATTTTTTCTCCCCCTTCACTAGACCCGCAGTCTTTGTTCTTTTTCCTGCGTGGTGTCATGTCAGGGCGAACATTGATATACACTGAAAAAAAAAGAAAGGAAGGACAAGAAAAGGGAAAGTAAGGGGGGGGGGGGGTAGAAACGAGCGAGGCGAGAGATCCTGGTAGTTGAATAGTTGAGTCGTCTCAAGAAGCACAATAATCCGCCTAATTGAGCCACAAGGGAAGGACGAGCCTTTCAACCGCGACCGGAGGAACTTCACAGGACCGTGGAAATGAGTGGAAATCAGGAGCCGGGCGGCCGTGCGCGGTTACAAATCTGATTAGCGCCGGGGACAAATTGCATCAAATCCCTGAAATATTATAGGAGGCGGATTGGCGGAAATCAAAGCCACCGTACGGGCGCTCCGTGGGCCCCGCGGCTCCTTCCGTCAATCAGCGCGTCGATGAGCGTCTCCATCCACGCGCTGTCACGCGCGTGAGGCGAGCGCGCGGGCCCGCCGTGGTGGTGGCGCGCGCGCGTGCGTGCGCGGGCGCGCCGAATTTTTTTGTTGAGCGGATTGGTGACGTGAGGCCGCATCAATATCTTGAGAGAAGAGTGAAATAAGAGGACTGCTATAAGGGAATAAAACACTGTTATTATTATTATTACTACTACTAATATTAATATTAGCATTGATTTTTTTTAGTATTAAATATGATTTGTTTATTTATTTATTTATGTTTACGTGGGATATCAAATGTGATCTGATTTGCTCGTTTTCCATCGTAGCCTGCAGCGGTCGTCTTCCTTCCAGGGACTGCTTCATTAAACTGTCAGCGGAGGTGACATGTCTGTTACGGCTGACATGATTGGAAACAGAGAGGCCCTGGATGGTATTTATCTGGAGGCCACCCTGTCATCTCTCTCCCATCCTTTTCCTCCCTGTGACATCAACAGATGCTTTCTGGATTATTCTCCCAATGCACCTGCTTGAAACGCGCCGCGCACGCTTGCAGGCAGTAGACGTTAGTGTTAGATGCAATACATCCATTAAAAAAATAATAATCTAACCGGTTTGGTACCATGTAAATGACAGATCGTGTTTTATTTTATTTTATTTATTTTTATTTATTTTTATTTTTTTTATTTTTTAACCACCGTGATGATGCAGTGGCAGCGGATCAGGCTCTTTCCCTGCTGGTCTATTGCTACCGGTGGCCTGCTATCAGTGAAATGTGATGTTACTGTGTGTTTCAGGTTTTTCCTAAGCACTCCTAAGAGTGGCCAGCTTTTATTATTTTTGGATTATTCATTTATTATTTGAAGACCTTCAAAAATTATATATATATATATAATTTAAAAAATATTAACCATCAAACAAAATTCTCTAATTGTAATTTGGAGAGCAGTTTGACTTTTATTGAAATTGAATGTATTGCTTTTTTAACCTCATATCCAACTCGGCTTTTCCAGATTTTTTCTTAAATTTTGTACCAGCACCCTCTATGACCCCTTTAATCTATTATTCATTTAATCATTATTTGGTTCGGTTTGTCCAGATCTAAAAAAAAATAAAAAATAGTCTTAAAGACGGCGACAGACGCGCCGAGACCGGACAAGCAGCAGCGGCTGAGCAGCATAAAAGAATGAAGGTCTAAAAAAAGTCAAATATAAAGAGAGAGAGGAAGTAGAAGCTCCACATACAAATGTCTTTTAATTCTAAATAAGTTTTTCTACAGGAGCCAAAAATGCAGTAGGGAAGCAAAGGGCCCAAACAGTTTCACCTCTGCTCTCATCTCCCAGTTTTCCCTCCTTACCTTTATATTCGCTGTCTGACGACGAGTTGCTGTGGATTTTCTCCATAAAGTCGTCCGCTATCTTCGAGGCCAGCCTCCCGGCCTCCTGGGTCGGCTGTCCATTGCTGGAGTAGGGCGCGCAGGCGGCCAGGGGCTTACAGTCCGCGAGAATGTCTCTGATGAGGAAGGACGAGGTCACGGTCCTCTGCTGCGACCCCGCCGATATCTGAGCGTGCTGGAGGTGCGGTGGCAGGCCGACGCCGTGACCTTGCCTCTGGGCCACCTCCTCCACGCACTCCCTCCTCGGCGACGGAGGCGACGAGCAGCCGCTCTCCACGTCTGATCTCGGGCTGAACTCCAGGGGCGAGCGGCACTCCCCGACCAGGCTGTCCCCTTTGGAAACCGGGCTCCCAGGCCTGTGGGACAGCAGCGAGTCGATGCCAAAACTGGACCCGTTGGCGGACGCCTCCATTGTCTCGATGGCAGCCCTCCTCAAACTACCATTTGGTATTCAGGACAAGTTTTATTTTAGGGAGGAGGGGGGGTGTTGAAGTCTCAGTTGATCCAGCAGACCCTGAAAGAACCCCCCTCCCCGCACCAGCAAAAAATGTCTTTCGATACGCTACAAATAAAGATAATTCATCCGCTATTTCCAGTTTCCCAACTGGTGATTTGTAGAGAAATATCTCCAGTCTAAGTTGCGCTACAACAATCGTCCACGCATCCGATTTTCTGGGTTTCGTCAAGTCTGCACAGAAGAGTCCTCCTGAATTCGATGCAGCCGCCGGAGTCACGATCGATTCTTTTTTTTGCTTCCTCAAGGATCAACACCTCCTGGCTCTGAGTTCACAGACTCCACCGGGAAGAGGAGCCGCCACACGAGAAAAGACGCGGTAACAAGTTTTATTTCTGGAGACGTCGGAGCAGCGGCGAGCCGGTTTCAGCACCATGGACAGGTACAGGCGCGTCAGACCCGGCGGAGGACCGGAGGAGAGCGGTCAGGGCGGCTCGTCATGTGGCCCCGGAGGCAGGACGGCACCACTGCTCGCATTCCTCTAAGTAGAACAACAACACCTAAAAAAAAACAACAACAACAACAACAGGGAGCGGGGAGAGTGAAGAGTCCGAGAGCTGCGGCAGGAGAAGAAAAACGGCAAAGGAGGAGGAGGAGGGCGGAAGGTGCGGGAGGATGCGACGCGCGCCGCGGAAGCGAAAAAAGGGAAGAGGTAAACTGGGTTAAATAGTCACAACTGGCAAGTAAAAGAAGGAGATGTGATGGGGTGGGAGGGAATCCCAAAAAATTGAACTTGAGGAAAAGTCAGGAGCTAGGTTTTAAGAGCGACTAGTCCACGTGAGTCCCCTGTGACAGGCCTTCATTGGCTGAGGGGAGCTGGAAGTGGACCTCCCTACACGCCCCCTCACTCTCCCTCCCTCCTCCCCTCCCTCCCTCCCTCCCTGCCTGCCTCTCTCCTCTCCTCTCCTCTCCTCTCCTCTCCTCTCCTCTCCTCCCTGGCTCATCCTCACTTTGATAAAAGAGACGCTGAATTCATCAGGAGACTCAGATCCAACTGTTTACAGGCAATTTTCACACTGTTTGCTTTCATTACATCATTGATGAGGCTTATAATGGGGTTATTATGTGGAGCGGCTCGGCGTTTTTCTTTCTCGGCTCCGTTTTCTTTGACTGGCTCCGTTTTCCCACCTCCACAGCTCCTCTTTACAAAGATTTTTTCCTTAGTGTTTTAGATTTTATTATCATCACTCATTTTAACTTTTGTGTCGGTTTGTTGCTTTATTGGATTATCTCATTTAACATTGTTTGCAGGTTTAAATGTTTTTGATATAGAGAAAACGGACAAATTCTGATTTTAAAATCATTATTATTATTATTAAAATTATTGTTATTATTATTATTATTATTAAATTAAAATTATTTTAAAAGATTGTCATAGGCCTGCTAAGGTTATTGCTATTGTTGCTGACCATTGTGACTATTTCACTCTGGCATTTTTATTTTAGTTGTAACACATTTTGCCTTTATGTTTTCTCAACTTTTTTCCCGAAGCACACAAACCATTATATGTTTCCTCTCAAGTAAGAAAAAGTGAGGATAAGAAATATAATAATAAAACAAAATCTCGCTGTTGAACAGTCACATTTTTTTAGAGCATAATATCCCTTTAACAGTGCCCGGTAATTATATACAATAGTCAGAGCAGCTTGGCGCAAAACTTCACGGCGCGTGATTTGCCACTGTGCGCACTTTTCACCTTAACACGCGTGAAAAACAATTGTGTGCACTTTTTTTTTTAGCTCCATCCCGCACAACAGTTTGCCCCGCGCGACGGCCTCGACAGCCCCTAATAATCTAACTAACCCCCCTCTCATCATCATCATCATCCTCCACACCCCCTCACCGCCTCCTCTTCCTCCCCCCACCCCTCCACCCCATGTGACCACCAGATTGGAGGCGCGCGTCGGTCTCAGACACCGGCAGGTTAGTGAATCCGCTCCCCGCTCCCATGGGGTCCCATCACGGCTGCAAGCTGTCACATATGAGGCGGGGACAACACAGATATAAGGCAACACACACCCACCCTGACTTAGCTGTTTCTTTCTCCTCTGCTGGTGCATGAAAAGGAGCAGTGGTTTGATGCTTTTCTCTCACAGTTTTTTCTGCCTTCCTCTCTTTATCCTCATTGTTTTGCATGTCCAAAGGCTCAAGTAATTTTGTAGTAAATAAATAATGAAGCGATTAAACTGACTTCTTTTTGTAATCATAAAATGGCGTTTTAAAACTTATAGAAGCTTTAATTATTCAGATTTTTTTTCTAAAAAGACAATAAATACTTATTTATTTGATTTTGTTTTTATACGTTTTTTTTTTTTTTACCCAAACTAATATGAGTGTGTCTTTATTTTAGCAACATTTTTTTTTTTGGGGGGGGGGTAAATTCAGATTACATTGATTAAAAATTTGATTTAAATTTCTGCTCACAGACGAACCAACTGGTAGGTTGGTGAATCAAAAAACAGATTTGGAAGAATTTCCAAAAAAGAAACCAACAACAACATAAAAAACCCATCATACTCTAGTATGCTTACACACCTGGTTTGGGAAATTATTTTTCTTCTTCCTCTTCTTCTTCTTCTTCTTCTTCTTCTACTTATTATTATTATTATTATAACTTTCTATTATTATAGAAATAGCTTCAACCGAGAATTAGGCTGTTATTATGAAAGCTTTTTTTAATATAATCAAGTAGACTTTAAAAGTTTAAAAAGTTTTCGAAACCAAAGGTTACATTTCAAATTGCTTGTTCTGTCCAACCAACAGTTCACGATCTAAATATTCAATAATATTCAATTAATCATGACATAATACAGAGAAAATTGAGAAATCTATCTTAAAAGATTTGTTTAGTTTGATAACCAAAAATATGATGATAAAAAATGTAATTTCTTAACTAACATAAAATGATGTGACAACGTGAAAAAAAAGAATGAATAATATAGGCCTCTGGTTAGGTTCTAAATACTTTACAGGCTGAGAGATGTCTGATTGAGAAATGTCTTTTTGGCAGAAGTCAGCGCAACTACACTGTGTGTGTGCGTGTGTGCCTGCGTGCGTGCGCGCGTGCGTGCTCGCGTGCGCGTAATGTAACATAATGTAATGTAATGTAATGTAATGATCTGGCTTCCTCTGCTGCTGATTTTGGACGAGTGTCCCTTTGGTTAAAAAAACAAAAAAGTCCTTCTCTCCAGGAAGTAGTCAGAATCCGAGAGCAGGTAAAACTGTTACTGCAGTCATGAAATCCAGCCTCTCTCTCTCTCTCTCTCTCTCTCCCTCTCCCACACACACAGGCACACCTACACACATGCTGACGATGTAAGAGGACGTTATCGATCCGTTTTAAAAAGAGGAAACCGGAACGTTTCCAGGAAATGATCAGTGCTCTGCATCTGTTTTCATCTGATGGTTAAATAATACGTTAGTATCGATCCGCGTTAAACAGCCCCACACCTTTCACTCGCAGTTACACCAAAACAAAGTTGGCACCCTTGGGCCGTTTCGGTAAAGTGAAGACTCTCCTCCCTTGGCTGGGCTGAAAGCCTTACAGCTTCATTTAACTCGGAGTATTTAAGACCGGTATTGATTCCGATATCTCATTCTGATCAGGTTTACCAGTCTTTGAGTAGTTCGGTATCGATAGCAAAGCGTATATAAAACATAAAACAAGATAAACTGACACCAGGTGCAATTCAATGGTAATATTCCATACTGGCCTGTCAGTGTTAATAACCTATCTGCGGACATGCATTATTGGAATTCTGTCCATAAGCTTTACTGCTAATAATGCCCGCTGGGCCTCTTCAGATACCTGGGCTTTTTTTTTTTTGGGGGGGGGGGTAAAAAAAATAAAACATTGCACTAAGGTTTATTTACTTGCCCAATTGAGCAGGAATGTTAAATCTATATCTAGATATGTTTTGTAAAAATGTGTGTCGCCTTTGAATAAACTTTGGCATCTCTATCGTTTCGGAACACCGAGTAAAGCGTGTCTTTCGAGGGGGATATATGTAAAGAGGTGACTCCTCTCAACAAACAAACAGCACTAAAAAAAAAAAAAAAAAAAAAAGGCAGGAAAAAGAAAAGAAAAGAAAAAGGCAGCGGCTCCGGAGCTGCTGCTGCTCCCCGGACCAGTCAGGGATGCAAATGATGCACCTTAACGCCATCAGGTACTGGAGTTGACAGAAAATAATGAGAACCCGCTGAATCTTTTATAAGGTTAACACTCACATTTCCCAGTCAGCTGTCACACAAGAAAGAATTTAGCACATGCATGCGGGCGAAATGAACCTTCATCGTCTCATTAATGCTGACAGGGCCCTGGACCGGCGGCTCCCAGCGCCGACGCCGCCACCACCTTCGTTTTGTGTCGGTAATTTGCAGCGGAGACAGACCCCCCCTCCCCTCCCCTCCCACCTCCCCTTCTCCCGGAGAGAAACGGGAAAGGAGGAGGACGAGGGGGCGTTACGGAGGAGAGCAAGAGCGAGAGGGAAAGAGGGGAATGGTGGAGGATCGTGGAGTGAGTGTAGAAGAAAAGAGGGAGGGAAAGTGGGCTTCGGGCTGGGGGGGTGTGGGGGGGGGGCTAGCGCGGCAGGAGTCTGATTCTCCCCTAATTGGAAGCATTGGGCATTGTCAACGGAGGATTTTCAGCTGCTCTCTGACAGGTAGAGCCGTCAGAATGATCGCCCACTTGTCAGCGCAAAAGACCAATAAAAACAAACCACTTTTGATTTAATTGGAGGCCTAACCATGGTGTGTGTGTGTGTGTGTGTGTGTGTGTGTGTGTGTGTGTGTGTGTGTGTGTGTGTGTGATGTAGAAGGGGTTTGTGTGTTGCCTGGAGGGCCAGGGCCGTGGGGAGGGCCGGATGAGGATGAGTGGGGGCATTTGTGTCCAAGTGTGTGAAGGAAATCATCACTCTAGCCATCAACGTGCTCGCCCGGTCTCCATCTCTCCCGTCGCTGCTCGTCCGAGCTCTCATCTTGCAGCTCTGGGGGTCAGTGGTCACCGGCCCCCTGCGGTGGGAGGGTTTCAGGGGAGGCAGGTTTTGATTCTGTCCCAGGAGGCCCTCAGAGCAAAAGACAGTTTCTTCTTCATCCTGTCCTTCTTCTTCCTCCGTCAACATATGTGAGTTCCTGCTGCAGATACCAGCCCTTAAAAAAAGGATAAAATGCAAGAGTATTGGGACACATCTACACAAAATGGCCAAAAGTATGTGACGACAGTGTTCATACAACTTTGGGCAAGAGTTTGCTTAGAGCCCTTTCCTGTTTCAGCCCCTGTGCACTAACCAGGCCCTGACCTTAACCCATTCAACACCTTTGGGATGAACTGGAACCCTGACAGTGACCCAGACCTTATCCCCCAGTATCAGTGCTGGACCTAATTAATGTACTTGTGTCTGGATAGGGGTAAATCCTATTGGGGGGGGGGATCTGAGTCCATGATCTGGAACTGGATCCAAAATAGAACTGACCAACATGAGGCGGAGATCTACTGTGTCCCATTAACTTTCCAGATCTGCGCCGTAATGGAGCCACTTACACCTTAGTAAAGTTAGGGTGACTCTATAATGGGTTTTGGAATGAAGTGTCAACCAAATATCATGTGATCATAAATTATCTCCATCCGTTAATGAAGCTACTTTCCTGATTGGGTCGACCTAAATCATTTTTAATAGTTTGGAAGTGTGATTATTGCTTGTTCTCCACCAAGCACCACTGGTCACTCAGCAGTTAAACAAGGGCGATCATGTGTTTATCATCATTTACTGTACACTGGACGCAGCATCTTTTCCCCAGGGGCACCTTCAGGGGCAAAGTCACCTCAAACAAACTGATAATGGTGCACTTTCAGTATGCTGAAATAAAATGATTTTTACATCTCTTTAACATTAGTGCATCGCACAATCGCAAAGATCACAATTATTTAGTATTCACAATAATTAAGATGCTGGAATTCCAGCACACTAGAGTTAAAAAGACACACTCAATGTGTGTATTTTTCATGATTGTGGGTACACACTTGCACCTGAATATGTACCCACAGCACCCGTCCTGCACTGTTGGCCTGGCATGCGGGCCCCTCACAGCCCAGTGTTTTATTATTCTTGACAGAGTTCAACAAACACATCTGGTCAGAGGATAAGAGGGGACAGAGGGATGGTGCCAAGAGGCGGAGAGGTGAGTGCAGAGCCAGTGGAGAGGGGGTGTGCGGAGGTGGAGGACCAGGACCTACAACCATCCATCATAACCGTCCCTCATGAGGCAAGCCAGCACCTCCAAACTAAGGCCAAACCCTACTTTCCCTGACCCGTAATCCTCCTGGGGCTAAACCATGGAGTCCTTTAGAGCTATGAGATGAGAGGATCTCACTGTAAGTGATTTTAGTGCCTACAAATGACAGAAAGTTTTGTGAGAAAATGCTCCAGTGGCCGTGTGAATTATGACTCTAGTCTGTCAGGAGCAAAGGTGGAGGTATCATGATGCCGTTGTACAGCCGCGAAAAATCCTAAAGTGGAGGCGGATGTCAAAGTGTGTGATGACCTGGGATTTGGACATTGGAGACCATTGTCTGGTCCCTGTTTGCTTCCAAGAGTCAACACTGGTTTCTACATTGACCTCAAAATCGTTCTTTTAACCATGATAATGAAGGTTCACTAACTGTGACAGAATAATCATTTTAACACGAACTGCGATTTCCCCCCAACCCCAAGCATGTAATTTTTGTGCCTAAGTAGTAATGTGGTTACTTTTCTCAGTAATGAATAATAAAGGTGATCAGTTTTAAGTTCCCTAATTACATTCCAGTAACTAATCCCAATAACACGTTGTTACCTCAACTGCTGAGCGACGTGTTAGCTTAGCACGGGAGGCGTGTTAGAGCAGTTAGCCGCTACCAAAAGAGCTGAAATGTGCTTCTAGATAACTCAAAAGTTGTCTTATTTACACGTTGTCCTAAGTTTCCCGACACTGGTCATAGTCAATGCTCTGGGAAGATACTGACGAATCTTATTGTTCCACCAGTATGAGGAGAAGCTTGTATTGTTCATTTTTTAAGGCAACATGTTTTTAGGTTTGCCTGGAGGACCTGTTGGCCAATATGATACCAAATTGGTATCTTTTGATTCTTAACGTTAAGGAAAATAATCACATATTTAAAAAAAAAAAAGACTAAGAGTCTGACCAAAAAATTAGATGCAAAGTTTTGGTGTTTGAGAATAGGGCTGCAACTAAATAACATAATCTTAAGTGATTCATCTTTTAAATGTCTTTTAGATGAATTAAGTCTATGAAATGTCTTTACAAATTGCCAGTCTTCTGCTGCTTGTTTTGTCAAAAGAAAACGAGGTGAAAATCCTCAATGGACAATGATATGAAAGAGAAAAGCAGCAGTTAGAAGCTAGAACCAGTAAATGTTTCAGATTTCTAGCTTGTGATTCATTAATCTATTATAAAGTAGTTAATTATGCTGATTGACCAATCGGTTAGTCGTGTCAGCACCAGTTAGCGGACCAGTTGTCTTTCTCTGAGGTGAAGCGGATATGGTGCTTGATTACAGTCGTTTTCTCCTGCAGGGTGTCATAGTTCAATGTTAACCTGCCATGTAGACACCCCAGCCCTCCTCCCTGAGTGATGGTGTATCGCTGCGCTCACATTGGGCTGGGGGTCCCCCACAGCTGGCACAGGGAGGTGCACACAAGCCGGTGGACAGTTTGGAGACTTCCCCTCCAGTTCCTGTGGGGACGGGCCGACCCTCTACCCTGCTAGGTTCGACAGAGGCTGGCCGTGCCACGCCCACTGGCTTCTCCCTGGTGAGGGCGAACTTATGTCCATGACTCACATTGTGAGTGTCACTCAGGACACAGCCACACACACACACACAAGCACAATATTCTAGTGTAATTAAACTAATGCTGGACAGGACATTGAGTTAAAATCTCACAGTGTGCAGTTCTAGTAGCAGATGGCTCCTCTTAAGGGATGCAATGTACAATTTTTTCAAGATACTGTTTAGACTATAAAATGTAAGACAGCTGTGGAAAGATGCTTATCACAAGTTCCCAATCTTCCCAACTTGCAATCTGAAGTGACAACTTCAGATTGCAAGTTATTCAAGAGATTCAATCTACATGAATTTAAATAAAAAAAAAACAGCAAATCCTCGCATCTGAGAACCTGGAACTGTAGAATTTTTGTCAATTGCGCGTGAAAAATATTGAAACAATGATATTAATTGCTGATTAATTTTCTTTTGATCAAGCTGATTGATTTAATAGTCATTTCAGTTTTACTCATCTTCAGTATTTCAATGGAATGGTATGGTGACAAGTTGATAATATAGTGATATTGTATTGTAATATTCTAAAATCCAAATTAATGATTAGTGTGAAGAGGTATCTTTGATATGGTGCGTAACTGTTCATTGCATTAAACATCAGTGTGATCATTTTATGTTTTGTTTTGGTTTTTTGTCATGATGCATAATGGTATATTATAAGTAATCGTATAATAGCAACATGGAGCTGTTTCAAGTTGCATGTTCTCATGTTATTCATAAACCTAACTGGAAAAAAAAAAGTCGAGCCCTGTTATAGTTTTGTCTCACACACACACACACACACACACACACTAGGTGGGTCATGGCAGGGGGCACCAGTGTTTGTCCTGGCTTTAAGCTCCCTGCTTCCTAATTTGGCCAATATGCAGGTAATATGTGGGGTCGCAACATCTCAATTACCACACCTCCTGTCGGTGGCCCCCAATCCTCCGCTCGCCGTTAGCTTCCCCTACAACGTGCCTCCACCCTCAACCGTCGCCCCTCCCGCCGTGACTTTTATTGCTTCATTAGTATGCTCCACATGCTCCGGCGCACACCTACGCTCCACGAGCCTTCAGAACCTAACAACTTTTGGCAGATTGGTGCGTGATGGGTGGATGATGAGGGAGTCTTTCTACTAAAAGCCCACCTACTTGGCGCTGTGGCCTGTGTTTGTCTAACCTGGCGGTGTTTATGATCTAAAAACACACAGCAGATGAGACGACCCTCATAGGGCTGGGTATCATTACGATAACCAGCTTCACGTTTTTTTTGATACATTGCCAATACGACGCCCAAGTTATGCTACCAAAATCTTGGTTTCAGAAATGTTTCTCTACAAAAATCTTTCTTATTTTGCAAAATCTTTTCTGACTGACTTGCATGTTTTTTTTTTTAAGTCAGAGTTGGGAAGACAAAATTTCCAGAAAAACAAAATTTTTTAGGCCAGATTTTTAGGAAATGATGCATCTGGGGTTGGAATATTTAATTGAGTATGATTATTTAGCTTAAACGAACAGCTGGAACAAGCTTATACAGAATATGGCATACGACACCTTCACCTTAACCTTAAAACTACTTAAGCAAGATATTTGTTTGAAAAACTTAAAGTTAGCAAAGGTAGGACTTAAATCAGAGAACATCTGATGACAGGAAAAGTAACCAAGACTGGAGCATGACCAATCATCTGACCATCTTCTGATTCCTGACAGTTTTTGACACTCAGTGTTATGGACTTGGTTGGTGCGGACGAAGTACTGAAGTTCAGTTCTCCTCCCCACACCACAGTTAACACCTGACACTCACGGATCAATCACCTTGGCCGGCTTTCTAGAGCACGTGCCCTCTTGTAGAAAACACCTATTGTGATGCACACAAGCCTGTTATATGTCCTGTCACAACCATCCATCCTTCAGCTAAGCAGGTATGTCCAAGGTGTGTTTAAAGAGCCCATGTACAAGTGTGTGTGTTGGTATTGGTGGTGATGGGGGTGTTCATCGTGGAGAATAAGACCCCAGAAAATGCTCATTAGAGTTGACCTTGGCACTTGGAGCTGGCGTTTGATGGATCGGGTACGGGGCCAAACAAGCCCCTGGGGAGCCATGATCTTATCTCTTATTGTACACACACAGTCGACCCCCCCCCCCTCGCTGACCCTGTCCCCCTCTCTCCCTGCTTCACTCGCACTGCTCTGCTCTACACACATCAGAGGCAGAATAAATCTGTGTCTGACACCACAGGAAAAAGAGTGGAGGGGAGGAGGGAGGCCTGAGGGAGTAAAGAAGAGAGAAGGTAGTGCTTGAAGAGAGATGGGGGGGTGTGGGGGGGTGGGGGTTGAGGTTGACAGGAGGAGAGAAAAAACACACAGAAGGCCGAGGAAAACCAATAGCTCACTGAGGTGTCATTACCTACATAAGTCAGATGCGTGCCTGTGTGTTTTTAACGAAAAAAAAAAAAATATCTGCGAGGCGCGTGTTAAAGGGAAACTGAGGAAATTGGCTGAGTGGGGGAGGGAGGAAGGAAGAGAGGTGAGGATCAGTTGATGATGAGTCTGAGATGAAAGATGAGACTCTCAGGTGTCTCTGTAGCGCGTTCACGGTTTGTTCTGTTCCTCTTACCTGTCCTTCTTCTCCATGACACACATATGTAGAGACAAGCACACACGCACGGTATTGCCACAGCCACCCTCATGTCTCCCCTCTCTGCTCCCAACCAGGGGGACACACCAAGCACATAAAGAGACATGAGGCAACATCCACCTCCAGGATAGCAAAGTTTCTACCCCACCACCCAGCATATCCCCATATTCACAGGGGTAGCATCACAGGCTTGTGGGCTCTTTGTGTTCTCTTCTTCTGCTGCTGCGCTACGGGAAGAAAGTGACACTCTGAAGTCTTAATTGAGGTTTACCTGGTGTTTTTTTCCCGGCGTGTTCTTGCGCGTTAAAGTGTGGTTAAACTTTATAATCAAGCCTACAGGGTTTACAGTGTGGAGCACAGAAAGCGAGGAGCGTGTGATGACATTACAAACACAGTTGTTTACCGGGCTGCTAGCAGCAGAATCAGCAGCAGCAGCAGCAGCTAACACCCTACCTGCATCTACAGAACAACAACAAAACTGCCACATTCTCACTGTCAGTCAACAGCCCCCTAAACAAATCTCTGAGTTTTCCCAGAAACAGAATTTGAGTAGAATGCAGCTATTTACTGAATCTTTGGACATGTTTGAATGGCTCCCTCTATTTTCTCTTTGCACCCCCCCCCTTCCCCCGTCTGTCAGTCTGTCTTTACCCAGATCTGGGAGGGACCGAGAGACTGATGTCTCAGCTCCTCCAGGATCCCACCACGAACGCCTTTTGACAGGTGCAGGAGCAGCAGGATACAGCGCAAAGATGTTCCTGTAATTGCACCTGGTTGCGTCATGAAAAAGTAATAATTTGCTGTCAAGGACGTCAGGGTGTCAGCATTCGGCAGGAGTTGATAAGGTATTGACTGCCTCCAGAGTTCTCACTCACTCACTCTCTCTCATACTCTTTTATAAAGTTGATTCCCAGAGAAAGAGGGAGACAGCAGAGGTTGGGGAACAGGGGAGAAAAAGAGAAAAGTTAAATAGAAGGGGGGGGGGGCGAAAGGAGAGAAATGAGCAACGAAAAATAGGCTAAAGACAGTCAATCTGCATGTGCTTAGCTCTGAGACACTATTTTCACTCTATTCGCCACTTTGCAAACCCTGTTCATTTATAATACATGCACAGATTTCCCTAAATTATACATAAGCAATCAACAGGCTATAGCAGCGCGGCATTGCTCCCTGTAAGTCAAATAATACACAATTAGCTCCTAGTTCACTCCTCTATTCACTTTGATTACTGTCACATGGGTCGTGACTGGCCACTGATTGACACTCACACGCAGGAAGGGAAAAAGAGGAAAAAGAGCTGGTACTCCTTGTTGCGGGCTGGACCCTGCCAATCCCCGTGAACCTCGATCTGAGACTGAGCGCAAAGCCTCATGGGAAGGGCTGACCTCCACTGCTGAAGGCGAACTGTCTGGTGAGTGTTTGTGTGCCTTTGTGTGGTGTGGTGTTGAGTTGGGATTAAGGCCCTGAAATCAAAGAAAGAATGGAGAGTGTAACACATGACAAGAGCACAAATGAGTGCACACAGGCTGGAATACCTTGCCTTTAATGTTATAGGACACGCTTATTCAAAAGGCACATGGCATTAGGGATTGTTTAAAATGTTTCGATACTAATTCATCTATAGTTCCTAAGTTCGGGTAAACATACCTAAGTTTTATCAAAATACTGATGATATGTTGGAGGAATTTATTTCCAAGTATCTGAGCTTGGATGCCTAAGAACAAGGCAGAGAGACGAACAATACAAAGTTATTGTTTTTTTTTAAGAAATTTGCAGATTGCACTGTAATGTTTTGCTCTGACTGTTGAGTGGAGGAACACGATTTGGGAGCGACGACTGGTCGGACCATTTTGGACCAGGTCTGTTCCAGTCTCAGTCTTCTAGTGGTGTTCAGGACCATCAGATAAAATCTTTTTTCTTCAGATCCAGCTTTACCTGAAGTCAGTGTTGTTCACTCACCTCCCATTCCCTCTGCAGGCTATACAGTCCTACCTGCCTCTCCACCCAAGATCAAACCTAAACCCTATGCTTTTTTTCCCTCCTTTTTTGGCCATGTCAGTCCAAATTTCACCGTATATAAATAGTACAAGATGTCCGTTCTCGTCCATGTTTCTTTTGATACAAGAACACGCATCGGCTCGCATCCTTGCGTGATTTGTGGGGTCATCCACCGCCAGCAATCCAATCGTTTCTTATCAGTTAATCGGTGTTTATGCTCCTTCCTGACTGTCAAAGACTAAAAAATTTGCGCAGGCTGGTGGAAACAATTTGTAGGTTTCAGCCAGTCTTCTAGCTTCACCCTAGAAATATCTGCCTGCAGTGTTCAGTGTGTGGAATAAAAAGAATGGCAGAGGCAAAAACTAAGGAGAAACTGAAGTGCACTGGTTAAATTGCTGATATACTAAGATGAACAGCTAGACTGAGAGCTCATCACATTTTATGCAGACATTTGCAAGGAAATCCTAAATTGCCATCAATTGCCCATAGGAAATAATAACTTTTCTTTATTTTTTACACACAGATTTTCAGATGCTTTTACCTTTGCTTGCAGCACAAGTATTTCTTTTCTTTTTTTTGTGTTGTTTGACAGTGCAACCTGCCAATGAGGGCTCAACCTGAAATAAAGCACCATGCTGTTTTTGAAATTCAAGTGAAATTCAGTGACGGATCGCTTTGATCTCAGCGGCAAACTTCTGCATGCAGGGTCACCGTTCACCTCCGATGAGCCAGATTCAGCTGCTGGTAAGAGCAGACTAGAGCCAATGCTGCTGGACACACTACAAAAAACTCCAGTGACAGCTGATGCTCAGTGACACACAACAGGCGACTGACGGTTAAGCAAGTCAGGGACACTTGAACAGGAGTCGTTAACAAGTGCTGGAATGCCGGCTACACTACAAGGCTTAAATCTGCAGCCTTTATTTACAGGACAATCTCTCTCTAACCAGTTTATAACCCAGCCGATCTCTGGCCTTTGATCAGGGAAAGGTGCTCGGAAGTGGGATGAAGCCCCAGGCTTGAACTTTGATATCCCTCGACTTCTCTCCTCTTGATGTCGTCCAGCCATTTCAACGTCATCTGGTGCTAAAAAATGGATCGAGGATGGCGTGTTTGACAGTTGTAACATCCTATGCAGCATCTGTATACGTGAGAAGAAAAACACCTGCTTCGGTCTTTGCCTCATGCCTTCTGAATGCACCGCCCTGGTTTAGTATAAAGGGAATGCCCTGTGCCACAAAGCTGGGGTGACGTAAGCTAAAAGCCCTTTCTGAGTGTAAAGCGAAAGCCACCAATACAGCAATTCAGTAGTTATCTGTCCTCATTGTTGCTTAATGAACCGTCAATGGAGCTGCTTGGAGCAGCTTATAGACTTCTCATTGTTGAACAAGGGCTCCCGGGGTTGATAGATTCAGCATTAAGGGTCAGGATTTCTCGAGCTAGAGGCACAATCGTTTGGATATTTCCCAGAGATCTAAAAGCTGGTTAATCAGCCCTCCCTTCATGATCTCCCTGTCTGTTCATCTTCCCATGGATGAGTTCTATCAGTCTTTTTACCACCAGCCTCCCTACACTTTTTGTGCCTTTCTTCTGCCATGTTTGCGTTTGGGATTTGCCCAAGTGGCCCCCAGATCAGTTGACCTGACCCCCGCTTGGCAGAGAATGGTTCGGGTTCTTAGCTGCAGCCTCTCTTACATTTTAATCACAGCTCTCTGGTTTTCTGTTGCTGCCACACACACAAATGCACACACACGCACACGCACACACAAGCACACACAAGCACACACACACACACAAACACACACACATGCGCACACACACACATGCACATTCACATGCACACACACACACACACACACACACACACACACACACACACACCAAACTTTTTTTTTTCACAAGGTAAAATTATCGGCACAGTGGATGTTATGATAGTTCTCTTTAACCTGTACTTTAAAACTGTGGTGAAGATAAACTCCTCTCGTGCAGCGTCTCCTGTAATTAAGCCTGCTGTCTTTATTTCTCTTGGATCACCTTGCATAAAAAATTTCCCCCTGGATATCAACCCCCCCTCCATTCCTCCCTTCCTCCCTCTTTCAAACTGCATCCCCCCTTCCTGTGCAGTTTGTCAGCTGAAGTGATTGCCTCCCTCTCTCACCCCCTCAGTGGCATTTAGCTATTCTCATTTGCATGTACATGCCCTCGCTGTGCGGCCCGTGGGCTGGGCGAGATTGATCAACAATGCTACGCCGTGTTTTATTACATGTCAGTCGGAGGGCTGGTTACCAAACGCCATGGGCACACATGTGTGTTTGCGCATGCGAGCGTGTATACCTGTGGGTAAACACGTTGTGTCGGTCGTGACACAGGCACGACTGGTACACGCTCACAAACAAATCACATGCCGAAGCTCGTACCTCACCTCCAGATTTCTGACACTTTACGAACATATGTGCACACGCGAGACCTGGTCAAACGATATGGATCATCTTGGACTCTTCGAACCCGCAGGAGTTGGTCCGGGTGAACATGTATATCCCTGCTCGGCGAAGCCTGCGTTTACGGCGATATTTCGGTGCAGCCTAAGCCTTCATCTCCTCATATAATACGTACTGAGCTGACAGATATTAATATGCAAAATAGCAGGATGCTGAACAAAATGCTGATAATTAAGCGAAGATGTTCTGGGTAGAATAGCGCTTAAGAGTGTGCACGTGGGACCCTGCACATGGTAAGCCATATGCCTCTGCGCAGTAAGCACTATCCTTTAGGGTAGGGGGGGTTGGGGCCTGTTTCCACACAGGCACTGTACAAATAGAGCCTAGGAGACTTGAACTATGTCTTTATCATACTTTTATGGAGTCATCAGAGGACGGAGAAGCTGTTCTCGCTCTGGTTTGATGAGCAACAAGATGGTGCTTTCTGACAATAACTTAGAGGTCAAAGGTCGGCCAGAGATCCTCAATCTGACATCACTGGAGTCGCTGTATGAAAACCGGACGTTTTGTTATGTATCTCACCAAGGCTTATATCTCCCTCCCTTACCCACCAGCTCCTCCATCCCTCCCCTCTTCCTTCTTTCCTCTCCCTCTGCTGATCTCTCTCCCCATCCCCAGAGGAGGGTGAGGGAAGTGGGGAGGATTTTTGTGCTGCCGGGGGCGACAGGCTCTCTGTGCCATCCACTTACACAAACGGCAGGATCAGCGCTCCACACAAGAATAATTAGAAGATAATGGGTAGTAATGCGGCCCGATCTGTCCCGATTATCTCCTGGCACCGACCGGCACAGCGCCATCTGGTGCCAGATCTCAGGGCAGCGGCTGTTCTGCCACATGAAAAGAAGGTGGGTTTAGGCTTAATCTCACACCCCATTCTGTTATTGACTGTCTGTATGGTGCTGTATTCAAAAGCGAGTGTGAGTGCATGTGTGTCGCTCTCTGTCTGCCCCTCTGAGCTGGTCGATGTTTATCACAGAGAAAAAGTGAGATTGCATTTATATTCCATGTATAGGTGACAGCCGGTGCTGCTGAGTGTCCTGGTGATCGACAGTGAAGCAGAGTGTTGTTGAGGGCACGGTGTGAGTTTCTGCAGAGCAGTTACGCAGACCAGTGTCTGTTATGCTGGGCTCTCTCTCTGAGCTTAACTCCCACCCGCGTCTTCTTAAACAGCCTCTCTCCCACAGCTCTGGGCCAATCAATATGACAGTCCATTGTATGGCCGGTGTGGCCCAAGGTTTAGTGCGTTAAGGCTCTTTGTGCTTTGTGTTTACAGACGCTTTACGTTCCTGGCAGAATTCAAAAACCTCTCACTCTCCCCCAAACCTTTGCACAAACCAAACGGCCTAACTCTAGTAATGCTCTGCCTATTGTCTGTTTGATTGGACAGAGGCGGCTGCTTTACCGAATTATCCCAATTTTATCAAAGACAGCCGGTGCCATTTAGGTGAAGCTGTGGTTTTTACTTTTTTCGACTCATGCCTATATGAAGAGACAAGGACCTACACATTGTTGTGCGTCAGTATTATCTCGAAAATGGGCAGTAGGTGCTTTGTTGTTGACGGATATGAAACTGTTTCTTTTGGCTGTTTTCCCACTATTTTTTATCATTCTTAATAGCTTAGACAGACAATTTGAAGGTGTCACATGATCCCTGGAAAACAGTACTGTTATTTTCCCAAAACTGATTGACTAAACAAATTGATCAACTAATTATAAAGATAATTTAGGCTATTGCTAATGAAAATAATAGCGTCCGTATGTCCGAACTTATTCTCCTCAACTCTATGGCTAAGAAAATATTTTTTTTCAATACTTAATAGTATAGTATAAATATTCTAATTTCCTTCTACACTAAATTCAATAAGGTTTAATTTTCCTGTAACGAATTAATTCATTTATTTACCAGTATACAATGAATTCATAACTGTAAACAACTGGAATAGACATATATAGAACATATGCACACGTTATCCATCTGTGTACAAATGTAGTTGTATATAATGTAATATTAAGGAAATGTATTCTTGACCTATGTGAACAATAAATTTAACAAAAAGTTCAAACATCCATTATTAGCTTCAACTGCATCTTCAGGTCTTCTTTAGCAAATATAACTGGTCAATATATCACATACACCATATTACAGATTCAAACATGTAACATATACATATATTACTGTCATATATAAAATTATGTTGACAATAACATTAACAATATCAATCTTATCATTTAATTGATTTTAGATTTTTATTTACCAGGTTTTCTAGATATTTTTTCTAAGATAAATGATTATCATTATATTGTATGAATACTGAAAAAAATAACCACACCACAGGGTCAGTTTGGTAGCTTTTGAGGAGCTTTCAGTCCCATCACCTGATCTTCATCTGCAGATGGCTCAGTTGTCATTCAATTCTACATGTCAAAATTTGAATTCTTCTCAGAGCACTTTAAATACTTGTGAACCATGTTGAAATAAAAGTTGAATGTTTCTAAATTATGGATGTTAGTAAAATTGGAATATTATTTGAATATTAGAGGCTCTCCTTGTTCTAGGTATCTGTGACCAGTCACCCAACTTTCCAGAGAAACTAGCAGAAATTAAAAAAAAATACATAGAGTGTGGACTTTGGCAGATATTTTTCAGGTTACCCCAGTACAGCGCAGTCTCCTGCAGTTTTTATACTGTTTGGTCTGTTCGGAGTTCACCCCCCACCCTAACTCCGTCAACATCCACTCCCGCCTCATTCTGCCCACCCTCCCTCTTTTATTCCACTTCTGTCCTTACCCACAAATTTTCTCTCCATAGACAACCTTTTCTGTTTATTGAGATGCTAGCTCTGTTTATGAGCACCTAATCCTGGGGCAGGGGGGATAATTTATGAAGCATTTACATGAGGAGGCCCAGCTAATTGGAAGCATGTGTCTGGGTAAGCCTCGCCAATGCAGACACACTGCAGATGAGCAGGCCAGGATTGTAATCTTACATCATAGTCATTATTTTATCTCTCAAAATAAAACATTTCTTAAAGACTCTGCAAAGCTGGCCAGGTCCTGAAGCCGCTGTTATACTGGTGCCATATGTCAAAGAGGCTAAGCTAGAAGCGCTGAGAGTCCAGAAAGCTGTCTTTTGTTTGCCCGTACACGTACGGATGTAGCATTCTTCTCAGGCTAACATCCCCATCAGCAGAGAAATGAGCCTTCAGAGAGGCACTCAGCACTGCCTCTCAAGACTTGACCCTCAGTCTCCCATGTCCATTGGAGGTCAAAGGTCAGGTAGGTAGGTTTTTGCCAGCCAGCGAGGAGGGCACTGGCCATTTTGATGTCAAATGACAACTCGATTCTCCATTTACTGCTCCCCGGCATCCACGGACCTATTCTCTCCAAAGCCAGCCTCCCTCAAAACACCCCCTTCCTCATTTACATCAGGTCGTTTGTTATGACTTTATGATTATATATGGGGCTTTGTCTGGCTGTGCATGTACCTTCACCACTCCCAGCTGGTCCCCATTAATAACAGGGCCCCGGTGTAGACGGAGCAGGAGAGACGGAGGAGCTTGTTAGCGCCATAGCCGAGCGCAGGGGCTCAGCGTGTGAGAACGGAAGGGCCGACAGGACAGGAGGCAGATTCACATTACACACACACACACACACACACACACACACACACACACACAGTGTCACCTGGAGTATCCTCTTACACTCCAGCCACAAATTTGAAGTACATGACATGATGTCCAGCATTTGTCCTAGCAATTGCACAAAGCTATTATGGTGTATTTGTGTGGAACTACATGTGTAAATGTGTCAGTCTGCAAGCGTTTGTTCATGTGTGTGTGTGTTTGTGGGCCACTGGGCATGTGTTGGGGTGAAAGCATAATGAGGCTGACTGGCCGGAATGGGCTGGCATGCAGACAGACTCCATTGTGGGTCCCCAACGGCAGCAGAAGCCCCTAAAATCTGCGTCCCTGATCTACGCTCCAGGAGTCGGTTGGGAATAAAGGCGTGGAAATAGGATTTATTTAGCACGCCTCATCAAAAGGGAATTAGCAGGGTTTGGGGAGGGAAGACGGGGCTCTGTTTAGAGCTAGGATGAATGGCAGGATCATCTCTGTAATCCCCCCCCCCCCCCGCACCCAAGAAAAAGAAGAGAATCACCCACATTAGCTCTAAAGTTGCCTTCTGTAGCCTCATCCTGAACTCAAATCAATGATCCTAAAAAGAAAAATCAGTTTGTAAGATCTTGGCAGGTGAGGTTAAAACGCCGCACCTGGATCCTTTCTTCTTCTTTCCCAGCCTTCTCTATCTTTTAATTCCTCCTCTCCCTTCAAAACATGGCCGTGGAGCTGTCAGACTCGATGATAGCGAGGCTGACGGCAGAGAGCTGGCGCGCCAACATGCAACAAACAACGAGCGAGCGTGTAAACTAAAGCAAACAAAGCCCCTCTCCGCTCCTCCAAAGGCAGGATCCCTCCCACCTGCCACCCTGCGCCGCTGATGAAACATACAGTAACAGAGAACAGCCATTAAATGGGCGAGCGGTAAAACCGAGTTGTACAATGTGAGGGGGGCTTGTTGTGGCGCATCCCGCTCTCAGTCACACACACACGAGCTTGTTCATTATCATCCTCGCTCGTGTTTTTTGTGTTTTCCAACTCCTCAGCTCCAGACATGGCGGCTGGATGCATCATGGGGGATTTGTTACCTGAGAAAAGGTGACAGGCTAAAGGGCGCTTGACTGGCAAAGCTCTGTCAACTCAGTAATAGATTCAAGTTTTATTCCGTTTCCAGAAAAATCTCATCAACATTCCTATCAGAATTTATATAATCAGATTTGGAGTCGGTATCAATAATTGACAGGGAGCTCAATTTTCAGAAGTCGGGCGAAATCAGGGGAACTATCCATTTTTTAAAATGTCACAGAACAAAAACAGCATCTGGAGTATTTGCGTGTGGTGAGTTTTGAATGTTTTCAGGTCAATCTCTTAATTTCTCCTGATAAAAAACCAGCAAGCCACTGAGGCTTAAATGAAGCTAAGTCCAAACATTTAGACGAATGAAGTTTTAATTGTAGTGAACTATGCAATATACAGTATTAATCTACATTTTCTGCTCCCATGGGCTCATCTCCTTCCCACTTTGCTACTCCCACCTCCTCCTCCTCCTCCTCCTCCTCCTCTCAGGAGCAGGGCTTATATAATGGGCCTGGCTAGAATAAGCAATAGAACCGTGCCCGTATATATCTCAGCGCCTGGGTAATTCCAGCTCACTTTATGTGTCTTCAAGGCTGCGTCGGGCCCCGGCAGACCCATAGCTCCTTTATGTAACACCCAGGAGAATCTGCCCCCTGCGCAGGTACAGGCCTTGTAGAAACAAACACCATCAGTAACCTGACGGCTGTACACGAGACTGCCATGCCCACCTCCACCCCTCTTCCTTGTTCTCCTCTTCTTCCTCCTCCAATCCATCCTTCCCCTCTTTTCTCTTCTCCCTCTCTTTCTAAACCCCACAACCTAATCATCACCGGCCCCCTTTCCCATGATTTATTGCTCCACGTGCTGCTGAAAACCAATAGATCAGGCTTGCAGCGGGGGGCCTGGGAAGGCAGGGGATGGGGATGGTGGCCGGATGGGAGGGGAAGGAAACCTGGAGAAAAACCCACCTATGATGAAGTGCTCTGTGACGCAGAGGAAAAGCAACAGCAACATCACAGCTCACAGTCGGCGTCCTGCCGTCCCTCTGAGTGCATTCCTCTTTCTTCTTTTACTCCATCTCTGTGCAGCCCTCTCTCTCCAGTGTCCTCCGCTATGTCTCTATTATAAATATTAGCTTTTTTCTTTATGAAGCGCTTCCTCCATTGTTAAAGCCCTCGCTGTTATTCTATAAGGGCTGAATTTCAACATTAGCACAGGGATAATTTCCTCAATTAGTTTGGATCAGCAGGCTGTGCTCAGTGATCGCTGACACGGAACAGGGACGTGGCCAGGATTTAAAAAATACTGAAGTGAGGAGTGCAAGTTCTCCCGGATGAACCGACCACCACCCTGAAGAATAAGCCTCAAAACTGTTTATATTCTACAAAGCAAGGCAGTGTGAACTAATATTGACACCCGAGCTCTTGTCTTAATTGATTAATTTTTTCTATCCCAAAAATTATTCAAATTTAAGCATATCAAGTCTAAACCTACTGGAATCAGCCGTGTGTAAGTGTTTAATTATACGAGCGAACTTGTAATAAATTCCCGTAATAAGTAAACGGACAAGACCTCAGTGTCCTCAATGGCAGCTTCAGGCCTGATCAGTGTGGAGATGTGGACAAATTTGTGGTTGTTGGCTGTTAGATGTAAGCCTGTGTAGTCAAGGTGAGTGACCATTAACCCTGGCACAAGCTCATCAAGTATCAGAGCCAGAGAAAGAGGCCTGTAAAATCTGTTCATGTGTTTATCTCTGGCGTATCCTTTCAACTTGTTATAGCTAGGTGTGTCATTTCATTTATTTGAGAGATAGTATATAGAATATTCTCTGGAAGCAGTGTTTTTGTTAGGATGTTTGAAGTTGTATTTCCTGGCCCATTCTACATTTATTTAAGGTAAATTAGTCAATTAACAGATTTTTAATCTTTAGCATAGGTATTAATTGTTGTTTGCACAGATTGAATTGCCAGAAGGTGAAATGATTTGCCATTTGTTAATACAGTATACTATCAAAGATGGAAACCATTGCCTGAAAATGTTGACATGGTTATAGTCTTAAAAAATGTACTTGTCCTTCTCAAGAAAATCCGTTTGTGTGAAGAAATTTAAATTGGCTTGTGAGTTACTTCAGGCATGTTCAGAAAATTGTGAACACTCTATATACATATTTACACACACACACACACACACAAATACACACACACATATTTATATATATATACATTTACATATATACATATACATATGCATATACACACACATATGTATGTGTGTGTGTATATATATATATATATATATATATATATATATATATATATATATATATATATATATATATATATACACATACATATACATACATAAACATATACATATACATAACTAACATATTCATCACCATTTCATTTAAACACTAGCATCACTTGAAGTTATAAGTAATTTCATACAGTTTGCACCGTTTCTTTACATGCCAACTTTTCTTGAAGTATCATGATTGTAATAATCTATGTATAGTTTATCGTACTGATTTTTGAGCTGCATTTTTAGTGGACATCTATGTTTACAGAACAAATCCCGTCCTTCAAAAATACTCTGAGTCGTGCAGGTACGGCCAAATACTTGACCTACTGGCCACCTGGCCTCCGCGTTTTTACCACAGACACATGGTGTTAGTCCTCAGAGAGAACACTTCATTACAAACATAGATTGGATTATGTCTTCCAAAACAGACTGACCGTGTCCAATCACTCTAGTGCTGCTTTGAATGAAGAATATTCACCTTATGTCTGGACTGGTGGGTTGGAAGGGTTGAAACACAACACACACACACACACACACACACACACACACACACACACTCACAGACCGGCCC
The DNA here is from genome assembly GCA_016859345.1 of Istiophorus platypterus. Lineage (NCBI taxonomy): Eukaryota > Metazoa > Chordata > Actinopteri > Istiophoriformes > Istiophoridae > Istiophorus > Istiophorus platypterus. The sequence goes on along the minus strand of CM029128.1, from coordinate 18,069,412 downwards.
TCCTGAGGATTGGTACACGGGGCTGACGGGGGAACGCAGGGGCATAAAAAGAGGTGAGGGGGGAGCAAGAAAGAAAGAGAAATGTCTTTTAAATGACATCCCCATTGTGAGCTGGAGCAGGACGATGGCACTTTGCAAAACTGCTAACAATGAGCACAGGAGAAATCCCTTATCCTACAGGGGCCCGGCAGCATGCTCGCCATTACCATAGTCATTTAAATACAGTAATCTCATTTTCTGCCTCAGCCGAGGGGGCATGCTAAATTTCCCAGTGTGGAGGGAGGAAAGAGGGGTGTGCATGGCGTTCGGGGCATGCAGGATTAGTGACTTCTCCCAATCTGTGTATCTGTGTAAGTTAGTGGGTCTGTAGCGGCAGCACACTGCAAAAATTCCATCTTGCTTTGGTCTTATTTTTATACTATCGTCGTCAATCCTATGGTAATAGTAACATTGTACATTGTAAGATCTCGCAATGCAGTTACATCACTGCGAATAAGTCTGATGGGTGAAGTAACAGGGGAAGTCAGATGATCAGAGGGGCTGTAAAGAAGTCTGGAAGAAAATTATTTCTCATACTGTTAGTTGTAAACATCCATCGCAGTTATCCCAATGAGGGATTATAATTTGGGTAATTTGTGTTTTTTTATCCTGTCTGGCTGAATTGACTTTTTCCCCCATTGGGCCTCATTTTTGTGTTCCCAGGTCTGAGCAATTTTCGTGGTTAGAATAACTTTATCATAACCAACAGGAATGATTGACAGACCTTTGAAAACAAGACCCAAGTTTTAACACACTAAAATTAATCATTAAGGATAAAAACAAGTATTAAATGTCTTGTTAACTATTTTTTCACAGCACAAATCAACTTTCAAAGATAAACTCAGGCTGCAACTAGTACTACAGTATTATTTACACTATCAGTTAGTGTCCAATTTTTTCAAATTAATTTATTAATCATTCAGTCAATAAAATGTAAGAAAATAGAGAAAAATGTCTGTCAGAAGTTGCTCTTCACGATGGTGACATCTTTAAATGTTTTGTCTGGACCAACCAAGAGTCAAAACACAAATAAACTCAATCTGCAATGACATAAAACTGAAAACAAACAAACAAACTAAAAAAAAAAAGCAGAAAATTCTCACAGTTAAGAACCTTGAACAAGAAGCTGCTGTCAATTAAAGGGCCAATCCAGCTATTCATTACTGCACATCCATAAAGATGCAGACTCATTAGAGACAGATTTCAAAATAGAATAGTCAAAATCAAAGATGTATAAATTGAGATATCTAGACTTTTAGTCCCAAGTGTGGGATAAGCTCCAAAAAATGCTTGATCTTATAATTCCCATAATGCAACAAATAGCATATTTTCATTAGAAAATCACTGCCTCTTAAATGAAAAGGCCCCCACTTTATAAATCAGTGTTACTGTTATACATTTGTAGACTTCCTGTGTAAACCCACACAACCCTGTAGACATCAGGGGTTATTTTGTCAGACTCACAAAAGACGCTCACAGAAGACATCATTCATATGCTTTCAGATGTTGTGTTTTACTCAAATACACTAATCCTGATGTAAAGTTCCCCTTTATCGTTCTGACAATCAGTTCAGTGTTTCAGCTCTAAAGGGGACACTCTTTCTTTATCCTACCAGGATGACCTGCTTCATTCTGGTCTTGATTCAAGAGAATGACGCTCACTTCTAGAAATTTCTTGAAACAAGTTTGTTCCCTTGTAACGAAAACACAGTGATTTAAAAAATGACCTAAGCAGAAAAATGGTGGACATTTTTTGCAGAGCAGGTGTCTACATGTATGAGCAGACTGTGTGTGTGTGTGTGTGTGTGCGTGTGCATGCATGTGTGTGTTTGTGTGTGTGTGTGTACATGTGTGGGTGTTTGTGTGTCGTGTGGGTGTTTGTGGGTGTTTGTGTGTGGGTGTTGGTGCGGGTTGCTGCAGCAGCTTTGGGGATATCATATCAGATTGAACAACAAAAGAGGAGCAAGGGAGAAAAAGCTGTTTCCACACAAGCTGTTTTCATTCTTCTCCGCTTCCGGTCCAGTGGAACAGTTGATGAAGTTTAAATGAAGCAGAATTAGGAGATCAAGCAGACATGGTGTTGATGGTATCTGCAAGCCCCCCCGCCCTCCCCTCGCAGATACAACCCCCCCCAGGAGAATCGAACTGGGGGCAGCTGACCTGGATGAAATTGAGAGAAAGAGAACCGTGGAGGAAAGGAAAAAAAGGCGGGGGGAGGGGGTAGAGATAAGGGGATGAAGTATCTCCTAAATGTGATAATCTCCAATCACCTCTAACATCAATTCTGTCAAGGCCTGGGTTAATGAGCTCACAGCCGATCAAGCGTTATGCACCACCACCCCCACCACCCCCTGATTCTCCCTTTCTCTTCCTCGCAGTCGCTCTCATCATCATTGTTGTTCTTTTGATTTAATCCCTCTTACTTCAGCTGATTTGAGCAAGAGGGGAAAGAGGGATGGAGGGAAGGGAAAAGCCTATTACCCAAGCCCCTCTGCTCTCAACTATCTAAATGCTAACGATGTGAGGGGGCGAGAGCGAGGAGGGTAGGAAAATGACGATGGGAGGAAGACATTGAAGGGGAAATGGAAAAGGAGAGCGTGAGTGTGTTGGCAGGAGAGGACAAGGTGCAGCAGAGGGGGGCTAATCTGCTGTTGCTCAGGGTCTCTGGGAGCAGTTTGGTTATTTTGAAAGCAGGTTAGCTGAGGAGAAAGCCCAGCGTCCTGTGTGCTGACCTTCCATCCCTAGGGTCAAAGCACCTGATCTTGGGTTTTTACTTCCTCTTGAGTAGCTTTGACTCACCAACACCAACATCTCCTGCCTTTCTCTGTGCTTGTTGTTGTTGTTTTGGTTTTTTTTTTACCTGCTTTCATTTCTCTATTGATTAAAACACAAGGGGAGTGCATCTGCCTGCTGCGCAGAATAGATTTATAGAGTTATAGATTTGATTCGCTTTGGCTGGTGTAGTTGGTTGGAAAAGACTGGGGTAAAAGCTGTGGGTCACCTTGAACTGAGAGTAATGTCTGTTTCGATCTGGTTCTCTGCGGCTCACCAAGGGACCAGAGGCATTTTCACTTTGTTTCATTATGAGTTTTTTGCTCTTCACTCTGCCTCCTGAACAATTGTTTTCTTAGTTAGGCTCCTTGATACAGTACCCAGAGGACCCTAAATACAACTGAGTAAATATTTGGCAATTGCTCAAGCTGAAATGATGATTATGAGCCGAGGTTTGGCACCACCACAGGATGTGGTATCTGTGCCACCACAACTCAAACCTAGTGAGCTTTAATTGGACTACAAATTCTCCAATGAGAGCAGGCGCAATCCAGCGCTTCCCTTGTTTAATTTCGCTTTTGTGAACTTTGCAAATTACACGGCGGTAGGTAGCGAGGCACCTGTGTGTCACAAATTAATTGCCTTGCAAGTTCACACGGCGGCTTTGCTAATTTACATGGCAATATGAGGGTGAGGAACACAGTGCGATGTGCCACTCTTTCAGCTGTAACAATCATTTTGATTTGTTTTCACTGTCTGGCACTCAGCATTTCAATTCATCTCAAATACACATAACAATAGGAGGAATTTGCTCAAAACACACACACATACTCTCTCGAAGCACAGTTACTTATTCTGTGCATAACAACTCTACCCCTCAGATTCTCCTCTTTCAAGAATCCCATTTGATTTGATATTGGCCAATGAAATAGTGGAGGGTGAGAGGCAAGTGAACAATCAATCTTTGTAATGTGATCCATGGATTGAGCACGGTGAGTAAATGTTTGCACAGGCAGCCATCCAAGCCTGCAGTCAAACGAGTTCTGCAGAAAAGGAATCTATCCAGGGCAGGCCTCTCTCTTTATCTCTCTCCTGCCCGACAGCAGCAGGTTATCAAGCACATTATATTCCAGCGCTCTGTGCATTTTTCATATAGGCTCGCCTTTTATGTTTTATGTACGCCAGCTCAGGGGAGAACAGCTGTGTGGGCGCCGCATCCTCTGTAAGTTTAGAGGGAGAGAGAGAACTCATTTCAGTGGGAGAAGTGGAGCAGAATGCCAAACGCAGCGAGCGCGGTACCTGTGAACAAACAGGAGCTGCAGACCAAGGCCTGCCTCAGCTATTACATTACCATAATACACGGAAACAACACCTCGCATGCTGTTACTGCAGTAATTTGAAAACAGATTGACAGGATTTACAAGTTCTCAGCTTATCTTCGCTGTGACCTCTGTGACCTCTATCTTCACTGTCAACTTTTTGAGTAAAAATCATATGTTGGAGGTTTATTCACAGTTGCTGCAGACTTTTCTAGGATAATCTGGTATTATATATAATAATGGAAATTGATTTTTTTTCAAGTTGCATTGATTCTGTGGAAATGTACCCAGACTAAAACAGAAGCGAAGAATATACAGTGTGATTTTATAATTGACCCTACTTGCTCTTTCATGGAGAGTTGATAAATCCCCTCAGGCTTCTTCTGCGACTGTCAGTCAATACACTGCTTATATGGAAGATCTCACAGGACGAAATACCACAGCGGTAATAGAACAAGAGATCTCTTTGAGAAATAGGCTACACTGTAGATTAGTTTATGTTCTGTCTATATGAAATTAAATGTCAACAAATTTTTTGCCGATTAAGGATTAGTGAAAAACAAACAAATGTAAATAATCACAAAACAATGTGTATATTTTTGGGGTTAAACAATAAAATGAGCAAGTGTTTCTCATTTATGTTGATACAGTTTAAATGAAAAGGTTATGTATAGACAAATAAATATACCATATTATTATATAATATTTATAGACTAAAAAGAAATATAAAAAGTTTATATTTTTCAAAGATCTATATACAAATATGTTTAGATAAATAAACAAGACCCACGGTAGCTTTACAAAATCTATATTCATATTGTGTATAAAATAAGAGCATTCCTTGCATTCTACAAACAGTTTATAGCAAAAAAATAAATAAATAAAAAATAAAATTTAAAAAAAAAATCATCTAATGCTTTACATCTATTTGCTGCTTTGGCTATTTTGTTTTTTATTTTCAATGATCACTTAAAATGATAACAAAAAAAGCAAACAAAGCTTTATAGTAACTAACTTTAAATGCCTGAACCTGGCTGGGTCTGAATGCATTGATAAACTTTTGAAATATTCAAAATATCATGGTAAAAGACAAAAGGCAGCAGTTATAATGCTAGCTCTTATGTGGATGAATTAAAATAATGCTCAGGGACTCAGACAATTGACAAAGCCGTTTTTTGAAGGCTATCTGACCTCGTTCAAGCTTTAGACTGATCAGACCCAGATGACAAATCCTCTAAAGAAACCTCAGAGACTCTCACTTCTCACAGACTGAGCTCCTCTGCTGGAGACATAAGGGGAAACCTGGTTGTTTAGAGGGACACACTGCCACCCAGTGTTATAGGCTGTGAGGCAGGAAAAGCTGTGGTTCACTGAAATCTGCCAACTTCTCATTCCAGCACTATTCACTTGGTCCTTCGCCGCTTTATTTACCCTGTTGGATGTTTATTAGATACACATTTCAAACACCAGATGGGATATGAAGTTATAATAATGTATATATCGCATGTCACTATGTAATCATGGTATACTAAAGTAATATTTATGTGTGATGAAATTAACTGGCCTATGTATATCATAATTATGACATAATTAGCAAAGTGTGACATAGCCACTTTCATTATTATTAATCATATATGCAGTAAAAAGTTTCTTATGAGATACAAGAATATATTTATGACCATAACTATCATAACTATTCACTATCTTTTGTAATATACAAATAATTCATATAATTTGACTTACTTATATGTTAAAACATACATACATTACATTATACATGAAGCTGAGTATCCCAAAATTATAGGAAAGTTTATTTCATGACATATTGTGAGTCTGATTTATGTGTTTCTCACAAGTATGACTGTTAATAGCTCATCATAAATACTTATCAGAATATAATTATGAGATGAGCAGTAAAACACTGAGAAAAGGGTTTTTGTACCTGTGCTAATTCTATCTTGAGGTCACTGCTGATGCCAAATGACATGAGTAATATGGAGGAGAGTCTCTGCTGGGGCTGATCCAATACAAACACACAGGGAAGCATGGCCTTGGAAAAAAGGCGGTACACCGTACCTGTCACCGACAGGCTAAGAAAGTTAATTTATCACTCAAGATGAAATGATGAATTTAAATATTGACCGTTCTTCAGTCATTTATCCACAAAACTTTTATCAACATCAGCTACAGAATTGATGCCGTTTATGTATCAGCACCATTTGATACACAACTACGTAACTGTCTGTATTTTAATGGACCATCTTGTATGGTGCACAAAACAAACATCAGTGTCCTGCTATCAGTCATTTCTGTTTTCCACAGAGCAGCAGTTCTCTTTTTTGACGTCTTGGTCTCTAATATAAAAACTATAGATAATTCAATTTATTAAGCACTTTTCTTATTCATTATGCTCAGAGCACTGCTTCTTTTGCAGACTGAGTCATTCAGCGTGGTTGGTCACACATCACTCAGCGCTGTTACCTGTGTAACTATCAGCAGGCAACTCAGTGGAACCACCTCAATGACCCCTAGTGGCCACTTATCCAATCAGTTACTAAACATCTACTGTATACATTTACTTCCAAGACTGTTACAGTAAACAGAGCCCCCACAGACATATCATTTCACATTTACAGACTCATGTTGTTCCTGCCAGCTGCACTTGTTGTTTATTTTGGGATCAGCACCACAGAATGGATTTTATATGCTCAGTGGATGTTCTTTGAGCAAATCTGTGAACCCAAAATTTCTCCAAAAGTGTGCCTCCATCTATCTAAAATCCTGAAATCACACTGAAAAATTACTGATTCATAACTGTTTTAAGATAATTTCAGTAAAACCTAAAGTTTGTATTGCATATGACATGGATGACTTTATTTTGGAATTTGATAATTGCATCCAGATTCCTCTGCATGTAAATCTGAAGCATTGTAACTTTTAATAGAGAACAAGATTATATTATGTTCTACTATGATACATTGAACTAACTTCTGAAAGCCCTATCCGTACATTTTCTTATCTGATCTGATCTGAGCGGGAAGCACAGACTATTTGGCCCTTAATTGATTCTTTTGTTCACCTCAATCCCCGTCAGCATGAGGCTGAGCCTCCATTATCAGCCAAGAAAAGGAGGGGAAGGAGAAATGGACAGGCAGAGCATGAAGAGCGATAGTTAGGGATGGGGAGCAATAACGAGGAAGGCAAAGTACCCTGTAGGCTTAGCAAAAAGGGTGGATAATAGCGAGCAAGTGTGACCGCAGAAACACTAGCCTATCAAGTGAGAGTGAAAAATGGGGGAAGGATTGGAAATGAGCGAATCATATGCTGTAACTTATCCTCCCAGTTCACCAGAGACAGTTTGTTTTAGAGGCAGGAAAGGCAAAGTCCAGGTAGCCGCAGGGAGATGGGTTGGGGGGAGCATTTCTTCACGCTTGAGAGGGTCTTTGCTGTACCTAACTGGCCACACTGGCCACCAGTCCTGTATACTGGTCCCAGCTTGGTGCTTTGTCAATGTGCTGTGACTAATCCAGGGGTCCTGCATTTTCTCTCACCCTAATTAAAAGGGGATTAGGTGGGATGGAGCTCTAGGACGATCCAACCTGCATAGCCACCATGCCTTTTTACCATCCCAGGATAATCACACTCACTGGAATTGGCTGGGTTTTCTCTATAGGCCACCACCTGAACGCAACGAACAGGTCTCTCACTGAAATGGTTGGAGCTGAGAGTAAAGGGGCTTGCAAATATGTACTGTTAGTAATTCCTATAACTGGAGTATGGTCCATACACTGCAAGTCTGCTTCATCTACAGTGTTGTATTTCATACCTCTGATTGTAAAACTTAATCCTGATGGCTGTATCATCATTTGTTCATTTGCTGGGGTGATATTTAAAGTGAATTTCATTGTTTTTTTCTTGTAAATAGCAAATTCACAACATTTGCACCAGCCTGACGATAACTTATTTTAATTGAGGGCAAAAGAAAGGGAGCAAAATTGAGTTTAGGTGCCCTTACCTTCCTTTACACCCTGATACAAATTAACCTAAATGTCACTAATTAACAAATCTGTATATCTGCAACATAGAAAATGTCTGTCATCTAAAGAAAACAATGCAAAATACCATTTGGAGAATTTGCTGGACTAAGAGATCAATAACCTAGCAGCCACAGACTGTATCTCAGCAGATAAAATAGGCAGGACTGGTTTGTCCTTGGACAGAATTTTCCCTTTAAGTTTACTTATAGGCAGCTTGACTTGATCCAGCCTGCCTCACGGCTCCATACTGTTTAGCCTAATGCAAGACCACTGTAGCCAGTGGTCACTATAGCTGAGTTTTCATCCAAACACTTTTTACCATGATTTGTTGATCTTTTTTTCAATATTTTTTCAACTCAGGAAAAAAAAACAATAAATGAGATAATGATAATTAATATAAATGACAAATAATCATGGAAATGTAAGTTCTGTAAGTGGAAATGTAAGTGCTGTATAGGAACAGGCATGGCTCCAGTGGCATCGTGCAGCCATAAAGTGGAACATGAACTGGTTTGCAAATTTTGCACCTATAGGCAGGATTACAACAGAAAGTTAGTTTGGAAGGTTAGTGATGCAAGCTACCGTCAGCTGTTAAACAATCCTTCGCTGTGGTTTATGAGTAGCAAGCTGAGATTGGCTAGTTTAAAGTGCTGATTGGCTAATTTAGCTACCAGCTGCCACTGAGAAGAGGGCTTTATTCCCGCTGCACTGTTGGTATCTGGGGAGGCCTCTAAAAAAATTGACCCCTGAGGCCCTTGAGTGGCTCCTGTGGGTGCAGGCCACAATATATTTTCAGCTCATTGACTGAGACAGACAGAGAGAATTGTCAGCCAGTTTACATCTAGACATCACCATCCAGACCACAGCACCACATCGCTTTTTAATTTGCAGCTTTGCTGTGCTGCAGGAACTGCAGTGCATTTGAAGTTTATTAACAATATGCATAATAAAGAGATTAGTAATGTGAAAAATCTCAGAGATTTGACAAAATAATCTTAACTCAAAGCCCACCTAACATCTTTTTCCAGAGCTTTCGTCCATATCTCCCTGTCATCAGGAGATGGAGTTTATTACGTTGTTATGGAGCTGGCTGGTCTGGTCTCTTTTTTTGAAGTTTTAAAATGGTTAGAAAATTTTGAAAAGAAAATACAGCTTGTAGCCCCATTTATATGCCTTTTAAGATGTGGATTGATTTTTATTTCGGCAATTAAAGCTTTGCATCATAACTGAAAGTGTTCGCAAACAATACAAATGCAATAGACTGAAACAAAAACCCTCAAATCTGCAGAACTTACCCAGAACAAGACAGCGAGCTCTGCTCTTCGGCTGCTTCTGTTGCAAAAACAGACTTTTAAAAATCAACTCTTTTTCCATCGGTCTACAGTTTAAAGAGTTTGAGCAACGCCCACTTTACAGTGACTTTATCACAGAAAACCAGATTTTTGTTTTTATCTTATTTTGTTTTCGTCCGGATACTTATGAACGTGTAATGTCCCGTAGTCGCCTGTCGTGTGTCAGTGTGTTTGCCCTCTGAGCCCCGCCCACTTCGACCAGCCTGGAAAACTACCCGCTGCGTCACAGCGGCGCCGGTGGGGAACCAGACCACCGCAGCTCGGCGGCAGCAGCAGGGGTGGAGCGGGACCGACGCGTATCTAACCCGGAGCTAACGATGGACGGCGAGAGCGCCGCGATGAAGGAGTCCAAAAGGCGAGAGCGCACCTCCGGTAAGACGCGCACACCGGGCGGCTCTGCCGTCGTCAAGTACCGGCGGGTCGGCGGGAGCCAAGCTCCGACCCCGGGTTATTTAGGTTTAGCCGGGTCAGGACCGTTATCTCTGAAGAGTCCCTGCCTGAGCAGTAAGCGCCGGGTCCCGGTTAGCTAACAGCGACGCACCCGCCGACCCGCTGCTCGGTGGGTGGGTGGGTTGGTTAGTTAGTTGGTTGGTTGGTTAGTTAGTTAGTTAGCATGGGCTTTTGGCAGGCGATCGATAACATAGGGTAATATCCCGGTTTTGGCATCAAAAATAAATACCTGTTAAAGTCACCGAGTCGGGGGCTAATACCTGGTCGCCGTCAAACGTTCGTATACGCCAACGTCTCTGCAGCCGTTGGCTCCTCGGTGTTAGCTAGAGGCTACGCATATATGTCATATGCATGTGTGTGTATATATATATGTATATACGAGAGGACTCGTGTGGGTGGAGAACTTGATTTTACGGGCTGAGATCCCGAGGTGACGGGTTAAAGCGTCTCATGTGCGTTTCGGTTGTGTTTTTATAAGCTAACCTAGTCGGCGCTGTAGCCCGCGTTAGCTGGATTTACCGCCCCCATCACCCTGCGCAGCCGTTTGGCAACAGGATGATTATCACGGCGACGCGATGATGTCGCTGGCACCTCTAAAGAAAAACAGGGGATATCCATTAATAAAATCGGGTTATTGACATTATAGCAACCAGCTTAAACATCAGTTGGCATTTGTAAGCGGTGTCCGTTTAGGAATGCTGAATGTATTAAACTTTAAATCCCCACTGAGTCGTTCAATGGCGTTTTGACCTCCTTCTTCCGTAGGTTCAAGCAAGCGTGGTTTACACGACGTTGAAGGTACGGATCTCAGCCTCCGGACGGTTGCATGCCGCTGTCGGTAAAACGCTGCAGGCGAAGCTGATGGTGTGGCTGTCAATGTGCGGCGGGACAAACGGGTGTGGTCCCGGGGCCGATGGAGGCCAGAGCCGGGGATTGAGAGAGCTGTCACACGCTGTGATTTCGCAGTCACCTGGTTCGTGTGGCCCTCGATATCGACCAGTTCTAATGGGGTTAAGCGGGACACGCAGTTTTTTCTTATTTGTTCAGCTTCAATGATGATACTAACTCACGTCACAGTGTTATCTACCAGCCGCATTCAGCTAAACATCTTATTATATATGCAGGGAGAGGATAGATACCTCTTTCTTTGAATGGGCAGTCTTCAAATAAACATACTGTCCGAATGGCTGTTGTGTACCTTCAACGCAACAGTAGGTAGACAGTGAATCTGCTCCCCTGGCCATGAGTGCTCAGTAAAACTCCCAAGAATCACAGAGTCGAATGCATATCTCTCCAAGTACAGCAAAATGACCAAAACTTTGCTGTTGTCTCCTTCCTCCAGTTACAATTAGATTCTGAACACGTAACACAAACTATCAGTGGTTAATCCCTGGCAACATTTCAGCAGTTCCCGGATTGGCAACATCATGTGGATGTGTCTGGTGACCAGCAATATCTCCCTAATAACAAAAGTAACAACACAGAAACGTTTCATTATATAGCCGTGCAGTCTAGGGAGCCATTTTTCTAGGTCTTCCTCTGCATTAGGACTGTCACTTGATATACAGTTGCCAGGTACAGTAAGCTAAAACTAACGCAGTCTGACAGTCCTGCAATAATTCCTACCTTCATGTAGGTTGTAAATTTCAGTTTTTGTTGTTTCAAAGCATTGATACAACTCTCTGATTATTCTAGAGGATGCAGAGAGCTGTAACTGACAACTACACACCTTGTTGCTTTTCGGATCCTTTGTAGACAACTGAATTGCTTGTCCCATGGTTTCACATTTCGACTCTTTGGCAGAAAAAATATGTTAAGCAATTATATATCTGCAGTTATGCTTTCGTATTATTATGATTTTCCACATTTATGCTTATCATCCCTCACTGTTGCACTGTCTAACAAAGGATGTGTGTAATAACTGAATTAACCAAGGAACCATCTTGCAAGATAACAAGCTAGCCATGGTATCTTGTTGAGCTAGTTACCATTCATCGAAATCAAGCGTACTAGCACAATCATAACTAAGTGTTGCAAACTTGAACAACAAATCAATAACCAAGGACAAACTTTGTTTGCCAACCGATAACTGCATTTAATTTTGGGTAAATGTAAGCCAAACGATATCTGATTATGGTAGTAAAGTGTTACTCATGTTAGTTAACTGCAGTTAGACTCGAACTAACTATTATCTTACTGTAAATGTTACCTGAACCTGGCTACATAAAATCCCACTCTTGACTGGATTCAAGAGGGGTCAGCGAATGCGTCAAAGAATACAGTCAACTTACCAGCGAACGTGCTTTGGAAAAACTGAAAATAAATGGGGGTTCAATAGTGGAATTAATTCGGTGTTTGGAACTATGGGTTGCCCCACATCTCTCGTCAGTAATGCACCCTCCAATTACAACAGAAGTCTATGGCAGTGTCTCAGCTCTCTCATTCAGTGGCATTGGAGACCACATTAAACCTGACTAACCATATACGTATATAAGTGTGGGTGTTAAAGAGATGCATGAAAACTGTGCTGATGCATGGCTAGACTGCAAGTGTACGTAGTTTAACAAGATAATAAGGGTTACATCTGAAAGAATTTGCTTTGTAAACAGCCATTTGCAAATGTTTTAAATGCAGTGTATGTTATATATTTTTATCATGCATTCATTATGTATTTGTTAACTCCAAGAGATAATTTGAATCAGGGGAATTTATTCCAGATTGTATGTATCTTCTTTTTCCCCAGCTTTGGAGAATCCAGACTCTGACATTGGCTTGTGTGGGAGGCTGTTGGTGGCATTCTCCCTCCTCCTTATGCTGGTTACTCTCCCCATCTCCATATGGATGTGCATTAAGGTCTGATACTTGTCAAGATCCGTGTTTATTTTTAACTGTACAAGCAAAGCTGACTGGCATGCCAGAGTAAATTACTGAGGATGGCCTAGTGTTTTAGAAATTCTAGAGTTTGTGCAGCAGACTAATCCACTATGTTATGTATGCTTATTAACAAGCCTTTAAGATCTTTTCAACTATTGTTTTTCCTTCACGTAATCATAAGGTGTCCTTAGTGAGAAGGGTAATTACTTTTGTTAGTACAGCAGCCTTTAGATCCAGAATGAGAGTCTCGACTGATGCATAAAGGTTCCGTTAGTGTCTTTAATCACTGTAGCACCTTACAGCACTGTGAAAGTTGTCAAATACAAACAATAAACATGTACATTCTTAATCTCTTGAGTTGAAATTGAGTCTTTACATTAAGTATCAAAAGTTGAATGAATATCAGTTCATAAATATTAAAGTGCACTTTGGTTTACGCACAATACATTATAAAAACAAATTAAAAAGACAACGATCAGCTAACCTACTTCACTGCTCTCATCAAGGGATGTAAACAAATGCGATAGTCCTTCATTTTTCACTAGAAGTATTTACAGGTCAGTGCAAAAGTAGTAGAAAAATCAGGTAAAAACAAGTAGAAAATTCCAAGCTGGCTAAAATCCTGTGTGACCTGCCGCTTACTCAGTTAATTAAGTTCAACTGCCAGTGTGCAAACTATGGTGCCACAAAAGGAAAAATAATTATCAAAATTATGGCAATTATCACAATTATCACAGACATTCAAACCCATTCAAAGACATACAGACTAAAAATGTGTTTTGAAAAAATGACATTTTGAATAAGTTACACCTATAAATTACACATATTACCCAACCCAAAACAATTTCATTACTGTTGAGTGAGAAATATTAAACCTAAAAGCGGTCCTGTACATTTGGAAAAAGAGAAGACTCTTATACAAGCCACTTGTGTGCTTTTTCTCTGTGCACAGATTGTGAAGGAATATGAAAGAGCCATTATCTTTCGCCTGGGGCGCATTTTGCGAGGAGGAGCCAAAGGACCAGGTCAGAAACCCTTGTTGTTTTTTTCCTTTTTATACACCCGCACAAGCCCTTATACTCCATCTACATTCAAAGTGCTTTTATTTATTTTATGTCAAACCTGTTTCCAGAATGTGTATTATGCACTCTTCCACCGATAAGTCAAAGGTTAATTTTTTGTACAAAAAAACTGCTGATCAGTTGTCTTGACATGTGTTCATAAGTTCCAGTTTTTCACAATAGTCCATAGGAATAAACAAACCAAAGGACAGTTTCATCAAGACCCTAGAGGATAATGTAAATTTGGGTAACAGGACTTGAATATCTAACTTGATTATGCTCCAGCGTCTTTTTCTTAGAGAGGGAATTTTCTAAAACTGAAATATCCTTGGGGGTAGTTATTTCGAAAGTTCACATTTTACACTGTAAACGTTGTTGTTTTTTGTAATGAAGTCATGTGGAAGAAGACTGACTAAAATCTAAACCAGTGGCTCACAAGCAGCAGGAATCACAAAGATGATAATAAAGGATGACTAATATGTATTTAGTATTACACAAATAGATGGTCTTTGTTACAGTGCATCAATCATCTGCCATTTTTCTGACCATGCGTTCATGGCAGGGTGATGTCATTGTGTGACACCAACCTAAGAGAAAAATTGGTTAACTTGACATTTGCATGTAATTTCGTTCAGCTTTAAATTGTCTAAATATAATTCCCAGGTGTGCTCTTTTTTCACTAAAGTGGAATGGTGGGTCAGTTTTAGTTAACACTGACCTTCAGCGGAGGTGGAGGAGACTGAGCACTGTCCGGACAGTTTCCAGGCACAACTCTAGTTCTGGGGCGCGGTGCCTCTGCTGGAAACAATACTGGAAGGTCATGTGACCATGTCTTGAGCTTATCTAGCCAGTCCTTTGTCTTAATGCAGTTAGACTCCTGATTGATGACTCCCTTTCCTTGCACACTTAATGATGTTGGTTGCTATGACAACCCAGACATTCAAAGAGTTTGCGGATGTATATAGGGGAGACCACAAGTATTTGAAAATTGACAAATGTTTAGTTTTTTTTGGCTCTGTACTCCAGCACTCTGGGTTTGAAATAAAACACTAATTGTGAGGTTTAAGTGTCGACTGCCAGCTTTAATTACAGATGTTTACATCCGCATCAGATGAACAGTGCAGGATTTGTAGCCATATTCATACAGTCTTCAGTTTAGTGATAGATATTTTAAAGGCAGTGAGTGAATGAACGAACGAACGAACGAACGAACGAATGAATCTACTGCAGCCAGCCTCACTGCTGCTTTTTGATTTGGATTGAGGTCATGTGACCACTGCCCTGTCAGTATGTTTAGGATCATTGTGGTGAAACTGGGATACCGTGTTTGAACAGAGTCCTAAACCTTTCAGTAATATGAATTTATGCACACTTAAACACATTAAACATTGAAAATCAGCATATTTACTACAAAGTCATTGTATGTGCTGATGTACAAAGCCAAACCATAGTGAATGCATCAAAATATTGTCCAAATACAAAAAGACCTTACTGAACTTTGGAGGGGGAAACCTATACTGTGAGAGTTTAGGATTTGTTCCTCAAGAACAGAGTTTTAACTTTAGCCCAAAGGATACAGGTTTTTAAGTCCGATGGCAACATCAGTATCTGATATTAGCTGATATTCTTTATTGCTGCCTGTGATTTTTCTTTCTTTATTTATTGATACATTTATTTTTTTTTTAGTTTAAGTTCTAAACCCAAACTATATTAGTCTGTCTATAAGGAACCCTTTAAATGTTACATAATGTATACATATGGTGTTCCCTATATCAATATATAACAGATTCTGTTACCATCAATATTTTCTCTTTGCTCTATGAGGCTGCAATGGTGCATAGTAGTGCTATGAGCTAAATACGAAAGTCATTATGTTAATGTGCTGACAATAGGAATGCTAACATGCAGATGTCAAGCAGATGTGACCATAGTCACATTACTAGTTTATATAATAGCATACTTACATTTGGTACTTAGCATTAAATATAAAGTACAGCCTAAGCTGAGTGGAATATTATTCATTTTTTGGTCACAAACTACAAAAAAAGCAAAAAAACAAAAGAAAACTACCTGAAGGTGGCGCAAGATAAAAAGATAACCAAAGCCATTACATTTGAGGAGGACATGGATGTCTGTGCCAGAATTCATTGAAATCCATCCAGCTGTCATTGAGACATTTCGTTTAAAACCACAAATGTCTTTGTCATGATGGTGCTTGAGTAAAAAACAGGGGATCATCAAAGTTAGTGAGATTCATCCTCTGGAGACAAGGATTTCTGTATAATCCATGGCAATCCATGCAGTAGTTAATGGAGTTATTTCAGTATGAGCCAAAGTCGTGGACCAAGTGACTGACATTCTGACATTGCCAGCCCTAGAGCCGTATCCACTAGCATGGAGTAAAAGCGAGAACCTATGTGAAGAATTCCGATGAGGGAGGGTCCTACTGTACTTTCCCACCGTCCCCTTCCTGCCAGCAGGCCAGATGATTGAAAGGGAACTCATCAGTACAAGATAAAATAGAATAATAGGTAGGGTCAATAATAAAAACAAGAGGATATCCTAACTTAAGGTTTAGCCAAGTGGCATGCTGCCATATCAATAAGCACGTATGCACACAAGTATAGTGAGTAACAGAGCCTTGTTTTGGAGAGAGGGGGGGCAGAGTAACTAATGAAGACAAGGCTGTTTGTCTACTTTCTACAAACTAGCTGTTTTACACTACAATGACAACAACTTTGAGGACCTGCTAGCTTGCCACCGAAGTGAGGCAGTGGAGGCGTCACAGACAAACAGAGGAATGTAACATGTACAAACTCGTACTGCCTACTATTCAGGATGCTCAGCTTCAGCAGGCCCCTTGAAAGAAGTAAAAATCCCATCAAGGATAAGGTAGAAAGATTTATATGTAAATATAAGGAGGCCATTGCTATTGTTTCAGGAGATGGGTTTCAGGATCTCATTATAGAACAGGAACCCACATATAAAGTTCTAAGTCGAACAATCTCAACACATATAGTACAAATGTATGGCACCACACGGGAAAACATGGAGACCGATGTTTGTATGTGAGAGAGAGAGAGTATGGAGGGGGAAGGCATTTAAATTCATTCGAACGAATTGCCTGTCATTTTAAATGCGTTTGAAAAGTAGCAGCCCTGCTGCATCTATGTCTGTCAGAGGTCTGTATGCCTTTATTATCCTATTCTCAGTGATGTGACTTCTGTTTTGAAAGGAAGTGTATTTGTTTAAATAAAAATACAGACTCCCACAAGGAATAATTTGCATGCATCTCATAATTCACTGTCTCTTTATCTTTGATTTCTTGTTTTTACTGGATCTAAAAACTAGACAGTGTCCGCTCAAAAATGCTGAAATATGACTCCTCAGAGAGCCGAGGGGCTCCTTTTAATGTCAGCACATGGTAATAATAGATCTGTGCCAGTAAACCTCACATTCCTAAAGAGCTGGAGAAGCCAACGCCAAAGTTGACTTCAACATTTGGTTTCCCATAATGCCCCTTACCCGCACCCTTGTAAATTGGCTCACATTCCATCTACAACAGCTGTTATGCAATAGTGACATGACCTATATCTTGTTTGAAATAGGCTTGTGTGGCAGGTTATCATAAGATAAAAACGGTGTGTTGGAATATTTTGCATCTGTATACAGTTCCATCATGAGCGGAAATGTGAAAGAACAAAGCTTTTTTTTTTTTTTTTTTTTTTAGAAAGTTTTATCAGTGGATTTTCCACTGTGTCACAAGATGGTTCTCTGTGTGACTGCTCAAGAGTAGTTTATACCTCTTTATCTATCAGGCGACAACTAAATTTGTTGAGAATGCTGGGAAAGTCATAGCGGGGGACTGCTGTTTTAATTTGATTTCCCCTCTGGAACAGATGGTTGTATCTCACCATTTAAATGCAAAATATCCTAACAGGAAATGCAGCTCTCAAGTCTCTAACTGTTCTGGTATTAATGTTTGCTAAGTGAATGCACACTTAGCACATGTCTCTTTAACTCAGGCACACTCCTAGAGTAGTGTTTGTTGCACTAATTCAATTATTGTGACGTGAAACAGGCTTATAAAAGCTGTAAATATCCACAGCTTTGTTGTGCTCTCAGCACAGCTGTTCTCTTACTAAGAGAGCTTGACTTGGCCTTCTGTCAGAATTTCATTCGTCCCGGTGTTTTCATACATTTGCGAGAAAGCTTCCTCGTTATTGTGTTTACTGAAGCTTTAGTCTTTGTTAAAACGTTTGCATTTGTGTGATTCCACAGGGTTGTTCTTCATCTTGCCGTGTACTGACAGTTTTATTAATGTGGACATGCGTACCATCACCTTCGATATCCCGCCGCAAGAGGTACGACATGCACACGTCCTATGACATTAAAAAAATACATCGTCAGATTCCCTGAAATTCAAAAGACATCAAAATAATTATGCAGATTCTTGACAGAGCCTGCCTTCTTTTGCAAAGAAGATAATACAAATCATTTAAACACTTCTATGAAACATTTTTCTCAACATCCAACAGATTCTGCCTGTTTTTCCCTCATGTACGTGTTTAATCACTGTCCTGCTCTCAGGTTTTGACAAAAGACTCTGTGACAGTCAGTGTGGATGGCGTGGTGTACTACCGCGTCCAGAACGCTACTCTGGCTGTGGCTAACATCACTAATGCTGACGCTGCTACTCGACTGTTGGCCCAGACCACGTTGAGGAACGTCCTGGGTACCAAGAACCTGGCGGAGATCCTGTCTGATCGTGAAGAAATCGCACACAGCATGCAGGTAGCACAATATAGCAGTTTTATTAATGTGTGTGTGTGTGTGTATCACAGTGCCACCTTACTAAGGTTCAGGTTTAGCAGCTGCATTATACAGCTGCCACATGCACTGTATGTGAGTTTCAAAGTTGAACTAACAAACTGTAGTTAAGTGTGTACAAGGTGTAAACTAAGGAAGCCTCTGGTAATCCTGTGTTTCCATGTTGCTGCTGAATTGAGACATGCAATCACTTTTCACTGGTCATACTATTATTGACATTATGAATATACACAATTGGAGCACAGAGTACGGCCTTGTACCTTTTAATTTTATTACACAATAAAAGGCATTGTCTGAGTTGATTTAATACAACAAGAACAAACCTTCACTGTACTCAGTACAGAGACCAGTCTGCTTTGATTGGTCATCAGAAACATCCTTCATAAAACACTTAATGTATACAACTTAAAATAAGACCTGGTAGGATATGTAAAATATCGTCTGGCAGTGGTTACAGGTTTTTTTCAGTGTTTCATGTATTTTTGTATCGTGTATTGTCGCTTACCTCCACCTGGCGTTCACTTTTTTACATTTACACCATCTGTGCTTTAAATGTAATTTCTTGTCCTTCAGACAGCAACGCGCAACCTGGTTGAGCTCCCTCTGCTGGACAGTTAAGAAAAATAAAAGACACTTAGTTGTTAAAGCAGAGGGGAAAGAAGGGCGGGGTCAAAAACTTTTTTTTTTTTTTCCATTCATTAATCAAAACTTGTTTAGGAAATCTGGGCCAGCAGATGCATTTTTCTGCTAAAAGTTGACAAGTTGAGACCATGTTTTACTGATTGGCCAGCACAACAGAGCCTATTAGAGTAAATGAACACCTGTCACTCTGTCCTCTCAGTCCTCTCTGGATGATGCAACAGACGACTGGGGGATCAAGGTGGAACGTGTGGAGATCAAAGACGTGAAGCTGCCCCTTCAGCTACAGAGAGCCATGGCAGCCGAGGCGGAGGCCAGCCGCGAGGCCAGAGCCAAGGTGAGGTGGTTTAAAGCAGGAGACCCCATCAAATCTCACAATGTTCCCACAAATTTAAATGTCAGGACCAAAGCTTCCATTTATACCTACACTGAAGATATTCTTTTGAGGGCAATATCAAGTTTGTAGAGGAACAAATATGCAAAACGCAAAAAACGCAATAAATTATGCAACATAATGAATGTGTATTTACACCAGTATTTGTTACATAGCATCTCTAGACATTGGTATTTATTTTACAAATGTCACCCACCCTTTCCCTATTTTCATGCTTTCATTGCAGAGCTTCATTTCTATTTATTGGTTAACATGAACCTTTTCTGTTTCAAATTGATGAATAGATCAAAATCACTTTGCATTACAGGGTTTATATGATTTGTAACACATCATATTGGTCTAATCCAACTAAATAATTTTATTTTATTGCATATCTTGAGTGTAAAAAAACAAGCAAAATAAAGGATGAGAGATTTCAATAGGATCAAATAGGAATTTAAAGAATCAAACAAGAAATCCATCACAATTCAGTCAAACTGTTTTTGTTCTGTCCTTCGTAACGAGGACAGATCTAACTCTTGGTACAGAGGTTTCTTCCAGTGGACTGTGAGTTGGAAGCCCTCCGTCCTGGTCATTCACCGCTCTTTCCTCCCCCTTCCTTCTCCAGGTGATAGCGGCGGAGGGAGAGATGAATGCATCACGTGCGCTGAAGGAGGCCTCCCTGGTGATCGCAGAGTCTCCATCAGCTCTGCAGCTGCGCTACCTCCAGACCCTCAACACCATCGCTGCCGAGAAGAATTCCACCATTATCTTCCCGCTGCCGTTGGAGATGATGCACGGCTTCATCAAACGCTGAAGAGCCGAGCCTTCATGATGTATTGTTAACATGTACACACCCACACAAAACACACAATTACGCCAATGCATATTTAGACACTGTGTACACTAAGCATGTCTCTTTGAATCAGCAATGACTTAAGAAGTTGTGATCGTGCCTCATGACACTGGAAGCTGCCCTGTAAAAAAAAAACAGAAGAAAAAAAAAACTAGTTGTGACCAACATCATCTGTATAAGCGCTTGTTAATTGCCTCACCATGTTTGCATTTGCACACACCACAAAGATCACAGTTGACAGCCAGCCCACATGCAAGTTTGTTTAGCACCTGTGTGAGAGAAGGTAACTCCACACCAAGAGGCAGCAGCTGTCTGGGTCAATAATGTGAAAAGGAAAACTAAAACACAGGCCTGCCAACAGTTTCCTAACCCACGGTGATCTTTGGTTATTTTATTCCAAACTGAGATGTATTTGCAAAAATCTTTTATCAGAAAGCTACAGAAGATTAGTAGAAGTTTAAAAAAAAAAGAAAAAGAAATGTAACTTCTGTCACGTTTGCTTTGCTAGGATCTGTTTCTCTTCTTGTGCACTGATCTGTTAGTGAACAGTGGCTCTCCAACACCAGCAGTTCAGCCTGCTCAGACAGCTGAACGGCTGCTGATGAGGGTCAGCCAGAGCCGACGGTGCCAAACGCAAGGCAAAAATCTACACCGGTTAGATCGGGGTCTTCCACAAACCAATCAAAGCAGGTGCTTGACTGTACAGTATGTAGGTTTATTCATGTGAATGACACTTCCCTCAAAGCCATAGAACATAAAGGGGTTTAGCTTTAATCCTGCAGCTTTATTTTTTATTTCATGTTTCTTCCTTGACTGTCAGAATAGAGACAGGAAGCCCAAAAACTTTCTAATTATCCTTTTACAAACACTTTAAAGGAAAGTGCCTGTTGGGTATGCAACTTCATACCTGTACACATAACACATAAACACACACCTGCTTCTATGTACTCATATAACTAATGTCTCCTGCTAATATGGCACTACTGTGCCCACTGCCAATATCATGGTGCCATAATCATTTTATACCTAAAGTTATTTTCATGACATCCATATAAGAGCTCTGATGGCCTTAAAACCAATTCCCCAAGATCTAACTGAACAATTTTCAGATTTGCAATTGCAATGTTTTCACTTAATTTTTGTGTAAAACTCATTCCAATATCGGCACAGTACTCAGGTTAAAGGTCAAACATGACGAGGACGTACAGCATATTCCATACTGTGCTTAATTTGCCGGTATAAAGATCCTCTTTGCCTCTTTACATTGTTAAGTGTTGTAAATACAGTTAATATGGTGCTTGTGCAGCCTGAACATTTTACTAACCAGCAACACAGGTGAGCAGAAGTCTTAAAAGAACCTGTTTGGAAATTAATAGGGATTGGCTAGTGACAAAAAACAGTACAGGAACACACACACACACACACACACACACACACACACACACACACACACACACACACACATTCCTCTCAGCACTGAGAGGTAAGAGTTTTTTATTCTTACTGGATTTCAGGCAAGATGTTACTACTATATGTTTTCATTGTGCTTTCTATCCATACACATTATATGGAATATTCAGGATGTAGAACAAAGTATTAAAAAATCCTCAGATCACCATAAAGTTGGCTCAGTATTCCTCGCACACTATCAAGAAGTGACCCTTATTAGCCACACAGGTAGCAGCACTGTGTGGCTGGGCTGTTTTTCATGTCTACTCCGTCTCAGGTGGAGTGTGGACTGAAATTCACTGCAAATCTTCTGCCAGAAGCCTTACCTTACTGCCATCAGTCCATTTTACAGTCCATATCAAATTTCTATGCACTTCCAAATGAAATTAACTGAGTGATTTTGCGTACCAAATTTATTGAAGCAGCAGTATTTCATCAAATAAGCTCTTTCTGATTGTAATACAAGCCAAATATTACATAGCTGTACTATTTTCCCTCCTCTTGACATATAAAGGACAGGTGTGTTAGTCATTATAGTATCTAGTCTATGTCTGACTTAATAGTGTTACTATATATGTGCACATATATTTATATATACATATATATACATAAATATATATAACTGAAGTCTTGTTAAATGTATCATAGTTTTGCTGTGACTAGTGGAGGGTTCAAGTTGGTCACACCTAAACCCAGGTTTAATGTGGCCTAGATATCTGACGGATGGTTATTGATAGAAAGCCTGTTACATTATTTTACTACACTAACTCCTGTATATTTGATTAATTTTGTTAAAGAAAGTCTTTCAGTGATTTAGTGTATGTGACCAGCTCTTGTGTCTCCTAGTATCTACTCTGCTTCTACTCTCTCACTTTTCTGATGATTTAACTTTCACTGAAGGGAAGAATAAAGGAGTACTTTATTATCTGCATTGATCTCAAAAATTCAGTAAAACATCAATATTTTTACTTTTATTCAGGATTTACCTGTTAGTTTTTAGCAGCTAACTAATTTTTTGAAAGTTTGCTATTGTTTGATATGGATTTATCTTGATAGACTTCTTACATATAAAAACTTTAAATAAAGATGCTATCAAAACATTTTTTCTGTGGATTTCATTCTTTCAAAAACGGGGCTTCAAGTGTTTAATGTGGTTTTATTGAAATTATAACAAGGTATAGGGAAACCTCAGAAAGTGTCACAGAAGACCTAAAGCGGCAAAGCAGCAGTTTCCCAAGAAAAGTTGACCGCTGCAGCATCACACAAGCTTCCTGGGCATACATCTGGCATTTAAAAGAAAAAAAATAAATATCATAAGTGATATCTCAAATTAAGCATACAAACAACTCTTCTATAAAGGCATCCTTAAACTAAAACGGGATTAAAAAAAAAAAAAAAAAATTCAAAAGCTGAACAGGTGAACTGTTAACTAGAGGAAAGAATATTAAGGCATCAGTTGTATTGCTTTTAATTATTAGTGTTTTCCTGGCAGTTTTCCAATGTTGCAAGACACCAAGGCTGTAAACTGTATTATTGTATGTTTGATGTCATTATGTCATTATCTCACTAGTAAACAGGTTTTATGGTCAAAATATAAAATAAAAGAAAAAATGCCTTCAACAAATGTAGTAGTAGTAGTAGTAGTAGACGTTTTAGTGTAAAACCCGACAGGAAGCCTGAGTATCAGTTAAAGCTCTATTGCTATTGGTTGGATTCGTGGGGGGGGGGTAAAGGCATCACTATAGCATGGAGACAAAGTGAATTAATACACTGCTTTAACATCATCTATCCCTTTAAAACGTGTTTAAAAAAAGACTCCTTTTCAAGGCATGTTGGCAGCTAAAAATGTCTTTATGATTGGAGCTTGCGGTGGAGCAGCAGGGTGAAAGGTCAGGGTTGGGGGGGGGGTCAAGTGAGAGCTCAGAGGGCCAGTTCAGCCATAGCACGCTCCAGAGGGTCGCTGGTCCAGTAGTCGTGATCCCAGCCCAGGAACCAGCCGGTGAAGGTGGGTGGCTCGAAGCTCTGCTTGATCTTGACGATGGGCGTCCTGTGGTCTCTGTTGGCCGGATCCGTCTCGATGTAGCGGACGGCTGAGGGAGCAAAGGTCAGATTACTGGCAGTTTCACGTCTGTCTCATTGAATTAAGCTCAATCACAAATGTATAATCAGAATTTAACAAATTGAACAAAAAACTGTATCAATGTATTGTGGTTGACCAAAAGGAGATCTCATTTTCCCATGTTTCTTTTGTTTAAAAATGTAAATCAATAAATGATTTAATGTAATAAAGAATCAAAAAGAATTTAGCCATAGCCAAAATTTTCATTACCTCATAATGTGTTTGAACTGGTGAATGTGCGGATACACTTCACATGTCCTAACAGTTGTTTTCTTATTAATACTACAGCAGCGATTTACCTTATGATGAGCTAGGTTTCAATTCTAAACACATGATAGTTTTGCTGACATAGTGTAGTAGTTTGATTCTACATTATTGAGGAAAGAAGACCAGCTACTGTGAAGCATGTTTAATAATCTAACGCACATTGTGCCGGAAGAGATGATTAATCTTTGATAAGACAAAAGAGGTGTAATCATCCTCAAATACAATTTTATGACTTGGATCTTTTTTGAGCTATGTGAGTACAATCTTGATTCAAAAGTGACTGGGTGTTTTTTATTTTAAATGTGGAAACTGATGATTTTTGATGGGAAAGAAAAAACTGAATATTCTTTAAACTATGGGAGAGGGCAGTTTAGGAAGCCAAAGGAGTGTTTATAAATCCTAAAAAAGCTGGATTGAAGTTCTAGTTGTGTTTTCCTCCTGGTCCACAGGTCTAAATGGTTTCAGCTCTTCCAACTGAAATTAATTGAGTGTTTTTAGCTGTTCTATTTTCTCTCCTCTTGACATATAAAGGACAGGTGTGTTAGTCATTATAGTATCTAGTCTATGTCTGACTTAATAGTGTTACTATATATGTGCACATATATTTATATATACATATATATACATAAATATATATAACTGAAGTCTTGTTAAATGTATCATAGTTTTGCTGTGACTAGTGGAGGGTTCAAGTTGGTCACACCTAAACCCAGGTTTAATGTGGCCTAGATATCTGACGGATGGTTATTGATAGAAAGCCTGTTACATTATTTTACTACACTAACTCCTGTATATTTGATTAATTTTGTTAAAGAAAGTCTTTCAGTGATTTAGTGTATGTGACCAGCTCTTGTGTCTCCTAGTATCTACTCTGCTTCTACTCTCTCACTTTTCTGATGATTTAACTTTCACTGAAGGGAAGAATAAAGGAGTACTTTATTATCTGCATTGATCTCAAAAATTCAGTAAAACATCAATATGTTTAAAAGTAGAGGCAGAAGAGCTACACTTCTACACTAAGTATCTACTCTCCCTACTCGGCCTACTTTCTTGAGTGCCACACATACAGAATAGATGCATATCTTAACATTATGCTTTGTTCCCTGAGGTTCTTACCAGATGTCATGGCTTCACTCTTCTCTTCCTCTTGGGCCTCGTTTCCGATCCAGACAAACACCTAAAAACAGGAATGGTTTATACATTTGCTTATTTTATTGCAGCTCATCGTGAACTCAAATAGGAAACAGCTCAGGTGGTCTTCGCTCCGGTTCATTACCTGCTCCCAGGTGTCAAGGATCATGACATCATCAGTGGCGAGGTCGTCTTGGGTCATCTCCCCAGGTACCTCTTCGATCTGAGAGATGGACGAGGATTTAGTGATGATGTGATTAATATACTGTGTGCACAAAGGCCTTCCAGCCTTAAGAAACTGGTGCATTAACATTTTAGAGGCAATGTACATCATATTTTGTCTGATTTAAAGGGCTGGATCAGTCAAATTACTAAAACACAAACATTCTTCTTCTTTCCTGTTGAACAATTTTCCAGTGAAAACATTTTTCGTGTGGCAGTTTGTGTGAAAAGCTGAATCTTGGACAAAAAACTTACGATGAAATTTCCAGTCTTATTGGAGCAGGCGAAGAGTCTGGGTGGGTGAGCATCCATCTTGTCCTTAAGTCTGGTAGAAGTGCGATATTCTGTCTTTCCTCCCAGGGCCTCCCAGAACTGATCTGTGATGAGGACGGACACATTTCAAGTTATCTGAGACTGAGATGAGAAGATCGATACCAGAGTCTTGTCTGTCGGCTAAAAAAGGAACCTACAGCCAGGACATGGTTAGCTTAGCCTGAGGAGTTGAAGCAGGATGCAGCAAGCCTGGCTCTTGATTTTTTTTATTTATTAAATTCTTTTTAACAAATTAAAACTATGAGGTATAAAATGTAAATTCATGATCTGTACAGGTGCTGGTTGGCAGATTTTGTTACCTTTGGACAGAGCCTGGCTGGCTGTTTCAAGTCTCTGTGCTCTGTGCTGTATAGCCTGAGGTTCTATATGTAAAATTGTTAGTAGAAAATTCAGTTTCTTTTCAAGCTTTGAAAGCGAAGCGCAATATTATGGAACCATCTGATCTGAACAAGATGAATCCATATGTTTCAAACTTTTACTTTAAAGCTGCATTCATTTAACTTTTTCGGCCACTTGGGGCAGAAGAAAAAGTTAAAGACTCAACACTAACAAAGTATTACCATATAAAGTTGTTAGGGCTAACTTATTATCAAGCATCCCATTATCAGACACAGAGCTTGGACATTAGCAGTCATTTAGAGTCCTGTTTGTGTCTTATGAATTCAAGCCCACTATTCACTTTCCTTTCAGCTCTGGTTTGGTCTCAACTAACTCTGGTTTACAGTGGCTTTATCACGGCTTTTTAGGCTGAGACCGGACCATACATTACAGGAGCTGTAAAACCAAAACTATGAACTAAAAAAGGCAAAAAAGCTCCACAGAGCTGCAGAAGTTGTGATGCCACTATGAACTTCCCCTTTCACATAACTTAGAGTTTTTCAATTAATTTGAATGTTGAATCACAATGTGTAAAATGATAAATGTCAATGATACGTTAACATACTATTTTATACATAATTTTCCCTCTGACAAATCCAACCTGTTTCTCTTACACAACAGCATGAACTTTCATTAAGGGAGGTTATAAACCATCTTCCTGAGCTCACAGAGATAAAATGTGTTATTTTGTCTTTAGCAGCCCTCAACTGAGGTCAGGTCTTAAAAGCAGGGTATTTATAAAAATTGAATGTGTTGTTTTATAGCCTGAGGTTCTATATTTGAAATTGTTGGTTGAGAATTCAGTTTCTTTTTAAGCTTTGAAAGCAAAGCAAAACATTAATGGTTAAAATCTAAAGGGCTGAGACAATCACGTCTCCTTTGTTTTAATATAGATGAACATAAGCACTTGGCGTAGCTGAGATACAAAGAGAAAACTATTTAGCTTCACACATAAGCATCACTTTAACAGCTTGACCACAGTGTGAAACCGATAAAAACACAACTCTTGAGTAAATACAGTATATGTCTATATAACTGGTGCTATATTCGATTTGTCTCAAAAGCACAAAAACACGAGAAAGGTCAGCGGTCATCATGTTTCCATACCGGTCTCTCCCCCCTCAGACAGCTCGGAGGCCGACACCCCCAGGATGTCACACAGCTGCTGAGCTCCCTGCTTCTCCGTGTCGCTGGCACCCACTCCCACCCACATGAGGGACTCTCCAGGGGTCACCAAGATAAAAGCGTCGTTGGAGTTCAGGTTGGATGCCGCGGCATCAAGCTGCATAAACACAGAGGTACTGTAGATTACCATGCTGTTCTGCTACTCTACTGCTACTCCGTGGGTTTTTACATTGGCCATTTAACATGTCAGAGTTTTCCGATTTATCCTTACTCAACTCACCAAATTTTTTAATTTTTTATTCTATGGATGTTCTTCCACAGGTTGTGAAATTAACAAATAATAAAATATCGACGGTAACAAAATGTCGTTTTCTTCATAGTGAAATGAATTTAATAAGTTTATCTGTAACTGATGAGGAACAAATTCACACATAAAAATTTACTGGACCGTGTGCCAGTGATACAAACTTTACATAAACAAGCCATTTAGTCTATTCCATTATCACAATTACCTTTAAACAACTGGCTAATGTAGGTTTTTAAAGTGTTTGCTCGGTGACTGTTTTCAGCAGCGGATTAATACACATTTGGATTTCTTGGGGGTATTTTCGTTAGTATGATGGTGTACTTGGGACTGACTCCAAAAACTTCAGTAGTCAAAGGAATACATCGCCCAGTTAATAGTTTTTGGACAACAATGGAGCTACTGTATGTGGCACAAGAGGAATGAGATATTTGACTGTAAGGAAAAAATCAGCTGTGGCAGTGATAAAGTTAGAATCTGTGTGATGTACGTTCTCTTACCTCCACTGCTCTGGTGTGTCCTGCAGAGTTGGATCGCACCTGGAAGAGTCGAGTCTCTGCGGGAGCAGACTGACCTCCTTCTCTGGACGTTCCCCCCTTGTACACCACCATGGGCTGTCCTCCAAACAGACTCATCAGATGGGCCGGCTCTTTCCCCTGCACCACCCTCACCTGGTGCACCAACAGCACAATTAATTCAAACTCAGCAATGATGACACGGTTGTTACGGTGGCTCCTGTGGCAAAATGCGTCATGCATTTTGATGTGGTGAGTTATCTTAAGGTGGTGCAACCAAATCACAGCAGGAAGGTTCTCCCTTCCTGTTGTGTCTTTCTGAAATATGCATCAACAATATGTGACAAATGTTTGCTTCAATCCCCACTACAGACACAGGATGGCAGCTTGGAGCAGAGCCAAGTGTTCACAAGGCTTGTGAAGTGAGGAGTGAGGAGTGAGGAGTGATGACGAAAACTTAGGGAAAAGACGAATCGAACGCAACCTAGCTCAAGTAAATCAAAGCCAAGTTTAGTTTGACAAACGGAGAATAAATAAGTGACACTTTGTGAGACACCTGTTCTCTATTTTGCGAGTAAGAACAGGAAAAAAACCCTGGAAAAATAAATGTGAGTTACAGATGTTTCAACACTGGATAGATTCAAACCCCCCCACACACACACACACACACGTCATGCCAAGTGCAGAGTTAGCAGAACACGAAGGTTGCACATGCGAATTGAAGACACGTGTGTGTGTGTGTGTGTGGGGGGGGGGGGGGTACAGATGTAGAACACAAAGATGAGGAAATGAATGAAGACTCATTTGAGTACAGAGCCAGAACTGACTCAGAGCTTACAGGCTAATCATGTTTTATAAGATCCACAATTATTTCTAAACTCAAACTGTGTTCACGTGCATCAAACAGACATTAGCACTCACAGACGGATTAAAGTCATAATATCAGTCTAATGTCAGCTCAGGGCAGCGTGTGGAAACAGACCAGTTATTATGTGAGGCAGACGGAGCTGACGACAGCAGAGGAGGGAACCTCCCATCAACGTAAACATCGCAATGTCCTGTTTGTGTTTGAACGAGATTTCACTGTAGATTTGATTTAAATCATTATCACATTCATTAAGACTTTAAAGAGCTGGGAAAATGAGTATTAAAGCCCTTTAAAGGAACATCAAGATTTTGATATTTATCTGAAAAAGACGCTTTTTATTGTTTGTTTCTTTTTGTCTCTGGCTCTGGAAAATAATCATATGAGTCACCATGGGAGCAGAGAGTTGACGCTAAATACCTGAGTGGTTATAGGAGCACCAACAACCTGAAGACACAGAAAAGGTCAGAAACCAAGGAAGAAAGAAGCAGCAGCAGCAGCAGGAGCAGGAGCAGCAGGGAACCAGGAGGGGGAGGAAGAAGAGTGAAAGATGGAATAGGTCAGACAGCAGGTGACTGTGCTGAGTAAGCCAGCAGAGAGCAGAGACATTAATAATATGACTGACAGGATGAAAATATGCTTATGAGAACAAAAAGCAAATAAAGACACTGAGGGAACAATGTGTTTTACCTGGACAGGACCACCGCCGAGCTCCTCGTCCAGCTGGGCACCGAGGATGGCCGAGGCCCCGATCTCATCCTGGCTGGAGTCCATGCCCTGCCTGGGGGGCGATTTAAACAGGGTGAGGTCACAGTCAAATATAATGAGTGAAGCAAACCAGACCTAATCCCCCCAATTAGACGGTGAAACTGGGCCAGTCCGGTAGACCGGACGCTCGGCCAAATACAATGAGCACGGAAGTGCTTCTTCTTGCTGTCAGAGGAGTCACATCGGGTTTTCTGGTGCCTATTTGTCATGTCATCTTTGCCTTACCCGCCACTGTGATATACTATAAGTAGTAGCCAGTCAACAAGGGCCAACAAGAGAAGAAACACAACAAAGTTCCTCCCTCAATCCACAATCCGTAGCCGTACTAGTACCTTCCACATCAAACACAGTGGGATTTAACATCTTCCATACATACTTTTTTATCGGCATTAAATATTAAAAACACATTTCTAGTGCCGAGTTGCGACTCCTTTGCCTCTCGTATTCTCACCACATGTAGATGATGTGACCCTGACGTCCTCCGTGATGGTAGTTGTACAGGATGATGTAGCTGTCTCCTCCGTAGAACTGTCCATATGTGGACGGATCCACCGCCACCTTGTCGGACCCCTCGATACGCCAGATCTGCCAAGAAAAAAAACAAAGAGTTAATGAGAGAATACTGTATTGTGAGAAAACTAGATGTAATGTTTTACCATTTACTATAAATGACATATATATATTACATTACATAACATTAATAGCCTGACTTTTTCCCACAAGAGGGAGCTGTTCAGTCGCTGTCAGAACATTTCTACACAATGAAAAGCTGCGCCCCATGCAGGAGGGGGAAAGCAGGTGAAAGTCTTTGCTCTCAGAGGCAGAGGTAGAACCAAACCATCTCTGAGAGGTGACCAGACCGACAGATTGAGTAACTAGCCTCCCACCATCACCTGTTTCTCTCCGCTTCCGTCGTCCACCATGCCATGCTGGGCGGCCATGGCGGGGAGTCGTGCAGGCTGGCGGCGTCGAACGGCACCTTCTGGATCTTGGCGATGCTGTTAGCGATGTAGGCGACACCCAGGCCCTCTGTCTGATCTCTGTCCCGCCAGTTTTTGAAGAACTGCTTGAAGAGCGGCGTCTCGCCCGACTCCGGCAGGATCTGGACCTGTGTGTGTTTGGGGTAGCCCATCTTCTTGATGAACTCATCTGCCGCCTTCATCGCCGCCTTTCGCTCGTCCATGTTCGCATCTTTACCTGTAGAAAAAAGACAGAAAGAATTATTACATTAAGTGACAGTTTTTTAAATTGGAACTCTCAAAAATGGATTATGTGACTATTTTAATTTAGAAGCAAATGAGAAATAGAATAATGATATTATTTAGAGTTGTTGTGGAGGTAGAAATAATCCTGCTGGCTGGATTAATCATCAGTGACTGAAAGAGTAGACTTAGCTTGACCCAATACAATATCTATTCAACAGTGGTGTCAATTATTGACCTGTGAAGGTGAACAGCCGCTAGATGTGCATATGGTGAATCCGCTGCAGAGCCCTGTACTGACCTTTCCAGATGAAGATCTTGCCATTGGAGCCGTGGTCCAGAATGAAGCAGTCACCGGACTCCAGGGCGCTCTGGGCGAAGGGGTTCTCTGCTGCCACCAGCGTGATGGTCATGCCTCCACCAGCATTGGACACCTGCAAAGGCAGAGAGAGTCTGACTGGAGGCATGAGGTGTCATTCTTGTGAAAACTAAGGGTCAGAGTGAAGAGTTGCTGAGAGTGAAAGTCTGTTCGGGCTGCACTGCCTCCCCCTGGGCTTTTTAACCCGGTGAATATCAGCTACCACTGGACGTGAGCGAAACGCACCACTGTGATGGTAACATGTCTCTCCACAGTGTTTTGAGTCTGATGTTAAACTCTTTTACAGACCCAGGAGAAACAGGAAAGAAGCTGTCAATTATGAGCCAGAGATCCTGTGATTTAGAAAAAAAAAGGATCAAGATTGTAAATGGTGAGAGGTGGTGTTGAGACTGTTTGTGCTGCTTAAAAATCAGATCTCCTCTCTGATTTTTATAAAACTAATTTTATTTTTTTAATCTGCACTACTACTATGTCAATATGTATGGACAAAACAACAGTAGCCTCCTTCATACAGCATGATAAAGACAGGAATGCTTTGTATAATAGGTACAAACACAAAATGGGGGCATTGTTGTTCCGGCAATAAGCCGGCAGAGGAGGGAGTCACATGGCTGAATCGATGCCTGTTTAAAAGGGAGAGCCAGCATGACGGGACAGACACCGGCGCTGTTGTGCTCCACATCACACCTCTGATTCCACTGGCCACTAAAATCCCACTTATGTGGCTGTGTGTCTGCTTTGTTTGGTTCAGTGTGAACAAGCAAATCTGGAATAGTAGCAGCATCTCTGTTTAAAAGTGGCTCGTGTACAATTTAATCATCCTGCCTCCTAAAATAGTTCTGCACAGAATGTTTCCGGTCATTAATGCTTACTTTTTAAAATAGTTTTTAGCAAGTTGCACACTAGATGTGACAAACAAACATAAAAAACAGATAAATGAAAAGATTTTGAAAATATTGAGGCCTTTAAAACAAGAATTATTAAAGAGAAAAAGGCAGCGTGTGTATCAGCACAATGACCATTTCTCTCACCTTGTAGAGTTTGGCCCTCTTCCTGTTTGAAGCATCGGCTTTGATGTCATCTGAGGCTCCGACAGGCAGATCTGGTTTAGGACCTAAAACCTAAAGGGCAGAAGCAGCGATTTCAACACCAGTCCGCTGCAGTAGAATGAGACTTAATCTGTTCTCCTGATTCACTGGTCAGACCTCCAACATCTTCTCTCGCTCCCTCCCCTCGTCACAGACATAAACTCGGGCCCTCCCGCTGCGCTCGTTGTCACGGATCCCCTTCGCAACCTGTGTAGCCTTCAGCTTCTCGAAGCGATTGCTCTGGGAGCCGAACCACTGGAATATCTCCTGTATAAAGGAGCAGGTTGCAAAGTGGGTGAATCAAGGCTTTACTGAAAATCAACATCACTTTTATTCTCGTATTCTGCTAGACAGATGCAAAATTTGTACTTTTGGCCATATAGTGAATGTAGTTTACTACCTCTATAATACATATTTTAGAGGTAGTAAACTACCTCTAAAATATGTATTATAATGACAGAATAATGTATATTTTGTAATAATGTGCTTAGTCTGACTCACATCTCCCAGGTCCAGGATGAAGCAGTCTCCCTGGTTGAAGCTGTCCCAGCTCACCGGCACCTCTGTCGCCCGGACAACACGACGACCTTTGACCTGCAGCACCCGCTGCACTGACACTTCATTGGTGACGACGTGTTTGAACCCTGATGCCACGCCCCCTTTCTGAAAGATAAGAATGGTGCATTGACTTTTCAAAATAAAATGCCTCCCGTGTGAGAAAACTTGCACTCACTTCAACCAAAGTAAAAGAAATGTTAAAACACAGGAAATAATTTGAATAGCAACTGGGACATTTAACACATTTCACTATAAAACAATGTTGTCATAACAAAATTGACTTCTATTTTACAGATGCTGGATGAAAAAAAAACTATGTGTTATTACTTTTGATGGTTGTAGTGATTCTTGAGTAGAACATGAAAAAACTCAAATATAGTAGAGCATTTTAATGGATATTTGGAAACCTAGATAAATATTTGACAAAATTATCTTGTACTATAAATGAGTGGATATTGCATTTTACTCATGTTGCACAAAAAATACAGTTTATCATTTAAAATATGATGAAATTTAAGTTTAACAATCTCAATGAACTTGCAGAAATCCCATAATCCCATTTTAACATGCACCAAAACACAAAACACATACAAAACATCTGACAGACATCTTGCAGATAGGTGTTTTTGCATATACAAATGTGACATCTTACCATGTATTTGATTCCAGATTTGAAGTAGCCCAGGAAAGTTTTGGACTCGTATCCCTGGACCTCGCGGTACTGGATGGGTTTCCCCCCGAGGAAATCGTCCATTTGGACTGTAAAAATAGCTGCTGAGCCACTCTCATCCTGGGTGCAGAAATCGCCTGCACGAGAAGAACCACATACACGCTCCATATTAATCCTGGACCTGTTCTTCCTCAGCAGTCATACTCTACATCTAGCCATAAAGTCCCATTTTGTGTTTGATGGGTTCTTTTGCTGATGACATGGGAGCAACAGGGGGTCAGATCCCAGCAGACACATTAATACATGCGGCATTATTCTATTTTTGGTCACACCGTGTGGTTCAGAGGCATGTGGGAGGGTTACATCAGATCCTGTTTATTGGTAAATGCTGTTTCCATGATCAATCAAGCGGACTAAAAGCTTACAAAATCAATAAACAAAACAAGACCAGACTCGGGTCCTGATTTCCTCTTCGCTCTAAGCTAAATCTAACTCGTCTCCTTCTGTCAATACTCATTTATAGGACGAATCTTTAGGTTTTGGCTCAACCAGACGCCAGTTTGACCCCTGACTCTGGCAGAGTAAACTATGGACACTGAAATCAATTTGATTTTTAATTTGAGAATGAAAATTACATCTTACATTAACCTTGCTGCTGAAAGTGAAAACCATATTTGATGACTTTTAAGTTTTCACTGAAAGAGGATATTCACCTTCTCTTCTATTTGGTTTGAGACAATTATTAAATAAGTCCTATCACAACTTTAGAGGCTGGTGAACGTAGGAAGGATGAGACATAACAGAAACATAAAACACAGCAGCAGCGGTGGAGCATCGTCGGTTAGCTTCCAGAGGACAGGCGGTGCATTAAAAGATGAAGCCATTGCTTACTGCACACAGTCCCTCCATCATGTGGCTCGTTCAGACTGGCTTTAGCATGTACAGTAAAAACTGCAAGGCAGCAACACTGTCAACTGAAATGACATTGGAGGAGCACAGCTAAAGATGCTCATCTGCTCTCACGAGGTAAATAAGATCATGGATTGGCTCGACTCTGTGTCGCCACATCACCATGGAAACGAGAAATATCCACAGTACCGCACATACCAACGCCAAGGTCACCGTCAAACAACATACACCAGGCTTCAAAGGAAAAAATTCAAATTCATATTAAAGGATCTGTGTCTGCTCCCTCCACCAAGTTTGCTGCAATTCAGTTCAGTACTGTTACTGCGTAATTCTGCTGACAATTATACCAAAAAACGAACCAACAAGCAGACAGGGGTGAGAACATAACCTCATCGGTGGAAGTGAAATGTGTTTCTCAGGTTGCTTCGGAAAACGCCGTATATATACGTGCGCACACATACACAGTGGGTAAAATAAGCATTGAACACGTCACCATTTTTCTCAGTAAATATATTTCTAAAGGTGCTATTGACTGGAAGTTTTCACCAGATGTTGGTAACAACCCAAGAAATCCATGTACACAAAGAACCCAAAACAAATAAGTTCAGAAATTAAGTTATATATAATAAAATGGAATGACACAAGGAAAAAGTATTGAACATGCTTACTGAAATGTATGTAATACTTCATACCAAAGCCTTTGTCGGTGATGACAGCTTCAAGATGCCTCATGTATGGAGAAACTAGTCACATGCATTGCTCAAGTGTGATTTTGGCCCATTCTTCCACACAAACAGTCTTCAAGTCTTGAAGGTTCCTTGGGCCTCTTCTATGAACTCTGACCTTTAGTTCTTTCCATAGATTTTCATTTGGATTCAAGTCGGGTGATTGGCTGGGCCATTCTAGCAGATTTATTTTCTTTCTGTGGAACCAATTGAGAATTTCTTTTCACTCCTCTGTCAGAAATCTTGTGAGGACACCTGGTCGTGGCCAGTTTATGGTGAAATGATCTTCTTTCCACTTCCTTATTATGGCCCTAACAGTGCTCACTGGAACGTTCAAAAGTTTAGAAATCCTTCTGTAACCAATGCCATCAGTATGTTTTGCAACAATAAGGTTACGAAGGTCTTGAGAGAGCTCTTTGCTTTTACCCATCATGAGATGTTTCTTGTGTGACACCTTTTTATAGGCCATCAGGTGGGACTGAACCAGCTGATATTAATTTGCTTTCTAATCGCTGATAGATTTCAACTGGTGTCTTGGCTTTAATGCCTTTTTGCACCTCCATTTCTTCATGTGTTCAATACTTTTTCCCTGTGTCATTTCACATTATTACACATAACTTAATTCATGACCATCAATGGTTTGATTTCTTTGCATGTGTGGATTCCATGGGTTGTTGCTGACATTTGGTGAAAATTTCATTACAATAGCCCCATTAGAAACTAAGAAAAATGTTGATGTGTTCAATACTTATTTTACCCCTTTATATATAAATATATATATATATATATATATATATAAATATATATATATATATATATATATATATATATATCTTTATACTCACTGCCTCTGCCTTTGATTCTCCTCATGATGTGGAAATTCTAATTTGTGTAGGATCTATTAAAATCATATTTGGCTTTTGTGTATTCAAGAAGTGATTTTTGATTAAATTAAATTTAATCAAAGTTTAGTTGTATAGTTTTTTCTTGATTTTACAAAGAAATAATTACAGCAAAGGAAAAATGCTGCTATGTGGTCTACAATCCCATGACCTCCTTTTTGTAGCAGTGTTTGTGATCCAAGTATAAGAATTTACATAATTTCCTCTGCTGTCTACCTCCACCTGTATCTCCTTTACTGCTGCTTATTTCCCCCTCAATGCACTCACCCAACCAGAAGTGGAGGTCGTACTGCAGGTTCCCGGAGCGTTGTTTGATGGT
Source organism: Istiophorus platypterus (assembly GCA_016859345.1). Classification (NCBI taxonomy): domain Eukaryota; kingdom Metazoa; phylum Chordata; class Actinopteri; order Istiophoriformes; family Istiophoridae; genus Istiophorus; species Istiophorus platypterus. The sequence continues at coordinate 18,032,582 of CM029128.1, read as the reverse complement.
GTTGAGGATGAGGTAGGCGTCTCCGGTGTAAAATCCCCCATACAGGTTCTCCGGAACGGGGACCAGGTCGAAGTTCTCCACCCTCCACACCTGGAGGCCCGGGTTCTGTCCGGCCCGCTCAAACTCTGCGTGGTGTGCTGCCATTCTACCTGCAGGGAAAATCGCACACCTGAGATTTAGTGCTTCAACGCACAGGTGCCTTCCTGTGGCAACAAGCTGTGATTTACAAGTTGGTGGTCAAACACTGCAAAGATAAGACTCGCAAGGCTTTATAATAACATTTTAAAACTGAGACCAGGACTCTTAGTTTGAGAGGTGTTTGCTCTGGAAAGCATGAAGCCACTCTCCTTAAGGCTGGCAGGTTGCCATGGATACAAAGTTTAGGGTTATAGTTAGATATGAGAGAGCAGAGCAGGATGAGTCACTGGAATCCCGTGCAAATGGTCTGTTCTCCAGTGAGCAGGAATAGGAAGTCCAGGCATGAATGACTCAAGCATAGTCATAACTGAAGGGACAGTGGCAGAAGACACACTGTGTATAATTTTATATAGGAGGAGACATCTTTGTTCCTCAAACTATCCTTACTAAAAACACACAGACGCAAATATCTGATCACTATGGGAGGGATATGTGGAAAAAAAAAACTTTCTAACACAGTTTTTGTAATTTTGTGCAGCCCTGTGCAGATGGTTGGCAAAAACGAGGAAACACCTGCAAAAACGAGTAAAAAAACATTATTTCAAATGCGTCTATACGGGAAAGAAATGTTCATTGAATGGATTCAGACCTCACTGCTGAAAACCTATGGGAACTTGGACCAAATCTATAAGAATTAAAAGGTCAGTGATACGCAGACATTGCCTGGCTGCACAGCTTGATTACTTGTCAAACACTATAAACAACACTTTGTATACAAGTTTGTATGATGCTATACACTTGACACTTGGACTTCACTTAGACTTACAGCCCTGTTTACTACCAGACAAGTCCCAGTAGCTTCATCACACTGATGTTAATTATCAACCTAATATTGCCATAAAGCAATCAAGCGGATCATGATCATGGTTTGATCATGATCAAATTACAAGAAATGGCACTGTGCGGCCAGAGGTAATAAAAGTAAATAAAGGTTATTTATTGACTAACCTCCATGTAGTAAATAAGGAACTTGTGAGAGAGAGATTTAGGAAACGATCAATCAAAGAATTGAAGCAGGACAGACTTTAGTCTCTGGTAGGGGTCAAGTTCCAACATGTTGCACCCTACAATTCCCATAATGTTTGTGTTTGAAACCTTTCATTAAATGCATTTCATTAGTCCTGTAAATGTCTACATATTCAAACTTAACACCTCCAGTTGTAAATATTTAGCTTTCAAACACAGGTGACATCACTTGTGTCATTTCATCAAACTTGTAAAGGTCCTTCAGAGCAACAGAAAACATTATGTATATCATTTTACTCTCTGTGTTTAATAATATGCTAATGTTAGCCGATCTTGCTGGTATGTCTGAGATTTTAATCTCTGGCCTTTGTAAACACAAATTTCAAAATTAGCATTAAGTTTTGTATTTGCTCAATGTCGATGAAAAACACATCATAAAGACAGTTTCAGTGCTGTAAACAAATAAGCACAGTGGGCAAGTTTTTTTAAATTTTATTTTACTTGTACTTGTATTTTACTTGTACTAATGTATATTTTAAAAGGACATTTCAAAACCACTACAATATTCTACTCTTGAATCCACAATATCTGCGTTATAGCTGTAGTTGCAAATTGCTCGTCACATTAAGATTATTAAGCAAAAGATCTGAGTACCTCTGGCATTTCTGGAAACTGTTTGTGGTTAAACCTAAATGTTTGCAATGTTGGATTACACAACAGCTCTGTGAAGCTATACTGTGGGCAGAATAGTCATTCAGTTTTTTTGCAGGAGACGCTTATACACACTGACGCCAAACCCCATATTAATTGATGGGTGGCACAGTAAACACAGCACAGAGAGCGTAAACAGTTTCTCAAAAGTGAAGCTCTGTTTCCAAAATTAGAACCTGACCTCTCTGAAAAGGGCTTCTGTGACCTCTCATGGTGCATTTCTCCTTCATTATACTCATTTATTTAAAATACAATCTGCTCTTACAACATGTATAAATCTCAGGTTCAGGTACTACAAAAAAACATTTGTATAAACTAGAGGTCATGTAGTTCAAAATAAACACAGAAGGCAGTTCTCCACAGGAATGCTGCTTGGACCTCCTGCCTCTCAAGTTGCATGATTAACCATCCACACTGGAACAAAAATCGCCCATTCTTCCCCACACCCACCTACCCACAAACATGGCAGGAATCTGCCGCTGACCCTGTAAAAGGGAAGGGACTCAGTGTCAGCATATCCATGCCAACAAATGTTGGCTTACATTTCCCCATTTTTGCCCTCCTCTTAAGTAACTCCCAGACTCGCTGCACGGTATTAAGTAGCTATGAAGTGTTCGCATGAGGAAAAGGGAGTGGATGATTCCGGCAACAGCCATTTTCACAGTCAACTTTCCCTAGAACATTTCCCTAGATTATGCTGGCTTTAGGAAGATTTCTCTTATATGAATTATCAGATATCTGAGATTCTAAGGAAAGGAAAAACATGTTCAGGTGCTCATGGGAGAACCTCACCCATTTGTAGTTCTTCTAGTCTCCACATGTAATTCAACAGTATGGCGTAAGCTCAACCAAAACAGTGAACATGTAGCCAAAACAACCAGGTGCCCTGGAGTCATACAAGGTTGTGCACAGTCTAAACTTCCATGACTCTGCAGCATCTGCAACTGAGGCTGCTGGGCAACTCCATTATGGTCATTATAGTTTAATGGAGGATGTGGAAAGCTGAATTTTCCTACAGTGAGTCATAAGTAGCCTGTTGGAGAGTTTCCAGCAGGTCTGCAGCCTCCGAGGGGCACTGGAATATTTACAGAGATTAAGCTTTAGGTGAGTATGAGCCATTTTCAACCCTTAATGTGTCAAATTCAGGTATGAGAAGCCTTAACTCACAGATCCTAATAGATTAATACAAATTTGGGGGAATAGGGCTACATCAATAAATTGTCATACTTAGTCACTAGTTAATTTTTTTCTTTTTCAGGTCTCTGCCTTCAACAGGTGATGACGCTACCAGGATTTCTAAATATTTTAGGACGTTTTGGTTCCTTATTATGGTTGACATGGTGATTTAGATGACTTTTTCCATTAGAAAAAAAGTGAGCACTCGTGTTTTGGGAAACGATTCAATGTGGAAACTTTGACGATTGGCTTATACAGTTATAAAGTGGCTACAGACTGAGGGTGTCATATGCTTTAGAGATGACTAACAGTGACTAAGAAATTGTTTTCAATGTGGATGGCTTGGTGTATGTGCTATCCAGTGCTTATACTGATCCAGTGGATCAGATCGGGGCATTATAGTTAGGGTAAGCTTCAGTCCTGTTGTTCTTCATATGAGCCTTGTTTATCGAAGAACAAATTTACCCTTTTTACACCGATAAATAATAGTGTCTACTGCAAAGTCATTTGACCAGGGAATGAATGCCGATTGTACCCTTTACCACTGAAGACAAAAGCCAGATGTTAGCAAGGATTAGTGGGGGTTTTGTCCCATGTGAAAGGGGCTGCGATGAGAGTCTCTGTTCCTGTTCAGACCAGCGATGGGACAAAGTGAAGCGGATTGTCAGGATATGAGGATGAGTCCTTTGGGTAACAAAAATCTGCATGTGTTCTGATAAAGTATGCAGTACTCACCATAGCAGTTCCTCACAGAAGGTTCTCTGCACTGTATATAAGTAAAGTGATATACTGTGTATTGTCTGAAGTACTATGGAATGATTTCAAATCTTAACAACCATCAACAATAGAAGAGGCACCCAGTTATCATAATATTTCAACTTAGAGGCATGGCTGATTTTGTAGAATATACCTTTTTTTCCTTTGAGTCAGATGAGAAGATTGATACAACTTTCATGTCTGTGTGTTTAGCTGGAGTCAAGGGGGCAATAGCTTCGCTTAGCATAAAGGCTGAAAACAAGGGGAATGGACCAGAGCTAGCGCTTTCCCGCTGCCGCCGGTCTTTATGCTAAACTAGGCTAACCACCTCCTGTCGCCAACTCCACACTTAACACACAGACATGAGAATCAACTGTTACTAGCATCCCATAATTGATATGGAGACAAATCATCACTCAGTATAACACAAATCAATATTTAAAATTCTGAAGTGCATCTAAATGAGGTAGTTACCACTTCCTCCAAACTGCTGCTTCCTAAATATCTAAAACAACAGCGGTAACAGAAAACAATACCTTAATTTTAACATTAATCAGTAACTTCTGCTTGGTGTGGTCTGTTGCAACCGTTTATTAATGTCATCCGACACACCCATCAAACACACCAAGAAAAACAGCTTGCATGCAGAGATCTGGGCTCAGCAAGAGGATCCTCATTAACATGGAGACGGATGTACAGCAGCAGAACTGTGCTGAAACCAAGTGCCTGAAGGGAACATAGGGCGTATCAGCACCTGAAACCGTGACCATGACATAAACATGCGGTATGCCAGGGTAGAGAGGAACAGGATAACTGTCTCTTCCTCTTATGTAAAGTTTGCATCTTTGGTTCTATGTTGTGTGAATTTCATGACAATAGTATTCGTGTATTTCATTTAATCCCCTTGACAAAAAGTCAAAAACATATTGCTTATCTAGATTCTTCATAAGCTCTTTTTCTTTAAAAAAAAAATCCTGAAAACTTCAAGAAGACAGCCTTTTCATCCAATTACAGCCACATATCTTTACTCTGGAAAATTTCACACACGGAAAATATCACTTCTAAGTATCTGTGGCACTAAATAATTATGGCTGCCTTTGACTGTGATCTTCCCCTCTGATGGAGAGAAATGTTGTCTCTTCACATTTAAGCTGTTTCATCTCAGAGTTACATACTGCCTATGACTCAATAAAGCAAACATCAGGTGGGATAATGCAACGTCTGAATCACCTCACATTTGGAAAAATCAAAGCCAATATTAAGAAAATGTTATAACAACTCTGACAGAAGCTGGATTATAGTAGGAAATCTAATAGGGACACAAAGAGTTGAAGTTTTTTCAAATATTTTATGCAACTTTTTTTTTCTTTTAATCAAGGGCAGCTGCTGACTAAAGCAAACATTAATCGTTTAACATGTTTTGACTGCTCCAGGTTGTTCAAATTGACTCAAGGAATGGCAGATTGACTCAGCACACACAGCTACCGTCTTAAATAGAACAGGTCACATGACTGCTGGTTAGTGGGTCTTTCCAGCCGTGCTAGTAAGAGCAGATGGTGTCTGCAGGGCTGCCCACACCTATGTAGAGCTGGGGGCATTTCTACACCCTCATCTGCTGGCTCTCTGTGCCCCCCTTGCCACCAGGCACACAAAGACTGAGTCTTTTATAACAACTGCAGTTATTCAGTCCCCTCCCCCATTTTTTACCGGCCTCTCTTTTGTGCCTTTGCTCGAGGCCTGAGTGAAAACCGACGACTTGATCCACCGTGTAGATAGCAAAAGTGGATTCATATGTTAAGGAGCACCTTGTCATGTGTCTGCTGATTTTATCTGTGATATCTGGATTTTTGCCCTTGAATACCGTGTCTGTCCTGAGTTTTTTTCCCCCGCAAAAAAAGAAAAAAGATTCCTCCTACAAGAAAGGGGATTCTTGATGACTCATTTTCTCCATGCATGCTACTCTCTGCCTCTCAAGGCCTGTGCAGCAGCCCCAAAGCTTACACAGGACACACCAGATGATACTCAGTGACATACAACTCTTCAATAGTCTGTATGCTCCTCTGCTTCCCTTTAATCTGTTTACACAATGTAAAAGAGATATGATCAAAATGAGTGTTTATGGCTTTGTAGATAACTGCCCTGATATATGAATGGTTAATAAAGGATAAGAGATGGCTATTTCAGGACCATTATGCCTGAAAACACTTTATAGAACCAGCAGGGCGAGAAATCCCAAGAAACCAGTTCGCTATGACAATATAAAGTCATATTTCCAACAAATGGCAGTGAAGCAAAAGGTCAGTGTAGCAAATATAGATTTAGGCATTGAGCATGTTATTTAACACACACTTACACATATACTGCGCCACATTAAGTACAGTGATGCAGAGTTTCTAAACCGCTGTCCAGCTAAAAGACGATGTGTGTTTTAAGTGAGAGGCACGGCCCTTTTGTTTTCTCAACTGTTTTTCCTCAACTGGAGAAACACTGATTATACCCACAAACCCTGCACCCCCCCCCCCAGCATTTCTGTCAGCCGCACAACAGAGGAAGCAAACCTGGAGGACAAACTGCATAATCACTATAGTTCGGTTGTCTGGACAACACAAACACAACCTATATTTATGTTTAAATAACAAAAGACATGCTGTCATTTTTCGTGTGAGAACAGTCTCCCAAATTTAGATCTTGCTCACAGGGACTCCAAAGCCAAACTTCAGGCTTCAGCATGGCCCCTTTAGAAACTTCTTGGTGCCATCGCAGATGCTGTGTCAGTGTTTTTTTTTTCACTGTTTCTGAGCCCTGACAAGGCATCCCAGGGGACAGAGACACGTAAGTGAATCAGAATGCTAAAATGGCACCAGAAATATCTTAAACAGAGACTTTCCAGTAGAAGAAAAACAATATTTCCTCTCTTCCTCTCTCCATGATTAAGACGGAGAGTATGTCCACTTGGTCCATCCAGACCAGCTCAGCTGTTCCCATCCTCGGTGCGCAGAGAGAGCATGGACACAGCTGTTTGAGGCTGATATCTCAACCTGAAATCGGGGTGCAGGACAATCTGTGGACTCCTCTATATCTTTGACAAATATGTGCGTATATCACATACTTGCACGCATTCACAGACTTATATATCACAATGTATGACACATAAACCTCACGGTTGTGATACAAAGACCCATACAAGGGGATGTTGTCATAAACTTCCTCTGAGTCCCACTATTTGGTTTGAGCGTTTCTATGGCAGCCAAGGATGCCTGTAAATAGATTGCAGCTGCTGAGGGGATCCCCTCCTGCATCCTCCTCAGTCTGAACCTCTTCGGTATCAGCGTCGCTCGCCGAGATGCTCAATTTACTTCACTTTAATTCAGCAAAAAATGGTAAATCTTGCGTCGTTTGTGTCGCACCGTGGCAGCCTGAGCTCATCGTAAAGCGTTAAGGAGGAATTTGACCTTTGCTGTGGCCGGTTAAGGCGGAACCGGTGACTGGCGTTTCCACCGCATGTCCATGCGCAGCGGCGGCCGCGTCGCGCTTTAGGCTATAAAAGGTGGTTTTACGCCTCTTTGAATGAGCCTGAACTTGTGTTCGAGTAAAACCCTTCACATGCAGAGAGTATGACTAGTACAGCCTGCACCGTCTTGTCCCAGCACAGCAGCCTGTACGAATGCGCAATGGAGGTAACGGTTCATTAGGCTGTGGTTCTAATTATGGCATCAGATTACCGTCCAACAATCTGTGCTACAGGCTGCTGGTGGGTTTTTGGACGTACCTGGACGCGTAGGTTGTGACTGGACGGGCTGCTGTGGACCTGGCGGAGCCGCGGTGAGCGCTTCTGGCTGCGTCGGGAGCAGAGAGGCGTCGAGACGGCGAGGCAGGGGAGTGCGGGGCGGCTGTTTATGCCTTCGGTCCCGGGACACTCCCTGTTATGACCCTCCCCTGGTCGGCCCGCTGCACCGCCCGCAGAGGGCCGGCGGACGCACGGGTGCGCACACGCACGCACAAACGCATCCATTCATCCGTCTATCATGCCGCGGTTTGTGTCGTTTTTCTGTGGGATGTAATCCAAAACCGTCCGCGGTGTTGTATGTGGACACGCCGATGGAACACCAAAAAACGCTCCCTCAAAAGTTTGAACAACCCCCCTTTACTTCAGTGTCAATACAAAAAAAAGGAAAAGAAAAGACAAAGAATGCAAAGGTGGTTTTTTTACTTGCAAATGTAATCTCAGCCAAATCCGAGTGCGAGCTAAGAGAGAGCGCATGTTGAACAACACTGCCCCCGTCTGTTCCCCTGGATGATAAAAGGGCAAACCTACAGTTTATGCCTATGTAAACTAAAATTGTAATCTGTGTCCATTGCTGATAGATTAAACACCTTTTAACAATAATGCGCCTTGAGGAGGCAAATAAAAAGGTTATGTGGTTGTGATTGTCAGGTATGTGCTTTTGTTTATATTATTCACAGGAGGCATGTAGCCCAGATAGCAACCTGGTTTCATGTTTCTGTGCAGAGAATATGCATTTATTTGGCTCACAATTATGCATTGAATATGTAACACCAGCCATCAGCTCTTACAAAATCATAACATTGTGACTGAAATGTAATTTTAGAGCAATCATGGATCTTAGGGCAGGAGCAAAATGTTTAAGTAGTACAAAATTATCATCTAAAGCTGGATAATAAGAACATGGAGCAATGTGTAGCAACTTTAACTGACTTCCAAAAGGATTCTTTTGTTGTCTCTTTCAGTTATTATTTTACCGTCCTTTAAAGTTCTGTTGCTTCCATGGTAGTTTTGTGGACTTGTACATATGTCAGCTCTTCATGGTCACAAGCTGCCATATTGTATAAAAAAACTGGCATGGTCCTAGTGCTGCTAACTGCTACTGACTCACAGCACGGAAAGAGCTCTTGAACATGGAAGGAACTGCCCATATACATGTCTGTGTGCTCACTTTGTTTATTGTGCACAATACCTTAAACACAATACTAAGATATCAGGAAAAAAACAGCTGCACAGACATAGTAGATAGACATCAAACCTGGGATTTTAGATTGTTGAATATTTATTTGGCATTGTTTTCTGTCTTGTTAGACATACTCTTACACTGTTACTCTACAACTACGGATATTTATAACTATATTCAGTTATAAAATATCATGTTAGTGTTGATTTTAATTCTGCCCCAATCCTGATAGCAGTTGTTAAAAAGTAGTGATTGTTTTAAATGATCCATACCGAGTTATTACTACTGAGGATTCATTAAATAGTTGAAATAGAAAATTACAACAGTCTGTGATGTTCTGGATGATTTTAACGGACATAAATAAATTTAGATTCTGTTCTGGTGTCAACCTGAACAGTGTCACCCTGTTGGGTTAAAGGAAATTCAGGACGCAGAATCTAATATATATGATATGATGTAAATCATATATATAATAGAATACAAAGAGGTACATTAATCTGGGATGGTAAAAGTAAAATATTTACTTTTAGAAAAAATCCTACTTGACGTTGTCAAAAAAGACAGTAATTTCTTTATCTCTCCCTCTCTCTCTCTCTTTATATATATATATATATATATATATATATATATATATATATATATATATATATATATATATATATATATATATATATATATATATATATATATATGAGAACCAGGACATATTACACAGAATTTTTAAAAAGGAAAAAGGAACACCCCACAAATCAAACAGTACCAGTTGAGAAATTCCTCCACTTTTTATCCAAAAATATTAATTCTGGGGATATTTCATACATATATTTGGCTGTGGAAGAGGAATCTGATGCAAACACAGGCACAAACAATCAGATATGAAAAATGCATCCTGCATCCTTGAAACGAGAGCCTCTGTTCTCTCCTGGAGCTTAACATTTTTTATTTAAAAGTCATATAATTGATATTTTTACCAGCAGGATGAAATTAAAAGGAAATACATGGTTTACATGTTAAATTGTTTTTCTATTTAAGTTGATTGTCCTGTAAATCCTATAGTATTTGAGCCATCAATGTAAAATAAAAAATTGCAAATCCCATCAGTGGTGACTGAGAAAAATGACACATATTCCAACCATATACTTTATTTTTTGTTATTTGCTAATTTTTACAATATGGATAGAAAGAGTAAATGTTGACCCCTAATGGTAAGTTCTTGAGTCTTCGCTTGAGTCTTGACCTCAAATTCTCTCCTCAAGCCTCCAAATCTTGGTGGCCCTCTAGTGGACACAAGACCAAAAAGCAGGGTAGTTTTTGTTCATCCCTTTTAGACTGGCGTATATAGACAAATATGATACATGAGACTGAGAAAGAAAGGCAATGTTAGAAAGTCAGTAGCCCTAAAAGATGGCTGGCTTAACAGGAAATTTAATTTGACTGATGTGAAAAATGGGAAATCAGTCGCCAGTCACAGAATTTGTTCATCTCCTTTTGCCCCCTAACCTCTATGACATTTATTTACCCTTGAACTAAGTCTTTGCTATGAAAGTGAGCAGTGATAAAGGAAGTAGAGAGATTTCTTACACTATGTTTTTGTTGACAAATCTTATTGTTGTCATGGTAACAACAAGTTGTACTAGAACAGCAGGAAAATAGTTTAGCTCCCCTTGGGAACAAAATGTTAACGACAGCTTTATGGAAATCCCATGTTGCCTTAAACAGACCCTGTATATTGAATTACACTCACTGTTGTATTGTCTCCCAGTTTCTAATTTTAGGAGATGTAACTCATTCACACATTGTAGGTCTCCAGTCATTGATGGAAACATCCCGACAAGAAAGTCTTGTGTCTGTGCAACACAAGCTGCCTTCAGCCTCACAGGAAGTCAAGTTCTCCTCTAAAGACAGAGCTGAACCCTTGAGACTTGAGACTTGGACTGGAGTTGGATTTTAAAGGTCAGCTCACCCAAAATGATCTTCCCATCAGCCTCTGCTTTGCTGTAGCTATGTTTATAGCTAATGCTAATAATCTAAGTAATGAATATGTAAACATTACACCTGCTAAATATCAGCATTTTGCGAGCATGGTGGCACGATGATATTTCCATTTAGCTCAAAGCACCATTGTGTCGAAGCAGAACCTCACAGAACAACAAGCAGGGCTATAGACTCCTTATTCCGTTGAACTGAACTGAACTGATCTGAACTGAAATGGGAGCATGTCTGTTTCCCCAAAGGAATTAGGGTCAAAAAGGGAGGCACTCCAGTGGTAAAAGGACAAGTGATTTCAAGTCTTAATCATTTTGTGGACCATTTAATTCAAATTGACTAATTCTTCTAAATGGAATTTAAGTTGTGATCCTGAAAAAAAATATTCAAATTTACAAAATCACCAGCAATGTCTGGAGACAATGTCCCGGTTATTGGGAATAATTTACAGATCTCACTGTGAAAAGTTGTCATTAGAAACTACTACAGACATGATTCAAGTGAAAACAACTGGCGGTGAAATCTGCAGACTAACCTTAAAGTTCGGTCTTCTTGGAGCTCTGGCTGCCACCTGGTCTCTGCAAATCTGAAGCGTTCAACACGGGTGTGCATTACCCTCCTCTGATTTCGTTGTATTTCTTTTCTGCTGTTATTTTTGTGTGTGTTGTCTGTCTCTATGATCAGGGACAGGTGCTGGGCCAGGAGAGGAGTGCACTGCTGTTGGACGTTCGAGTGACCTTATTTTTGGAAATTTCAGTTAAAGGGTTTGAAATCATTCAAAGGTAAATTGGGTCTGGAAGCAGCTTCACTGAGCCTAAAGAGATGTTGCAACTGGCAGCTTTAACAGTTTTAACCCAACTGAACAAGCCTCTGGCAAAGAAATATTCCTCCCATATTCTTTTCTTGTGAGCCTGCCATTTGATGATCTTCCTCATATTCCTGCATTTCTTAGGAATGGTCAGTTCCTCTTTTCTTCCATGGGTATACCTCCTCTGAAAAAGATCTAGGATCTGAATGTTGGTGGTGAAACCATCACTTACACATCTGAAGGCCTCTGTGTTTGTGGTGCTAAGAAGTCCACCAAAAAAAGAGAAATTTATTGCTCGGACATTTTGACAATGAAGCAATAGGAAACAGGTTGAAATTGTGGATATTAATTGTTCTACTTGTAAATAAGCATTCAGAATGGGAATGGGCTTATTTTTTAATAATGCTACCAAATGGTGACTGAACACAGAATTCATGGTGGCGCAAAGAAAACTGGAATAAAGGTATAGATAATGTGCTGTAATTACAGCGCCGTGCACATATTGGTGGATTCTGATTAGATCCTCACATAGAGGTTGGTTGTTAAGATGCAGTCAAATTGAAATAGATGCTTCACACGCACTTGTCCTATCACTGTGACCAGTGACTGTCAGAGGAACCACACTGAACTTTGTGCTTTTTAACACAAGAAACGTCGAAAGTTTTGAATGAAGCAGTGGTATCGGTGCCTGGGTGAGACAAACTGACTGAGACAGACTGACTGAGACTGACTGAGGCTGACTGACTGACACAGACTGACTGAGACAGACTGAGACAGTCTGACTGAGACTGACTGAGACTGACCGAGACAGACAGACTGAGAAAGACTGAAGAAGACTGACAGAGACAGACTGACTGAGACTTACTGAGACTGACTGAGGCTGACCGACTGACACAGACTGACTGAGACAGACTGAGACAGTCTGACTGAGACTGACAGACTGAGAAAGACTGAAGAAGACTGACCGAGACAGACTGACTGAGACTGACTGACCGAGACAGACTGACCGAGACTGACTGACTGAGACAGACAGACTGAGACAGACTGAGACAGACTGACTGAGACAGACTGACTGACCGAGAATGACTGACTGAGACTGACTGACTGAGACTGACTGAGACAGACTGACTGACACTGACTGAGACAGACTAGGACAGACAGACACAGACTGACTGAGACTGACTGACTGAGAATGACTGACTGAGATAGACAGACTGAGACAGACTGTGACAGACTGAGACAGACTGACTGAGACAGACAGACTGAGACTGACTGACCGATACAGACAGAATGACACTGACTGAGACAGACAGACAGACTGAGACATTCTGACTGACACTGACTGACACAGACTGACTGAGACAGACTGAGACTGACCAAGAGAGACTGACAGACTGAGACCCACTGACTGACTGAGACAGACTAACTGAGACAGACCGAGACTGTCCGAGACTGACTGACTCAGACTGACTGAGACAGACCGAGACTGACTGACTGAGACTGACTGACTGAGACAGACTGACTGAGACAGACTGACTGAGACAGACAGAATGACACTGACTGAGACAGACTGACAGACAGACTGACCGAGACTGACTGACTGAGACAGACATACTGAGACAGACTGACCGAGACAGACTGAGACAGACTGACTGAAACAGACTGAGACTGACGGAGTGAGACTGACTGACTGAGACAGACTGACCGAGACAGACAGACTGAGACTTACTGAGACAGACTGACTGACACTGACTGACTGAGACAGACAGAATGACATTGACTGAGACAGACTGACAGACAGACTGACCGAGACTGACTGACTGAGACAGACAGACTGAGACAGACTGAGACAGACTGACTGAAACAGACTGAGACTGACGGACTGAGACTGACTGACTGAGACAGACTGACCGAGACTGACTGACTGAGACAGACAGACTGAGACAGACCGAGACTCCTCTTCATCCCCAACTAGGTGCATTCGTCGACGTGCACGCGCACGTCTGCGCACCACGCGGTGTGCGCGCGCATTATAAAAAGCCTTGGGCTGCCGGGCAGAGAGGCTGCGGAGGGTGCGGAAGAAGTGACTTGTGGGATGCTAGAGAGCCGGCGGCGAGACAGAGGGGGAGACAGAGACACACGGACGGGAACAACGGACACGGGAGCGGGAAAGCCGAGGACGGGACGCGTCTAGCGAGCGGCGGCACGGTTAGATCAGCGCCTGACGCCCGGGCTCGGCGCACACACGACGGCGGAGAGTCGGCGGAAGAGGAAGAAAGTTCGGATCCCACGAACCAACGCGTGGGAGTGGGAAGCAGGATCGTGACCGACTGAGGCAAGCTCCACTGTCTGTCTCGTCATGGCAGGTAATTTTCAGTTTTAACCCGTAATAAGCACGGAAACCTACCGCCGCCGGGCCAGCGTCCTCGCAGGGCGACGCTTCCCCCCCCCAAAAAAAGCCACCCGTGCTGGCGTTCGCGAGGTTCCGCCGTAGCTATCCGCCGTTTGTGTCAATTTAGCTAACGGTAGCTAGCTAAAAGAAAACCCTGGGCTAGTGCTAGCCTTAGCCAGCCCGCACATCGGAGCGTCGTCGCCCATCTGGCCTGTTTTTGCCGACTAAAGCTAGCCGGCCGGCCGGCCGCTGCTAGCGAGCCGTAGCTGTTTACCATTATCACCGGCCCGGGACCAGGCTGGCTAGCTAGCGCCGCACACCGCGTTAGCTCGACAGAGCTACCCGCGACGACCCAACGCTAACTTCTCGTAGCCGTAACGGTTGACTCTCACACTCGTGCACGGGTCCCAAAGCTGCCGATTTAAAGTATCTGATCCGTCCTGGAGATTAGAAAATAAAGAAAAAACGCACAGTAGGAGGTGAAAAGTGGCGATTTCCACTCCGGTGTACATATTTCTCAAACATACCGCGACTGGTTTGACAAGCCAGGCGAGCCGCCGCTAGCTCAAACTTTGACATTGCCCACATGCAGGCTAGCACTGCGGGCCTGCTGCGGGCTGCTCAAGCTTTTAAATATTATGTGCCATTGATTCAAAGGACTAAAGAGTCACGGAGCGAGGGTTTGTGGAGATAAAGGTACATCAGTGGGAAAATCGTCCCCTAGAATAAGACCTAAATAGTCAAGGATTTTTATTTAGCCTAACGTAGCATTTCACATTCTATTCATCAGCTGATACGTGAGCAGTGAATGTAGAAAATTGTAGATATTGAAATAATGGGAGAGTTTAATCCCTTGTACCCGAATGATATTGATGTTTATTTAACCAGACAGCATTAAATAGGTCACTAGTAATATATTTAATAGATGCGGTCCATCCATTTGGGCGGGGAAATGACACTGATCTTCATTGCACATAATAATCTTGTTGAAACTGGTTGGTTAGACGATTTGCACATTAAAACACCTGTTTGCTTTATGCATTTTCTTCTGGCAATGTACAAGTGATGCACTTTATCCTGGCCAGTACCATCCCTACCCTGACATGTTGTTTTTAAAATGGGATTCATTTCAGAATACATGTATGATGAAGCCACAGTGACTCATAAATGTCCTTGATAATTCTGCAGAGCTGTTTTATTATGTGCAGGCATTGTTTTTGGCAAGTTTGACTGGTTTAATTGTGTAATAGCAGCCATGTTTGGTTGTGAAGATAAAAATATGTGGAATTAAACTGTCTTCTCTATGTAGTGAACTATGTTGTTGGAGAAGCTGTTTAAGCAATTGATAGAGGTCCTTATAGATAAAGGCAGAATGTTTTTTTTTTTTCTTGTTTATGTTTAACATAGGAGCCTGGTGTTAGAGAATCAACTGCTAGTATAAGTTGTCCTGGCCTAAAAAAGATGCTTCAAGACTGAATTTACATATTGTTGGTATGATCTACAGGTAAATCAGTATTTATCAACATGATTATTAAAAGGTCTTCAATATCCACATGGCCTGAATGTTGTTCGCTGTTTAATGAGCCCATAACATAACTGGTCTTGCAGGTATCATGTGTGGAACAGTTCAGGGATATCAAAAGGTTGATTTATTTTAGTTTTAGGAGAGATTGAGAGGTCTTCTGTGAGATCGATTATATTTTTGTTTAGCAGGTTAGACTTGCAGAAGTTGTGAGAGAGGATATGAGCACATGTGTGACCAAACCAATTTTTCACAACAGGTCTGCTATCTGTCTGTAGTTCCAACATCGTTATGTCTATCAACAACCTGCTGATACAAAATTTATCTTTTAAGGAGGTGCTTCTTTTAAACTGCTTGCATGTACATGCAAGGAAAGTCCAAACACATGATCTGTATAATATTTTGACCTACTACCTCAATTGTTGCTGATTCATTGTAAGGCAAACTTTTGAAACCTAACGATCTTTGTTTACCTCAACCAGTTGTACATCATAGTTGATGCCCACTACAGTGTTTCCTATGAGCTGAGAAACATTGCAAAACTTCCTATAAGCATGAGAAGTAAACTTGCAATCAGCCAGAATTTTACTTAAATGTTTTTGTTTTTTTTTTAATCTCCACAGGACCTGGAGGTGACATGCAGTGGTGCTTCTCTCAGGTGAAAGGAGCCATTGATGACGACGTAGCTGAGGGTATGAGCTCTGCCAAAAATTGTGTATTTATAAGCGTAAAGTAACGGTGGGAAAATTGTTATTGGTAATACACAGTAGATTGCAGTGAGGAAGCAAATAGCAGCTCGATGTTCAACTGGCTAGATATAGCATCATTTAGCTGTGATGTGATGAGCCATGATGCTGCGCATTTCAAATGGACATTCCCTGCAGTTACACAATAGTATAATGGACCTTAACCCTAACTGTAACTTTCTCCACCCTTAACCACCCTTTGTAATTGCAATGATTTGACTGGCTCTCTGTCATCATGCAGATGAGTAGAGAGAGTGAACCATTTTTAAAAGTGGTCAATGAGTGAATCTTTTAGATATTTTATAGTTTTTTTCAGACAGCAGCCTGTTTCCTGAATCCTCGGCTGTATTGGAGGTTCAATTCTTGTGTAAAATGAGTGCTAATACAAACCAAGCACTTCCTGCTGTTGCTGTTTCACAGTAAAAAGTTTTCCACTGGCAAGCCACTGTAAGGCTCTGATAGCTCCAGGAAGTGTAGCCTTGTTAAGTGCCAAATTGAGCTGGTCAGTTAAGGAACTACAGACAACAGGCACTGTGATTAACAATCTTGCTAGATAACAAGTAGAGTCAATACAATGCTTCACTTTACATGGCATTATATATTTTACCTTGAATGTGTGTGTACTGGCCGGTGCAGTGTGTTGACAGTTGCAATACATAAAAACTTGAGCCAGATTCAGCCATTTTTACTGGACAACCCTGTGTTTTTGCTGGAGGAGTCCATGGTAGCAACCCCTCTGTCCCAAAGCAGTTGACTGATTGAAAGGAATGAAAAGCTATGTTTTTGGGCATAGCAGTAATATTGTTTTTTTTGTCAAATTATGGTTGGATAGCTGCAACACAAGAGATTGAAAGAAGTTCTCCTCATACTTGATGCACCTTAAGACTAAATGGTTTCTCTTGATTTCATGAGATATTGAGCCAGCAATCCAGATCATCAAGTATTGTAGCTTATTGTTTTGTGTCATTAAAGCTACAGTATGCAAGTGCTGGAAATTAAAATAGCACTAGCCTTAGACTAAAAAAAGAAAACCCCTCTGTTCCTTCAAGCTCCCTCTTCCTGTCCTGTTGCAGTTCACTCAGTCTTTCACTCTCATCCGCGCCATGTACGATATCTCATTTAATGCAGGAATTGTGAGCTTGCTATCCTGTGAAATCCGCCATAGTGACATCTTCCAATAACTAATACTACCTTGTTGCTGTAGTGTGAGAGAGGTCGTAGACCAAAGGCACGTTCATGTATTGACTGATAGCTTTGTGCTCCCAAAGCTGACTTTGGCCTTTGCTGATTGGTTAGTAGAGCAAGGCTTCCTCAGAAAGTTTAGAGGGTAAAATCTTTGCACTGCTGCCAGGCTGTTCAGAGTCTGGGTAACAAAGGACTTTGACAGCACCTTTTCACATTAAGATATGTTTGGAGCAAATTTCACCTAGAAAAAAAAAGAAAAAAAAAGAGAGAGAGAGATGTTACATACTTTAAAGTTTTTTTATCCTCAAATCAGTGAAAGAAATTCCCATAGATTCAAGACACTCCTTATGTAGTCTGTTATGAACATGTTAACGATGGCCCTGAAGCTGGAATCTAAATAATGGCCACATGCTTTACTGTAAGATAATGTTGTTTAGTTCATTATGTTCTGCATTGGTCTGGTATGTTTCAGCCCTCCAACACATTCCTACAATGGAGCAACAGAACAATTGTACATTATCCCTGCCATCTATTGTTATTCTCACGGTACTTGATCTGTGCAACATCCACATATAGATACTGACTTCCAGAACCCATTAATAACCAACACTCGGACAGCATTCTCTCTTTGTTCTCTTGTTCAGCAATTTTACCCGTCATATGTACTTTATACAGTGGCATCAAAAGGTTTGGGCCCCCCTGGTCGAAATTTCTGTTACTGTGAATAGTTTAGTGAGTAGAAGATGAACTGATAACCAAAATGCATAATATTAAAGATGAAACTTTTTTTTTTTTCAACATTTCAAGCAGGATTATGTTTTATTTTTTTGTTTTTTTTGTACAAGTTTGGAGTAAAAAAGGGACCAAGCACCATAAAAAAAAGTTTGGGCAACCCAAGAGACTTTATTTCTGGTAACTTTTAGAAAAGGCTTCCGACCTTAATTTGCTTGTTAGGGCTACAGCTTGTTCACAGTCACTGTTAGGAAAGACACATTTCAAAGCTATATAAATACTCAGACTCCTCAAACCAGCTATGGGCTCCTCTGAGCAGCTGCTTAGCTCTCTGAAAAATTAAAATAACTGATCACTACAAAGCAGGAGAATAAGATACAGGACAAGAAGCTGGCAAAGTGTGTCCTCGGTTTATAATGTAATAACGAAATGGCAGTTAACGGGAACAGTGGAGGTCTGGAAGACCAAGAAAACCTTCAGAGATGTGCTTGCAGGAATGCTAGAGAGGCAGATCAAAGGTTTGACTGCAAAAGACCGTCAAGAAGATTCATCACACTCTGGAGTGATGATGCACTGTTCTACTCTGCAGCAACAGCTGCACTAATACGACCTTCATGGAAGAGTCATCAGAAGAAAACCTTTCCTGCGTCTTCATCACAAAATTCAGCATAAGGAGTTAAAAGGCACATTAAACAAGCCTGATGCATTTTGGAAAGGAGTCCTGTGGACTGATGAACAGAACTTTAACAGAGTTAAAACAGAACTTTTTGGCCACAATAAAAGAAATGATGCAGATCTTCATGAAAAGAACACGTCTCCATCTGTTAAACACAGAGGTTGAGGGATTATTCTTTGGCCTTGTGTTCCAGCCAGTGGCAAAGGGAACATTTCACCGGTAGAGGGAAGAATGGATTCCATTAGACACCTGAACATTCTTGGAGCAAACTTAACACCGTCTGTAAAAAGGCTGCAAAGAGGATAACTTCTACAACAGGATAATGATCCTAAACACACCTCAATACTCACAATGGACCAATGGACGACCCCAAGAGGCACAAACTGGAGGTTTTGCCACACCCCCTGAAGTCCCCTGAACCACACATTGAAAACCTCGGGGAGACAGTGCAAGCAAGATGGCCCGAGAATCTCACAGAACTAGAAGCATTTTGCAAGAAAGAATGGGCCAAAATCCCCCAAACAAGAAGTGAAAGACTTTTAGCTCCTACAAAAAGCCTTAACATGTTGTGATACTTACTAAATGGGGTGTTATTAAGTAGTGACCATGCAGGGGGCCCAAGCTTTTGTTTCGGGTCCTTTCCATGTTTGTTATTCTGAAACTGTAAAAGACGAAAACGGTAATCTTGCTTAAAATGTTAAAGAAATGTTTCATCTTTAACTATATGCCTTTTAGAAATCAGGTCATCTTTTACTCGCTTAGATATTCACGGTAACAGAAATTTTGAACAGGCATGTCCAAATTTTTGGTGTGACTGTATATACAGTTGGGTCCATAAATACTTGGACAGTGACACAATTTCGTAATTTTTCCATTGCACGCAACCACAACAGTTTTGAAATGAACGTATTAAGGTGCGATCGAAGTGTGGACTTGCAGCTTTATTTCAAGGGGGTTCACAAAAATATGCCATGGACTGTTTAGGCAGTACTTCTACTGTTATATATAATTCTCTGTTTTTCAGATACTCAAAAGTAATCGGACAACAAAACATAATTATAAATATAAGGATTTCTTGGATGATACTTGGATGAAAATCCATTGCAATCATTACTGCCTGAAGTCTGGAGCCCATGGAAATCACCTAATGCTGAGTTTCCTCCCTTGAGATGCTTTGCCAGGCCCCAGGAATCCTATATTCCTAATATAATATAAGAATGTGTCTGTGAGTGTATGACTCTGCAGTTGGAGGGGTTTTCTTCTGCACCTCTTTTTCTCCAAACATACCTTGTCTATGTTCTTTTTTTACTTCATCAGTCAACAGGCTTTTCAAAATGCTTTGTGGGCATCAGTAATTTTAATTTACAGAGAGCTAGGCAGCTGCTTTGAGGAGCCCATGGCTGTTGATTGTTGGGACAAGGTTTTAGGAGTCAAAGTATTTCTACATTTTTGAGATGTGCATCACTTGTCCTTTCCTAACAGTGACTGTGTACAAGCCATAGCCGTAACAGGCAAAATAAGGTCAAAGACCTTGGTAAAAGTTATCAGAGCGTAAATCTCTTGGGGGGGTGTATAATGCTTCTTTCCTTTCTCACTCCAAACTTATACAAAACAAAAAAACTATCTTGCTTAATGTTGAAGAGAAAGTTTAACCTTTTAACTATGCATTTTGGGCATCAGTTCATCTTCTACTCACTAAACTAATCACAGTAACAGAAATTTTGACCAGGGGTGCCCAAGCCTTTTCATGTCATTGTGGATATTTTCTGAGCTCGAATTTGAGTGATTTATGACAAAAGGAAGGAATACTATTTGATAAATGGCCACATTAATTCTGAAGATAGGTATAGCATGTCTGTTTGACATGTGATCAAACAGTAAGTAAAAACCACACCTACAAGAGCCATCTGTCAAAATCTATACTGTAGTTTGAGAATAATGTAATTGATTTGAAATCTATTTCATTCTCTTCATTCAAAGCGTTTCCAAAATGCTTTTTTTTTTTTTTTTATAATGAACCAAGATATGATTAACCACCCACAACTAACCTGAGTGAGTGTATGTGGTTGTTGTATGCAGTACTATGGCAGTGCATGTATAAAAAGGCGATGTCTCTAAACATGTTTTGAAGAGATTGAGGTATCAACAGAAAACCTGTTTAAAAAAAAATGACTCAACTTTTCAAGTTCCCCTTTCTTAAACCTACAAATTCCACTTTGATTTTAACACAGTCTAGCCAAACAGTATTTTCTAATGCTTAAAAACTTCTGCTGGTACAGCTAAATGATTCAGGGTATGGACAATTGCACTTCTCCTTAAGAAAATGGGAACTTGACTTGTCTTTTTGTCCTTGTCGAGTTGGATAACACTGCAATCTTGCAATCGGAGGGTGCAGAGTTCAACTGCCACAGAGGGCAGGAAGCACTTTGCAGAGGTCACAGTTCCTAGCTCTCACTTGTAGATTCTTTAGAAAATGTTTTCTCTGGTCAATGGTAAATCGTTGAGCTAAAAGAAAAATTAAACGATAGCTGTTTGTACAATGAAAAATAATTAGTTAGTTGCTGCTCTAATAGAAGAGTGGTTTTAAGTATGTCCTCTCAGGTAGTCTACTAGCTCACATGTACAGTGGAAACTGCTTATAGTGATCACATCTGTCCCTGTGAAACTGATCATATAAGTAAATGATTACTACAACCAATTTTTTTTCTCTATTCATCATGCAGGTTATCTTATAACTAAAATTTATATATTATTACCTGCATATAAAGTAATTGAATGGACAGCTTTGCTCTTAACTTGATATAAAGATAAAATAACAAACTGCACAAAGCCCTCTCTTGCTCCAAGCCTAGTGTGAATGATCACAGTGAAAGCCTAACAATCCATTTGTGTAGAGTAGCTGCTTTGAGAGAACAGGGGTGATAATTAAGCACTGTAAAGGTCCCAAAACATAAGCAGAATAGGAACAGGAGGGAAGAATAACTGACTTGAGCCATGGCGATGTGAGTAGAGGAAGATATCACATGGTGTGTTAAGTGCACACGGCAATTGGTCGTACACACAGTCTCACACACAGTGAACTTTTGTTGGGAGAGCAGATGGGGATGGTTGTTACACACTTTGTCAGTCCAAAAACCTTGTATAAGAAGGTTAGAAGAGAGCCTAAGCATATGACAGCTTGCAATAGTGGGCAAAAGCAGATTTAAATTCTTTTTCCAAATGTTGTTATGAATGAAAAGGTCTAAAATCAACACTGTAAGCAGACTACTTGATTACTGTAAACAAATTATTTAAGTAGCATTTGTATAGGAATTATTCTGTCCCAAGCTTTTTGATCTATATAGGCATTTGATAACTATAAGCGGTTGCCACTGTATTAGCCTTTACATTGGGCCCCAGGGGAGTACAGTGTTCACAAAGACCACCTTCTACAACCTTCTGCAGCACTGTCTTTCTGCGCCATTTGGCATCAAGGGTTAAAGAGAGAGAGAGTGTGTGTGTGTGTGTGTGTGTGTGTGTGTGTGTGTGTGTGTGTGTGTGTGTGAGAGAGTGTGTGTTGTGAGAGAGAGAACAAGCGTGCTTTGGTTTATAAAGTAAGTTACTGCTGCTGGGGGGAATATGTAATGCTCTCAGAGTGAGGAGAAAAGGAAAGAAGAGAAAAAACTAGGTTACTGATCATTTACCGTCTGCTCTACATGCTCTGTCATCCGTCTGCATCTCCGACCTACAAGCTCATCCATCTAGTGCGTTCTGATTCCCTAATACAGGGTTAGTTTGGATTAACCGAGTCATTCGTCACTGTCTTTAGTATTGGAAAGATGTTGTTCTATTTCTGTACACCAATTTGAAAATAACATTGTTACAAATGTAAATTTAAAGGTCTGTTATGTTTTTGTTCCTTTTGCAGCGGACATCATATCCACGGTTGAGTTTAACCACACTGGGGAGCTCCTGGCCACAGGAGACAAGGGGGGGCGTGTAGTCATTTTCCAGCAGGAAATAGAGGTACAGCTGAATGTTGACTCGTGTTGAGTTTTTTCTCTCGAGACGTTATCCCTTAAACTCATTTTCAAGTTAAAAAAAAGAAAAAAAAAAAAAAATTATTCTAGTAACTATGTATGACTAAGTATGAGTTTTAAATTTAACTACTCATATGCTTTATGACCACACCATTTATTGTTCTCATTAAAAGTAGCTGTCACTGTTATAGTATCTTTGTCTTTTGGAAATTAAACCTACCCAATATTGAACTGAAACCATCACACTGGCTTGTTCTAGTCTAACATCACTTCCTTTTATTTTTGTCTGATACTTTGCTTGGCTCCCGTCAGAATAAGAATCCACCTCAGTTCAGGAGCGAGTACAATGTTTACAGCACTTTCCAGAGCCATGAGCCAGAGTTTGACTACTTGAAGAGTTTGGAAATAGAAGAGAAGATCAACAAGATTCGCTGGCTTCCTCAGAAGAATGCTGCTCAGTTCCTCTTGTCAACTAATGGTAAGTTAGTCATTTTACTTGAGCACATAATTAGACTTAATCACAAACAGTTGTGACTTCAAATACAGATAAGTGTGATTAAAACTATTTCTAATAGAGAAACTTATTTCTTTTTCACGCTTGGGAAAAAGAAGTGGAATGCATAATTCAGAGAATATGATGTAGCAATTTCCTCTCTTTTGCCACCTTGGGCAGATAAGACAATTAAGTTGTGGAAAATCAGTGAACGAGACAAGAGACCAGAGGGCTATAATCTGAAAGAGGAGGATGGACGTTACAAAGACCCCAACACTATCACGTCACTGCGGGTAAGTACTTAAATCAGACACAACCTGAGAGGATTATTCAACCAGACCAGGGTTCCTACATAGAGCTGTAAATATTCCCCACGTTTATTCAATACGTAATACGTATACTGTATATTCAATTAATTATTTTATTTTCAATTAAAAAATTAATAGGGCATTATTTGCAGTGACAAAGCCTTTTATTTCCCTTGTTGCACTATCACTGGTGGCAAAGTACATTGAACCAATAACAACAGAGGTATGAAATATCATTACAACATAGGTTGGGGCTAATATTTTTGCCCTCTGGTGATTGCATTGAAAATTCAACATAAAATGTTACTTAAAGTACACTGAGGTAAACATGACACTGTTTTAGGTTTAAAACTTTTCTTCTGAATTAGCTTTGCTTACAGTCTGCTGAAGAACATAGGTTACCTGTAAAGCTTTATTGCTTTACAGCTTTTGCTGGAGGCATTATGTTTTTAGGTTGTCAGTCCGTCCGTCTCGTTCTAGCGACTGTTATATCTCAGGAACGCCTTGAGGGAATTTCATTACATCTGCCACAAACGTCCACCTGGACTCAAGGATCTTAGAATTTGGTAGTCAAAGGTCAAGCTTATTGTGACCTCACAACATCTTTTTGGCCATAACTTAAGAATTCATACACTGATCATGATTTTTAAAAAAACAAAAAAAACCCCCACTCAACACTTTGGTTAAATTCCTTTAAAGTCTCAACTAAAAATATCATGAATCTGGAAAGACATGAATATAAATCGCAACTTCACTCCTTTGGCGGGGACATACAACTACGAGGCGGTAATTCTAGTTTGAGAAGTAAACATAACCATCAGGGTACAAGCTGTCTCTTCCCCTTGTTTGTATGTAATGAGACTTTATAATCTATGTGACTTATTCAAAAAATAAACATTTTTTAAATCGATCACTTGGGTCAAATTTTTCAGTCTCTGTACATGACTAACAAAGTCCTGAGATGTCTCATTAGCCAAATTAAGGGAAAATGCTAAAGGGAGTAATATAGGTGTGGTCGGGCCTTAACTGTGGGTACGGTTACCTAACAGAGCGCATCCTATGATGCACAAGATGTTATGGTTGTATGTCTAAGAGGTTGACCAATAGTGGATTTTTTGTTAAAGGCCATTTATAGGCCCATTACTCTGTATGGAGAAGGGGTTAGTGCTTCATCCAGCTAACTTAATATGTAGAATACCATGTTAGACACTGACTATATGCTCTGGTAATTAACGTCTCAAATAGCTTTCAGAGCTTCAGAATTCATCTATGAGTTTGCTATCCGTTTCAGATTATGTCCTGTTTTATGTTGCCTCAGGTACCAGTTTTAATACCCATGGACCTCATGGTGGAGGCCAGTCCACGGAGGGTGTTTGCCAATGCCCACACCTACCATATCAACTCTATCTCCGTCAACAGTGACAATGAGACTTACCTGTCTGCTGATGACCTCCGCATCAACCTCTGGCACCTCGAGATCACTGACCGCAGCTTCAGTATCCTTGATGACATTTGGGCATGGTTGTCTGTGTGGCTGCCTAATCCATGAAACTCCTGCCTGAATATGAGATTATCTAACACCAGCCTGATTGTCAGGTGTGACCAAAAATGTTGTTTAATGTCAGGATCAGCAGTAATAAATTGATTAATTGGGTTGCATAAAACTGTCAGAGGACAAAGAAGTCTTTCATGTCTAGCAAATGGTCATTCCTGGTGCTTTTCTCTCCAAATACCCTTAATCCTTTGGACTGGTCCATAAATTTCTGATATATTTGTATACCCCCCCACCCCCATGTGAATGCCTTACTCAAGCGATGGTATGATTCTCAGAGCACAATTTAGGAAAACATTGCACAGTACACACTATCATATGTGCTTAAACCAGATGAATATTGGTGACTTGAAAGGTTTATTTCTCTTAACCCTGCGCTCTTCAGATATTGTTGACATTAAACCAGCCAACATGGAGGAGTTAACAGAGGTGATCACAGCAGCAGAGTTCCATCCTCATCAGTGCAACACTTTTGTCTACAGCAGTAGCAAAGGAACCATCCGGCTGTGTGACATGAGGGCTTCAGCACTGTGTGACAAACACTCCAAATGTGAGTACCCAGTTTTTTCATTTTTAATCATCTCACACTAGGCCTTTAGAGAATTCAGCTTTTTGTTTGTTTTCTTTTTTACTTAAGTTTGTATCATCCACCTTTCTATTTTCCAGTGTTTGAGGAGCCAGAAGATCCCAGTAATCGCTCCTTCTTCTCTGAGATCATATCCTCAATCTCAGATGTTAAATTTAGCCACAACGGACGCTACATGATGACCAGAGACTACTTGTCTGTGAAGATATGGGACCTGAACATGGAGAACAGGCCAGTGGAGACCTATCAGGTGAGATTGACAGACAGATGCAGTAGACCACTTAAACTGAAAAAAGTTCAGAGACAGATAATTTTTCTTAATTTCAACAAAAAAGATACATTGATGTATTTATTTCAGTTCTGTTACTAAATGGTCAATGTGATAATGAATCCACACCAAGCAAAAGACACAAAATTTCAGTTTATTCTTATTTCAATAATAATTCTATTTGCAATGTGCCTTTTCCATAATATAAACCTGATGCTAATTAAGGAGAAAAATGCACGGCCACACCTTTATCATTCCCTGTAATTTCACATAGTGATCACTAGGAGGCACACTAATTATGTAGCTTTGCTGTGCATTTTCTTTTGTTTAGGAAGAAATTTGTTCCATTGTGATGAATTTATAGATAATCTGATAAACTTACATATTAGCCATCAGCATGATTTAGTCTGATTTGATGTTTCTTCCGGTTATTGCAGGTTCACGAGTACCTGAGGAGCAAGCTGTGCTCGCTCTATGAGAACGACTGCATCTTTGACAAGTTTGAATGCTGCTGGAATGGCAATGATGGGTGAGGACATGCAGGGGTAGACAAAATAACACCTCTTGAATAAAGACTTGATAGAGATTATCTGTTTGGATTGATCCAGGTGATAAATTTAGCCTTTCTGTTTGACTAATGCACCGGCAGATCAGGACAAAGAGGATTTGACCTCTGAATCTCTATTAGTCTTGTTATGTGTAACGTGGAATTAAGGAGTGCTGACTGCACCTGCTTTGATGATTAATTCTGTCCTTACCTGTATTGAACTTTTGTAAAATTTATTAGTTACTTGAAATCCCCTTTTAAATGTTTGTTGCAAATTATTTGTTCATCATCTGCACTAATGGTATAATCAGTTTAAACCCACTACCCTGATTTTCATGGAAAACACATACATTTTTTTGTTAAGTGCATTATTCTAAGATCACTTGTTCCCATATCCCCCCCCATCAGTGTGGTGATGACTGGCTCATACAACAACTTCTTCCGGATGTTTGACCGTGGTCACAGGCGGGATGTGACCTTGGAGGCGTCCCGAGAAAACAGCAAGCCCATGCAGGTCCTAAAGCCCCGCAAGGTGTGTGCAGGTGGCAAGCGCAAGAAGGATGAAATCAGCGTGGACAGTTTGGACTTCAACAAGAAGATCCTTCACACTGCCTGGCATCCCCAGGACAACATCATTGCAGTGGCAACGACCAACAACCTCTACATATTCCAGGATAAAGTGAATTAACTACAGGGTGAGCTGACCTGAGATCCGGCGTGGGTGATGTCACGTGTACTACCTGCAGCCTCACAGCCTCATCCAGTGTGATCTGTGGTAACGCCGACAACCAGCATCCCTGTCCATCACTACTGGCTGACCAGACTTTGCCACTTTGTTCTAGATGTGGACAGAGGAAGCCTCGCTCTTGCCCGTCTGCCTCCTGTTTGTGGCAGAGTGACACCTGCCTTGTTGTTTAAGTGATGTTGTGCCAATTTTTTTTCCTTTGGTATGATTTTCTGCCAACCCACTTGCCCTTTTCCTCCCCTGGGTCAATGTGGGTAAACCAGTTTAGTTTACTTAAAATTCTGAATACAGACACACTTATTTTTATAACTTTTCCCTCAATGGCTCTGTGGTAGAAAATGAAATACACCTTAGAATGTCCCCTTACTGTCCTGTGCCATTGTAGTGTTTATTTTTCTAAGAAAAATTTGACGGTCTTTTTTTTTTTTTTGTGTATACACCTTTTATTAATTCAGCCGTTATACTGTCATAGTATTCTTTGGGTCTCTTTACGTGTCTCCTCTCTTTAATTAAACCATGCATACTCAACAATCACACAGGTATGCTCACAGTTTTCTTTACACACTCACGGCTCAGACTGGACAGCATCACCTCAGCGGTTGCCTCCAGGGGTTTGAGAATTAGTCTCATTTCACAGATTCAAATCCTGGTTCAGTGAGTGTTCTTCCCACTCATCGTCACGGTCCTTTAGGCTCTGGCTGGCCAGATAGGTCTAGTCTCTACAAGAGGTTGTTGTTTTGTTTTTGTTTTGTTTTGGCTGTGTGTGGACATCTGTGTGCATCAGTTCCTCTTGCTCCTTTTGTTTTGTATTCAACAATAGTCAGGTATAAGAGAGAGCCTATTCAAAGATAATTATTATGATTGTCATATCATATTTATATTAAAAAAAAGTTAAAACGTCACCATATTTGTTCCGTCCTATTTTGTGAAATGAAGATGATCTTAAGTGTTGTCTTCCCATGGTGTGTAACCACAGCTCTGAATCAGTACTTCACAACAGGGAAGACTTTTGATTTGACACTGGACTCTCTTACTGCACCAACTTAAGTACTTGGATGTCTGTGTTGTAAGACTGTGGTTTAAAAGAACATTATTTGAGGCATTGAGTCACCTAAAGTGTTTTGTTTAAACTAATGCAGACATTATTCCTGCTACTGTATGTGATGGTACAATAAGCTGCACGAGGATTTGCAGCAGTTGATGTCTCCACACTGTATTTAAAAATGTGGACAATTCAGACTATATTGATGCCTCTAGTAATGTACAACTACAATTTTAATCTATGACAGTGAAGATAATAAAGGAACTACTTTTTGCATTCTTGTGATTGCCTGATCAGTTGCAGGGATATCATCTGTATGAATCTCTATGCAATGTGTTATCCATGTCGATGCCTGTTAGTTTTTTCCCTTTTCCCTTTTCCCTCCCCATCTAGGTCTCTGTTTTTTGTTTTTTCTCAGAAATAAAAAACTGCGTGCACCTGACCCTCCAGGTGCGGACCCAGCTGTGAATCTGTCCCCCGATCTGACCAGTGGACGTCGTGCGAAGCGACCTCCCCTTAGCGCCCGATGGAGCCGACGATGGTTAATCGCGATCAGCTGATGTGGCGTCCTGGGCAAACATTTGCCTCGTGTCTCGACGGGCGTGTAACCACGTACGTGTGCGCACGCACGTTGCCTCCGGCGCGGGCGAGCTGAGTCGGGACTGATCTAATCCCTGGATGCCTCATCCCTCAGCCCGTCCACCTCCAGCCAGTAGCCGGTGCCCGTTAACGCATGCACGTCGTGGCCCGGTGGGGGTTTCGTTGGTGTCGTTTCTCGGGTTTGTTTTTGTTTTATGGGCTCGTTACGTAATCAGACTCCCCCTCTCCCCCCTTTTGTTGTCAACCGGGCCGTTTGACGTCATCAGCCACCCCGGGAAGGTCTGAGCAGCTCGCGGCCGCCGCTCTCAGACCAGCCAGCGGACGAAAACAAACGGCGGCGGGGAGTTAGCTTAGCCGGCCGCCGACTGGAAAGGGGGCAAAAACAGCAGCGGGGCAGGAGGCGAAACGGGCCACTCGTACTACCCCAGGTCTGAATGCGTGCAGAGAAGGTGGTGCGCGTCTTGCACTGAGCCGTTTTATGCAACACAGCCCTGCTCACCAGGCACGACGATGTCCGACGTTGCTAGCGCCACTTCCACAGACAACAACGGAGACTCCGGGCTGAACGGTGAGCTAAACGCGCCGTTTTGGGTTTTTTTTTACCCTAAGATTTACCTCGGGGTTCGCCGCTGTGTGTTCAGGAAGAAGTTTATTCAGGGTTTTGTAATTTTTAAACGTAGTTTAAATCGCTTGTTCATGTTCGGCTACACGGTAAAGCTACATCGGAGGGGGAGGAGTGAGAACGCTATGTTCCGTGTGTTTATTGACAGTGGGCGCGCCAATGGCGTGTCGACGGGCTTGACTGACGGGCGAGGAAGCCAATCGGCGGTCCGGTCGGAGGGGCGAGGGTGGGTCCAAGGGTCGTCAACAAGGCGAGATGGAGTCAGAAGTCAGAACTGGCAAAAACGGGGTCAGACAAATATTTGACTGTTTACACGTAGCTTCAGTATCTGACAGTCTACGGAATCAGTCTGAATAATAGAAGACGGCGTGGATATCTGAAGTTTATTCCTCAGTTAGGCCCTTTTGTCTATACTGGTTTCAAAGTTCAGTCCATATTACAGTATCATTATTCATGTTGAAATAGTTTTTCAAAGTAATCACGGCCTATTCCTAAATAGATTACTAATTCAGGTTGCACTCGGCAAAAGGCCTTTTTTTACAGAGTGAGTCCACAGGATGATTTCATGTGGGTGGAAGTAAACCACCTGGACACGGAGTGATATAAATGGGACAGGCTGAACAGAAGACCCTTGGTTTACAAAGGCCATAGAGATGCAACCAAAGGCATGTTTATGACACTGCTGTGGTTTAACTTGTACCACACTATGGGGCGCCGTGACTTGACACGCTATTTATGGCCACAGTGACAAGGGAGCAGGCTTTCTGGACCTGAAGAGGGAAAGGAAAGAGTTACAGCACAGTAGGCAGTTGAGGAACATGGAGCTTGGTCGATTTAAAAGCCACAGTCTGGTCAGGAATCAGACTTTCCAGACTCTTTTCTTATCCAAGAGACACAGACCCCCCCCCTTTTTTTTTTAGTTTTAAAGAGACTGGATAACACCGGATGCATTGATATCTCTTATAAAAATGAGGCAAGCAGGCTGCCAACATTTGGCTGCCTGTCAATAGTGATGTTATAAGCTGATTTCTGAACATCATTTTGTATTTAACAGTACATTATGCCCCCCCCCCCCCGTGAAATGGAAAGCAACAAGTGTCGCTTTTGGTAGTCCTGCTGTGCATATTAGATCCGTTTAACTTTTTGGGAAGGCCTGTAAACACTGCAGAAGGACCTACCATTTTCATTTATGAGGCACCCCATAATCCCTTGCTGCCACATTACCCAACACCAATTTTTGCATTTGGTTGATAAACTTAGTGGCTGGTATTACATCTGACTGAGCCAGAATAACTTAAGTATAACATTTCACATTTCTCCTGTACATCTATATATAATATATATACACACACACACACACTGTAGCAGTACATGCCGAGACACAGTTTACGGGACAGTAAGACTTTGCACCTATCAGATGGAGAGGTCAGCAGTGTGCTCTGTTATCTGAGAGTAGGTTATTTTTGGCATTTCCCAAAGGTCTGACACTATTGTCATGAACATTTTTATCTAATACCTGGGATCTTCAGGGGAGAGGCAGCCTCTGGCTTCCTCCCTCTTGTCTGAGCCTCAGCATCAGTGGATCACTAGAGGTCACATCATGTCGGCCTCCTCCAAAACCTGCCCAGCAGCTGATAGCGGCCCTGTGGCCAGAATGTTCTGAAGCATCAGCTCCATGGCAACGTGGTTTTATTCCACGGAGTGGGGACAATGGGCTGTCAACAGCAGCTTGGCTCCTGGTCCGCTGTGTAATCCGCAGGATGAGTGCGAGTGCTGAGTCGGGCCCTGTTTAGGGGGGGGTCACTGCTGGGGGAGTTGGTATAGCTGGCCTAGTGCCTGTGAAATGCAGTCCCCTGAAAGCTTATGTGAGCATGGTGTTTACTCACTCTTATGGGGTCATGTGACCTGCTCGGGAGGCCTTCCTCTTTTTATTTAGGTCATGACATAGGGAGAAAGTTTGTTTGTTTTTTTTTGTTTGTTTGTTTTTTTAAGCTGCATGATTACCAATTTTAATGACCCCCCCCCCCTCCAACTTCTCCAAATTCTTGCCCTGGATAAGAAGTCCCTCTATATTTGTAACCCAGCTCTGACATGCTGTGCCTCCTTAGCGGCTGGTCCATGCCAGAGCTCACGTACAAACCAAGTGTGTCATAAATCACAGTCAAGGTCTTCAAGGAAACACAGTGTATACCCGGGGAGGCATTTACTGCCCTTTCATCACACAGCAGTAAATAGAGTTTTATTCTTGAACTTCTTTGACTGACGGGCTCTGGCTGTCCCATCATGTAGCTCCTCCAAGTCTAGGATTGGGAAATAATCTCTTGAAATCACTCTCTTTCTCATCCCCCTTATTTTTCTTTGGCCTTTCTGGGTAAATGCCTTTTTTCCTCATTATGTGGAAGCACTGTGACTTTTATGACATCCCATACTAGTTAGGTAGATATCATGACATGTCTTAGCATAAAAAGCAAAGGCATACTAAACAGTGATGGCTGTAGATCCATTTAGGTTTACCAGTTCCCAGGCCACTGTATTATACATACTGGCTCACCAGGAAATGTAACGATTGAACAGGGCCTGCTGTGGAAAAGGTCTTCCCTCACTCAGACTATAACATTCTGTCCTCTTACTGATAGTTCAGACAGTGTGTCAGACATCTACTACTCTCTGCAAATAGACTAATAAGACTATCACTAAGAGTAATATTTTCACTACACACAAACACGTTTATTCTAAATTCATAAACAAGAAGGCAGTGGGGATTTTTCACTGTATATACTGCTAAAGGCAAGATGGAATTAATATTATAATGCTGGAGTAGGTAGGAATGGGCATCGTCCAAAAAATGTTCATAAAAGTGCCTTGTCTTTGAAGCTAGTTCCTGAACAATACTCTTTTCAATACCAAATTTATTAAATCCATTTTAACAAAAAGTAAATTACAGTATGGTACTTTTTTACCTTTTATATTTTTACACAATCAAAGCAATGGTTAATTACATCTTAAGCTCCTAACCTATATGTTATCTTTTTGTTGAATTCAGATACTATCATTCTCAGTAGCTATCCATCCTGTGTTTTTCCTGGAAAAAAAATTGGTGTTCCTAGACAACTCTGTAAAGGGTAAATACAGCGGCTCGGACTGAGCCACACACGTTTCCACTCAATCTGCAACAGGGGGCATTCATGCTCGTGCACAGGGAAAGGGAAAGAAGGAGAAGAGGGGAGATAGGGGATCAGGCGAAGATCAGGCAAGGGCAAAGAGCCGCGTTGATGATGATGAGTCTGCAGTAGAGAGACCTCTAAGGGTTGAAAGGCATGAAGACTGATGAGGAGGTCGCTCTGTTTCTGCTTGACAGGTGTGTAAAACATTAGTTTTGCTATATTAGCACCTAGGTAAGTATTGTATTTTCCCGTTTGCTAATGTTATGCATAAGTAATCCCATCTGGTTAGTTAGCAGGCAGGCACCCAGGTCAAATTTGAGTGTCTAGTATTGTTTAATTAGACAGACATTCATCTTACTTTCTCGTTTGCCAAGATATGTTGTTGGTGCGATATAAGCCATAGTGACAGGAGAGATGTATTGTGATGAGGGGTGGAGATTTTTGAGGAAGGTCTGTAACGTTAGGTCTTGAATGGACTTGAATGCTGAGAAGAAGATGGCTGGGGAAGTTTCCTCCTGCAGTTGAACATGAAGCAACTTTCTGCTCGAAATTTTTTTCCATCAAATTTGACGTGTTTCCAGACTTGGCAGTAATATATTGCATACATATATTGCATTTTGGACTAATGGCATCGAGCCTAGAAAAATGGAGCCACACCATTTTGATCTCCTTGAATTTTTTAAACTGTGTGATGCACAAGGTAGTTGAGCCTCTCAAAATACTACAGCACACAAGTGAGCCCTGTCTCTGGGCGTAACATAGTGTTTTTCCTCCATGTCTCTGTGACAGTGTTCATATAATGTAATGTTTGACATCCAATCACCAGCATTATGAAATCTTGGTACAAGCATGCTGCATGCTTATTGGTTCACTGATGCTGAGGAGATTTACCCCTCAGTGATTGCAATTTGGTACCAAATGACAACGCATTTTTGCATACTTGTTAGTATATAAGGAATCTGGTCGGTGCCATAAAAGTTTGGTACCCAGCCCTAAAGGATAGTGTGTCTTCAGTTTGTGGCTCATTGTCATGGCCTAATGGGCCCCTTCAATGCAACAGAGCATCATTAATTATATTATTAGTTCCACATATCTGTGCTTCCCTCTACAACAAGTCAATATGTCTGAAGTTAAAGAAAAGGTCAATTGGAGACTTAGTGCTAGCACAAAATTGAATTATTTGTCAGCCTCTGATATAATCAGAAGCGCAAACATAGGGAAAAATGAACATCGGTGTTTGAACTAGAACTTAAGAACAGTTGAGCAATGAGTTTCTCTGCTGTAGAGGCACAGGCAGGTGGTTATTCTGGGAATGTAACCCAAACATGCCCCAAAATAAAAAAGGACACAGTTAGATGACACTTCAAGTTTTCACATTAAAAATTTTAGTGGCAGATGTAAGCAGAAAGCCTGCCCACGGGGCATATCAGATCACGCTCTCAACAGTATATTGGCTTGTTGGTTTATTGCTGTGACTTTACACCGGCTCCGTCTTATTTTGCAATCCTGACGTTTAAGATGAGAAAGTCTTTGAAAATCAATAAACTTCTCCCTTGATATCTGATCCTCAAGTTGTAATGTACTCATACAGTCCAGCTGTTTACATAAAGTCTTCTGAAACATCACTTTGTCAAGAAGATGGCTGCCATGCCAAATATTGAAGTTTTACCTTCTTATACCTTTTTATACTTTTTTTTTTAAATGCAATATAAGAACTTAATTTTTGAGTATAAATCAAGTGCAAAAACAATCTTACAAAATCCTTTGCTTCATAGCAATTTTCTATTCCCTTGTTACAAGAGGTCTCGTATAGTGGTGGTCAGCTTCTTCATTGCGCAGGAAACAACTTTTAGGTAAAAAGTAGTTTAAACTGATTTCTTCCTTTTTTATGAAAGAAATTGTGCGTGTGTGGTGTCTATGTGTGTCGCAATAAGTAAAACCTGAGAACATTTAGCTGCCATTTATTCCAATGCACTGTCAGAGGTGAGTGAATGAAATATGAGTTTGTATGCATTTCTCCACAGGGTCCTGGGTGGAGTTGGAGATGAACAGAGGTGCAGCTGGCTCAGCCCAGTCATCTTCCACGGGCGGCCCGGCCTCTGGCCTGCTGCCCCTCCCTCAGGTGGAGGAGGAGGAGGCCATGGTGGGGGGGCTCGAGCATGTTCCATCCTCTTCCTCAATCCACAATGGAGACATGGAGAAGATCCTGTTGGATGCCCAGCATGAGTCGAGCCGCAGTAACTCCTCCTGTGACAGGTAATGTTAAGAATCCTCTGAAGGTACAAAAAAGACCCTGATCTTCCCTGCTGAGTCTCTAGTACCTCGAGGGATACTGTTTAGTATCTGAACTTAACCTTGTAGGAAAAGAATTTGAATGCAACACGTGTAAATAGACTGCATAAATAACATAGAAAAAAGTTACAGATGTTTACGTAAATACAATTGACACTGGAATTTACACCACAGTAGAAATGTTCAGAGAATGTCATAAGTTCTTAGATTCAGAAAAGCTTGTCTTTATAGCTGGTAGTTGGTTCTTGTCTAAGGTTCCTCTTGACTTCCACTCAGTTTGGAGCAGCATGTTTCAGAAGACACAGCACTGTTGATTTTAGAAATAAAGCCAAAACAAACAACATAATTATAACCCTGGATCTCATGTGAAGCTCTAGGATATGTAGAAACTCCTCCCTACTATCTTACTGTCTCCATTTGTTAACAAGGCCAGTGTAAAGTCTCGAAGGACCCCTGCCCCCCTCTTAATGGATGGTGTAATAGTAGAAAATAAGTAATAGAACTGAACCGGCAAGATTTACACATAACACATATTTTTAATGAATGCTAACTGTTAAGGCTGTGTGTGAACTACATTTAAGTCATAAAGTCAACTTTTGCCAAACCTTATTAGGTTGCCTCTCCACTCTTCATCCCATGAACTACTGTTTCTGTTGTGTTGTAGGTAGAGTTTATTATTTTTAGCTTTTGATTAAACAAAATCCATGTAAAATTTGAGGGGAAAAAAATTCCAGTGCAAATTAAACATTTTTTTGAAATCTTTCCTGTAGTCATTCGCTCTTTGGCCTTGTTGTGGGAGGAGGAGCAGGAACCACAACCTCGGTGTCTTTTTTTTTTTTCGTGAGAACCGGTAGAAACAGAAAATGATGATCCTTCAGATGCAATGAAAACAGCGGTGTTGTGTAGCTTGCCAGCCTAACTTTTATGCCAAATGCTCTCTGCCTGAACGCCCAGATTGCTGGTCATCTAATAACTCAATAAAAGCTCAATGTGGAAACTTCAACATAAAAACCTTTTCATAGGAGGTGTTTATTAGACTTAGCTTTTCAAAATCCTCAACTTTCCTTAGTATTCCCATGGAAAAATGAATAGAGTAGCTTATCTGTCATGACTAAACTACTCAAAATATTGAGTCAGCTTTGACTTCATCTCAAAACCTGCTCAAGAGCTGAGTTTGCTTCCAAAAATAAAATGACGTTATATGTCGCAGGATGCCTCCCATTTTATTCAGCCGGTTAGAAAAATCCTGACGCTTCAGATCGCAGCCACATCATGTGCTTGTGTAATCTGCGAGCCAGCGATAAAGCAGAGTTCATCAGGGAGCAGGGCGGTCAGCTGTCATTGAGTCACCTGGGGATGTTTCCAAGCATTTGAGCCGAAAACTCTGAATCAACAAGCTAATCTGAAATAAGCAGGAACATAAACACCAGCAGGCATTGTCACTTAGAGACCAGCCCAGATGTCATATTGCACAAAGTTGAATATCTGTTCTTTAAATTTTAAAGACCGTAAGTTGATGACAAATATAGTTATCTTTGTTGATAAACTGATTAGGGGACTAGTCCTGACTATTACTAACTTTAAAGTGTCCAAGTAACTAATGTTGCCAGAAGTATTAAATACAGATATTACAAGATTTTGTGGTTTTGTTTTAATGTTAAGTTTTTTTGCAACTTTTTAAACATCTATTTACTATGCTGGAAAACAAGTCTTTTTCCTTTAACCTCTCATGTCTTGGATTTGATTTATTTCATAGATTAATAAATCAAGTTCAAAAATCAAATCCTGTGGATATGACATCATGACACTTCCAGTGTGCTATCAAACTATTTTCAGATATTTTCCATGGTATTAAACCTGTTAACTAAGACATGAGAATTTTCATAAGGGAAGTTTTTGACTTCGTGACAACAGAGCTTCTGACTTATTGTTTTGACGTCACCTACAGCCCTCCTCGCCCCCACAGTCCCCAGGACGACGGACAGATCATCTTCGATGTAGACGTGACCGGCAGGAGAGACAGCCAGGTAAGGGCGCATGTGCCTCTGAGGGTTCTCCGTCAGTCTGTTGCCATGGCAACCTCGACTACTGGCCATGAAGTGGCACATGTGAATGACAACTGCTGCCTGCCTTTAGTTTCTATGGTGATGGCTGTTGCACCCAGTGTGGATTACCGTTTATTTTTCTTCTTTTGATCTCGTGAAAGGCCAGGGTTGCTAAATTTTGTGTGCGTGTATGTCTCCAGTCAGAAGAGGACGTCTTGGACAAGGAGAGGGACATGGACATCCTAATGAAGGACGCAGATTGGGTTGCTGACTGGTCTAGTCGACCGGAAAACATTCCCCCCAAGTAAGTTTCAACTCAGTAAACATCAGAGTAATGTTTCCATGGCAACCAAACACACACAGATGCTTGATTGTCCTGTGAATGTGGTTAGTAATCATGGCAAAAAGTTGGTCTAATGCTCAGATATAAAGCCAACTGGGAGAAATCTTCTCTGAAACTCTGATACTGATCTTGAAAGGTAATTCATTTACAGAAGTGTGGCTTTTTATGTATGACAAAAATCATGGGAAAGCCCTTCACATTTTATTTTGTATGGACCATTTTGTCCTTGACAAAATTTAAAAATTCTGCCATGTCTAAAAACTGAAGCCTCAGTATTTCTCTAGAGGAATACAGAAAAATGAAATTATGTCACAGATTTGGGAGTAATCACTCAGCGTCTCAAAAAGAACCTGCAGCTTCTTCAAGCCAGTCTGTCAAGGGCCGTCAGCAATAACATGGGTCACGTGTTTGTTTTTGGTGTCAGTTTACAACAATTGTCGACGTAATCAGCAGCCTTCTGTGTTGCTGAAGTCGAAAACATATATGGGCTGAGGACTGGACTAAGACTGGATTTTTTTCTTCATACTAAAGTATCTAAAGATTTAACTGCTCTTACAGCAGCTAAATTACGACCTCAAATAAAAGACTTGACTGTAAGGGAGTAAGAGGAACTCTACCCCTGACATCTCTCTAGAAACCCAAATTCAATACTTTTTTCCTTCTCATAGAAGGTGAGACTCAATAGCTAATTACAGCTCTTGTAATTGGTGTCTTGGTGGCAGCTTTGAAATCTACTGTAGAGTTTAGGATTGTGATTATTATCATTGATTAATCAGTTGATTTGTCCTTCACAACTTCCTAAGGTGATGCCTTCAAATTGCTTGTTTTTTCAGACAAACCTTTGTCCAAAACACAAGAGGTATTCACTGTACAATTATAGAAAAACTAAAGAACAGAAGCAAATTCTTACATTTGAGAGGCTTTTAACAAGAGAATATTCGTCATTTTTCATAAACGACTTAATGGTTACATGTCTTGGAGTATGTTTACCTTTAATTGACAGGTGTCTGACTGTGCTGTGTCTAAAGTGAATGTGATTTGTTGCAGGGAGTTTCATTTCCGTCACCCTCGACGCTCAGTAACGCTCAGCATGAGGAAGACTGGGGCCATGAAGAAAGGAGGCATCTTCTCCGCCGAGTTCCTCAAAGTCTTCATCCCCTCGCTGCTACTATCACACATCCTCGCCCTGGGGCTGGGGTAAGAAACAAACGCCATAGATCACCTGCCCAGTTACAATATCTGACAGTTCATTCAATAAACGAGAAAAGCTCTTCATATGGACATATTGCGGATGTTCTTTGTTGTTCACAGAGGTTTATTCTTATCAGAGTGGATATCCAAAATTTTCACAGAACACTAAAACTGTACTGAAGCCAAAACTTGAGAACTGGTTGTTTTTCTAATGTCTGGTAACTAAGCATTTAATGTTATCAAAGGTTTGGGTATTGATATTGAGAGGTTTTGCTTTCCGCGGTTACACGTTCTTCATATTTTTAGATTTCAAAACAAATTTTATTCAATAACCCATATTTTTCATTTCATTTTTGACTAATATTTCTGAGATATTCATATCCCCCAGCAGGTGGAGCTGCAGGGCTGCAGACGCAAGTCAGCCATGTCCCTGTCTGACAAAGTGGCAGAGCAGCTGCAGACTGAAAAGCTGCACACCTGCTGTCTCATAGTGAGCTCCAACACTCCCAGGGAGCACTCTCTGTTTCTAATAACACATTTTACAATAATCCTGGCTCCTCAGCCTGATAATGTTACAGCAATGAAACAGTCTTATCTTGGACGTGTTGCAATATGACAGAGAGTGTCATCAACATGATCCCTGTTGGCCTTCCTGGGGTTTATACAGTTACATCATAAGTTTCTGTTGTGTTGCCACAGAACTGTAACTGTTTTAGTAGGGATTTTATTTGAAAAAAAGGCTATTCATTTTTCATAATTGTTTTTGTATACGGAATTTTAGAGTTTCCTCTTTTTCTTAATGTTACATGTTTGTCTGTATGTGGACATAGCCTGCTTATACTTTTAATGAGTATAAGCTGTAAAAAGATACAATGATAATTACCCGATATCAGTATTCCTTGACAAACTATTAACACTGGATTTATGTAATTGCAAAATTAGCATATTGGAGAACTAATGTCCTATTGGTAAGTCCACTCAAGCTATGTAAATTACAAAAACATAATGACAGCTATTGATGTTTCAAAGAAAAAAAAACAGGAGAAATGCAGATCTGAAAAAAAGCAAATTGCTAATGCATCAAATAAGTGATTTACCTGCAAAAACAATGTCCTCTGTATGTCAAACTGGTTAAAGTCTGCAATGAAAGCAACGCATTTTATAATGCTTTGTTTTTATGAGACAGGCTTTGAATACACTATGTAAATTGTGTTTGTTTACAGTTAGTGAATGTAACCAGAAAACGAGTCAGCTTAATGTGGGGATTGACTCTTTAGAAGAGATCAATGAATAAAGGCAAAAGATCTAGTCAGCTATTGGTTTCCGACAACAATCCATGTCCCTACGACACATAAATTGATTGAATTTTTACCAACATTACATGAGAGACTTGTGACAAAAAGAGCAGAGTTGAATTTCTTTCACAAATGTTTTTCATTAATTTGTGGAACTCAAATAAAAAATGCAAGTCGACCTTTTCCCAAACATTGCACAAAAGACGCATGTTTGTATTGAACATGAAGATAAAAACAAGAGACTGGCATCCTCATTTTTAGGATTTGACTGACGTGTTTGCTTGATGAGTGCGGACAGATCTCCTTTTCATCCTTGCTTTGCCAGATGTGTTGTTTTGCTTTTCTTTTTTCTAAATCTTGTTAACATGAGAGCACTCTTCTTTTTTTTTTTATTATTTTCAAATGAATGGGATTCAATTACCTATATAGATCTTTTTCTTTGCAGATGTATTTTACCAGTTCAAAGCAGGATAAGCAAAGATGTAACCAGTAACATTAATGAAGGCTGTATTACACGTAGGTGAGCCAAGTTAAGGATTTGGTTTTGTAGATGCTGCGTCACTGGAGAGGCTTCCCGGGACACGTAATGGAACATAGCCGTCATTATTTAATAATAATTCCAGCTGTGGCCCCCCCCAAGCCAAAATGTCTGCTGTGGAAAATGCAGACATTATGTTTCCATTCAGCAATTCTTTAATCCACATATTCATTCCCCACAAACAATGTGCAATGTAAACAGAATTAATCCTAATGTACATGAAGAATGTGACTTAACATCCACTTAAGACTCAGAAGTGCCCTTTAATACAACCTTTCTTTTACCGATTGCCAACACATTTGTATAAGTCAAATTCCCTGTCCTCCACCCCCCCCCCCCCCCCAGCATAAACAATAAATGTAACTTGGTTAGTTGAAAGATGATTCTTGACCTCCGCTTTTACTGGACACTTTCTTTGCCGTCACAATAGTTCTATAATTTTACTCATCCAAACCACATACTGCAATGTTTGACAGTGATTTCTGACTGGTCTTTGCCCATGTCCCTTCTTTTCAGAGTCTATATTGGAAAGAGGCTGACCACGCCACCTGCCAGCTCTTTCTGAAGCCGAAACTGAAGAAAAGTGCCTGAGAAGTGGCCACGAGTTGTTGGAGAGAGCTTTGCTGTCGCGAGAAGAATGAACGCCCGTCCCTCTTCCTCCGCCTGCCCCCGCTTCCCTTCCACGTCCCTGAGATATGACATGTTCTCAGGAGAAATGCATCTGCCTTTTCTCTTTCTCCCCTTCTTCCCCACCTTTTTTTCTTGATTGACCGTTCTGATTGTCTGTGGATACCCCCCCCCCCCTTCTTTCCCTCCCTATATCCTTCACTCATTTGTATAAGCTTTTCAAAGAATGAATAAGGTCATATTTCCCTTTCCTCAGCAATTGTGTTCAAATGTTTGTAATGAGTGGGTTTTCAGGGAGGGTCACAGCATTAAACCAAACTCTTCTACTACACACACTGCCCCGTTGCCCTTTGATCATCTGACAACAAGGGAGGACTGTCCAGTTTAAGAACTGACCACAGATTGTGCCACCTACACGAGTAGCCCAACACTCGACCTTGAAAGGGTTTGACCAAAATCCAGAGTTGGCTACACGAACTGAAAATGTGATCATGCCTTTTTGAAAGTAGCCAATTTGTTCATCATCTTTAAGTAGTATTGCCTTTTTTTTCCTTTTTTTAAAATTTATTTCACAACAGCGGTGGTTTACTGATAAGTTGTAATGAAAGGAGTTACCATAGTGGCCACCCAAACCACAAGCGCTCATGAATTGCACTGGGGAGTCTCTGGCTGTGTCTGCCAGAAGAGAGAGAGACTTATGTGACTATTTTCACCTTTTCTATGACAGGAAAAAGTAGAAATTTTAGAATCAATACAGTTCTGCCGCTGAATGAATATTTTGCAAAGTGACAATAACTGGAAATCAGGGGTAGGTGTGTGTTGTGCAGGAAGGCAAGTGTGTCCCTCTCCTTGTGTACACTCACAGTATTCTGGAGTTGGATCTTGGGTAACGGAGCTTTGTGGTCCAGAAAGGTTCCATTGTCTGTCCAAACTGTTTGTGTCCATGTTGTCCTTCGGGTGAGCCTCATGGTCTGTCTGCAACATATCGTAGACCTGGATTTACCCTGAATGGTCAGTTCCTGCTCACTTTTACTCCAGATGGGGCTGGATATTACATGGAACTGTGCTGATTGTTTCCTTCTGGAGTGTCTTTTAAGTAATCAGA
Source organism: Istiophorus platypterus (assembly GCA_016859345.1). Taxonomy (NCBI): domain Eukaryota; kingdom Metazoa; phylum Chordata; class Actinopteri; order Istiophoriformes; family Istiophoridae; genus Istiophorus; species Istiophorus platypterus. The sequence goes on along the minus strand of CM029128.1, from coordinate 17,990,379 downwards.
AAGGATTTGGAACCAAAAAGCTTGAAAAAAAAATGCGATAAATAGGCACAGACATTTGTTTAGCTGATGTTTAGCTGATTTTACTTTTATTGAGCTAAAGGTATTTCATAAAAACCTGGAAGTTAAATCTTGAACTTAACTTGATTATTTTACAAGTAATTTTATTTTCAAGATATTAGGAGCATTTGTTTTCAGAGCAGTTGTTATTGATAAGGAAATGTCTTGTAGCCAGCCCTGCATCCTAACACTCCATCTCGTTTGCCAAAATTTCCAAACAAAACAGGCAGAAATATTCAAGCTGCTGATGAAGGGAACTGACTCCGGGGTTGGTCTGAGTTTGGACCGGCTGAAGGTACCTGGTGATCATTTTTACATTTGTTTTCCTTGAGGTACTCTAATCTTAGCATGTCCAGTAATTGAAAAGCTTGATATCAGACGTCCACGTTCCTGCAGTATCTCTTAGGTTGTTCTGCGGTCTGTTTTGTACCTTCCATAGCAAGACTTCGTACAAATAATCTTGATTTTGAAGTTCAGATCTCATCAAACACCAGCTCTCTTGAAGTTCTTGCATGAAATATGATTTTTGCTGCAGACTTATTCCATGCATGACTAATTCCTAGAGATCTGGTGTGTTGGGAGGATCAGGATTTGTCCCTTTTTGCAAAAAGTGCATTTTGGTGTCAAGTGTCATTGAGCAAGGAAAGAATTGACAAACAATCATTAATATAGCAAATAAAAAACTATGTGCGAAAATAAATTTTTAGCTTGCTGCGAGAACTTCATCAGGCTGTCATTTTTCAACACCACGTAGAAGATAAAGAAGGGAAAGTATCTGTAATACCCGAGTTTACTCTTACTTTTCCTCTTGTTGACAGCTGTCTGATAAACGTTGACGCGGGCGCTGGCTTTTTTTTTTTTTAATTTATTTTTTTAACGTCTTCTAACACTTTATTTCCCCCCAGGAGTGACCACATCAGGGTGTTGGCTTCGCTTTCATTGTCCACATTTCAGCCACAGAGATACTGCACTGATATTTTGTGGGACGTCCATGTCTCTGCCTGTGTTTGTATGTGCCACATTTGAAATTGTGGATTGTTCTTTCCTGTCTGTATTGCTTTTCCTGATGTTGGCGGAAGATTGTCAATGCACACAGCGGGAGCCAAGATCTGGAGCATGTTTAAAAAGTGTGAAAATAAAACTGTATTGTTGATGGCAGGGCCTGATGTGAATAGGAATGGAAGGTGTGGGAAGAGATTCCCCCAAGACTGTGATGGTCTAACAGTAGTTATTGTAATGATGCATTTGCTTTAATTTTCTTTTTTCCCCACTACATTGGAAAAAATGATAAACATTTTGTCATTAAACATTACCTGAATGAAGCTAATCTGAGTGTAGCTTTTTAAATTCTGACACCTGTATAAATTACTGTCAATCTCCCACAGGAAATATTCAATCTCTGAAAGGTTTCAGGAAAATTGAAGGATCTCACTTTGATAAAAGTGCCTTTAAATTCATAAATTTAAAGATGTTTCAAATTTTCTTTTGTTTAATCTTAAAGGTTGGATCCTTAGGGCCTTCAGCCATGTATATTTTCATACTTTTATAAATATTTTTTTTTAATTAACTTTTTTACATAAAATAATGATAGTTATAAATGATGCAAGTTATCAGCACTGAGTGATCAAGTCCTCAGTCCTTAATGTGGACAGAAAATGTTTACACACGATTCATAACATTTGGCGAACCCCATCTGCTAAGAAAGAATTTGAGGTAAAAGTTGTGAAAATAATTCAGTGTAAAACACCACATTCTTTTATATTTTCATTTTATATCATCTTGTTAATTGTTAAAAGTCTTAAAGTGTTTTGTTTTTCCACTTGCTTCTACACCCCATCACACTCAGCAGCTGGCACAGTCCCACAGCCTGTTGTTATGGATGTGAGTCAAGTATGAAGCAGCAGAAGCTCTGTGCTTGTCTGGTCAGTTAGCACGCGCAGCAAATGGCCTGAGGCGCCGAAGGTCGCAGGAAATCACAAGACATTTCCTATCTCGCTGGAAATTCCTCAGAGCTCTGCTTTACAGTTACAGTGGGAAGTTAGATCATTTTGAAAAAAGCAGCCGAATTAAGAGGAGGGTAGTCTTCCGAACAACAGCACTTAAAGGGTAGAGATTAATTGTCATCATTTACCCTGCTCTAACAAAACCTCTTTGTTTAGAGTTTGTTTAAAATAATGTTTCCAGAAGCGTCGAGCTGTTCTGTGCAGAAGCCTCATCCATCAAACTGTGGACCTTGTGTGACCCAGATGCTTTAGCTGGCTGAAACCAGAGCAGAGAGACCTTCAGGAAGACCCAACTTCGGCACTGGTTTTAGCCATTTGAAACTGCTGGTGAGGCCATGGCCTCAGTGTCTTTCCCCCTGTACACACTTCTCATAGAGGACAGAAGGTAATCTGTTGTTCTGGGGAAGCACTGCACTCCAGTGGCGGATGCTCTGCATTACCGACTTTGGTTATTTCCTTTTGAATGTTCATTTAATTCATCTATTTGTTGTTTTCTAGAATTTCAGAAACCATGCTTTTTTCACATTATTGTCCAATTGTTCCCATAACTCACTATTTCTGTCACATAGCTTAGTTATTATTCAGTAATTCCACTTGAGTTTGTTTGCATGTTTTCCTGCCAACAATTGATCATCCCAGTATATTCAAGCGACTTACATATAACATCGCTGCAGTGTACATGGATACGGATACACTCTGCCACACACTTGATTAAGCTTAAATCATACAGTAAAACATGTTTTATAGAGGTTTGTTTTGGCTGCTGGTAAACAAGGAATAAAATCTGAGCACAAAGCAAAATAAAGTTGGTTTGCTAGTCTGCTTGGTATATATGACAGCAGAGACAGCAGCTGGTTAGCTTAGCTTAGCACCGAGACTGGAAATAGGTGGAAACAGCTAGCCCTGATCCGTCTGAAGGTAACAGAATTTGCCCACCAGCACACTATGTTACATTTGTTTAATCCATGCAAAAACTGTAGTGCTACAACAACAGGTTGTGGTTTCGTGCCCAGCTGGTTGCCTGGTGACAAAAGAAAAAAGGAAGGTTAAACCTGTTGTTATTCTCATTAGAAAACAGGCAGAGATGTGTGAAACAGATAAGACGATGAGGCATTAATTAATATCAGTGCAATAAGTCAAAAAGGGGAGATGGTCTAACTAAACTGAAGAAATTATACAAGAAATTAAAAAAGTGCAACGCAGCTTCATGTTGGGTTAATATATATAATTTTATTGATTTAGGTTGATGTGACTGTGTGTGTGTGTGTGTGTGTGTGTGTGTGTGTGTGTGTGTGTCAAATGGACATTTAACCTAAATAATACAGTGGATTTACAGGTCAAAAGTTCGCCTAATCCAGGTTTACAAAAAGAACAGAACATGCTATGAATATTACATAAACGATGAATTATGTTACTGTTTACAGTTTTGATCAGGTAAACAAGCCCCCACCACCCTCGGCCCAAACCCTGTGTCCTCTTAAACAATGCCTCCTGCAGTCCTCCTCCATCTTCCCTATATGGAACCTCAGAACACCTGTTCCCAGCCAATCCAGACACACTGAGACACGTAAGCTCCTCCCACTGCAGCTGATGGCGTTACCATGGGTTACAGGGTGGTGGCCAGCTCCCGTCTCGACCCTCTTGAGAAGAGACGTTGCTCCTCATCTCCTCCGGATTCAGCAGCACTACTGCTACACTGCAGCAGCGCTAAATGCCAGATAGAGACAGGCTGTGGTCTGAGTATCGACAGCCTGTCCATCAGTAATAATTCATTGTACTCAGAGTGCTCATGTACCAGAGTGAACTCTTTAGATGCTGTTGTGTGTAGTCAGTGTGAAATATTAGCTGCACTCATGCTTTATTTATAAAGCTTTAATATCTAAAGCGGAATATACAAATTCCAGATACAATTACAGCCAGAAAATACAGAGAAAGCAGTTTTAGTGAATCTGACTGTGTGTATTTGACATGAATATCTGTTCTGGTAGGGCTGGTTGGTCTCTGCTGTGTCTTGCTTCCTCACTCAACTCCACTCATCACCTAGCAGGAAGCGACATGCTAACATACGTGCTAACATTTGCTCATCACCGCTAAACACAAAGCACAGCTGAGTCTGGTGGGAATGTCGTTAGTGTTGCCGGTAGAATAGTGAGAGAGACATTTGGACCACACCGGTAGAGTGACCTGAACAATATTAATGCACATCTGTATATGTCAGGACTGTCAGGGACAAATCTGGATTATCTAACATGCAAGGTGGGCAGCTGGGCGTCAGACAGGCAGGGGCCCCTGAAGTCTGACCTTCTCTTTGTGACAGTCGGTTTGGGGTCATTTTTGTTTTTAGGATTTTATTTAACCTCTATTTGACCAGGTAAATAGTCTCGTTGAAGTTAGAAACCCCTTTTACGAGGGAGACCTGGCTAATGTAATGGCACTGAAAGTTACACTGGGGGCCCACAGCTCATGTTTGACCCAGGGGGCCCCTGAGCAGGTCAATCCATTTGTGTTCAGGGCGGAAAACAAGTGGTGTTTCTATTCTATTCTATCAAATCCTGACCTTTTTTGGTTTTGTTTTCCTTTGAAACATTAGCAGCAGCTTCTTGAAGCTAAATATTTGGATCTGTTTCTGTGCAAAATCCAGCAGGTATTGTGATACAATATTAATTAATATTAAATTGGCTTCTCTCAGGCTGACAACAAACCACAGTGTAACCTGAACTGCACTGAGCTGACAGTCTAATCCAGTGGACAGTTCTAGCATGTTTTCACAAGGAGCAGCTGATCAGAGAATCCATTCATACTGCTGATCTTGCTACTTGTCCTACATCTGTTCCTGGATGCCTAGACCGTGCCCTTCCTGTCCAGAGGCCAGACCCCCCCTCCTCTGCCTCCTCCAACTGTTTATCGGGCACGCCGCCAACTTTCCTCTCTAATTATCTAAAATTCCCCCTTGTCTCCGCTCGGGAAGTTAGTTATATTTTGTGGGGGGGTAGTTCAGCGAGAAGCGGCAGCAAGGGTGGATGTGTGTAGGGGGTCAGTGCACTGCGTCGGCCTTTGGTTGTGGCTGCACCTTCAATGTTTTCACTCCTCTGAATCCACCTTTGACATTCAGATTTTGTTGGCCACTCCTGCAGACACCCACCCACCCACACACAAACACAGACACACACGCACATACAGCGGCCCTCAGGGCCCTCTGGGAGAGGAAATAGTAGCAGCAAAGCCATTTGCTTCCCACCATGTTGTTATGGAAACTGGGCTAACATGAACTCAGTGTTAAAATGTTTTCCATGGCCACTTGTGTGAGAGAGCTTTTGTCTGTTACAATGTGAGTCAGGAGTTAACAATGTGTGTTAGACTAAGCAGTTGTTGCCTGTTCTTATTGATCACCATGCAGCACTGATTTATTTATACCTCACAGCATCTATTCTCTGTAAAGCTCAACTCAAAATGGAAAAAACGTCCATTACAATTCATAATTCATGCCGATGACCATTGTTTAGGAGAGAAACCCAACTTTAGCCTGTACAATGTGGTGAGTTCATGAAGGTAAATGTGAACAGGACAGAGAGTTGTACTGGTTGTCATAGCTCCTTTAAAACGATCTGTCCATGTGACTTTACTCAATTATAATGTGGCAGATTGCCCATAATTCAGAATTTATAAAGTCCCTGACATGATAATTTTATGTTTAGGTCTTTAATATCCTAATGACCCCATCATGTAGGATGATGTTCATGACCTATATCTGTGTTTTTGTTCTATCTTTATGTTGTCTTCTTGGCCAAGACACATTTTTTTGCTAAATAAGAGCTGAATTAAAACAAAAGTTATATTATAGCTTATTAAATTTTCTGATCTAATGTCATAGGGATATTTTCTGATGCCACATGATGTTATTCTGAGATCATAAGGCTTATGAGGATATTTAAAAGCAAATAAATACAGTAATTACACTCCAGTAACATTCATATGAAATAATAGATTCATGATACATGTTGATACATTATGATATTTTCTGCTCCAGCTATGATACATTAATAATGTGATTACAATGTGCTTGATAATTACAGTTGTGCAACTGAGGATGACAAAGCTTTAAGAATGATTTCAGGATCATTTTGTGGTTAAAAACACAGAATTGGGTGAGTATGTTTTCTTTCCTTTTTTTTAAGGCTGTAAAAAACATGTACATACTGAATATACATCCAACATGTAGTATACTGTAGCCATGTGGCATAGGAGCCTGGCTGCAGGTGCATTATGTGATGAAAATCTTTTGAGCTGAAGGAAGAGGTTTTTTGGAAGATCTCTAAGCAGAAGCATTTATTGAAGCTTGATGCATCAAAGAGAGTTAACTAGTTCACCGGTCTAAAGCAGGGCACATGAAAACCCGAACAGACTCACAGGTCACTAGACCACAGGTCCAAGTCAGGTCATTATTCACTGAATCAAATCACCTGCATATACAACTATGTATGAAGATCAAAGAGAGACCTTTGTCCTACTGAAACAGAACCCACTGCTTTTCTCTGCTGTTTACTCTTCTACCGGTCGCTCTGTCTGTCTCATCTTCTGAGGGCCCTTGGTTGCTATAGTCACTGCTGATGGGGAGTAAACAGATATGTCCAAACAGCTATGCTGGAGATAAACAATAAACTATTGTTTAAAGTTAGTAACACTGGAGTTTGGCCTGTGTGGAGGAGTGTGGCCTGATACTACTAGCTGAGTTTTTGAGTGAGAAACTCCTGATGAATAACAACTGCTTTGATTGTTTCTTCTTTAGATGCGAACATTTCACGTTATAACTAATTTTCGGAGCCATCTACCAGGGGCTCAAATGACTTGGTGATGACGGCTCAGCCTATCAAAACGTGCACCACAACTAAAACAATAAATGCACAAGAAAAAAAGTTAAAAAATACTTTCGCATACACGCTATTCGCCATTAGATCTGCCAATTGGAGAACAGGAGCGTGTCCCCATGTCGTGTGTGCCTGACATGTGAGTCCACCCCCCCCCCCCGGTAGATATTTCTGGCAGCTGTTATTAAGCCAAACAGCTGGAACTGAAACTAAGAATAAGGACGCTGAGCGCGAAGGAGCGCCTGGCGCGTGGGCGCGGGTGCTGAAGGGACAGCGCCCCGCATTGTTGGACTGGGTGTGACTTCGGGGGAACTCTCCGTGGTGCTGATCGCCTATTGCCCCCCCCCCCCCCAAAAAAAAAAAAATAACACCCCACTCCAAGAAAACGCCCCCGCAGAGACGCACACGCATGCAACATGTGCAAGTTACTGGCTCACAGGCAGTGCCACGGTTACCCCGACGCGCCAGCGGCTCTGGGGGACGAGCCCTCATACCCAGGACAATAAAGGGACCCATCATTTCCGGACAGTTACATCTGACGCGCTCCTGGCACGGGTTCACACAGGCTACAGGTAAAAAACCCCCTCGCTGGGAAACGTCCTCCTGCCACAAGCCCATTGGATCTTTACCGTGACAAAGCTCGGGCTGTGTAGGTCCCTGCCTCCTGTGCTGACTTACGACTGGCACAGGGATACAGGCTCTAGGCTAGAGGCTAATTTAGACTCATGAGTAAGCAATTCAAAACTGTCTGCTGGTCATAGGCTGGGGACGCAGGGGAGGTCTTCCTCACATCTCGGACCCGACATCAGACACTACCACGTAGATTGACGGTGCGTTCTCTCTCTCCACAGTGGGAGTGTTTTCATGCAGCATTAGCCCTCCGGATTTGTTTTGCGCTTTTGTCACAGTGCGACCACCTGCGCTCGAAGGATCCCGGCAAAAGGCGGTGGCTGTCCAGGCGTGCGGGGCTGAGAGAGAAAGAGAGCGAGCGAGAGAGAGGGAGAGAGAGAGAGAGAGAGAGAGAGAGAGAGAAGAAAAAAAAAAGCCAAAAACCAAAATACAAGAAGCTGAGACCGAGCATCTGTGCAGCTACTACACCCCGAGGAACCTCCACAGCTCCCCCCCGCCTGCTGTAGGCATGTCGACCGCCGGGGAAGTGCCAGAATTCTTCAAGAGCATGGGCTCCGACAGCCCCGCCAGGCCCAGGCAGAAATTCTGTGGCATGTTCTGCCCGGTGGAAGGATCCTCGGACAACAAGACGCTGGACTTTGACGCGCTCTCGGCGTGCAGGGGCCGGAGCGACCGGCGAGTCATTGACCGGCAGACCGACATCTCCCAGCCGAGGAAGGTGGAGATAAGGGAGAGCACGGGCAAAGAGGCTCTACAGAACCTGGACGATAAAAGGGTAAATTTTTCCTGTGATTGTGCACGCTCATTGCGTCTGTTTCTGTGCCTCTGCCTCTCTGTCATTCTCTCCATCTCTAATTCCTGTCATCCAACATTCAGATCTTTGCACAGACCTGCGCCATTTTCCATCTTAAAGAAAAAAAAAATGTTGCAATTGCAGCCCCTGCCACTGATTTTGAGTTTGTTTAAGCTTACAGCCTGTGTATGCCAGACAACTTGCCCTGACTACATTTCCCAGAAAGCAGTGCGATGTAAAAAAGACTCGATGGAGGGCCCACCATGCAGAGCTGCCAGAGGGAGTGGCTCCTGCTAGTTAGAGCACCTTGTGTTGATGTCTCCTCTTTCTGCTGCACAGCACAGCGTCCTTGAGTGGAACAGTAAACAACCTGGCAACTCTGCCCGAACCAGGGAAATTTGCAAAAAAAAAAAAAAAAAAAATGGTGAAGGTGTCATCCACCCCTGCCTGGTTACAAATACGACACAAACATGCGAACACACAAGGTTGGATGCTTACATGATGTAATGCATGGTTGCAGCATCACTGTGCTGGTGCACTTGTGCTCTCTATCAGCAGAACCGAGGGTGTGGAGCTGATGGAGGAGAGATGGCAGCTCTGACTTGCATGACTTGCAGGAAAATCGTTCCACTTTTCTCCCCCTGGCTCAGATTATTACCCACGTTTTTACAGTCGGGTGGCACTAACAGTATCAGTGCTTCCTTTAATTAATGCTTAAGCATTCAGGATGCTGTTAAGAGCTTTGGTTTGTGGCATTGAGCTCTGGTATCATGTTACATATTGACTTTACTGGAAACATTAGCCACACAATCCACTCCTTACTCTCTTACCTCCTGTATCTACTTACATGTATAGTAGTTCGCTCTCCTCCTCTCTGATACATGAACATACATGTGGAATTAACTGATTTGTTCCAATATATCAGTAATAGGAACAATTCACTTAAATGATTAGATGCTTAAATGCTAGCTGTCGTCTTAGGACTATGTTTGGTTAAAAAAAAAGTGTCATTGGCAATACTGCGGTGGTGGAAAGTAACTAAGTACATTTTCTCCAGTATGGTACTTAAATACAATTTTTTGGTATTTGGAGTTTGTTTGATTACTTCTCTACTCCTCTACACTTAATTAACAACCTTATTTACTTTGAAGATTCACATTAACCATACAAAATGCTGTCAACTATGTATTATAATGTTTTAATATAGCTTATGACAAGGCTAATGGCCAGATGTACCCCCCTTTACTCATTAATGAATCAATTATTATCATACAATCATATAAAATACATTTTTTCTGAAATTGACCACTCTGCAAAATGAGCACTTTAGGTACTCTAAGTATTTTTTTTTTTTGATGCTAATACTTTTTACTCTTACTTAAGTAAAATATTCAGTGCTGGACTTTTTCTTGTATCTTGTATCTTGTATCACTAAAATAACAATCCCACACAACCCTATCCCCTGTAAGCCAGACTATTTATTTTCTAAAAATAAGAAAACTTCTGTATTTCTAAAGAAGAAACAAAAAAAAAAAAACAAAAAAATGCAAAGCCGAATACATGAGAAGTAAAATGTACCTTTTTCTCAAGCCAATACGCTCAAGGGTTTTGCAGTTACAGCCTTAACTGGTCTGGTGTTAATGTGTAATATTATCAAACTTTCTATGGCTCTGTAGCTGGTATTGCTGAGTCTGACAACTCTACTGTCCCACTGTCTCTCAGCATGTCAAAGAAAAACAATTCAGTGCAAGTCCATTAAGCATCGGGATGTTACTGGGATACTGAATTTCACTCGCTCTTAAGTTAATTCTACCCAGTCTGATTTCATTCTACCTCCTCCCAGCAGAATATGTGGTACCCATCCTTTTGTTCAACACGAGCCAAATGTCACACAGGGTCCCTCTTGCAACGTGTGGAAAACATCAGAGAAAGTCAGTCTGAGGCGTCACTGATTGTCTCCAGTCATCTTGACACTACCATGACACACACACACACTCGAAATCCCCATTACCAGCACTCATTCAAGAAAACGGTGGGAAAAGTTTGGTGGGATGACCTGGGCCTGGGCCCTGGCCGAGATTTGACCTGCTCGGGTATAAGCTCAGGTTTTCAGAGACAGCGGATGAGGGAGACTGGAGTTAAGATGGCTGCTGGGTGTTTTCTTGGTTTGTTCGGTCGGTGCACTGTGCCTTCACTAATCCAAAGAGAGCAATTGATGGCATTAGTGGCTCTCTCCTGTCAATGGAGCAGGGCGAGGCTCTGCGCATGCTCCGTGCGGTTCTTTTATGGGGAAGAGGCTCACGAGTGGTCCCTCCCCTCCCTCCCCTCTTGTCTGACTCCGTCTGGGAAGGAAAAGGTTTTGGTGCATCGGCGGAGACCGGGAGGCTGCCAGGACGCGATCCGGAGTTGAGATCTAGTTCGATTCTGTAACATTTGTGGCCTCCCAAGGATCCACTGCGACTCGCCCCGACCTCCTTTTCTCCTCCTCCTCCTCCTCCTCATCCTCCTCCTCGTTTCAGCCAGCAGTGATCCGCACATCCCGTTGCATCGATAGCGGTCCACGGCGCAGCGCAGCGACGAACCACCCGGCGAAGATGTCTGGCTACCAGGGCAAGAAGAACATCCCCCGCATCACAGTGAGTGTAGAGGGGGGTGTTTCCGCGTTGGAGGGGCCGAGGGGAAACGCGGTGCGGTGTCCGGCGTCGGGGTGTTGCGGGGCCTGCGGGTGTGGGTGCAGGATGTCACCGGGGCGGCGTGGTGCCCGCGCCGCTGGGCTCCTCGACGAATGTGGCGTTGGAGGACACGATCGCGCAAGTCGCTTTCCCGAATGCATTTTTTTGGTTTTGTTTTTTTGTTTTTTGTTTTTTGTTTTGCAGATGCATTTCTGGTTTTAACTGTGAAATCCGCCTGCCCGGGAGCCGAGCGCACGTTGGGGTCGATAAATCACCGAGGTCCCCGCTTGGTGCGGCGAGGCTACAAAAAATGAGATTTTTTTTTTTTTTGCAGCATCTTTGCGACAAGTGCTCGTCTCCGAATAAAGCCCGGACACCGCTTCCCCTCGGACATTTGTCCCCCTTGCAGCTCCTCGGCCCGGCCACCATTCCTTTGTCCCTGGTACGCACGGCAGTCGAGATTTCACGCCGGTGGTCTTTGTTAGGCGGTGCGTCTGGTGGCCGGGTATCAGCGCACACCAACTGCTGGGGCGAACGCGTCCCCGCATCCGCCGTAACCCGGCTCGCTTTTTGGGTTTTTGGTTTTTTTTTTTTGTTGTTGTTCAAGCTCCAGTTTCGCTCTGGGAGGAAAACAGGCCGCGGTTTTTTTAATTTTTTCTTATTTATTTTTTATTTAGAAGCGTCTAAGGACACTTTAACTGTATCACCGTGGGGCATGTCGTTTCATAGCGGAGCTGCAGGGATGGTGGTGGTGGTGGTGGTTCAATGGAAAGTAAAGAATAGGGAGGGGAAGGGAGGGGAGCCAGGGGAAGGGAGGGGACAGTGGGTCCCATTTCCTTCCATGTTTCTCTCTCAGCTGTGTAATGAAGAGAAGATGCATGTCGGCAGAGCTGGTCGGGCAGGAGGTCACTGTCTCGTAGGTAAAACGAAATAATTGGGGTTAAAATTGGCCAGAATGGCTCAGGACGTGCAGACAGACGCATGGATGAGGCTGTGCGGTTGTTTTAAACCCATCTCAAATGCTTGATGAATGTCTTATTCTGAGTTTATACTCATATAAGGAGTAAATGCTTTGTGAAGGTTAAAAAAAGATACATTACTAAATTAATCTTTGGCTTATACTCATTATATAAGGGGTCTACTGGGATAGGCCCAGGGGCCCAAGGGGGCCAGTTAGCTCCTAAGCCTGAGCCTAATGTGTGAAGTAAATGACTTTGACGCTTAAATCGACTCAGTCGAAAAAAATCACTTTGGAAAAAAGTCATGACAAACAAGCTATGGCCAGGACGTGGCTGGACGTGGGTGGGGCTGGCCGGTGGGTAGGATGAGGGGGCCCAGCATCTTCAAATCCATTAATTCTTATTCATACTCTATTAGAGGAGGCCCAAACCTCCACCTACCCCGTGGACGTCATGTAGACAGGTTCCAAGCATTCCGGTTCCAGCTTCTCGAATGTGAGGATTTGCTGCTTTTCTCTGTTTTATATCCGTGTCAGTTGAATATTTTCAAGTTTTGGACTGTTGGTTGTAGTTTTTACATGAGGCTCTGGGGACTGGTGAAGCACGTTTTCACCTTTTATAAAACAACTAATCACTTAGTCAGAAAATTATTAACAGATGGATCGATTATAAAAATAGTCGTTAGATGCAACCGTTTAGCGAATATTGCCAGGAGAGGACATGTTGAAACTCAAACTGAATATTATCTTAATGATGATGCAAATGGAAAAATGCTAAAAAGTGGCTTGTTTCAGGCAGAGTGAAGCTAATGAGAAAAAGAATCAGACGTTTTACCAGAATCACTCTGAGACTATTACATATTTCAGTTGTTCGTAAAGGCAAAGGATGTTGAAAAAGTAATAATTCCAAACATATTTTGGACTGTTTTGATATCAGGGTGTCCCTGGTGAAAACAGGCAACCTCCCAGGTGGATTCTTCTCCTCTGAACTCCCTCACTCTCGAGGGAGAGCCCTTGAGATGCGGCAGCCGGTTGGTGGAGAGATCAGAGGATTAGTAGGAGTTGTGGTCAGGCCTAAATGGATAGACTGCCTATTCTTGAACAGTGCAGGGAAGAGAAAGCAGGTCAGAGATACAATCAACGTCTCTCTAACACAGATACATATTTATTTTTTTTAAATTTTGGAGCTGCTTTTATATCCTCTATCAGGGAGGAGCGTGATAAATGTGTTGCATGAGACTGTAGCCGCTGAGCAGGAGCGTCTTTTAGTCACATCATGGATTTCATCCATCTGGCCGGGCCTTTGAGCTTCAGGTAGCAAACCTACTTCTGTCCCCACCGGGCTGCTTCACAGAGCAGGAGTCACTGTGAGGAGTGGATGTGTTCGTTAAGACTAACAGAAGCCGGAGAGGAAATAAACAGGGTTAAATTGAATAAAAACTAATGAGGAAAGGCTGCAGCACTGACAAAGAAACACTGTGTCTCCTGTGCCTTTTTATATTCACCAATTAAATTACAGGCTTAGATGTAATATAATGCAGACTTAACCCATCCTACTCTCTCCCTATTAGCCAAAGGGTGGACGTCCATGCAACATTAGGGGTCGACTAGTCCGTCTTGGCCAGATGGAGCCCGGTCAGCTGCACAGGCAGGGACGTACTTAAGGCAGCTCTCATCAAATATGAATGAGCCTCCAGGAGTTCACCACCTGGGATTAGAGTTTCCCTGTGACTCATAAAATTTCTCAAAATTTCTGACTCAAGTAGGTCAGTAGGCAGCAATTAGGCCTGCAACTAATAATCACTTTTATCAAAAATCGATCAATCGTCTGTGCTTTAGAATGTCCAGAAAAATAACTGAAAAAAGGTCCATCTTCATCTCCCAGAGTTGTCGTGTTCAAATTGCTTATTTTGTCTGGAAAACAGTCCAAAACCAAAAACATTTAGTTTAAATATTCAGTTTTTTAGTGCCAAAATAATTACTCAAATAATGGTTGAGTTGCTCAAGAGTTTTGATCACTGATTAGTCATTTAAAACATTTATTAGGTGGAAGCCAAATATTCTCTGGTTCTAGATATTCAAATGTGCAAAGTTGCAGTTTTTACTTGTTTTGTGTCACTGTTTAATGAATATCTTTCTTTTTGGCTTGATATTTGGACAAATTAAAACATTTGAAGACATCACGTGGGACTCTGCAGCACTGAATGATATAAAACAGAACAAAACAGTTCATCACATTGGAGAAGCTGGAACCAGAGAATGTCTGTAATTTTTGCTTGATAAATGATAAACGATTAATGGAGTCAGCGAGTCGCGTAATTTTTTTTTTTTTTCCTGAAAAGAGCAGTTTGTCTCCACTTGCTTTGAAGCTACGACAACAACAATTGATGTTTTAGTAAAACTAAAAGTGGCACAAAATACAAAGTTAAAGGAGGATAAAAATAGACTAAGGCTATAATAAGACTGTCCTGGATTAAAGTCTCTACAGTCCTCAGAGGATGAGAGATCATTAGGCAGTCTGCTAGTGTACCTGTTTTACAACAGTTGCCCCCGGTGGCAGCTCAGTGTGTGTGTAGTTACCTCGGAGGTGGCTTCAGCCCGTTCATGCTGTTATCACACAGAGCACGGCAGCCTGGGGCGCTGTCTGTTCACGAATCGCTCAGCGCGCTGGGGTCCAAATCACCTGCCGCCGCCTCAGCCTCACTCACACTCAGCACCATCCCGAAATCCCCCCATTCATAAAGTCAGGGGAAATACGCAGTGTTTGTGTCTGCGTGTTTGTCTGTGGTTGCACAGAAAGTGAACGTTTTCATTAATCAGCACCTGAACAAAGAGAACACTGTGGCGTAAAGTCTGTAACAGGATCGTAGTGCCTCCGGCTGCACTATGTTATCCAGACACTGCAGGGACAGGTCACTGAGTCGACCTTTTAGAGTTTCAGGCACAACTGAAATTAATATACAAAAGTCAGATGTACAATTTGATTGATTCTTTTTTTAAAGCAGTAAATGACTGAATTTAAGGGAATTTTTAAGTTGTAGAGAACATCTCATGAGAGAATTAAAGTCAATGTAGTCAAAGAGAGAATGTAAGGGAAGTTTTTTTGATCAAAAAGACAATTTAGGAGCATCTTTCAGTCAAAGAGAGATTTTATATCAGCTTTTCATAGGCAAAGGAAGAAAATGTAAGGGAATTTTTAATAGTCAAAAAGATCATTGAAGGGTCTTTTCATCATGAAACAGATTTTAAGGGGATTTTCAATGATAAAGAGAAAATTTAGGTGAAAACTTAAGTAAAAATGATTATCTAAGCTAGTATTTCTGTCAAAGACTGGTTCTGAGGTGTATTTTTCATTGTTAAAGAGAAAATCTGGGGGTATAGTCTATAGTTCAAGAGAATTCAAATCGATTAAGTACATGTCATAATCTAGAAGATTTTTTAGGTGAATTTTTAGGAATCAAAGAATATCTTCACCCCCTCTAGCCTATAACTATGATTTTTCTCTGGTGGTGTGAACCAATAAAAGAATTTAAAATCTACACAAAACTGACAATATCTGTTTTATAAACATAACCAAAACAATCCATGTTCAGATATATGTTTGTATCCAGTTTATGCTGTATTTTTTCCAGGCCGGTTAGATATTTTTCCCTTGGGAACATAACTAATTCCTGTTTTCACAGTTATTTTGATAGTGCAAGTGTATAAAAAAAAAAAAAAAAGAAAAAAAAGTTGAACATGTGTTTTGACAGCAGTTGTCTGAACACGTACGGAGATGATTTTGGGAGCAGGCTCGTTTTTGAATAATCCAGGACCAACATAACTCATAGTGCTGAATGTCTGACCTGGCAACATTCTCCACCTGACTTCACAAATGTTCCCAGGATATTTTCCATTTGGAGAACAACACACCGCGTTGCTGGGTTACATCTAACACTGGCAGACGTTGTCAGAGCGCTGGAGCTGATTTTGTTCTGATTTTACAAAACTCTGTCCTCTCTGTCACCAGGCGTCTCTCTTTTCTCCTTGCGGAGTGTTTTAGTTTTTAATCCATGTTTTCTGTGGCTTTATTTGTGCATGTTTGAATAATTAGAGCCTACAGGAACCACATGATACAACAGATTGATCTGAATGGCTGTAATAGAGGAATAATCAATATTCCCAGCCTCCATTATCACTGGTCGGTTTCTTTCACGCCAAGCAGCCCTCAGCATTAGTACTAATGCTATAAACATGTTAGTTTAAAGCTGCTATGATCAATATTTTTATACTAACAGTGCGTCAGAGGATGATGTACAATGTGAAAGGGGTTACTTGTAAGGATGAACCCACAGAGAATTGTCACCTCAATTTGCAGGTCTCCTCAGCTCTAGGAAGCATTTGAGCGATTTTGAGCTCGTCGCTTTGTTTTGGTTTTACAGTCCTCAGCTTTACTGTTGCGGTTCACTCTCACGGCTCTCATCACTGATCCCCCCAGCTGCAGCATGTTGCTGTTTTCAGTGAAAAAGCTCGTATAACCCCATTTCCTACCTGGCACCAAACAAGAGAAAATTAGCAATAAGGCGGTGAAGTTTAAATTTGCAATTGCTTGCACAACACTGTAATCTAATAAATTTTTAAGGGGGATCTAATGTCAGTGTTGTGTTTTTGCCCATTGTGCTGCCCCCAAGTGGTAAAAAAAAAAAAAATCATTTGTTGTTTAAGGATTTCAGGAAGGATTAGAAGAGCAGTTCTCTGACTTTTACTCAACAGTGACATTAGCAACAAAAGAAATTAAATTGAATGTTGTTTATGAAACAATTTTATTATCTTATTAAAACATTATGAAGATTTGAGTTAAGCTGTCAGAGTTAACTTGATAAACTTTTTTTATTGCTCACGCATAAAATAGATTCATTTATTTCCACTCCACACTTTTCCTTGAAGTCATGCATGCAGCATCCCCCTGATGTTTCTACATGCCCAAAGGAAAAGCAGATGAAGGGAGTTGATATTAAGGGTAAAGGACAGTTTTGTCTTTCAACACAAGAATCAATGAAGGATCCATTGTACAGTGTGTGTGAAAACAGTTGCTCCTTATTTTAAGCTCACCGGACTGCATTCTGCCTCCATGGCATATACTGTACATTAGCCAGATTAAGTTTTATAGCCTGGAATGAAAACACGGCTCTATAGCAACAGAGGACCCATTGAGCCACGTCCACATCCTGTTTGTGAGGCTGGAAGAGGTTCCCATGATGAAAAGGTCACTGTCATGTTTGGCAGGGATCCAGTACAATCAGATAGATTCTCCAGCCCCAATTAGCTCTGAAACGATTAGATGGTACCGTATGAGTCTGAATTCAAAGTTACTTTTTTAAGCATGCTGCAGCTGAAACTCTGAAACTGAACCTTGTAAGACAAAAAAAAAACAACACCTTTTTAGTGGGATTTTTTCTCACTGAGTAACACCCAAAACCAGCCCTACTCTAGGGATCACAAATGAGTGTCTCTGAAAAGATAATTTTCCCTTTTCAGCCTTGGCTTGCAAGACTTTGAGTCTATGTGAAAATGGGAGAGTTGACTTGAGAACTGTAGTCTGTTGGCGAACTCCAGTGAGTAATGTGATAATGACAGTCATGATGAGGCACATGATGTAACGGCATATTTCAAAGCAGTTGTTGGGATGAAAGCTGGAGCAGCAGAGCGCTGGAGCGAAGCCAGTGGCTCCACCACAGCAAGTCTGCCCTGCATACATCGAAGATTACCACATGATCTATTTGCATTGGTTCCATCAGCGCTGTCAGAGCAACGCCACACCTTTCAGATGACAACTGCAGAGCATTTTCTAGACCGGCTGCAACCAGCTGAAGTCCTCAAGTGTGTGTCTACTTTAAGGTTGTCTATGGCATGCATACATGCCATAGACAATGTAAACTGTATGTATTTCATAAAGCCTTATGAAATACATACAAGATTGTGGGTGTTGTGGGAAGAGAAGGAAGAGAAATAAAAAAAAGACAGTATATCTGGGTCTGCCGCATCCATTAGGAGTCGGACAGTGTTTTAGAAATATAAAGCTCAGTAGGTTGAATACTATTTTAGGATTTTCCAGCAACTCAGTTACTGTTACTAATCTGTCATTTTTTCTGAATGATTGTTTATACTATAATGTCTCAATATAGTGAAAAAGGGCCAAGTTTAATTCAATATAAGAGGGAATATAAAGCAGGGAATCCTTATATGTGAGAAGCAGCAAACCATAAGGCTCATGTAAAAAAAAAAAAAGAAAATGAATAGAAACACCTAAAACAGAGAAGAATCAGACAAAAAGGTGTCATGTCATATGTTGGCCTGGCTACTGTATATGTGCAGCAGATTTTTCATCGTGTACAGAAAAAACAATTTCACCTGCTCCTGGTTATGCAGCGATAAAAAAAAAGATTATTTTGTCCCACATCAGCACCCTGATTATAGAAATAGGAGTCTTGAAAATGAAAGAAAAAAAAAAACATTAAGCCAGTTTCAACGAGCTGAGACCTTCAATGCAGAGTTGTATCCGTATCAGATGCAGGGCGGGGCTCTTTCGCAGAGCGGCAGTTGTGCTCGGGGCCGGAGCTGCTGGCCAGGCGGCAGCTAGCGGCAGCGGCTCACACAGGGCGGCCTTTGTTAGCCCGGGGATGCTGGAGTTCCCTGTGACTGGAGCTGCCACTCCCTTTTTGGACCAAGGACCCAAGCTGCTGGGGTGACACGAGGGAGGGACAGGGGTGTAGGGGCTCAGGGTGGAAGGCTGTGGAGATGGTAGACACCCCCCACCACCACCACCGCCGCCGCCACCACCAAGTGGCACAGCAGCAGAAAGCATCTATGATTGATTACATGGTGCACGCTCTGATTGGTCCTCTCAGTCAGTCACTACAATGGTTCAAACACAAGAAGGGGACGGAGGGGTGTGTCTGGAGACGGGCTGCTGTCTTTATTGTTGTACCACTGAATTCTTCCCCTGATTCTGTTACAGTTCATGGTTATTTACATTTTAAATAGCTGCATGAGAACGGCACCTTGGTTATATACTCAGTCTTTCATAAAGTCGACGCTGCAAACTCCCCAAAGATAGGAAATGGAAAACATGATTTAAAAAATATAAACTCAAATTAAGAAAGATGCTTTATTGTTATTCATGTCAAAATTTATAATTAAATTGTCTCAATGTACACTCCATCTATAACTGGTATAGGTGCCTCCTGCCTCCTCCAGTCTTGTGACTCGTATATGTGAAGCTACCTCCATCGGCTTGCTATTTTAGCCTAGCACAAGAGACTGGAGACGGAGGGAAACCACTAGCCTGGCTCTGTCTTGAGATAACAGTCAGCCTACTGGCAGCTCTTAAGCTCTTGTCCGTTTAATTTATGGAAAATCCAAAGTGTAAAAAACACAGCTGCTTTATGGGGTTTATGTAGCACAGAGTTAACCAGTAAAGTCCTGGAGCCTCTGGTGATCTAAGTAGTTTTCCACTAGTAGGCAGATTTTGCTATCATCAGACAGGGCCAGGCTAGCTGCTCCCGTTTCCAGTCTTTGTGCTAAGCTAAGTTAGCCACATACTTAGCGTCCGAATATGAAAATAGGAGAAAAATCAACTAAGGCTCAAAAGTCTGATGCCTTTTTAAGGAGGCCAGCGGTGGACTGCAGGGTCAGTCGGACACCGTGGTTGTGTGGGAGTGTGTGTGATTACGTAGTCTCCACTTCTGCCTTAATACACCCAGGCTGTCTTCATTCCAGACTCCTTCTCAGATCATCCTCCATGTCTCTACTTTATCTCTTCTTTCTTTCTTGTCATTTAGCTCCTCTCCTCCCCTTCGCTCTCCTCCCTCCTCTCTCACTGCATCCTTTTAATCCCTCTCTTTGTCTAATTTCCTCCCGACGTTATAAACACAGTCATTGTTGAAAAATCCACACTTAAACCTGGTACTCATCTAAATATCCGAGCTCTTTGTTCTCTGTGTCATTGCGTGCCCCCGTGCTCCACCCCCTCTGTCCACGTATTAGAGCACTTAGTATTAAGAGTGTTTTAAGTATGTGCAGAAGAAGAGAGCCAGTATCATTGGAAAGACCTTACTCAGCCATGTGTTCCTTATCAGAATACATCCTAAAAAGGCCAAGCAGAGACTGATTTGTAAATTAGACAGGTTTGGAGTTTTTATATTTGTGCCAATCCACTGCTTTATTTGACATTTTCCAAAAATGCCTTTCTTCAAATTCACTTGATCCCACATGCAACTGAGCCAAATCGGATACCCTGCTTTATAAGAGTATTTTTATAGGCGTCTATAAAATCCCAGAATGATCTGTATTTGTTCAGACCTGCAGCGTCTGGTTCCCACAGCTTTTCTTGAGCTTCTCCTGATGAAATATTTTAATGTGCAGGAACTAATCGTCTTCATTGTTTTCCAGAGCGACCGTCTCCTGATCAAAGGAGCGAAGATCGTGAACGATGACCAGTCCTTCTGTGCTGACATCTATATGGAGGATGGAGTCATAAAGTAAGTTAACATGTTTTTCTTCAAGCTGCTGACAAGACAACGGAATAAAAACCCTCCTATTATTATGTTTACGATGTTATAATTGGTCCATGAGTCTCTGTTAGTACGATGCAAACATAAAAAAATAAGACTGAAAACAACAGTTTCGTCTACAGTGCCATTACATGCTAACTAAAAACAAGCAATCAGTCTGCATCTTCAGCATACTGCAGTGCAGCCCCATAAAAGTCTATTGAAGTTAGAATTTATTTCAGTGTGTAAGTAGTTACACAAACTACAAGGATATAAGACCACAGAATATGGAGCTGGATGATCTCACTTCAAGGTCTATCGAGTCGACCTCCTGGGCTTTTTAATTGTATCATTCATTCCTCCTCAGCAAAGTAACTTTTGCCAGTTGTTATGGAAAGATAAATGTCTGAATTTCTATTTTCTGGGCACTTAAATGAAAATTTGCTCCTAAATGGGCCTTAAAATTGGATTCTTTTTTGGAAAGGGGTTCCTCGTGCATCCTTCAATTGTATGCAGCTGAATCAGGAACTGCACAACAGAAGGACAGCAAACTTTAAAGGAAAAAAATTGGCTGGAGAACACTTGATTTGATGCCTTTAATATGTTTCCCTTTAAAGATGGTAAAGATGGAAGGCAAACACTGCATTGTCAGCCTAGAATAGGTGTACAATTGTTATTGGATAATTGGTCTGACATGATTTCAGGTCTATTGGATAATGGACCCATGACTGGCAGTTAATCCAGCCAGTGTCCAAGTGCTAAAGCCCCATGCACTATAACCACAGCAGAAAGAAAAGAACATAAACACAGTTTGTCTTAAAGTAAAAACAAAAAAGTACAAAAAGTGCAAGTACTGCTTCTATACAGTCAGTTAGTGGAGACATGACAAAAATTTGGTTCTTAGGCCAAAAGGTTTGCCTGCGATAACCCAGTATCCCTCTCTGTGGAGAAGTGAGTTGTAAAAACACAATGGTGTGAAATGCTGCACTGGGCAGCAATACAACAATAGATAAATAAAAACTCATAAAAACAAATAAAAATCCATAAATTCTAGAAAAAGAGAAGAAAAACACTCCTCTCTTTAAGGATAAAATTAACATAAAATGCATCATTATTCTGCTAATATTTTAACTTTTCAAGAGACCACTGATACATAAAAAACTTTAAAAACATTAAATAATAGGCAAAGAATATCTTTTTAAGATATCTACACTTTTTGTCTTCTTTTAATGATGGATTACCTTGTTATTTTCAGGCAAATTGGGGAAAACCTCATCGTGCCCGGCGGGGTAAAAACCATCGATGCCCACGGCCGCATGTTGATGCCGGGCGGCATCGACGTGCACACGCGTTTCCAGATGCCCGATCGAGGTATGACATCTGCAGACGACTTCTACCAGGGGACCAAGGCCGCGCTGGCTGGAGGCACCACCATGATCAGTAAGTCGCCAACCAGAAGGATCCCGTTGTCACTGATTAATCATTTCTCTCTTTCCTGTTAGAGAATCCCAGCTGTAGAGTGTCATCCCCCCCCGTGATCCTTTACTCACTGATTGACTTTAATTAAAAAAATATTAATGAGAACAGGACGGGCGCCAGGCCAGTTCATGGCCGAGCAAAATATAAAAACTGTTCATCTTCTCTGAGGACTCAGAGCCACGAGGTGCTGACTGCAGTTCAGACTGAGCCAGGAAGTAAATTACTTTCCCTTAGGACACACAAATACTGCTGACTGATTGCTGACCTTTTAAAAACTATATTATAGACTTCTTGTTCTCATATCTCTATTTACTTTTTCATAACATTTAATGCAAATCTCAGCCCTGTTTTTTCTTTGTGTTGTTTTCTTTTTCCTATGTTTTGACATGGGTGTCTCTGTATTAGAGTATCAGTTCTGAGTTTAGATGTAAAAAGATAACAAAACTAAATGAAAACATCCTCTAATTTACACACTGGCTGCCCCCTCGCACTCAGCAGCTACACCCTCCTCTCCCTCACAGTTGAAAAAACACTCCCTTGACTGTCCTGTCTTCTGGTCACATCAGGCTAAATGCTGAGTGCTGCAGGCTCAGACGGGTCCGGGGCCGGGACCCAGTGTTTGGCAGCCCGGTGATTGGAATGTCCGCTGAGTTCACATCACAAGTAGACGGATTTGTTTGCACCAACAAATAGATAGTGACAGAGAATCAGAGAATGTCCAATCATAGCTGAAAATCATCTGATCATCATCTGATGAGACACTTGTGACCACATGTAGGATAACATGTGGTCACAAGTGTTGAAATGATTAACTGATTTGTCAGTCCATAAAAAAGAACACAATAAAAGCTTTGGGAAACTGTGAGAGGCACTTTAAACCATTTCCTGTCATTTTACAGACTAAATTATTAATCAGTTGTTTCAAGTTGACAGTTGTCAGATTAATTTAATCAGAGTAAATGTTAGTTGCAGTCACTATGTGAGCACACATGCTGTCCTGACTGCACTATTTAATGCAACTGGGTCCTCTGCTTAAGCAGATATGAGCCAGTGTGTCCGGTCTGAAAACTCTGAAAAGTAACATCTGCCAGATGTAAAATCTTGAGCCAATATAAATTTGTCTTTGACAGGTGGAAACAATAATAAATAGTGGTTTAAATAGGGACAGGAGTCATGTATCTGGTTACTCTCAAGGATCAATAGAAGTCGCTTGAGACAAACGTGGAACACACTCGTCTGCCAGGCGTGAATCAATCTTAATTGGGACTAGTCTCAACATCAATAGATCTCGATAACAGTATAATGATAGAATAAAAATATAAGATCAGAGGATCTGAGTAACTGTGATTGTGTTTGACAGTTCATTTGAGTTAATTGTGTGTGTGTGTGTGTGTGTGTGTGTGTGTGTCCGTCCAGTTGACCACGTGGTACCTGAGCCTGGCGTCAGCCTCATCTCAGCCTTTGAGCAGTGGCGCGAATGGGCCGACAGCAAGTCCTGCTGCGACTACTCGCTGCACGTTGACATCACCGAGTGGCACAAGGGCCTCCAGGAGGAGATGGAGACGCTCGTGAAGGATCACGGTGCGACCACACCCAAAGCAACGTCACACTAGAATTTCTCAGATTAATATTTTAAATATGTTTGTGTCATGAATTTATAACAAATAAAAATGATTAAAGCTGCTTTAAATACAACCTCGGACACTTTGTCCACGCTGCAACAGATTTTTGAAAATTTTCAGTATCAGTTCCCATTAGTCATGTAACCTGTTTGCAGCAAATTTCACGACACACTTATGTTTAAGAACCTGTTTTCATATCAATTTTAGGAGAAGAAACAGCAGAGCAAGAGCGAAACAAGACTAAAGATTGCCACTAGCGGCCTCTAGAGGCTGCCATGTTCACTACACCCAACAATACAAAGACAACAGCGAGTAGCAACGTTACACCTTACACAAGTTTTCCTTTTTACAACTGGATGGGAGGTTTTTTTCTGTTGCAGTCCCACTTTAGAGATTTGGTCAATAAGCACAGCAGTTACAGCACATTTTGAGATCATCATACAACCACAACTCAATCAAATTTTTGTAAAAAATGCTATATCTTTTTCAGTTAATCTGTTATCGTGACTTTACAGTCGGGTTAAAAAAATCCTTTTGCTTCCTGCTTTAAATTTGCTTTTCCCTTTTGGTTTTTAAATTGAAATCTTTTATTTTTTTAGGTGTCAACTCGTTCCTGGTCTACCTGGCTTACAAAGACATTTTCCAGCTTACTGACGCTCAGGTGGGGCTTCTCCTCTTTTCGTTGTCATTTCTATCGTCATGCTCTGTGTTATAGAGACACAGAGGAGACTTTACAACAGCAACTGGTCTTGTTGAGGTGCAGCTTCTCCTAATCTAAATCTAATTAAAGTGGAATTATCCTTTAACACGAAACTTGCTGCTGCACATAATTCTATACACATTGCAATTACTTTCATGGGCATCAGCATTAAATGGGATGTGACATTCATTTCACCACAGCATTTGTTGGACTAGCCAACATAAATTCATAACTTGTTTATTATTCCAGACTGAGAGCTCAGCCAGAAGTGTTACGGTGGTAAAACAAAAAAAGGATAAATGTTCATGTCATTTATATTAGTATCTGCTTTATCTGGCAACACACTCTTCAGTGACATCAAGTAATATCTTGACTGGTCTGCAATCCTACAATAAGTCTGGCATTATAACATCAGAAAACTCATATCTCAGTTTCGGTCATGGCTCTTGCACTTGTCTTACACTTTCAGTTCCAGTTGGAACCTGTTTGTCTTGGCGAGGCGTCATTTTATGCTGCCTATCTCTATATTTCTCTTGTGAGACCGAAGGCCACATCTCAATCTCCAAGTGTCCTCTCTGACTCATGCTTAAAATGAATTAATCCCACTCAAAAGCTGTTTTTAAACGGATCTGTGTTGGTCTTTGCACCTGCATGAGGAATTTTTGCAGGCCAGTCCAGCCAGAGTTTATCATGTTTCTCTTCCCATGTCAAACTTTGATGGCTCTTTATTGCCGCATGTTTGGCTGCCGGGAGAAAATTACTCATTTAAAACGTCATTTTCCTTCAGTTTGTATAACAATCAGAGTGTGGGAAACTCACATAATGTTTGAAATCCTGGACGAATGTTTTATTTCACCCCAGATTTGAAGTCATCAAGGTTGTTATTGTTGTATGTTTGATTTTACACCATCTTGGGGCTCAACATCTCAAAGTAAATTGAAATTTAGTGTCAGTACAGTAGATCTCATTGTAATGTCCATCATTGAATACTGAAAACTACCAATATGACCATATTGTGACATCTAGTCACGATCTAGGTAAGACTAGATATTCTGTAGACCTTCGTTCTAAGTTGTCAAGTATTCATCCAGCCGAAAGACATTAAGACTGTAAGCACTTTTGTACATCAGTCATACACAACACATCAGAAATCAAAGAAAAAAAAAACTATGTTATGTGTTTTGTTTTGTTTTTTTTTTCCAAACCAAAGCTCAGTCATTATCCACGAGGCAAGTAGCTTGAGACATATGTATTGTCAATAAAAAAGTTGCATTTGCGCATCCAAGATCACAACAGTGTCTCTGTGCTGCAGGTGTACGAGGTGTTCAGTGTGATCCGTGATCTGGGAGCCATCGCCCAGGTGCACGCTGAGAACGGAGACATCGTAGCCGAGGTACTTACACTTTCAGTCTGTAACGAGCGGAGATCTGGAGATGGATAGACACCTGACTTTTCCACTGGATGTTCCCCCCTAAAACATGCATCAAAAGGAGAATATGAAGCCTTGAGCCTTGAGTGTCTCATTGCACACAAAGGCCGACAGCTTCTCTGTGCTTTTTAAAACCCTGTCAAAGCTTTGACACATCATTCTCTTCACAGTCTTGATGAAATATTCAATACAGAGCCCCTAATAGCCAACAGATGAATATTCATGGAAGTCATGGCCAGGCTTTGTTTCTCACGGCCAAGGCTGGTCATGAGGAACATGTGCACCTGCACATGACTCAACATCTTGCATTTCCATGGTGTTTTGTTTGTGTGTGTTTTATCTGTGTGTGCCTGCCTGTGTGTATTCAGGAGCAGCGCAGGATCCTGGAGCAGGGGATCACTGGACCTGAGGGACATGTGCTGAGCCATCCTGAGGAGGTGAGACAGAGTTTAGGATTGTGTGGTTCTATGTGCAGTGAGGAATCATTTCCTCTCCAAGTTTTGTATGCGAAAAACCCTTTTTCGCGCTACACAAGGTTGTGACATTACTTGTGAACGGTCAGATGTGGAATCAAAATAGAGAAGAAAATTTGAAGTGTGACATATTGTAGCTGTGTGTTTTGCAGAAAAGTCTACTATGATCTAATATAAAGTGAGGTAAAAAAAAACCTGGATTGATTTTCATTACTGAGCAACAAATGGCCTTAAATGGTGATTTATAACCTCTGGCAAAATCTGCATGAAGGGACACGCTTAAAATGGAAAAAAAACATTTAAAAAAGAATTAAAAAAAAGAATCCAAAACACACAAGATGAAGAATCCACTCTCTGCTCTGCCTGCAAGCTTTTGGCTGCATTTATCAATGAAAAATCACATCCTGCTTTTTGTCAAAATAAGTTGCCAAGGTCTTCATAAGTGTTGAACTTTTTTTTTCTTGTGGATGCGAGATGCATGTCTTTGCTTTCTAGCTTAGAGTTAGATGAGAACACTGATACCTTGTCTCATGTTTGTATAATAATTATGAAACTACATATACAACCTGCAGCTGGTTAGCTGAGCTTAGTGAAAAGACTGGAAACAGGGAAATAGCTAGTCTGGCTTTCTGAAAGTAACAAAATCCCCCAACCAGCAACTCTCAGTTCACTTATTAAAATGTTGTATCATGTTTGTATAATTGTACATAAACTGAACTGGAAAAATGACAAGGCGCAGTAATTTCTTTGAACTAGCTGCCAGGTGTTTCCCCTCATTTCCAGTCTTTATTCTAACTGAAGCTAAGCTGCTTCCAGTCGCTTCCTATTAAGCTAGAGATTGCTATCAATCTTCTCCCTAACTTTTATCAAGGAAGTGTAAAAGTGTAGTATCAAAAATATCAAACTATTCTGTTTAAGTATAGTCCTTAGTTTAAGGATAGTCGGGCTTTATTTAAATTGATTAATGCAATTAAACTTTAAAGGAAAACACAGTCTTTATGCTTTTAGCTATTCTTTATCTTAACTATTATTTATTTTTAAGTCTTATTTTGTTTGGAACCAAAGTTACAGAAGCACAAACATGGTAGACTTGTATGTTTTTTGCCCTGTCTGTCTTTTTTTGACATAAAAAGGGAATACAAAGCCTTTTTTTTTGTTGAAAACACCATAGCCGCAAGTCTGAACCAATTCTGTGTCAACGGCTGCTGCAGTAATATGGGGATCCTGAACAGAACTAATCACGAGACCTGGAGCTTTCAAATATTATGTTATTGTCAAGGCTGTGTGAAGACCGAGTCCAGCACAGGACAAAACACACCCAAAGTAGCGCTGCCCAGGCCAGAGAGGCCCACAGTGGAGCAGCGGATTTTAAAATGTTAATTTATCTTATCCACAATTCTCAATAAATTCTGACAGACGGGTAGCTGTTCATCACCCCTGCCGAATGCTTTACATCGTCACCTGAGTTTGGAGAAGACATTTTGACCTGGGACTGTGAGACGCATGTGGTGGTCACTAGTGAGATAAGGAGCGAGCGCGGCTCCCCAGTGATGGAGGCTGTTGTAAAGGACTCAGACTACTGTTCTCCCGCTGCCTCTTTCTCCTTCAGGTGGAGGCGGAGGCTGTGAACCGCTCAGTGACCGTGGCCAACCAGACCAACTGCCCTCTGTACGTCACCAAGGTTATGAGCAAAAGCGCCGCCGATGTCATCGCTCAGGCTCGGAAGAAGGGTAAGACTCTAAAAAGGAATATTTTTTTGATCCTATGGTAATTAAATCTGCAATTCCTGAAACTACAGAGATGAGAGTCAGAACAAAACCACAGTTTAATCCACTTACACTGACATAAATACTTAATTTGTGGATTCCAAAAATTAAATTTGGGGTTTGGAGTAGAAAATGTTTCATTAAGTTTGAATTACATTCATTGCTCGACTCCAAACAAGTGTATTCATGCAGCAGATTTAAATGGAGAGCGTAAAAACAGACCAAAATAAGCACAGAGAGTAGTATGTGCATGTACATAACATTCAAGAGTCCACATGACGCACATGTAACAGACTAG